>OY720465.1:6910000-7607500 GCA_963082715.1 Harpalus rubripes
AACTTCAGGGTTGGAAGCGTTGGTAGGAAGATATATAGAGTGGAGATAAATTCAAAATTTTACTAGCCGACTGTCGTGCGTACATTTCTGTCACATTTGTGAATATTTAGACTGTACTCAACGAAAATATCACCTTTACGTTTTTATTATTTAATATATTTTTATATAATTATAATATCTGTAATATTTGCATAACAACATTTCGAAGATCCAAAATAAACATACAAAGTTATCTTTAGTTGTTAACTAACAATAACACATAGCCACTGTCACTGTTCTATTGTGTTTATTTTTTTTACTTGACAGCACTTGACAGTTATTTGCTACTGAGCGTTCTATTGCTTTAAGAATATTCTTATTCTAGTAGGTATATTTCTGACACCGATAGAACGTACCTAATATTCCTTGAGCATGCCAAAAAATTGATGCCATAACATTTCAAACGGATAACACTGATTTTTTAAGTGTGGGGGAATCATAGTTTTCATTGTTCGGACTGTTGTTTACATTCTGGTTCTAGTTACAAACAGAATCACAGAAAGATAAAATTATTGACAATTCTTTAATATTATCACCATCTTTATCTTTTATTTATCATCCTAGAAAATGGACTTTCTCTCTGACTGTTCCTAATTTAGCCATCATCACTATACAGTCTCTGTTTTCGTCTAGGTAATACAAAACAATAGAGTGCCCTGCGGATTCTGTGGGTTCCGTATCAGAAGATCTAGTAGGTGGTTCCCGGGTGCTAATGCCCTAAACCAGGAAACAATGATCCTAAATGAAAGGAGGGCAGACTGTGTAATAGTCTCATATCCGTTGACGTGACTAGACGAAAGATAAAATTATTCTAGAACTTAGATAAAGAAAGGTGCGATACAGAAATGAAGTTCTAATATATACGTAGATAAAAGTAACTGCATAAATTTACGAAAATATTCAATTGTTAGTGCAAAGGCCAGTTATAATTTTGACTCTATAACTGTCTCTTTAGGTGTCAGCACTGTCAGCAGTTTAGACATTTATATTTTGCGTTCATAATGAAGTCATTACGATACGCAATTGCGTATCGTAATGACCTTCATTTCGATACGCATTTTTTTGTTTTAGACGGTTGGTACTAGATGACGTTTCTTTATCCCATTTTTATCTAATTTATTTTTAGTTAATTGGCAATTCATTTTAATAATATAATGTAGAAATTATTATTATTATTTTTTATTTAGGGAAGATTATTTACATGAAAATGTACAAATGGTTACAAATATAATCACAAATTGAGTAAGTAAATGTTATTGTAGAAGGCGCAAAATATAAAAAATACTATAAAGAACTCATTTTATAAGACTTTCTTTCGCACTTGTCAATTTTGACGCATGCGAAAAAAACATGTCTTATAAAACACGTTCTTTAATATACTATTTCAAAATTAAAAATCTCAAGGCCTTATAACACTACAATCGTATCTCTGACTCTTTTTCGCTGACTTATTTTGTATGACCAACTCGATCTATCACACTGCAAGTTCGAGTAACCGTTTTCTCTGACTTTTAGTGGATTTTCATACTTGAAGTTGGTTTTTTTAATGACAAGATATATTTCAAATCTGCTTGATATATCATATCAAATTATTTCAAGTAAAATGAATGAAAACGATGAAAAAATTATACAATTGTGGGGAAGCATAATAATTTTATGCGCCTCAATCAAAAAAATCTGATGTGGCCAGCACATAATCTCTCGCCAGATATTTTACCTGGTTGTACGCATAAAACGAAAAATATTTTTAAATACAAATAAATATATTCATGTTTCACTACAAAATAATTCTCACATATATTTGCAAAATCTATGGGATATTTTAATATAAATTACGTACAATACATACATTTTCTTTATATTCAATATCCTGAAATTTTCTTTTTCTACTTTCCTTTTCTTTCCTTTATATTCGTCATTTTTTCGCAAATTCCTTTTATATTCTTTTTTACGTATATTCTTTTGCGTTGTTGACTTTTTTTATTTTCATAATCTTCATAATAATGTACAAATATTTTTTCGTACCTCCGTCCATTTTGACTAGTATTACAGAACTCAAAATCGGCCAGAAATGCGCTGTTGCTGACCTAGGCCGGCAAAAGGAGTTTGCATTACTGTTCTGGTGATATGTCAATTTAAGATTCAACACAAGAATTAGCAAAATGTTTACAAACTTTAGGGCTAAATCTTTAATTGTTGTAACTTAAATAACTAAATTTTGTCATAAAAATAATAATATGCTATCATTACTGACATCTCTTATAGATTAATTATAAGTTCCAACTTTAAGACTAGTTTGATTTGTAACTACAACTAACTTCACGTGATACAATTGAGTTTCCGCCATCTGTCATTAAAAATATGCGAAAGTATATATATATATATATATATATATATATATATATATATATATATATATATATATATATATATATATAACTAATGTTTGTATGTTATATTTTCAATAGATATAAAATAATTACGCATTTTAAGCTCAAATGTAAGTAATTCTAATTAAACCTGCAATACAAAACCGATAAAAATATATTTTCATTTTTTAGGTTATGTAATAAGTGTAGAAAAGTATACGAAGAATTTATGGGGAAGCCGGTACAAAAAATCTTGTGTATCATACGCCCAGAAACTGTTTTGCGAGATCTCGTATTTGCAGGCCTCGATTTCTCGGTCTCGCAAATGTTTAGTTTCTGGCCTAATGATACAAATAACTATTGACAGTGGCATACAAATATTTTTGACAGTGATGATAATTGTGTGTCAATTACAAACATTTGAATTTCTTGCCTTGAAGTAGTTTGATCTGAGAATTTTTACATCAAATTATTTTATATGTATTTCTTTATCTCTAAATCTATAGAAGATATAATATGTAATAAATTTATATTTATTGAATAAAGAATTTAACGTTCTTTAAAGTATTTACATAAATTTTCGATAAATAATATTTAGATGATTTTTTTCTTGTAACTACTACTTCCGGTTGTCCTATTGTTACCAAAACTTAATCAACTGTTCCCATTATTGTTAGATTGAGGAATCCGTAGTTAAAAATGTCTTATAGTATTTGAGATATCGTGAATCCAACATCCACACACACACACATCCACACACACATACGGACATCATCGTAAAATGTTATAATCGGATTCTAGGGACCTTAAAACGTGCTTATTCACTAAAACCTGGTTATGCGATTTTTAGCATGAATACAATACCTCTCTTAGCGAGAGGTAATATACCATTTTTATCCCGCGAAAACAATCCTCCTGACGTACTCAGACGAGACTTACTGAATCTTTTTGGGCGTTATTTATAAGAAAAGTATACAATAATGTGTAGGAGCCCTAAAATGAATTGAATTAAGGCGCAGTATGTTTCGTAAGGTACGCGAAATCAATTTTGTATCTTGCCAACAACCCATGAGGCAAGTCAGAATTAAATTTCGTCAGCAATATAAAATATGAATGTTGTTGATGGACAAGAAATGATTAAGACGCAACAAACATTCATATCCTAGCTGGGATTCGAACCCGGGATCTTCGGTATACGAAGCGGCAACACTACCATTGCATTACCTCAACCAGTAGATCTGATATATTGTTTAAAATAATGATTCTATACAGTGGTATTTGGCAAACTTTTTAATTACATCTCCCAATTCCCACCGTGATTCTCTTTCCCATCACCTTAATCCTTATTTAAATTCATATTCCTGCTGCACCGTGCAGTGTTCCTGCTCCTGCTGTGCTGGTGTTCCTCCAGTGTGTGATGTTATCTCGCGTCTGATCCGGGCGTCGGCGTGGCTGGCGCTGCACATTCCGCTGATTCACGGCCACCTAGTGACACGGCTCCATCAGCCCCGGCCATTTCTATGCTAATCCGGGACGATTCGTTCCGCAAGCAGCTAGCAAAGCAGCGAGCAGCAGTACAGTAAGATGCAGCAGGAGATGTTAACAGTGGTGGGGGTAAAGTGGAGGGGGTATACAAGATGCAGTGTACAGTGCAGTGGTGAGGGATGAATAGAAGAATGTATTGTTAAAAACTGAACTGACATGAAATAAAGCATTAGATATCTAAAATATTGCAACGTTTTTATTCATTTATTTGGGTTAAGTGTAAATATTAGACAATTATTATTAATTAAAATTAAGTGTTTATTAAACTATAATGACAGTGACTATTACTAATATTAGATAATTATTAAAAACTAAATAAGACTAAAACTATAATTAACTAGATAACACTAACACTATTTATTTAACCAATTAACACTACTATTTATTTACACGATATTACTATTTATTTCACTACGCGTTCCAATCTTAGATTGCCGGTTTGTTGCAGACTCTTGTAGACTGTTTACGCGGTATTTATGTCACTATATTTATATCACTGTATACTTATATCATATTCAACTGTCCGCCTACCGACCTCCACAGCGTCTATATACTCAATTGACTCAACAGCGTCTGTATATTCAACTGCTCGGACAGAAGTCACACCTTTCACCTCACTGACTACGTTTACACGTATGAGAAAGATTTACTTTGACTTGACTTTCAAAAGGCGAATTATGAAAAGCCAATTTAATGGTGCGTTTACACATAAGGGTCAAATCTACTTGACTGTACGTTTGTTACTTGTCCTTCATTCAACTTTGACTTTGACAGCAAAATAAAGTTTGGTTATAATACGTGTGATGTAAGTTACCTATTTAACTATTATCATATAATCATAATTAAGAATAAATTATTTATAGAAAAAAGAGATAGTAAACTACAGTTACTAAATTTAAGCACGATATTTTTAAATAATATAACTATGCAGCAACAATATTGGATGCGAAATAGATTAAAAAATAATCGCATAAAATATTTTAAGATTTGTGAAAATTTTAAATTCAGATATAAAACACAAAATTGTGTAATTAAATATCCAATTACTAGAAATTTGTGGATAAAAACTAGATGTCACTGTTAGTAAAGTAAAGTATGTTTCGTTGGTTGGTTCACACGACTTTTTAAAAGTCACTTATATGAGTCTAGTCTATTCTATTTTGGACTTGACTTTAGGAAGAAAAGTAATAGGCGAGAGTGTTTACACAACGGCAAAAGTCGCCTTTTGAAAGTCAAAGTCAAGTCAAAGTACTTTTTTGCTATACGTGTAAACATAGTCACTGTCTGTCTATTTATATAACTAACTTTCTCCTTCCACAGCCTCAGTATCACCAATTATCTGTTTGCCACAATTCTTCAACACCAATGCCGAGTACCCACTCCAACTCCCTGTTACTGTCCTTGTATACCTAGCTTCACAATACTCGTCCACACTGCCGAGTATTCACTTTCACAGCTATCCCAATGTACCAGTAACTTCCAGACTCGCCATTTCTGTCCTCGTACACTATAGCTTCCTAATACTCGTCAACACTACCGAGTATTCACATCCACAGCTATCCCAGTATACCAGTAACTTCCGAGTACCTACTCGACAACAACTGCATACGCTCACTACGATACTGCTGTGCTTCTCACTAACACTTTATACTCTAACACTCCATGTAACTAGCTCTATGTCTCTGAATGTAACTGAGCATAGCATAGCATAGCTGCGTCCCTTTTATACAGCTGCCTTTATTTTCTAGAAAAGTTCAAGGACGTTCGACTGCATAATAACAATGAAGACAAAAGGTTCAGGCGACCGGAAGTAATTAAACACATCGCGACCAGTTTGTTTACATCACCTGGCTACTAGCGCGATTACGTCACCGCTATAAATAGACACTCGCTTACAGCAGCGGCGACGGCGGGCGTTCCACGTTACAGTATTGTTAAAAACTGAACTGACATGAAATAAAGCATTAGATATCCAAAATATTAATAAAATAGGAATTATCGTTATTACCAGTAGAGAATATTTGAGCTGGAATTTCCCTAAATGTTTTGTGTAAAAGTCTGTGATACAGTTTAACTTTCATCTTTGAATTATATGAGTTAATAAATAAATGAGCTTAAGTTATAACGACAGTATTATCAACAGCGAGCATAATTTTAAAATGCATGTAACTTAGTCGAAATACAATTACTAGACCAATCGCATTCGTCCATTTATTGCGTATATATATATATATATATATATATATATATATATATATATATATATATAAACTATTATTCACTGAGAGCCGTCTGATATAATATTACTTGCAGATAACTTCACTACATTTCATATGCATAGGCGTGCAACATGAAATATTTATGGACACGTTTTAACTGAAAAAATAAGAGTAATTTATCTGAAAATTATGTTTCTTTCTAAATAATGCCTTTCTGAAATATTTATGTTCTTCATTTATGTTTATGCAAAATACAAAAACATAGACTTAACTTATAAACCAAGGAATAATAATTTGATTCAAACGTCACTGGGTAGATATTAGCACAGAGGGCAGTGTAATAGATAATTAGGTATCTGTAATTCTACGACATATGTCATTATTATTTATAGTGTGTTAGAAAGTAATATTACTATTTACGTATATCTGTCACACCACATAAATTAAATAGACACAGGAATCTTTCTCTTTCTAATACAAAATGTTGCTAAGCTACTGCTGTAAAGTGATGTGTATTGTTTCTTTGAAAGAATGACCTTGAATAGTCATCTTTCGTGAATAATAGTATATATATATATATATATATATATATATATATATATATATATATATATATATATATATATATATATATATATATATATATATATATATATATATATATACATACATACACCGAAAGTTCCATAATTACAATTTATTACAATTCAATAAGCAATATGTGTATCTGCAATAATAACCGAGAGAAAGGGTGTATTCACTTTTTTGTAAAAAAATATCGAATATCTCGAAAAAGAAAAGAGATACCGACCTGTGGTTTTAAAATTTTAAATCTACACCCTTCAAACCACTTAAATACAAATTTTCTGAATTTTTAATTTTTTAAAAATTTTCACCCTTTTTTAAACCACACCAGCCTCATACCCAAAAATGGGTGTGTGGTACACCTTCAACGACCTCACCAGCAAATTCCTCGTACCAAAAAACATAAGTATACCAATTTTCATCAAAATGTTCCAACGGATACATTTATTATTAAACATTCTTTAAAATTGTCAAAATTGAAAAAATCGCAAGGGGTACACCTTAGATTTTTTGCGATTTTTGGCCATTTTCAGACTTTTCCTTCTGGAGATTGTAATAGTTGTTCAAAAATTATGAAAATTGGTATGCTTATGTAATTTTGTTCGTGGAATCTAATGGTGATATCGCCGACCCAAAAATGGGTATTTGTGAGCAATGTTTTGAGGACGAATATCTCGGACACGAAAAGAGATATCGACCTGTGGTTTCAAAATCTTAAATCTAGACTCTTCAAACTACTTAAATACAAATTTTCAGAATTTTTAATTTTTTAAAAATTTCAAACCTTTTTTAAAGCACACTATCCTCATACCCAAAAATGGGTGTGCGGTACACATTCAACGACCTCACCAGTAAATTCCTCGTACCAAAAAACATATGTATACCAATTTTTATCAAATTATTCCAACGGATACATTAATTATTAAACATTCCTTAAAATTATCAAAAACTGAAAAAATCGTAAGGGGTACACCTTTGATTTTTTGCGATTTTTGGCCATTTTCAGACTTTTCCTTCTGGAGATTGTAATAGTTGTTCAAAAATTATGAAAATTGGTATGCTTGTGTTATTTTGCTCGTAGAATCTAGTGGTGATATCGCCGGCGGTGTATAATTGACCATTTTTGGGATATGACCCAAAAATGGGCATTTTTGAGCAAATTTTTGAGGACGAATATCTCGGACACGAAAAGAGACATCGACCTGTGGTTTTAAAATATTAAGTCTATGCCCTTCAAACTACTTAAATACAAATTTTCAGAATTTTTATTTTTTTGAAAATTTCCATTCTTTTTTAAACCACACCATCTTCATACCCAAAAATGGGTGTGCGGTATACCTTCAACGACCTCGCCAGTAAATTCCTCGTACCAAAAAACATAAGTATACCAATTTTCATCACAATATTCCAACGGATACATTAATTATTAAACATTCCTTAAAATTGTCAAAAACTGAAAAAATCGCAAGGGGTACACCTTAGATTTTTTGCGATTTTTGGCCATTTTCAGACTTTTCCTTCTGGAGATTGTAATAGTTGTTCAAAAATTATGAAAATTGGTATGCTTATGTAATTTTGTTCGTGGAATCTAATGGTGATATCCCCGACCCAAAAATGGGTATTTGTGAGCAATGTTTTGAGGACGAATATCTCGGACACGAAAAGAGATATCGACATGTGGTTTCAAAATCTTAAATCTACACTCTTCAAACTACTTAAATACAAATTTTCAGAATTTTTAATTTTTTAAAAATTTCGAACCTTTTTTAAAGCACACTATCCTCATACCCAAAAATGGGTGTGCGGTACACATTCAACGACCTCACCAGTAAATTCCTCGTACCAAAAAACATAAGTATACCAATTTTTATCAAATTATTCCAACGGATACATTAATTATTAAACATTCCTTAAAATTATCAAAAACTGAAAAAATCGTAAGGGGTACACCTTTGATTTTTTGCGATTTTTGGCCATTTTCAGACTTTTCCTTCTGGAGATTGTAATAGTTGTTCAAAAATTATGAAAATTGGTATGCTTATGTAATTTTGTTCGTGAAATCTAATGGTGATATCGCCAGCGGTGTATAATTGACCATTTTTGGGATATGACCCAAAAATGGGCATTTTTGAGCAAATTTTTGAGGACGAATATCTCGGACACGAAAAGAGATTTCGACCTGTGGTTTTAAAATCTTAAATCTATACCCTTCAAACTACTTAAATACAAATTTTCAGAATTTTTAATTTTTTGAAAATTTCCACCCTTTTTTAAACCACACCATCTTCATACCCAAAATGGATGTTCGGTACACCTTCAACGACCACGCCAGTAAATTCCTCGTACCAAAAAAACATAAGTATACCAATTTTCATCAAAATATTCCAAAGGATACATTAATTATTCAACATTCCTTAAAATTGTCAAAAACTGAAAAAATCGCTAGGGGTACACCTTAGATTTTTTGCGATTTTTGGCCATTTTCAGACTTTTCCTTCTGGAGATTGTAATAGTTGTTCAAAAATTATGAAAATTGGTATGCTTGTGTAATTTTGCTCGTAGAATCTAATGGTGATATTGCCAGCGGTGTATTAATGACCATTTTTGAGATATGACCCAAAAATGGGCATTTTTGAGCAAAGTTTTGAGAACGAATATCTCGGACACGAAAAGAGATATCGACCTGTGGTTTTAAAATCTTAAATCTACACTCTTAAAACTACTTAAATACAAATTTTCAGAATTTTTAATTTTTTAAAAATTTCGACCTTTTTTTAAATCACACCATTCTCACACCCAAAAATCTGATGTGGCCAACACCAAACCTCCCACTATTTAATTTTTATTAATCTAAATGTACATACTTACATATTTAGTTATTGCGGAAACTGTATTAAGATCCATTCCATAACTAGGGTTCTATTTACTATTTTCTTTTTAAAAACGTTACTGTTATTAATCTGAAATGATTAGTTCTTTGACAGTGACATTTATCTGTCAGTTACATACATTTAAGATATGAGCTGTGTAACCAAGGAGTTTTGCTTGTTTAAAGCGTAGGCTCCGGGATTAAATTGATAATTTTATAAATTTATCCATATATATAGAAAAAGTATTAATGCAAATCTGTAGAAAATTTAATAATCTTTAATTTTTATAATAACATTAATCTCCAAAAATAACATTAAAGGTAATTTTCGAAGTAAAACTATTTTGAGCTTCTAGTAAAGTGCCATTTCCGGTTATCCGATTTACACCAAAATCTAATGGGCTCTTTCCATTACAGAAAAAGTTCAAAATACAAGGTTTCAAAATTTTCTGAAAGATAGTATTTGAATTAGAGTAAAGGATCCACACACACACACACATACACACAGACATCATCGTGAAAATGTTAAAATTGGGTTCTAGGGACCTTAAAACGTGGTCATTTACCAAAATCTCGATATGTGATTTTTAGCACGATCCCTATACTTCCCTTACCAAGGGTAGCGAGAGGTAAAAACGTTAGAGTATTTACAATTTCATGCCGTGGCGAAAGATATTGGCGAGTTTAATATAAGAAACTGGAAGAGCTTAGCCACGAATCGGGACCACTGGAGCAAAATTGTGAATAAAGCCAATATACCTATTAAACTAGTTTAATAGCTCTATTATAAAGCCATGGGTCGTTAGGCCTGCAATGCTGAACTATATACAATTTCATATTCCCAGCATTCTTACATGTGTTATCCTCTTATACTTTTATTTCACTATCCTATCCTACTCCTGTTTTCCTGTTCCTTTTCCCCTACATGTGTTTACGTTCCCTTCGGCCGCATGCGTCTTACTTCGTCACGTGTGGACCGGGATACGAAATACGGAATACCGAATACAGGAATAGGATACGAAACTGTATCCCTATAAGGGATAACAGCTGCGCAATCGACTGCGGGGTTCTAATCGACGGGAAAACGATCCCGATTTTCCGCCACGACTCTAGCAAAAAGGAAGTTTTTATTGTATAAGTATAAGGGTAATCATTTTATTGGATGTTGAGGGCTATATTAATTTAATATTGAGAATAAAATGAATGTAATAGATTGTTATACAGCAAAGATGATGTTTGAGTTTCACTATAATGAATTTTAAATTGGCAATATAATACAATAATTTATTTTTTCTTTAATAAAAGTCTTCCAAATAACACTAATATTCTATTTAATTTCTGCTAGTTCACAGGAAAGTTTTTCATAATTATTTTTCATAGTAATAACAAAAATAAGAATAATTTATTTTTATTTTCGTAAATAATTAAATAAAAAAATAACCGCCAGAAATAGTCATGAAAAACACCCCCTCCCCCAACTCCCGTGACGACCTCCGTCATTCATAGCCAATAGGAAAACAGTTTCCGATATTTATATAAATAAAAGTAGGCGATAGTTTGTCACATGTTAAACTGTATGTACTCCGACGTCATATTCTGTGTCAGATCACGTGACTTCTAAATTTTTATTTATATAAATAAGGTATGATGGACAAACTGATTTCCTATTGGCTATGAAGAGCGTGCTGTATGTACTTTGGCGTCACAGGTGTGGGGGGTTGTTTTGCATGAATATTTCTGGCGCCAATCTTTTTACCTCCCCCTACCCTTGGTTTGGGAGGTATAGGGATCGTGCTAAAAATCGCATATCGCGATTTTGGTAAATGACGACGTTTTAAGGTCCCTAGAATCCAATCTGTATATAGATACATATATATATATATATATATATATATATATATATATATATATATATATATATGTATGTGTGTGTGTGTGTGTGTGTGTGTGTGTGTGTGTGTGTGTGTGCGTGTGAGTGTGTGTGTGTGTGTGCGTGTGCATGTGTGTATATACCAACATATTTACTTATGTTAGAAACTGTATTGATTTCCTTTCCTATAGTTCTATTTACTTTTTACCTCCCGCTACCCTTGGTAAGGGAGGTATAGGGATCGTGCTAAAAATCGCATATCGCGATTTTGGTAAATGACCACGTTTTGTATATGTGTATACTATTATTCACGAAAGATGACTAGTTAAGGTCATTTGTTCGAAGAAAGAATATAGCAGTAGCTTAGCAACATTAAAAAGAGAAAGATTATTTGACCTATGTCTATTTAATTTATGTGGTGTGACCGATATACGTACATAGTGGCATTCCTTTCTAATACACTATAAATAATAATGACATATGTCGTAGAATTACAAATACCTAATTATCCACTACACTGCCCTCTGTGCTAATATTTACCCAGTGGCGTTAACGTTTAAATCAAATTATTATTCCTTGGTTTATAATTTAAGTGAAGAACTTAAATCTTTCAGAAAGGCATTATTAAGAAATAAACATAATTTTCAAATGAATTACTCTTATTTTTTCAGTTAAAATGTCTCCATAAATATTTAATGTTGCACGCTTATGCATACGAAATGTAGTGAAGTTATTTGCAAGTAATATTATATCAGGCAGCTTACAAATGACCTTGAATAGTCATCTTTCGTGAATAATAGTTTATGTGTGTATGTGTGTGTGTGGGTATTTGTGTATGTATGTATGGATCCTCTACTCTAACTCAAATACTATCATTCAGAAAATTTTGAAGCCTTGTAGTTCTACATTATTCAACAATGGAAAGAAGCCGTTAGATTTTGGTGAAAATCAGATAACCGGAGAAGGCACTTTTCTTGAAGCTCAAAATAATTTTTTCGAAATTTATGTTATTATAAAAATGAAAGATTATTAAATTTTCTACAAGTTTTCATTAAAACTTTTTTATATTTTTTGGATAAATTTATAAAATTATCCATAATTAAAATTCCGGATCCTACGCTTTAAACAAACAGCAAACTCAACTCCTTGATTACACAATTCATATCTCAGGTGTATGTAACTGACAGATAAATGTCACTGTCAAAGAACTAATCATTTCAAATTAATAATAGTAACGTTTTAAAAAGAAAATAGTTAATAGAACCATAGTTATATGGAATGGAACTTAATACAGTTTCCAGCATAATTAAATATGTAAGTATGTATATTTAAATTAATAAAAATTAAATGGCGGGAGGTATTGTGTTTGCCACATCAGATTTTTATGTTATTATTACGAAAATAACAAGAAATTATTATTTTTATTACTATGAAAAATATTTATTTTTAAATTTCACTTTGAATTAAAACGATTTTATTTTGAACTTCCATTATTTTTATTTGTAAAAACATAATTCTTCACAACATTTGGAAAACTACAAACAGGCATCTACCAGGTGGAACACAGACGACACACTGAGAGAGGAGAGCCGTCAAAATCCGGACTTGCAGACCATGCGTGGGAACACCATCACCGTATCCAGTGGGAGGGAGCAAGGATCCTCAAGAAAGAAGAACATTGGTACAAGAGGAAGTTCAAAGAAGCCGCCATCATTCAAAAGAACAATAAAAACAGTTTTAAGCCAGCTGAGTGTGGAAATTCGGCCAATCTGGAGGAAACACATTGTAGCAGACTCCAGCCTAACCATAGCGACCCGAACACCCAGGAAGCTCGACCCACCCATTGGACGCGATCAGCCACCTGTCACTAATGTTGACCTCCATGACACCAGATATAAAGCTCGTATGTTAAGGAATTAGTCAGTAGTGTCAGATCAACTGATGACGACAGAAGATTTTCGCTTTCGAAACGTTGAGAAGAATTATGTTTTTAAGATAATGGAAGTTCAAGATCAAATCGTTTTAATTCATGAAAAATATTGCATAAACTTTCATTTAAAATACTTTTAAAAATGTGTGAAATCGGTTTATTGTTGATCAAGCGGTACAAGACTACCCTATTTTTTGCAATTCTCTGCAGCACCTCCACCACTTTTCGCATCTCTCTCCTATCCCATATTCGCAACAACGCATCCCGGCTCCAGATCTAAAGCAAGCCATTTGAATGCATAGTTGTCCGTCAGTCAAGGCGACATTACCCCCACTCCTGTACGCCGTCTTGGATCCTTGGCGTGCGCCCGCCAATAAATTGTCATAAAACCGTCAGATCACACCGCCTGACAGCTGCGTTCCCCGTGCGCCAGACAGAGACAGAACATTCCAGTGGCGTACCACGCTAATTAAAGCCCGCAATTTATGGGAGAGGTGGATGGAATAAGAGATAGAAGAGGATTGGATGGCAAAAACAGGGCAGGGAAAAGGGGGACTTGGTATTGTACATGAATTTGTTTAGGGTAGAGTTGGATGGTACTTATATTAATACGTGATGGGTTATTGTCATTATCTTTGGAACGACAGAAGATATGAAGAAGACAAGGTCGTATAAAATAAATAAGTCCCGAAATATATGTGGCTACAAATTCCATACAAAAAGTTTCTTGAAAAAGATTCTATATTTCTTGTACATTACCTTCCGGCAGTTGTATGTATTTTATACAAATTGCATATAGAAAGTCTCTAGTAAAAGATTCTATATTTCCAGTAAAATTATAACACAAATATACTAAGACATGTCAATTGCACTAGACACAAACATCTTTCAATCAGAATTTTACGTAATATAGTAGCTGTTCCCATAGTTGTAGCATAGCTGGCTAATTTATGAAATTTAATTTCATTATAATTTTTTAACTCTATATCCATTTAATATGAAGTATAAAATGCAGTCAAATTTTATAGAGAATAAAATATTCTTTAATATTTATAATAACATTATAATTGTGTAGGCTTCTACAGTTTGAATCATGAGAAATATTCGTTTTCCGGGAATGGACTGTCATATTTTGAGTCGGAGCTCAACGATTCGCCCGCAGTCGTATGGGGCATCTTCAGGAGCAAGGCGGATAGTACTGTCTTAAACAAGGTTACCCGACGTGTCAACCACGCTAGAGGCCGAGTTTAAGCAACAAGAGGAGCTTGACCACATCAGACATAGTTTAATCTAGAACAACTATGACGTAAAATTAATCAATAATGTAATTCATAGACAATTAAAACCTTTACCCAAAAAACCCGTGGATATCTCGTTCGAAACATTTGCATCTATCCCTTACATTAAAGAATTCTCGGATAAAATAGGTAGAATTCTTAATAAAAACAATATTAAGGTCTTTTTTAAACCTCCACAAAAATCTCAGAAATACTCCCCCAAACTAAAGATGAACGCGAACCCTTGTCGTCACCCGGTGTTTATAGTATTCCTTGTTCTTGCGGCACAGTATACATAGGTGAAACAGGAAGGAGTGTTCACACTAGATTGTCAGAACACAAACGCTGTCTGCGTAATGGTATGGTATTAACATCTGCGGTCGCAGAACACCAACACAACACAGGACATAACATCTTATTTGAAAATTCCCGCATTTTAGCTCCTGTCCCTGAGTTTTACAGACGTAAATACAGGGAAACTTTAGAAATATGGAAACATCCTAATAACATCAATCGGGATGATGGCTATTTCTTGAGCCACATGTGGAAACCGGTGATTCTCGGAACACGATACGCCCAATCTACCATTACGAACTCGATTCCCATTGGTCCTCATTAGCTTTGCTCATCTACCGTATCTTTAGATTAGTATATAACTGTCTTCTCGGCCTTCTTTTCGTCACTTGGTTTATTTGGCCTCTAGCGTGGTTTACACGTCGGGTAACCTTGTAAACTGAGTTTCCCCCCTTCTTGTTGCTTAAACTCGGCCTCTAGCGTGGTTGACACGTCGGGTAACCTTGTTTAAGCCAGTACTACCCCCTTGCTCCTGAAGATGCCCCATACGACTGCGGGCGAAACGTTGAGCTCTGACTCAAAATATGACAGTCCATTCCCGGAAAACGAATATTTCTCATGACTCAGACTGTGGAAGCCTACGCAATTATTCAACAAAACTTCTTTCCTCAAATAAAATTCATGCCCCTTGCCCGAAAAAAGAAAAGCAATTCATATATAAATTCTTACAATTAAATATTTGCCAAGCACATTTCCAAAACAGCAAAATTAATATTCATTCCTTTTAACTGTTGTTTCCTACAAGTCATAAGAGACGTCCTTAATTAACACCGTATCCCTCAGTCACATTTCTAACCTGTATTTATAAGTAATTCATCCCCGACAACAAAACTTCGGGAATGGGTGAAGTTTTTACCGGGGCTTGAAATATTAACGCATGGTGGGGGAGGGGGGTGAGTCTGAGAATGGAGCCGCGGGCTTCATAATTCAACTGGCGCAATAACTTTTTTTCACCCGTGTGAATTATACATGCACATGATGTACACATAACACATGCATTCACAACTCACTTTTTCTGCAGAGGTGGCATTGCGAAATCTGGAAATGATGCTGTGATGTATGAGAGAGGCAGGCAGTAAATTTTGGCGCGTTGGAGTTGTTTATTGAATATAGGAAAAAGAAATTATAAGTTTTTAATTCATGGCACACGTACAGTTTTGTACAATGAAATAGGTGCAACAAATTCTTTGTATCGGTGTTAGGTTTCAGAATTCGGTCTCAAAACCGAGAACAGATTAATTTCGGTTTTGAAATCGAATTTTCTATTGCGATAACCCTAATACTACAATTCCAAAAATTATAATTCTTTCGTATTCCTCTTCGTTACATTCATATGAAGAGCTGATTAAATTTTAAATATAATTGGTCAACCGGAAGTACCCTCATTTGAAGATTTTAACAGTTTTTCTTGAAAAAACCATGTGAAATATCACTTTTTCACATTTAATGTTATTTTAAATATTGAAGAATATTTTATTCTCTATTCGTAATCGTAGATAAAATACCCCCTGTAACGGTGCAAATCGGTACTAAGGAAAGCAATCGTACAATCGCCATTTTGAATAAGTGACAGCTGAGTGAGTAGTGTAGTAATAGGGGATTCCACCATTTTTTTAATATAATTTCATCTAACTAAAACTAAGACTGTCAGTGAAAATCCGGTGAAAAATTTCCTATTAATATATATGTTTTTATATCAAACTGTTTTCTTCATGGACAAAATTGTTCTTGTAATGTAATATATGGTATTTCTAAATTATATTTTTTAAAAATAAATGAATACTATTATACTGTACAAGTGTACATGTTTTATAATTGAAAGTGTATTTAAATTATTAAGTTTAATGCAAAACATTTATATTCAAATAAAAACTGTTTGAGAATTGCAGTACTGGACTGATAGCCACGCCTCCGCTATTTGAATTTCTCTATTTCCATTGGTAGTAGGCTCTTCCCCTAACTTGGTATTCGTTATACATTTATAGGTTGCCATTGAGCCGCTAATTAAAATAATATATCTATATGGAATTCATATGAGTGACGAGCTGCTATAACAAAAAGCCCCTTATTTCCAAAGTATTTTAATTATATCGTTTTATTTCTTTATTAATATTAATTATTAAGCATATACTTTCAATATTTTTTTCTAATTTCTCTTAATTCAATTGCGCTGTAGTCCCCTATTAAAAATTAAATATTTAAACTTATCGCCTTCATATAAATAAGTGAACAATGTGGACTGTCATATGTCAAACCCATCGTACGGCGGCCATCTTGTTACGAAAATCAGCGCCTCTATCGTCAATTTCGATTGCGAATACGATTTGAATGCATTTTATACTTCATATTAAATGGATATAGAGTTAAAAAATTATAAAGAAATTAAATAGCATATATTAGCCAGCTTTGCTATAACTCTGTAAACAGCTGCTATATTAAGAAAATTCTGATTGAAAGGTGTCAGTGTCAAGTGCAGTTGACAGTATATTTGTGTTATAATTTTACTGGAAATATAGGATCTTTTGTAATAATGAAACTTTCTGTATGGTATTTGTATACAATACACCTGCCTTAAGGTAATGTACAAGAAATACAATCTTTTGCAGGGAACTTTCTGTATGACATTTATACTAAATACATAGAACTGATGGAAGGTAATGTGCTGGCTACATCAGATTTTTTGGAATACTGATTCCAACATAATTTTTAGTTGTGGAATGTGTAGTTTCAAGAAAGTGTTAATTTTTAAGTTAATTTTCGTATTTAATTTCAAATGACAGATAATCAGATAAATAACTGTTTAAAGTTATTCTTAATTATTTTGGTTTCTGGTGTGATCCTCGTATAAACAAATTAGTCCGTACATTTTTTCATAATTTCCTCGTTGACCACCACATTTTCCGCGTCTATTACCTCATAATTAAACCCCCACCCCCACCTACACCCCGCTATAGATCCCAGCACAACACAATCAGTTATACGCTGGTGGCTGCAAGTACATCACCGCGATAGCATCGGCCAATAAAACTTGATTGATTGACTGACAATTGTAGCGTATCTGCCCGGCATGTGCTGCATTACACTGTCGGCTATACACAGAGCACGGGGCGATGCGATGCGCCACTATGCCGGTCCCTCGGGCACTGCAAATATGCACCGCGAGAAATATTGCTAACGAAGCTGGATGATGGCTATGATGGGATATCGATGGCAGGCGGGGAGGGAAGGGTAATGGGATGGTGTTAAAAATGATAGAAATTATTGGGATGATCTAAAATAATTGATGAGCGAATGTTTACATGTAGCACAGCTTAAAAGTATTGTGACAAGATGAGTGCAGAGCAACCTTTTTATAAACGTTTCTAAATTAAGGTGCATTCACAAATGAAAATTAGGTTTAGATTTATGGTTTATACTTTAGATTTAAAGACTTTGGTCCCATATTATGTAATGACTCCATTCACACTTTAGAATTTAGGGTCTCTAAATACAAATCATAACGCTAAACATTGCAAGGTCCAAACTTTAGGTTTATGATTTTGTTTGACGTCACAAACTTCTCTAATGAAAACGAGTCTGAAATGATATAGATATATACACCCATCTTTATTTAGTATCCACTTGGTGGATTCGGCTTTTTAAACAAATGCGAGAAGAACATGGAGACAGTCGTAACTTAATTGCTGAAATATAACCAATAATGCCAAGCGAATGATAGTTTCACTGCGCACAGGTGCCTTGTTGAGTACTGCTCTACCGATATTTTAATCTTGTTTTTGAAGCATTTACAAATATGTCTACATATTAAAACTAATTTTCAGGTAATTTAAACTTACATGTATGAATGACTAACTTAAACCTAAACAAAAACCATAAACCTAATTTTCATTTGTGAATGCACATTTATAGTTTCAATAACAATATTTCAACTCTATTATCTTTAAGTCAAAATTTAGAAATAATTATCCTTTTTAGCTCCCGTCATACCGTAGATAAGGAAGGTAATGTTATCGGTCAAAAAATTCGATGGTGAGTTTTCAGTAAATAAGCACGAATTTTGGGTCTCCACAACACGTTTTTACTATTATTAAGATATTGTCTGTGTGTGACGATTTTTTCCTTCACGATAACTCTTACAACAAACTTCCAAAAATTTCTATTTCCCGTATTTAAGCTTCCTACATTCATATAAAGAGTTGCGTAGATTTTGGGTGAAATTGGACAACCGGAAGTGATATTCTACTTGTAGCCCATAACAGTTTTTAATGAAAAATTATATTAAAATATAATCCAAAACTTTCCAATTTTAGTATTTAACTTTCTTATAAGGAAAATAACATATTAGATTTTGGCTAAAATTAATAAACCGGAATTGATACTTTACTTGAAGCTCTGAACAGATTTTCGTGAAAAATATATTATGATATATTCCAAAACTTGTCAAATTTGGTATTTAAGACTTTTAGATTAATGAGAAAACTTTTATGTTAATAAGAAGGACATATTACATTTTTTCTAAAATTGATAAACCGGAAGTGATACTTTATTTGAAGCTCTGAACAGATTTTCGTGAAATATATATTGATGATATATTCCAAAACTTTTCAAATTTGATATTTAAGACTTTTATACCATGGGAAATAACATATTAGATTTTGGCTAAAATTGATAAACCGGAAGTGATACTTTATTTGAAGTTCTGAACATTTCGTGAAAAATATATTGATACAATCCAAAACTTTTCAAATTTGGTATTTAAGACTTTTATATTAATGAGAACGACATATTAGATTATTTTCTAAAATTGATAAACCGGAAGTGGTACTTAATTTGGAGCTCTTAACAGATTTTCTAGGAAAAACATAATAAAATATAATCCAAAATTTCGTATTACAAACTTTTCTATTTATTGGAACGAGAAATTAGATTTTTTTAAACGATCAATCGGAAGTGATACTTTACTTAAAGCTCATAATTGACGGGAGGTTATGTGCTGGTCACAGCAGATTTTTCTATTAACTGTACGTTTAGTCCAGCTATCAGTGGCCTAAACATTTACAGCCGTATTCATAGTAATTCTAACGTGGTTTAAACCAGGTCTATCTTAAGGTTTTTCCTTATTCATAGTAATGGTTGACTTAGACCTAGTTTAAACTTAGTCTGTCCTGTTATTGTAACAAATGTGTGCTTTAAAAAATTGCATTCGTGAGCCAATTTTTTTATTTATTGTCAAATTGATAATTTTGATATTAAATGAATAAAATTGAGGATATTCAAGATATTTGTGCAAAATAAATGATGTACAAGATGAAGAAAAAATCAGATATCAATGTTGAAGATACTTTTATCATATCTGAAAATTTGATATAATTCAAATTTGTATTTAATTTTAGAAAATATGATGAGAGACAGAAATTCAGATGAAAACTGAATTAAATAATGTTCTATGTAACGAAGCATATTTAAACAAAATCACTATACACCCGGAAACGAAAATACTTCAAACCTCACATGTACTCGTAGTTGTCAAATATTTTTATATAAAATTAATGTGTTAGACAAATTTGTTTGAAGCTTACTTCATATTCAACGCAGACCATGTACAGATGGATACAAGGGCTAAACTCGGTCTACGTGGACTAGGTTTAAACAGGGTCTAAAACTTACTATGAATGAGTCCATAGTCTTCTAAGTTAGACATAGTTTAATCCCATGGGCGCCCATACAATATTTTTCAGGGGGGGGGCAAAGTCAAGAATACAAAAATATAATATACTAAAAATAAGTTTGTTCTTAAAAATATAAAACAACATAAATATTTATGGAAAAAATTACAATACAGTAATAGTACATTACTAACCGAGGTGAAAAGTGTTTCATTACTGTCGAGGGCGAAGATAGCTGACCAAGGCGCGAAGGTTAACAATAACTAACTTCCCAACTTTTTAAAAGTCAGAAATCGTTATATTACCAACTGATTGTGAATAAACAACATTACCTACTTATTCTTTTTCCGAAAATGCTAATTTAAAATTCCTTGCATCTTTGGCAAATTCATTTAGAACTTCGTCTATATATTTTTGTTTATTTTCGCTTATGAAATCGCGATGGAGGCTCATCATACATAAACCGTCTAGCCGATCTTCGCTAATAGTAGATCTAATCCATGTTTTCACTCTTCTTAGAGTGCTAAAAGATCTTTTCACAGTGCATGTAGTTGGAGGAAGACAAATTAAAATTTCTAAAGCTTTGGAGATTGCTGGGTAAAATGTACAATGTTGTAAAAATTCTGTTACAGGAGTTTCTTTAGTAATAATCATTTCTTTATTTGAAACCCAATATTCGTGCCATGCTAAAGCTTCTTCAAAAAAATTGTTAATTTTTTAATATGAATGAATCTCTTGAGCTAGTTTAGTAAAATTATTATAGTTTATTTGTTTTAAATTAATCGGATGCAAATTATAGAGCAAAAAGGCAACATTATCATCTTTCGAAAACCGCTATTTTAAAATATTCTCGCACAGAATAGCTTCGTAGTTTGCACGGTGAATTTGTCTTCCACCACTAGCGACTCTCGGCATTTTTAATTCAAGATCAAAATTTTGTGCAACTTCTTCAGCGCTATTAAATAGTTCAGTAAAAATTATTTCTAAATCAGAGTTCCTATGTTTATTAAATATATCCAATAAGTGATTAATATGTTTCTGTACAGCTAGCATATCAACAGAAATACCCTGCAAAATATTTGTTACGGGTTCCAGAAGTGCCGAATATTTAGAAACTATTTTAAAGGAAACAATAAAATAGCTCTCAAAAGTAGCACTTGATAATTGTTGTGCTCCTAATCTAGTAGCACGATTAACTTCAGCTATGGTATTGGTAATATTTTTATTTATAATTTGTACTGCGGGTGTATCTTTTAAATTATGTGCGCGCGAAGCTTACGCTAACTTCATGATGAAGATTTGAACGTTAGGAAACAGAACGAAAGAAGAAAACAACAGGGCGATGTAAGGACATTAGGATGCGACATAAGTAGCCGTGGCAAAACAATTAAAAATGGTAACTTTGCTTTTAAAATTCTTAAAATTAGAGAAAAGCCAGGGGGGGGGGGCAAGCGCCCTCTCTTGCCCCCCCCCCCTATGGGCGCCCATGTTTAAACCTAGTCTACTTAGACCTAGTTTAAACCAGATCTATCTCAGTTACTATGGATACGACTGTAAGAGTGTTGACAATTGAGTCCGTAAGTTATTGCAGGTCTATTTGTTAGAACGCGAATAGTTTAATCACCCTCGTATCCCCGTATTTCCTTCGCGAAATACTTCACGATTTTTATTATATTGGGATATTGTGAAATAATATAAATTACACTTGAACCGTTTCACTGTATTGCATAAATAAATCCATAGTCTATTACCCTTATTTTTCACTGTTTCGACATTCCTTTTCCTCTAAATTACAATCAACGAATTGAATCGTAATTCCCGGTATAATTCTGCATCCATTCTTCCAGTCTCCAGATCCAGACCGTCTCCAAGCCTACACTAACTCACTCGCTTCCAAAAAACATCCATAAAAGTCATTGGGCGGAATGAACGACAATAAACTATACAAATAAATCAGCCACGCCGCCATTTTCTTTTGATTCTCTTTGCGATTATCACGACGAGGGAGTGTCTGTTTCTTTCTACCCCATAACAACACGGATAAGTCCCTCTCTGTCGGCAGTTTTGATTCGCGCGTGGCATATTACGCATGGATCGGAATTTCGGTGACAGTTTTTTTGCGAATGCTGAGAACTGAAGGCATTTAAAGCAATTGATTTATAAGGACGTATTTTTTGTGAGACGCTTTGTTTCTATGGGATACAGAACTGTGAAGGAGTTTATTCTGTACTGGCCTGAGATGATTTTTTAGTTTAAATGAACCGTTTGTGACTTCCGTGTATTTGTCACTGTTATGGGACAAGAAGGGAATGGTTTGCGAGAAGCATCGGAGCAAGGAATAATTTTCAGATTCTTATATCGCAGAAACAACAGAGCAGTTAATAAAATACTCTTTTATGTTAAGCAAACACGATAAATTAATGGCTCTTGAAACTAAAAACTGACTGTACCGAACGTAATACTTTAAGTGCCATGTAGTGCCAAAGTGGTCTCACACTTCGTTGACCATTCTGGCCGCGTGACTCATGTGTGGCCTCTTAATTTCAAATTATATATTCGGCTGCGTGGTGCAGCACTGGTCTTGAATATAGCATTGAAACGTATGTTAGACCTGTCAAACCGTGTTTGGCCTACCGATTTTGTGAGACAAATGTGACTTCACGCAGCCATAAAATCAGGGTTATACAAATATATATATATATATATATATATATATATATATATATATATATATATATATAATAGTATGTAAAAAAATTATTTAATATATATATATATATATATATATATATATATATATATATATATATATATATATATATATATATATATATAATATGCGAGGAGAGTTTTTTTTATGTTATCTACCTAGCTATGAAAACAATGTTATAGCGACAACTTTCTTATGTCAAGTTTCTGTGACATTTTATAGTGTCATCTTCAAATTTTTTTGTCATTTTTTTTGTCATCTTCCAATCTATTAACATTTATCATTTTTATATCAATTTAAAAAAAATCTGATGTGGACACCACACGACTTCCTTGTACGCAAGACCAATAATATGAAGTATAGACTCAATTATGAAATTGCACGTATTTGACGTAATTTGACATTAACATCTATTTTTTTTATTTTTTTTGTTATTTTTTGTCCTAATCCATAGCAAGCTTCATTACAAAAACCAAAAAGTATATAAGTTTTAAATATCTCGGTTATACAGAGGGCTAATTTAATAATACTTGATGTGGAGAATTTAATTCTCTAAAACTCTTATTTGAAGCATATATTTCTAAAATCAAAATTAAACCATTTTATTCAAGAAAAACTGTTAACAACTTCAGGTAATATATCACTTCCGGTTAGCCTATTTTAACCAAAATCTACTATGTTGTTCCAATTGACATAAAAGTCTTATATACCAAATTTGAAAAGTTTTGGATTATATTTTAAAATAGTTTTTCATTAAATCTATTATAGGCTTCAAATAAAGTACCATTTCTGAAAATTATGTAATGACTAAAAAGAGAAGTGCACAACTAGATGTTATAGCAGTCCTAAATACAAAATTTCAACTTTCTACGGCTCACCGTTTTTGAATTATGCGAGATACGTACGTACGTACGTACGTACAGATGTCAGGGCGAAATTAGTTAAAATGGATTGAAATCTAAAAACCGAAATTTTTCGCGATTACAATACTTCCTTTACTTTGTACAAGGAAGTATCGAAAGAAGGCAGTAGCCCGAAGAATATCCATGAGAGAATGATGGCAGTGTATTTCCAAGTTAAATATTGGTGCAAGCATTTCAAATGGGGCATGGAATCCATTCATGATGATCCAAAGCGTGGAAGACCTCTGGAAGCACGAACTGAAGAAATCATCAACATTTGGTGTTGACTGACCGCCGAGTAAAAGTTTCATTTATTACTAAAGAAATCGGAATATCAGAAACGAGTGTTTTTAAAATTCTACACGAAGCTTTGGGAATGAGAAAAGTATCGCCACGACGCGGAGGACATTCTTGTAATTGAGTATATGCCAAAAGGGACTACAATAACGGGGAATGTCTATAAAGAGACAATTAAGAACTTGAAAGCGGCTATACGCAAAAAAGGACCCCACAATTATGCTCAGATAACTCTGTTATACGACTTTAAAAGTGAAAGATTGTTCAGCCATCGAGAGGAGAGCAGTCAATAGCTTAGTTGGTAGAGCACTATCCCGGCAAGATAGGTGTCTCGGGTTCGAATCCCGATGGCTGACAATTTTTCACAATTTATTTCAAATATACAAACTGTTAATTCATTGTTAATATTACAACGATAGCTACTTTAAAAAATTGATCAAGTTCAAATCTACTTAACTTTCGAACATGATTTCAAATGACAGATAATCAGATAAATAAGAGTTTAAAATTTGCGAATTTTCGAATTCGCACTAATTATCACTCGTCTAATTTCAAAAATTTTATAGACCTTTACTACGTTTACATTACCGTATAAACTTTAACGACATTCTGACAATTATCACCCTTTATAAACATATATTTTAATTACTACAGCAATCAAATCTTAGCCCTTAGTTTGTCAATCACCCTCTTTTATAAATCCACCCTTAATCCATAACCCTTTCCTCTATGCAAATTCCCATACATGTATAGGTATTATTTTTATTGCTCTTGGCTCTGTCGACCCTGCTAACTACACGTTATTGTCCACAACTGTCAGCTAAATATACTTTAACGTGTGACGTCACCAGTATAACGCCCGTGCAGGCATCAACTTAATGCGGCGGCAGCACAGTCGCGCAGCCATTACGTAATAACGGCAGAATAAAAGCCAATCATCTTGGCAGGATTAGAATGCATGGTATAGGTTAGGAATTCAGTGGGGGTGATGGTGATGATGGTTATAGGTTATGTCTCTTTGATTGGAATTAATATAGGGATAAAATTTTAGCACGCTCTGGATTGAAAGATTTATTTTCTCGCTAAATAATGCAAATGGAAATGAAATGACTGAATTTTGAATTTATATTCCAGTTTCGGAATTTAAGAGATTGATTATTTTTACTGTTATTGTAATATTTGTAAAACGATTGTTTAGTAACAGGGATTCATTAGTCATAGATTGCCGAGTGATTAATAGTATATTACATACTCAGGGACTAAAGTGCATATTCAATCCCGTGGGTAAAGTTCGGCTCGGGAAATAATCACCTGAGGGATTGAATGCACTTTAGTCCTGTGGTATATACGCTATTTTTCGTACTCCCGTATCAAATAGAACCATATTAGTGTAAAAGAAATTAATCTTACAATTTGACAATACAAATGTCAAAAATTTTGTTCAAATTTAAACTTAACGCTTGCTCAAAATGTAGTGCAGATACTATATGATGTTACGGAAACATCTTGCTTATTTTTACTTTAGTCCCCCAGGGATTTGTTTCAGATTTAATACCTCTGGGACTGAATTTGAACTTTAGTCCCTGAAATGAGTGATTAGAATTGCTCTTTAGTCTCGGGAGTGCGAAAAAATTTTAAACACGCTAAATTTGCAAAACCTGGCTTATTATTTTGTTATCATCGCAAACTTCTAATTTTGTATTGTGATTCTAATTCATAAATAAAAGTATTTTTACCTCCCGTCATACCGTACGTAAGGGAGGTAATGTTATCGGTCCAAAAATTCGATAGTAAGTTTGCAGTAAATAAGCAGGAATTAGGGACCCAACAACACGTTTTTATTATTTTTACGATGATGTCTGTGTGTGTGTGACGATTTTTTCGTCCATAGTAACTCCTACAACAAACTTCCGAAAATTTATATTTTCCGTATTTAAGCTTTCTGCATCCATATTAAGAGTTGATTAGATTTTGGCTAAAATTGGATAATCGGAACTGACTACGTGAATCCCATAACAGTTTTAATAAAAAAATAATTTAAAAATATAATCCAAAATTTTTTAATTTTAGTATTTAAGACTTTTATATCAAGGGGAACAACATAATAGATTTTGGCTAAAATTAATAAACTAAAAGTGACACTTTACTTGAAGCTCTGAACAGATTTTCGTGAAAAATATATTATGATATACTCCAAAACTAGTCAAATTTAGTATTTAAGACTTGTATATAAAGAGAAACAACATATTAGATTTTGGCTAAAATTGATAAACTGGAAGTGATACTTTATTTGAAGCTCTGAACATATTTTCGTGAAAAATAAATTGTTACAATCCAAAACTTTTCAAATTTGCTATTTAAGACTTTTATATTAATGAAAGCGACATGTTAGATTTTTTCTAAAATTGATAAACCGGAAGTGATACTTTACTTGAAGCTCTGAACAGATTTTCGTGAAAATTATACTAGGATATATTCTAAAACTTGTCAAATTTAGTATTTAAAAATTTTATATAAAGTGAAGCAACATATTAGATTTTGGATGCAATTGATGAACCTGAAGTAATGTTTTATTTAAAGCTCTGAACAGATTTTTGTGAAAAATATATTATGATATATTCCAAAACTTGTCAAATTTAGTATTTAAGACTTTTATATAAAGGGAAGCAACATATTAGATTTTAGCTAATATTGATAAACCGGAACTGATCTTTATTTGAAGCTCTGAACAGATTTTCGTGAAAAATAAATTGATACAATCCAAAACTTTCAAATTTGGTATATTTAAGACTTTTATATTAATGAGAACGACATACTAGATGTTTTCTAAAATTGATAAACCGGAAATAATACTTTGCAGGAAGCTATAAACAGATTTTCTTGAAAAAATATATTAAAACATGATCCAAAACTTATCAAATTTGGTATTTAAAACTCGTGTATATTTTGAAACAACATTATATTTTGACTATACCTATGTGCCGATGTGGATAATACGATTTTACAAACTATTTTTACGTTGCTCGCGCCGACACAGGGCCTACGTTATTTACATTTGTTGCATTTGTATTATTCATGTTTGAAGTAGCAATCTATGAACTTTGTTATTTTTTACTGTTGTTATGTTTATTTTCATGGGTTGTTATTTAATTTTTGACAAGAGAACAGGAAAAAATAAATAGCTCTTGAATATCATTCTTCTTTATTGAACTTCATCATTTTATTCATTATGTAACATCAGCTTCCAGTTACTTATCTGTCCATTATACTGTGTGTACCGAAGAATCAACATCCTTCGCAACACCTATATGATAAACCGGAAGTGGTACTTAATTTGTAGCTCTTAACAGATTTTCGAGGAAATACATAATAAAATATAATGTAAAATTTGGTATTACAGACTTTTCTATTTATTGGAACAACAAATTAGATTTTGTTTACAAACGATCAATCAAGTGATACTTTACTTAAAGCTCATTGCTATTTCAAACATGGAATTGACGAAAGGTTATGAGCTCGCCACATCAGATTTTTTAAATATTTGTTGGGTTATT
Source organism: Harpalus rubripes (assembly GCA_963082715.1). Lineage (NCBI taxonomy): Eukaryota > Metazoa > Arthropoda > Insecta > Coleoptera > Carabidae > Harpalus > Harpalus rubripes. Next base: position 6,938,187 of record OY720465.1, read on the forward strand.
AGATTCTATCGTAGATAAAATATTGGTCTTAAAACCCTTGCTTCTGTCGTGTTTTAATTCTGGCCCATTCGTGACTAAAGACTAGCTTTACATACCTACCTACTTGTATTCTAAATCTGTAAAAATATATACTGGGATTCTAGGCATTCTCTTAAATATCTATAAACTTATAGATCTGTAGCTTATAGAAAGTCTATAAATGAACACCTTATAGATTTCCATAAAACGGTATTCTGTGTAACTGTGTATAACTCGCTTGATCTGCAAATTCATCTTATGGAGTCTATAACGTCAATGTTACCAATCGTTATAAAATACAATTTAATAAATTTTAAAATGATTGAAAAACATGATTTATTTGAATTTATTATCTTCTAATATTTAAATGCAATATTAAATGCATGTTATTTGAAGAAATACTTCATAAGACATTTTAATTCTATAAAATATTGTAATTATAATATCAGCAAAATTTTTATAAGGTTGGCATTATTAACTGCCAAATTTTACTTTTGACATCCATGAGTTTTCAAAAGACCAGGGATTTGTTAACAAATCCCTGGAAAAGACTCAAATAAATATACAAACTGCAGGAACTAAAATAATTTTAATATCGGAGTTATTTTAAATATGAAATACCTACTTTTATATGAAACAATATATTATATTCATAATTTTGATATTCTTGCAAATCCGTTCTTATTCTGTTGTGATTTTTTATTTTAGATAATTCGTGCTGATGCAAACATGTATCTATATAAAATAAAGGTTAACAAATTTATGTCAGTTGTTAATGCAATAAAAGTGTAAAAATTCTTACATTCTGTAATTCTCGTCCACTAAACCAAGTACAAAATGTAACGCTTGTGTAATACTCTTCAGCCTAATACTAAAAAAGACAGAAATACAGATTTTTCGATTTCTTTAAGAACTTACGGTCAACTATTGGACAACACTAAAGTTATAGACGTCTATAAGATATTCAGGGGCGCGCCGTCACAGGGTGCGATGTGTGCGTCGCACACGGGCGACACTTGGTCAGGGGCGACACGGCGAGCAAAATTGTAATAAGACTTAAGTTTTTTAATTTAATATGTACGTTTTTCGAGGCTCACATTGGGATCTCGTAAACTATAAGAGATACGAAGTCTATTAAGTTAGGGCAAAGTTGCCCCATTAGTAGACTATTTTAAAGATGTTTTTGTTTTTTCCGAAAAATGCATATACAAATAGTTACTGTACAAAATTCCCAATGGCGTAAATTAGTCCCTAGTTTAGTACTTGAAACGTCGAAGAGACATGTCTTAACATTCGGGACCGTTGTTAAAAATTCAAATCCCGGCACGAACGCGGGACCGTTGTTGAATAGCTTACTAAGGTTGCTTTTATATTACTCTAAAGAGAACAACAATAACCTCACATAACGCATAATACTTGACCCGCGTTTTCCAAGCCTCAGTTTGGGCGTTAGGTTGGGTAATGTTGGGGTATATTTAGAGAAATTGCGAAAACCATGTCAATTTGAGATCTTAATTTTTTGAACACGGTCCCGCGTTCGGTACTCTAGCCACTTCCTTTTATATTCACAAATAACTTCCAAATATGAAATTATATGGAATTTTGGTTTGCACGTCTTTAAGGTCCCTTATTTATTTTCCTTCAAACGACGATGCTAAGATTTTTTATCACTATTAGATAAGAGAGTTTATTTTAGCATTCCAACAATGTATCTATGTTTCAAGCAGAAAATGCAAGAATTCTTAATTTTCTAAGGTAAATTATTGTGGTTTATTTAAAACATATGGTAACTATGAAAAAGTACACAAGCTGTTCAAGTTAACGTGTTTACATAATTGTTGCCCCATTAGAAGACCATTTTAGTGATGTCGTTATTTGACAGAAAATCCGTAGGTCACTAGATATAGGCAAAAATGTAAATTTTGCAGTTTTTTGTGAATACATTACTTTCCAAATATATTTAGGCTTTTTATGTTATTTCGAATTGCGATGCTTATTTTTGTATAACTGTTGAACGGGGGGGGGGGGGTCAAGATGGATGAGCATTGGCACACGGGCGACACAATGGTACGGCGCGCCCCTGAAGGTATTTATAGAAATCTATAACGTAGACGAGCTCAGAATTGCATTTTTCTATAAGATAAATAAGTCACTATAGAAACGCTTATAGACGTTATAGAAATGCCTAGAATCCCAGCATAAAGCTTGATTTTTGGATTATATTTTATTTATCCTTAATTTAAAGTCTACTACATCGATGAGTAAGTAAACGCTATGATGATGCATGTTAAAATTCAAACAGCATAAACAAACGACACGATATCATGCCTGGCATGATGACTGCCATGATCCAACCCTGTGTATAATGTGCTTGTAATATTTATCCTCCACTTAGTGTGTTAAAAAGCTGGTGTTAATGGTGTGCCCTCCCCCTTGCCCCTACACAACGAACAAACAGGCATCCACATCCACATCCATTTTGATATAGTCGGCGGCCCGTCTCGCGACTATAACTCACGCCAATTCCAAACGCCATTGAGTTTATTTATGTGGCGTGATTCATCATACACTTTGATTAGTTTATAGCTTTTATGGAGCGGAATGCGTCCACCGCTCCAATGTGGATTGCTGACACCAACCGTATAAGTGCAGATCAACCAAATGAAATTAAATGAGACAAGGGACAGGAGATAAAAATTGTTATAAACATAATAAAATTGTTTAAATTAACATATTTTCTATATCTGTTACAGTAAAAGTAGATAGTGGGATAATGTGCACATTGTTAGTAAAGGTAGAAAGTTGCACAAAACTACAAAATAAAAATCTGGTGTGGCTAACACAATACCTCCCGCCGTTTACAGTTCGAGTTACAAAAAAAGATTAAGTTCCTTATTTTTGGTTTAGCGAATTTTACTCTAATTTTGACAGTTTATTTCTGAAAATATAGTCTAATCTAATCCAAGTAACTACCTTTTTTACTTCCTTGTACGAAGTAAAGGAAGTATTGTAATCGCGAAAATTTCGGTTTTGAGATTTCAACGGAAATATCCATTTTGACCATCCCTGAATCCATTTTGACTAATTTCGTCGTGACGTCTGTACGTACGTGCGTATGTATCTCGCATAACTCAGAAACGGTAAGCCGTAGAAAGTTGAAATTTTGTATTTAGGACTGCTATAACATCTAGTTGTGCACCTCCCTTTTTGGTCATTACATAATTTTTAGAAATGGTACTTTATTTGAAGCCTATAATAGATTTTAATGAAAAACTATCTTAAAATATAATCTAACACTTTACAAATTTAGTATATAGGACTTTTATGTCAATTGGAATAACATAGTGGATTTTGGTTAAAACAGGCTAACCGGAAGTAACATATTACCTGAAGTTGTTAACAGTTTTTCTTCAATAAAATGGTTTCATTTTGATTTTAGAAATAAATGCTTCAAATAAAATTTTTAGACAATTAAATTCTGTGTCTAGCACATCAAGTATTATTAAATTAGCCCTTCGTATAAGCGAGATATGTAAATTTAAAACTTGTATACTTTTTGGTTTTTGTAATGAAGCTTGCTATGGATTAGGACAAAAAATAACAAAAAAATAAAAAATAGATGCTAATGTCAAATTACGTCAAATACGTGCAATTTTATACTTGGGTCTATACTTCATATTGGTCTTGTGTACAAGGAAGTCGTGTGGTGTCCACATCAGATTTTTTAAACCCCACAACAGGATTAAATCCCAATTACAGAGTGGGTTCACATTCACACATATCCATGCCTTAGTGGGATTCGAACCCAGAGACCCGAGGGAACTCATGACATGAGGCGTTGCTCTAACCATTGAGCCACCGGAGCTATAATAAAATGAAGATTAAATTTTAAATACCGGGATAGAATAGAATTCACTAACCCAAAAATAAGGAATAGCTTAAACATTTTTGTGAATCGTTAATTTTTATTAATCTACATACATACCTACATATTTACTTATGCTGGAAACTGTATTGAATTTCTTTCTATTTTTTTTTTTTAAACGTTACTGATATTATTTTGAAATGATTAGTTCTTTGATAGTGACATTTATCTGTCAGTTACATACATTTGATAACTGCGTTTTGTTTATTTATTTAAAGCGTAGGCTCCGGGATTTAAATTATAGACAATTTTATAAATTTATCCATTAAATATATAGAAAAAGTATTAATGCAAATCTATAGAAAATTTAATAATCTTTAATTTTTATAATAACATTAATCCCGAAAAAAGAACATTTAATAGTTATTTGTATATCAAGGCCGCGAAATCACTCTTTAGCGTACCGAGAGAAAAATTGTCGCCGAGGCCGCTTGCGGCCGAGGCAAGACAATCTCGAGGGCGTTAAAGGATTTCGCAGACAAGGTGTACACAATATTTTTTGTGCAACCGTAAAAAATATATAATTACAAATTTTATTAATTTTAAACAGTTTCATTGTAAATAGAAAGTTAGCTTTCAAGGTGGCTATGAGATTGACATTTGATAAACAAAACCATGCAATTCTCAAGTATCAAAGTGATTGTTTACCTAATTTCGCGGCCGTTACCGGTTAACGGTTGCGAAATTTAATTTCGCGGCCTGTATTGCGGCTGCGAAATGCTTATTTCGCGTCCGGTTGCACAAAAAGGTATTTTTCAAAGAAAAACTATTTTGAGCTTCTAGTAAAGTGTCATTTCCGGTTATCCGATTTTCACCAAAATCTAATGGGCTCTTTCCATTACAGAAAAAGTTCGAAATACAAGGTTTCAAAATTTACTAAATGATAGTATTTGAGTTAGAGTAGAGGATCCACACATACACATAGACATCAACGTGAGAATGTTAAAATTGGATTGTAGGGACCTTAAAACGTGGTCATTTATTAAAATCTCGATATGCGATTTTTAGCACGATCCATATACGTCCCTTACCAAGGGTAGCGGGAGATATAAAAGTGATACTTTATAATAGGTATACAATATTGTTTCAGAATCAATGTTCACGTGAATACATTATTATAATTTATTGTATTGAAAACAATAATTGTTTCGTATACAATATTGTTTTACAAAAAAGTGTCACGAGAAGCAGGCTGTATGAATGAAAATCATTGTAAGGAAAGGTAAATATCACGAATAAAAATAATTTCGCCCACAACATTGTAATTTGAACTATAAGTATAAAACTAATGTAGAATAATTATTTGAGATCCAACCTAAATGTTTAAATCGTAGAAATGGGCTTTAGGATCCAGGACAAATTTATTTAAACGAAGAATTGTGAAAAATTCCTGGACCTCGCTGGGATTCGAACCCAGAGCCTCCCAATCTCTAGCCGGGCGCTCTACCAATTGAGCCACGAGTTCCCGTTGAAGTCTATGAATCTTTCACAAACCTTTTTACAAATCGTAACGCACTAAATATTATATTATTGTGAACTTTTTAAGCCGTCACACACACGTAGAATAATTATTTGAGATCCAACCTAATTTAGTGCGCAATGTTAGCGTTGAGTATTTATCTCTCAAATTGTGAGAGTGTACTCGTTACGATTTGTAAAAAGGCTTGTGAAAGATTCATAGACTTCAACGGGAACTCGTGGCTCAATTGGTAGAGCACCCGGCTAGAGATAGGGAGGCTCTGGGTTCGAATCCCAGCGAGGTCCATGAATTTTTCACAATTCTTTCTTCGTTTAAATAAATTTGTCCTGGATCCTAAAGCCCATTTCTACGATTTAAATATAAAACTAATGATAAAGAAAGTAGCTATTAGTGCCTGTTTTTTCTATCAAGCTATAAAAGAAACTCCTGCCTCCTACTGCACATAGGAGTTAAAATCCCTCATACCTCATCCATTACCCTAAATATTGTCACATAACCCTCATATATTTCCCTGTCCCATTCCTCGTGCCAGTTTCAAGTTGGCTTAATTACAGAATAAATAACAATATTTGAGTTTGCATTTATCTGCTTGTACACTAATCACTGTATACTCTGACTGTGTGTGAGATAAGACGGACCACGTACACGTACGTATGTGGCTCTCTGTATCTAATAACGCGACAATTGTGCCTGCCTGGTCGGCCATATTAAACCTTCCGTAAATACTGTAAATCAAGATCGGGCGGATTTGCCGCGTAGCCTACGACTACGGTCACGAGGGAGGCGACGCGATACCAACACAAAGTGTAATTATAAGCTTTTAAACCTCTATATGACATGCTTATAAAATATAACGGAGATAACTTCCATCAATGAAAGGAGAGGACAATGCTTGGATTTAAACTAAAGGGGGCGGGGGGAGGAACAATTCATTGATATTACACTGACCAAAATGCTATCATGTGGAAGTGGTAGCACAGGGATTTTGTATAAATTATAGCAATGAAAATTGTATTAAGTAATGTTTGCAAAGAGAACTTTGTTATTAGAAGACTAAGCAATTCCTCTTCGACACGACAAATATTTTCTAGTCATCATTTCCTCTGCCCGATCATCGTGAGCGTCATCATTAATGATTGTAAAAAACTGTACTCAGGACTGCAGTCATACAAACAAATTAAATGGTAAGAAATTTTTATAAATTTGTACGAAATAAGGGCTTTAGTACCTACAATAAACTCAAGCAAAAGGTTTAATAACAACAATCGTACATACAAAAGTTGTAGCAAATTTTGTTTTGTACAATATTTTACACTCCTATGTATAGAAACAGAGAAATTGATGAAAAACCGAAAAAAGGCCGAAAATTTCGAACTTTTCCCCCTATAATTCTGGTAGAACAGGGCTTTCCTTACTGCGAAATTGGTTTCTTATCACTGGTTTTGGTCCTTACAACATATATCCAAAAAATATAACTACTCGACCATTTGTAAGGATACCTAGTTCTATTGTACAGTGTGTTCAATATAATTCCTAACTCGGAGTAGGTTCTGAACAAAGAAACGTATGTCAATTTAAAAATATTTAATTAAATGTCAATTTGACATGAGGCATTGTCAAAAATATTATCTAAAGAAATCAAAGCTTTTCTTTTGTACATATTGGCTGGACTACCATAATAACATGAAAAATACAAAAAAAAAGTCTGACGTGGCCAGCACATTACCTACCCTCAATATTTTGTATAAATGTCATACATAAAGTTCCTTGCAAAAGATTCTATTTCTTGTACATTACCTTAGGGCAGTTGTATGTATTTTATACAAATTCCATACAGAAAGTTTCTAGTAAAAGATCCTATATTTCCAGTAAAATTATAACACAAACATACTGTCAACTGCACTAGACACTGACAACTTTCAATCAGAATTTTCTTAATATAGCAGCTGTTATAGCATAGCTGACTAATATATATGATATTTAATTTCTTTATAATTTTTTAACTCTATATCTATTTAATATGAAATATAAAATGCATTCAAATCGTATAGAGAATAGAATATTCTTCAATATTTATAATAACATTAAATGTGAAAAAATGATATTTAACATCGTTTTTTCAAGAAAAACTGTTAAAATCTTCAAATGAGGGTACTTCCGGTTGACCAATTATAACCAAAATCTAATTAGCTCTTCATATATGGATGTAACGAAGAGGAATACGACAGAATTTCAATTTTTGGAATTATAGTATTAGAGTTATCGCATTAGAAATCGTATGCTAGGGACTCTAAAACGTTTTTATTCATCAAAAACTCACCACCGAACTTTTTGACCAAAGGCGATTACCTTACCCAAAGGTGACGGAAGGTAAAAAGCAAATATAATACAATATTGGGTAACATGATAAAATATAATACAAATGGGGCCTATGTGGGCACATTGAATATGTTATTTAAGTACTCCGCCATTTAATATTAAGTTGCATCGCCTTAATTAGTAATACCAGCTTTAATAATTCTATTAGGCATTGTATACCTAAGCCCTGCAACTTTTTCTGAAAATATTGTCCCTTGTGTCTTGCAAGAGGTTTTACTGTACGCCCTGTATCGTTACGAAGTTGTTTTTCATTGTGCTAAAAGTAAAGGGTCTTCGTAGAAGATAAATCTGGACTAGAAGATGACCCTTAAAATGCCGATCGAACTGTTATCATCATTTGGTCTACAGTTTTTTTTTAAGTTATAGGTTATTCTATATTTAAAGTAGCCGAAAGAATTTTGCAGAAATTACTAACTATTTGTGGATATGTAGGTCGAAATATTATGAGTTTGGATTCGTATGCCCATAAAGTTTGTACCCGAATTTGTGAAACACAATGTATATTACTTAATCTATGATAACACACATTCATAATAGGTTATTTAGGTTTGTTCGTTCCGCTATGCTGCGTTTTACCGCAAAACGCGGCGGTAATTGTCGCTGCGTTTTGCGATTCACTTCCAATCGCCGCGGTAATAATTTAAGTTACTAAAAATTATTTTTCTGTTCGGTCCGTTTGCGTTAAATTATTTTTGAAGATACTTCAGACTATTATACTTATAAAGGATACTCAGTAAAAATATATTATTCCATTTTCCATTATTTTAATTATTTACTATTGTTATCATTTCAATTTACCTTATTGCAAATCATAATTCATATGACATTGACATTTATATATTTTACAAATGTATTTCAATTTCTAAAACTGCAACATTACATAGCATACTTATTGAAAAAATAACAATATTTTCCTAGTATTTATTTGTCAAACACTGTCTTACTGGCACTTCATATGTAGACGCGAACATTACCGCCGATTATTTTTATACCACCGAGTCATGAGTCACTGTAAAAATTATCACCGCCAGCTGCCGCGGCGTTTTACCGCAAGTTACTAGAAAAACGGAACGAACAGAATCTAGTGACTTTACAGTGAACCGCGAATTGAAAAGAACAGCAAATTTCACCGCCGCGGTTTGCGGTAGACGCAGGGTGGCGGAACGAACAAACCTATTAAGTATTAAGTATCTCCTTGCTACAGTTCTTGTTCTTTTGTATTGTCCACCTTCTATCTTTAAATAAACCCTCCCCCCTTCCGCAACCCCCACCCGAATCCCGAATGTATGTGATATGCCGGGATGTGTTAATACAACCACTCTGGGTCGTAAACACGCGACATGGGCGGCAGATGTCGCCGTGGCGTCCGGGCGCCGCAGTCGTTACAAACCAGATTACAACTTCAGCGTCCGAGATGACGCCGTAAAAGCGGACCGGTGCAAGGCGCAAGGGAACGGAGTTGGAGGTGGTCACTTTGTTATAAGGGAGGACTACATACAGATAGGAGGATGAGGGAAATGATAAAGGTAATATAATTATTGAATTGATTGAATTGGATTTACGTTCAAGTTTATATTGAGAACCTTCTTGATATGTTGGTAGAATAATTGAGACAATATGCTGGATTTTTATTTTCACAAAATGTTACATGAACGTTTCGGGCCAAAAATTAGACTATTATCAGCTAAGAATTTCATTAATATAAATATGTACGTATACTCAGGATCTTAAAAGGGGTCAAGTCGAATTTTATCCGAGCTGCCCCCAGAAAGTGGTTGCAAATAAATAAAAAAAATTGTGCAGGCAATGATGATGATTTGACCGTGCCTAAATGCACTTGATTTTCCCCATTTAAATAACATTTTGGATTTTTATTTTTTCCTACCCAATAGGAGGTTTTAAAAATCCACTCAATATTGGAATATATACTAGAATGACTCGAGAATATGTGGACAAAATTTGAAGTCCCAATAATTACTCTTAAGATAATTATAGATGGTTAAACTATCGCACAAAAGCCCAAAATAGTACATTAAGATACAAGTTTCATAAGATATGATTTTAGCGCACGCGTCATTCTTAGAAACGAGCGGCTTGCCGCGAGTTTTCTAACGGGGCAAGTGCGCTGAAATGTCTTATGAAACGTGTATTTTATACTATTTTTTCTATTTTGGTCATTTTTTCAATAAATGTACGTTATTTCATGTCCAGGAATTTCAATTTCAGTTGTTTAATATGTACTTTATGAAACTCATTTGGATGTCATAAAAAGTACTTTATGACATCCAAATGGGTTACATAAAGTACATATTAAAGAACCAAAATAGAAAAAAGCTATTTACAATTGTCTTAAGAATATTTATTGGGAATTTAAATTTTGTTCACATATTCTCGGGTCACTCTAGTATATATTCCAATATTGAGTGGATTTCTATTACCTTTGACAAAAATACAGGTCCAAAATTTGTCAAAACTCAATGTTATTTAAGTGGGGTGTATTTAGGCACGGTCAAATAATTAATATATAGCGGATTTTTATTTATTTATTTATTTGGAACCACTTTAGGAGTCGGCCCGGATAAAATTCGACTCGACCTCTTTTAAGGTCCACATTAATACGTATGCATTCATAATACTCGTATATGATCTACGAGGTTTAAACGAAACTAGAAATTTTAGATTTCACACATTATTTGTTTTCGATTGAGTTTATTTGTTTTATCATCTTGGTCTCATGGTCATATGCCTGTATGCCTCGTCCCGAATCTGGACACCCGGGTTCGATTCGGACCGACATCAATTAGAATTTTAATTGGCACAAAAGTGACCCGTGTGGTGCACTCTTCACACCAGCAACGAGTGCCTGTAAGATGTAATGACGCCTGGTAAACGCTCACACGGTACGAATATGTCATAATCATTACCGATATCTGTGTATCAAGCAGATTGGCACACACAGAAATGGGTAATATGCCGTGATAACATATTTATTTTAATAGAGGACTCCACCAGTTTTTTTATAATTTCATCAGAAAGTATAAGTAAAACTAAGACTATTGGTTCAAATCCGATGAAAAAGTTCCTATTAATAAGCGAGTTATGGTCCCCCGAAATTTTAAAATATAGATGGGACGTCACGAATATAAGTTTTAATATAAAACTGTTTTCTTCGTGGATCTAAAATGTTCTTGAAATGTATGCTATTTTTAAATTATCCTTATAAAAAATAATAATATTATAACACTGTATGAATCTACCTGCTTTATAATTGCAAGTGTATCAAAATTATTCAGTTTAATGCAAGAAATTTATATTCAAATAAAAACTGTTTGAGAATTGCAGTACTTGGACTGGTAGCCACGTATCCGCTATTTGAATTTGTCTACTTGGAATTCATATGAATTACGAGCTGCTAAAACAAAAAACCCCTTATTTACGAAGTATTTCAATTATATTATTTTATTTTTTTATTAATATTCATTATTAAGCTTTTATTTTCACTATTTTTTACTAATTTCTCTTAATTCGATTGAGCTGCAATCCCCTATTATTTACGTTGTTATCACGGACTGTGTGAAGTATATGCCAGGTTTCATTAATATTCGATGTATATATTTTGTAATTGACAACTAAAATTGACGAAAAATTTTGACACGCACAACAATTTTTTTAATAAGATGGAACAAAGTGTCTACTTTAAATTTTGTTACAGTAATCGCCGAATCACTTTACGGGAGGTTTCTGAGAAAGTTGGTATTTCATCCGGTTTAGACAAAAAGAATTGTGGTAAACAATTCCTGTATTTTGAATCATTATTCATTCGTGATTAAATAGACAACGTTTTGCGATCATAGAGAAGATAAAGGCAAAATTGCAATGGAAAACTTATAGAAAACAAACTGTTAATGCGGCTACCCATCCAAGTGCTAGCCACGCACACTTTTGCTTAACACTCTTTTTAATTTCATTTTATTACCTTTTATATTATTGCCATAAAAAAAATATACATACATCCCCCACCCGTATAGTCGTATATTTATAATTTGAAATTCCCTCACTTAGACCGTGTTAACATTCACAGGCTACTTGATGCAGAACGACCGAATCACAGGCAGTGTTTATGTTACTTGGATGTAATAAGAAAGGTTGAGGGTCTGACCGACGCTAGGGTCAGATCGACGCTGAACGTCGCAACGCGACATTACAGACCCGGGTGCCGCAATGGCTTTAATTGCTTGTATGAAACCGAGAGAGTATGTACAGGGTAAGTGTATGTGTAAACGGTGTTTTATACAGTTTATAGCTACAAATATAAATGCTAAATAGAAAGGGTAAGGCGTGTTTTGGTGGCAATATATTGTTTGATGAAATGTATTTTATTATTTAACGTCCGACTGGTATATTATATACCAAATAACACCCTAGATCGTGTTATGAGTTGTTGCTATGGTAATGTTGTCAATAAATTAATATTGATAATGGGATAAAGCCTAAAAAACAAGTAAAAGCATTCATAGCCTACCTACTACGCAAATTTTATTAAAACTTTCTGATCCGTAATCCGTGGAATATTAAAAATGATAGTCGGACGTTAAACGTGGAACGCACCATAGGAGTTAAATGGACAATAATGCCTTCGGTCAACGTACACATCTCGGGCCAGATGCCCTTGAAAAGTACCTGTCATTCTGTGTGCATCTATCATTCCGTGTTATAACCTAACTCTTTATTCTGATTTGTTTAGTTCCTTGTGTTTATTAAAAATGATTCTAAAGCCAGATGTACCCGGGGCAAATTTTCTTTAATAATAACTAAAACGATGGTTGGAGTGTAGAGGTGACAGTTCTTTGTTTATAAGTTGTTACCATAGCAACCAATAGTTCTATGCTTTGCCGCTAGAGGCGCTTATACAAATTACAATGGGCCCGTCCAAGCCTTCGACTTTTTAGAAATTACATGTCGCATATGAATTTTGAATATAAATAAATGAAAACGAAATAAAAATTGCTACATATTTTATATTGTTATACCTATAATAATGTAATTATAGTTTTTAGCGTAAAACGATCGCCATGTTGTGACGTCAGCGTCATTACAGTCGTCCAGTTATCTTGTGAAAATCTCACTGTACAGTGGACCATGCATATTTTGCTCATAAATTCGCGATTGGCTTTACACATACTCTAACACGCACATATTTAATATATCCGAGTAATTTTTTATTAAGATCAAAAGAAAATTTACTTATTAAATCAATAAAATTATTATTTATGTTTTAATTATTGTAATCTCAATATTTGCCATTGTTGTAATCATTTAGTAAATAGAAATGTAAATGTTGGATTACTTTTTATTATGAACTATGCTTTGATTATTGTAATCAATACTGTCATTGTTGTATTTAATTATAAATAGAAAATAATTTAAATACTATTTTAATTATAATAATGACAGTTGGTGAGAATAATAACCTTCAATATTATATTAAAGAAAGTCGTAAAGTAACATTAATTAATGATTAATCAGATTATGAAAACGAGTAAAAATTATTAATTTTACTTACCTATATTACCAATATTAATGGTAACGTATGTCGGTTCTCTCTATTTATGACGGAGTGACACTAACGTCACAACTTTCGCGCCAAAACTTTAATAATTATTTTAGGCGTTATTAAGCATAATTTCAAGAAAAAAAATACGGAATTTCTATTTTTAAATTCTTCATTAACATATAAAAAATTCAAAAAAAGTTGGACGGGCCCATTGTGTAAGTGTCTATTGGTAAGTTTATTAAAAAATGTAAAACCAAATATGTGAAAAATAAGGTAGCGACCCAGATGTCAACAACGAGCATCGTTTTAAAATGGAATGTCCTAGCTTAGTCGAAACAATATGAATTTTTTAAAGACAAGCGTGTTATATCCATCCTTATCGCATACGCTTCTTGTGAGAGAGATAGTATATGTCAATTTGTTAATCTGGCAGCCCTAATAACAATATTTTGTAAATAATTCTTCATATTTTAAAGTGGCCCCACAAAAAGATTTTGCACCCGGCCTCACAAGATCTAAGACCGGGCCTGTTGACGCACTCGTCCTTTGTAAAACTCGCCTGGCGGCTCGTTTTCCAAACTTGGACTCTACGTTAACAGACTGCCTTATGATACTTGTGTTTTAATGTACTATAAGCTTCCTGCAAGTAACACTAATAATTATAAATTTTCTTGCATATATAGAATAATGGCAGGTTACAACAATCAAGTCAGTCATCTTGATTTGTTTAGTTTATCTATTAACAGCTTTAAAAAGTGTGTCAAAACTACTCTATGTTGAACTTTACTATTGTAATTATTTTGTATATTTTTATTAACTTTATTACTTTTTTGCTATTTTATTTGTAGTACTGTATTTAATAAGCGAGAACCTTTATTTGGTCTCTATTTGAGCTGTTGGTTCTCCTATTTTTCTTAAATAAATAAATAAATTAAATAAATAATAATACCTATTTATTAATACGAAATTAGCGGTAGGTAATGCGCTAACCACATCACATACATATTTTAAATATGTAAGTTACATATGTATACATAGTATAAATAATTTTAATCAAACAATTTTAAAACCATTTTTGCAAAAAAAAAAATTCATATCAAAATCTTACCTTTGCAGAACGTTGTCTTGGCCACTTCCTCGGTTTCTGGAAGACATTTGGACATTGAAGACGGAAACTACACTCTGAAACAAAAGAAATATGCTGTAATTAGTATTGTTGTAGCACATATAATGTTTTTATAGATTATTGTACAGTTTATTTCTTTAATAATAAATTTTAAGTGTAAAACAAGAAATACAAATACATATTTTATAGAAATAAGTTTGCATGTTTTCATCACTGTACTCTGTACTCACCAAAATTATTTCATGCAATTTTCTCGTTGAATTTTATAACGTCCATAACAAATTATGTACCAAAATGAACAGAAATATGTACTGAATAGAATAACAATACTTTCAATAAACAATTTTTAAGTTTTACTAGAAATTTTTTTCAAGAAACGATAATACGACGCACTAATGTGAACAGTTTATGTACAACTAAACAAAACACTGGCATGCGACTGCTATGGTCGAGTCAGGCGCGGCTTGCTACGATTCAAAAAACACGATTATTCTGGAATATATGTATCTCTACAATATTATACGATTTAATTATTATATTTAAATTTTTATCTTCTGAAGCTATATTTCAACAATTTTTTGTACAATACCATATTTAAAATTTATGTTTAACAATTACATATTTAAAATTTACTTATGTTACAGAATATTATTTATTTACATGTACAATGTACAGAGTGTCTCATTTTCGATGTTTTTATAAGGTATCTCGGGTAGTATTAATGATAGAGCAAAACCGTTTGCACATTCCAGGGTCAACTTTCCCAGAAATGTTTAATAGTCACCACAGGAAACTTCGATCTTCTTTTGTTTCTGAGCTACAGGCAAAAACTCGTTTTTCGCTCATTTTGAAAATATCTCATATCTTATTTATTATAAAAGTTAGAGAAAAAATGTTTATACAAAATTTTTACCGTTTTTTAAATAGAATAAAATGGCGTAATTAAATTTTTTGAAAACTTAATGATTCTCGAGATATAACACAAACTTATGACTTTTTAAATGGGAACCTATGTTGAAAATAGTCTCATCTTTTTGCTTATTTTATAAGCTTTTCAATGATGTATAACAAGTCTACATTCTTTTGTTTTAAACTTGAATAAAAGACGAATTATTAATTTATTGAGGTGAAAATGTTGGAAATTATTCCCATTTAAAAAATCATAAGTTTGTGTTATATCTCGAGAATCATTAAATTTTCAAAAAATCTAATTACGCCATTTTATTCTATTTAAAAAACGGTAAAAATTTTGTATAAACACTTTTTCTCTAACTTTTATAATAAATAAGATATGAGATATTTTCAAAATGAGCGAAAAACGTGTTTTTGCCTGTAGCTCTGAAACAAAAGAAGATCGAAATTTCCTGTGGTGACTATTAAACATTTCTGGGAAAGTTGACCCTGGAATGTGCGGTTTTGCTCTATCATTAATATTACCCGAGATACCTTAAAAAAACATCGAAAATGAGACATCCTGTACATCTACATATGGAGTAAAATTCAAAAGAAAGGCTTTGCCGAAATATTATACGTGATTTAATTGCTCTGCCACGCCTTTCGGGACTTCAAGTTTTTGAACACGGTCCGGCGGTCGGAACTCTAGCCACATCCTAAATTGAAGAGGTCTATTATTAGTGTTTGAGAAATACTCAATTTTCAATTTATAGTGAATTAAACTCAAGTTGAATTCAAATGTACGAATAGAATGTCAGATCAACAATTTTATTTATTCTGCTGTATTGTCCATCGATTCGTGTAAAAATTTAAATATCAATAACTATTCATCTTAGACCTTATATCGTAATTCACACTTTTAATCATCGAATTCCTCCGCAGTGTCCATCGTACATTCCACCAATGTACAAGTACTTCACCCCACGGCAAAGCACCTCCCTCTTTTACATCTACCTCTGCTTTGGCTTTATTTAGTGTGGTGTTTGTGGATATTTTTATCTGGCTATCTTTCATTTCCCGGTCGGATGCTATCTGGTGTCTCTATCTCGCTCATCTCATTTCGCAGTCGGCGTTAAGTGTGCGCGTACATCGCGGGTTATTGGGACCTGGGGTGAGATAAAGCCAACAGTGGGAGGGTGGTCGTGGATCATCCCCAAACAGGAGAGGAGCAGAGAAAACAGTAAAGAGAAAGGTGAGAAAGTGGAGAGAATGGGAAGGATTGGCTTGTAAAGTGTAAACTAAAAGTCAAAGAGGGAATTAAGAAGGAATTTTATATTTTTAAATAGAAGTGACGTTGTACTCCTTATATCAATTTTGAGTGCCCGTGATGTGACGTCTGGTAAGAGCTCAATGTGTACGCTGGAGTGTTATCCTCCTAATAGGACAGCATAGTTTTCGTTAGCATTCTATATCGCTTTCTTTTTATTTTTTCATTGTTGATACATGAGGGCGGATCGGAAAGTTTCTAGAACGAGATAAAAAATACAAATTTTGGGGGCAAAATTATATTTATTTTTCTAAAAGTCTCCTTTCAGCTCGATACATTGTACTCCTTCAGTAAAATAAGAATGATCTAAACTCTCGAAATATCCATTTTCAGCTTCGATGACATCAGTATTCTATGAGTATTCCTTCCCAGCTAACCATTTTTTGATATTTGGAAACAGAAAAAATCGCAGGAAGCCATGTTTGGCGAGTACGGTGTATGCTCGATCAATTCGAATCGTAATTCATGCAGTTTCGAAATTACAATTGCCGATTTGTGAGCTGGTCCATTGAAATAAAACCTTTTATCTTCGCCAAATGAGTCCTTTTGGCTTTCATTGTTCAATCTGTCTAACGGCTCATAATATTGGCCTGTTATTGTTCTTCAATGTTGTAAGTAGTCTATAAAAATTATTCCTCAGGAATCCCGCGTGCTATCCAGGTTTAAGATCGTTCTTTGGTCTCTGGAGTGTAGTGATGTATCCAGGTTTCATCTACAGTTACAAAACGTCGCAAAAAATCTTTTGTATTGCGCTTGAACATGTCTAGGCACCAGGAACGTAACTAGGATTATTTTCTGGGTGGGCCAAAGATAGGCCAATGATAAATCTGAGTGGGCCATACTTATATCATAAGAACAGTATTACAATAAAATTAAATTACATATCAATATAATATGTTGAGAAGTAAATGATATTCTGCGGCTAGCATATCAATTTGTGTAATGCTTAGGCAAAAGGAAACATTTTCTATAACTAATGTTAAATGTGCGTTACAAAAATTATCATCTTCTTTACTTTTTGACATATTAATATGCAGACATCTCCTCATTGAATAACGGTACTCTATGTACTATTGTGTAAAATGCAGCACCCATATAAATAAATACATACTTTAATTCAACAATTTAAAAATATCAAACTAATCTTTATTGAAGTGCCGTAATTGATTTTCAAATTTTCGTTTTAGATACGAGCCTTTCGCCATAATAGTTCGTCCTTGCTTAGAGCAAAAATTTTTTTTTTATATAATTTAATTTTATTTCAATTTTGATAGATAATGTAATAAGGAATTATCAATTTACTATATTCCATATAAAATTTGTTGTAAACGCTAATTAAACATATTTTAATTTTTGTAAAATAATTATCAATATCAATAGTAACAAATGTAAGGTGCCATATTTTATTCAGTGTTTCCAATTATTATTGATTACTTACTAGCAATGTTGATAAGAAAGAATAATTTTGCTACAGAATTGGGGCGATTTCTTGAAAAATAGTTAATTCAATTTTTTTCCACGGATACACATTTTTGGCAGTAGGCTCACATACTATCTAAAATGTTTATTCTGAAATATGTACGTTTTACATCCACACAAATTGTATTACACGCCCGTTCTAAAATTATTATCTCTTTAACAAAATAAACTAAATATCTTTAAATTTTTTGGGTGGGCCAGCGGGTGGGCCGAGGGCCACCCAGGCCCCCCCGTAGTTACGTCCCTGCTAGGCATTGCTGAGAAATGGATATTCGAACGTGCTTTTGGTCGTTTGTTAGTAAACGCGGCACCCATCTTGCAGAAAACTTTCTCATGTTCAAATGTTCATGCAAGATATGATGTACACGGTCATATGAAATGCCTGATGTCTCTGCTATCTCACGCAACTTTACTCTGCGACCGATTTTGTGGACTTTTCTGACACTTTCTTCATCGGTAGCTGTTTTTGGCCTACCAGAACGTTACGATTACAGCAGGGGATATAATTTGAAAAAATTAGAGCTGCACTTTTTTGACCAAGGATACCGGGGGGAGGGGGGAGGCGATTTTTTAGTACATTGAAACTTACATATTTTCATAGAATGAACAGTTACAGGTTTAACGCTTTTTTATATAAAGAAATAAATCAAATCAAATCACTACATACATACGTACGGCATTTGAAGGAATATTTGAACATACAATCTAATATTCTACCATGCATCTGTAGAGTCAAGAATAAACTACGGTATTAGGTTGTGGCTCGGGTTTTGGGGAAACTCTACTTGTGCTCAATTTGTCTTTATCGCTCAATAAAGAATAATTAGATGTTTACTAAGAGCATATAAGAACTCTTCTTGTAAACCACTTTTCAAAAAGCTTAAACTACTTACAGTGTCTGAGTTCTATACACTTGACATTTGTCTTTAGATATTTCAAAATAGAAATAAATTCAAACTCAGCTCAGACATTCATGAGTACCAAAGTAGAAACAAAAATGACTTCCATATACCTAAATTTAGAGTTAAAGTCGTCAAAGATTCTCTAGATAGAATTGGTCTATCATTTTTCAATAAGCTACCAGAGAACATTAAAAACTCGAAATCCTGTAAACATTTTAAAACTAAGTATTTATACGCTAATAATTTTTATAATGTGAATGAATTTGTCTTGAATTATTATTGTGTGACGTTTTCCATAGTGTAATGTATCTGCAGAAATAAAAGATTTATTATTATACTTATTATTATTAATACATACAAAAGAATAGGTATATATATTTAAGCCGCGACAATACCCAGATGTGTTACGGGAAACGCGCGTTCTTAATTAAAAATATATTTTGTAATTCTTATTTAATGTACAGATTTGAATAATAAATAATATAGAGAGAAGTGAAAGCAACTGCAAAATTTGGATTTAGAGCTGCATTTTTTAAATTAGAACTGCAGAAACAAGCCAGAGCTGCACCAAATTATATCCCCTGGATTACAGCCATATTTTGATGACTAGAATGAATCTAAATTTTTAAATTGCCTCCTACAATTTCTTTCACAATCTATACAAGACCGTCACCCTTCCATCTTGTCATTGCAATCCTGCTCTCCCCCTCACCCAGTACTTCCCTTCCTCCTGGTGTGAAACTATAGCAATAACCGGTGCGCTAATCCCGAGCGCAATTACCAGGCGGCGACGCCGTCCATTGCTGTAATGAGCTCGTAGCGGCTGATTGATACAACGACCACGGCACAGCTACGGCCAGAGGCTGGACACTAGTGTCCGACCGCCAGACACTAACGGCCCGACAGGATAGTGAGCTACTGGATGAGGATGGGGATGCTATGGAGCGAGGGATTAAAGGATGCTGGATGAGGGATGCATGTGCACGTGCAGCTACGATGGAAGGAGGAGGATTGAAGAGTTGAGGATATACTTTACCGATTAAAAATATTTGTTTTTGTAATGCGTGTCAATGAAATAAATGATGTATTTCCACTGATTGTAGTTCTGTAACAAAGGTATAGATTTTTGTTGATGTGTTAAAGTATTTCTATAAACCACTGCGGGCATTTGCATCCCACTATATGAAGGGTCGTATCGTGTCTACCTGGGAGTGAGGTAGGTTTTACTACCCTAAACAGAGATTGGTGCATCGACCTTTTAAAAAGGAAGGATTGTTCAACCTTGGGGTTGCATATAGTTTCAACCCAAAAAGGTAGTTGCAGGTATAGTTCATCTAGGGATCATTTTCCGAAGACTCGTTATCATTTTATTATGGGTGCACAATAGCTAAAACCGCAATGCCAAAATATTTCGGTCCGTACAGTCGACCAGTTCAGTATTTGCAATGCTGGTATATATTTTACGCCCAGTATTCGACTGTAGACCAATACTGCACTTTCCAGATTTTAATGCGTTAATCTTTGTCTTGGTCTACAGTCGAATACTGGGCGTAAAATATATACCAGCATTGCAAATACTGAACTGGTCGACTGTACGGACCGAAATATTTTGGCATTGCGGTTTTAGCTATTGTGCACCCATAATAAAACGATAACGAGTTTTCGGAAAATGATCCCTAGATGAACTATATGTTATAACTTTACAGTTATACACGGCACAAATTTCGAAATTCCTACCTCGGATCCTTCGTCGTCTCGTTCATAAATTTCTAATGCCCGATTTCTTCACATCCGTTTAAACCAAGAATAAACTTAAACGTAGTTTAAACCTTTTAATCGGTTTTCTTCATATTCACGAAACTCCAGCTAAGATTTAATCGCCGACTAAAGTTAACCGGTAAATCTCGGCGGTTTATCTGCCGTTTATATAAATATTTAATAATTTGTCAACAATTTGTAAATATATATATATTTTATTAAAGAAAAAAAAATTGCACACATACACTTCAAATACATAATGAAATAAAACAATTTTTATTGCAACTTTTTCAGTTGCGCTTTCTAAATTTCTATATCTAGCATTAAATTTTCAATGGTAAGAGCTGTAATTTTATCTTTTTGTTCCATTTCTTTTTCAACTAGGTCTACCTGCATAATTAATAATTTTTTTAAAAAATTACTAATTCTGTAGGCTCATTCCGATCATCTTTTTTTTTTATTTTTCGAGGCTTTAAATGGATATTTTTCAAAAGATGTAACAAATTTCAAATATGTATAAGTATATGAAATACCCAATTCAAACCTTTACGTTTTTTGGAAGAAGTATATGGAGTACTGCAAATAATATTGACATCGAGTGATTCCTTATTTTCTTGGACTGCAAAATAAAATTATTAGAAATTCAATTTGATACACATGTAATATGTATATACCTGGTAAATTTTGGGTACTAAAACTTGGTTTATTACTAAATTCGAACGCTTCTTTGTTTACTTCTTCCACACAGTGGCGTAACTACATAGAATTGCGCGCCCCCGCGGGACTTAGGTTTGCGCCCAGGGCCGTAACCAGGATTTCATGGGGGGGGGGGGGGGTTCTGGTTACATGCCTTATAATTGAAAGTTACATTTTTTCAAGGTATGTGCAAATGCATGTTTTTCCCCTTTCATGTACAAAAATAAGTTTTAAATTTGTGAACGCGCGAAGAAGGAATTTGTGCAAATGCGCCAACTTCATGGACATCTGTCCTTGTACATAATATAAATGTACATGGCAAGGCATGTACAGGCATGGCCAACTTCATTGAATTACGCTATGCTTCTTATGGCCGTATTAAATGTCACTAAAATTACACAAACGAAATTTACAGAGAAAGTACGTCAAGTGGCGCCACGCTCGGCATAACATTGTACCATTTCCAGAAATTATCTATCACAAATAAACATTAATTTTAATATTTAAATTTTGAAGTATTGTATTTACTTTAAATAAACTGACAACACATTTTGCACATCATCAGTAATGGTAAGGGCGCCCATACGCTGTGAATATGTACTATTTTTAAATGTGCCACTACCACTACTTCGATACTGGTTAGTACTGCTTGAATCAGTGGCGTGCATATGTATGAAGATCATGATCTTCCGCTGAAAATTTTTACAAGCCGCTTATATTTAAGCGCCCTCCGGATGGACGCGCCCCCCCGCGTCGCTGGGTCAGCGGGGGCGGTAGTTACGCCACTGCTTCCACATACATCGCAAAGTCTACAACATGAAATCATGAAAATATTAAATTAGATGACAATAGCTACGTGAAAAATACCTTCTCTGTCATTATCTAAAAATTCAATTTCAATATCATTGTTATTAGTTTCATTTGACCTCATCAGCGCGAGCTGTTCTAAAATATGATAATATATACTTCGTCGTAATATCGCCTAATTTTTTCCTATGTTCAAATTTCATACAGCGCATCTTTTCTCAAAGAGTTAAGCATACCTTCAATTTGAGGTCCATCGTCATTAAATGTTGATGTTAAACCAACTATACTGGTTTTACATACAAACAGTCAGGGGCGCGCCGTCACAGGGTGCGATGTGTGCGTCGTACACGGGCGACACTTGGTTAGGGGCGACACGGCGAGCAAAATTGTAATAAGACTTAAGTTTTTTAATTTAATATGCCCGTTTTTTGAGGCTCACATTGGGATCTCGTAAACTATAAGAGATACGAAGTCGATTAAATTAGGGCAAAGTTGCCACATTAGTAGAATATTTTAAAGATGTTTTTATTTTTCCCGAAAAATGCATATACAAATAGTTACTGTACAAAACTCCAAATGGCGTGATTTAGTCCCTCGTTTAGTACTTGAAACGTCGAAGAGACATGACTTAACATTCGGGACCGTTGTTAAAAATTCAAATCCCGGCACGAACGCGGGACCGTTGTTGAATAGCTTATTAAGGTTGCTTTTCTATTACTCTAAAGAGAACAACAATAACCTCACTCAACGCATAACACTTGACCCGCGTTTTCCAAGCCTGAGTTTGGGCGTTAGGTTGGGTAATGTTGGGGTATATTTAGAGAAATTGCAAAAACCATGTCAATTTGAGATCTTAATTTTTTGAACACGGTCCCGCGTTCGGTACTCTAGCCACTTCCTTTTATATTCACAAATAACTTCCAAATATAAAATTATATGGAATTTTGGTTTGTACGTCTTTAAGGATCCTTTTTTATTTTCCTTCAAACGACGATTTTTTTATCACTATTAGATTTCAAGTAATGGGGTCCAATTTATAATTTCCATAGTCGCAAAATTATACCATTGAAACAGAGTTTATTTTAGCTTTCCAACGATGTATCTGTTTCAAGCAGAAAATGCAAGAATTCTTAATTTTATAGAGTAAAAGCATTTATTGTGGTTTATTTAAAACATATGGTAACTATAAAAAAGTACACAGACTTAACGTGTTCACATAATTGTTGCCCCATTAGAAGACCATTTTAATGGTGTCGTTATTTGAGAGAAAATGCGTAGGTCACTAGATATAGGCAAAAATGTAAATTTTGCAGTTTTTTTGTGAATACATTACTTTCCAAAAATGAAATAGTACTAGATTTTAGTTTGCACCTTTTTAGGCCACTTTTATATGTTATTTCGAATGGCGATGCTTATTTTTTATAACTGTTGATTTGGGGGGGGGGGGGGGCGTCAAGATGAGCATTGGCACACGGGCGACACAATAGTACGGCGCGCCCCTGCAAACAGTATTTTTCTAGGGTTTCGAATCTCAGATTAGTTAACCTTGAATGTGAATGAAGAGAACCAACAAATATTTAATCGCCGATTATCTCTAATCGCAGTCTAGATAATCGAAGTTTAAATAAGTAGCGAAGAAATCGGGCATAAGTCGTATTGTAATAACTCGCTTTCCAGCCGTATAACGTAAATAAATATTAA
Source organism: Harpalus rubripes (assembly GCA_963082715.1). Taxonomy (NCBI): domain Eukaryota; kingdom Metazoa; phylum Arthropoda; class Insecta; order Coleoptera; family Carabidae; genus Harpalus; species Harpalus rubripes. The sequence goes on from OY720465.1 coordinate 6,962,233, forward strand.
AATAAAATTCTAAAAATTTTAACCATGCGTTTTATTCTCAATAATTTTGCGTGATTCATATTATTCAAATTCACTTCACTGACTTATGTATTATGTTCGAATGTTATTGAACAATAGATAATACATATATCTTAACATTGCTCGCAAGAATTCTGGAAATACTTGTCCAATTCACACACCATTCTCATTCATGTTTGATATAGCATCAGAATCTGATAATCTAATTGGAGTGTGTATCTATACACAGAACATTAGCTTAAGTTAACTCCTCAATACCCAACAATTCCTCCTCGCGTTTACCTCCATAAGGTGATAATTTCTTTGTTTTTTATCATCGCTGTGATAGACATGTAACTAGGGAGATTCTGAATGTTGATTGGCGGAAAACATGTCACGTGACTCTGGAATTATAGTCTCACTATTATATACAATTTCACTTCACTGACATTTGGGCGTATTCTAAAGGTATTCCGTTAATTATAAACGGACCGATAAAATTAAGATATCCGTTAACTAGATTTTGCTATTCTAAAGACACTATCCGTTAATAATATAAACGGAGATTCGTTTATGTTATCCGTTTATAAATAAAATTTAAACGGAGAATGATTCATAGCCGTTAATTGTAAACGGACGACATTTAATACATAAATATTTAGAAATTTCTAAATTTTAAGCAGAGAATGGCGTTATCATCCTTTACTCGTTGCTCCGACCCTTGGATTCATAAAATGTAATTGAAAGGAAAGTACAAATAAATAATTTTTATAACAAAATAATACTCGTACATAACCTATAAAAAATCAGTTCGATGAAAGATTTTAACAATACAAAAATTATCCATTTCTCGTTCTCAAAAAAATTAAAAATGCTTTCTCTAATGAAACGAGCAGATATTTTACTCTACATTGCAAATATTGTACTTTACCTAATGTTTTAAAAATATTCGAGTATTTTCAGGACTGCATTTAATCTTCAGGGGCCCAAGACACAAATGTTCTATTGGTGCCTTTATTTATAATTATTGATTACAACAAAGGATATTTTTATCGCAACAAAGAATATTTTGATTACAACAATGGATATTTTGATTATATTCGAATAATACTGATTAGATGAATGAATCTAATGAAGAAAATTTCATTAATATTTGCGAAGAATTAAGAATCAAGCTCATAATGTGTGTTTTATAATTTGTGTAGTTTTTAAAGTGCATGCGCCTATATATCTAATTGTGGCCCCGCATATGTTCATTTTCTTGATACTGTAGATTAGCTTGGTGGTATCTACAATTTCAAGATAAATGTTGGGGTTGGGCGTTGGGGCCCTCTTCATTATTACTTTAGCTGCGCTTAATAAGTAACGAATTATGGTTTTATAGATTTTTTTTATGTCCATTTTTTTCCAAATTTACAATAATACGTAATAATATCAAAAGGTTATGAAATTGACAATTTTGACATGTATTACAACAAAGTAGGTATTCACCTACCAACATTCCAAATTGTGATTATTTATTGATTTAAATTTATTACTAAATAGTATCTCTAAATTTATGTATCACAAATATCTGTTTAGATCTTAATATATTTTGTTATTATCAAAATATAAATATGTTGACATTTACAATTTGACAACACTGCCCTGCAGTAGCAAACGGATCCGTTTATTATATTAATTTTAACGGATCCGTTGAAATGTCATATTGTGAATAGAATTTTTAGCGGAATCCGTTAATAAGAAATATTTTAACGGAATCCGTTTACATAATATATTTTAACGGATTGTGTTTAGAATACACCCAATTATGTATTATGTTCGAATGTTCTTGGACAATAGATAATCTTAACATTACTCTCAAGAATTCTGGAAATACTTGTCCAATTCACACACCATTCTCATTCTTGTTTCATATAGCATCAGAACCTGATAATCTAAATGGAGTGTGTATCTATACACAGAACATTAGCTTAAGTTAACTCCTCAATACCCAACAATTCCTCCATAAATCTCGTCTCCGGACTACGTTGGAGTTAAAAGCAAATACCCTAAGATTCCCAGCCCAAGCCAAGACCAAGATCCTCTACCCCTTCTATACAATCGCACAATATCAGAAGACTCGGGATGAGTTATACCACATGACTGTAATATCGCCGTGCGGCCAATTATTAGCACTAACTAAAACTTGGTTTGAAATAGCGCCGACCTCTCGCAGGCTATGACGTCATAAATAATGAAAATGTGCGCGGTTGCCACATCGCTCGCGTTTACCTCCAAGTCATGCGGTTCGCTTAAATCCCAAGTTTATTGCATGCTTGGATGGAGAGAGATTCGGATACCAAGAAGAGATCTTAACTATACTACGAAGCATGGAAGCCGAGGATATGCTTTGGGCCTGGGGGATTTCGGACCTGGAGAATGGGATATTGGAGGAAAGGGTGAATTGGGATAGGAAGAAAAATGTATGTGAAAAATTAAATGCTAATGGTATTGACGCAGTGAGTAAGTAGGCTGTTACGGTAATATGTGACGTCAAGCAAGGGTGAACATGGTCAGTCAGTACTTAGATGGGAAAAGTAAGTGCGCGTTCTGTAAGTTGTCTCAAAAGTGACGACCGTAGTTTTGGGATTTGATTCAAGGGCCTAAAAGCTAAAACCATAAGCGCCCACTTTTAAAAATAAAATTATAATTTTTTTTTTTCATTTCAATGTATCATTGTATTTTTTAATAATTATTGGTAATATTTTCATCAAAAATTTATTACATAATATCTATTACTAAGTACGAAATAGCTGAAGTGTCAGAATGAGTCAATTATGTTATGTACTGTTATTATATTACATTATCTTCGGTGTTGTATTTTCTTTAATATGCCGTAGTTTATTCTAATCATTTTATGATCACGTTCTTCTCAAAACTTTCACAATTATCGATTTTACTGTTATATAGAAATAAAGAAATAGAAAAGTAAATAATGAATAGACATTGCATATTTATTTATATTAAAAGTACCTACGTATGATTAGGGTTGCCGTATTTTGTGATGAGCGCGATTTAATTAACATTTAATTATTATACATTTTATTTTAAGCAGTTCAATAGAATAATTATATTGTTACTCAGTAATATAATATTTTAATTTAATGCAACATTGTATTTTCAGATTGTCTGTTTCTGTAGTTATTGCTTATGCTCGCATCTCGCATCATAAAGCCTAGTAGAAGGGGCAATTCTACGCTTTTAGAGCGTACATACGCATTTTCCTCATAAAATATTGATTTAAATTTTTTAAGAATTTGTTAAATTTGCTTCATTGTAAAGAACTCTATATTATCTTAGTTTGCATTAAAACACATTTGACCTTGAAAATTATTAAAAATTCGCCTGCGGCGCATTTTTTTCTTACAACAAAAATTTTGACCCACCTTGTAAAAAAGTCTGCGGGCGCCCATAGCTAAAATTATTAAAACAAATCGAAAATTAAAAGCATTTAAACTTGTGTCAAGTGCAATTGACATATTCGTAGTATATTTGTGTTATAATTTTCCTCGAAATACACGGTGTCTCACAACTCGCGCCCTAGACAAAACTGACACTTGCCGACGACAATAGGTTGCCAACAAATAGAAGAAAATAATTTGCGGCTGCTTGCACAACGGAGTTACAAGACTTTTTAATCCACCAATCCCGGAAGGATATCTTGAGGTGTGATGATATTATTACAAAATGAAACTGGTTGCTAGGTTTTAAAAATACTACTAGTGAGTTACAAAATATGTTTGGCTTACTGTAATTTTGACACTTTAGAGTTGACTTTTCACTGTCAACAAATGTAGGTTAGCGAAGGTGTCATCCGATATCATCATTTATATCGTACAGTGCAACGTGTTGTTACGTCCACATTCTCCGAAAATTATAATCATTTCTAAGTAATCAGCGGCTGAATATATGGTAAGAATTTGCCTTTTTTTTCGAAAACTACAGTCGCCCACACATTTTAAAGAAGATTTGATTTGTATAAAACCCTAGTAACGTAAAATTACGGCAAACACACGTTAAGGGTGTAGGTCTCTGATTGGTCAATTTTAAGACGTCTGCAGTCTAGTGTTTCCTCATTCGCTCTGGCTCTGGGGCGCCAGTTGTGAGACAGTCTGTATAGGATCTTTTTGTTAGAAACTTTCTGTATGGAATTTGTATAAAATACACCCTTCTGTTTTTCTTTGATTCCCTTTTTACCCTTAAATTGAGTATTTACTGATTTATACTCTTTACACCACGTATTGTTATTGTTATTATATATCAACAAAATCAGCTGACTGATCAACGGAATGTCAGATCAAAAAATTAAAGAATATCAAAAAAAGTTTCAAATAATACCTCACTTATTTTAAATTCTAAGTCTTTTTCTTCAAATAAATGTTTTTGAAAAGTGCCTAATTTAGCCGGAAAATGGAAATTTTGTAAATTTTAATGAAATATGAGACCCCCACTGCAATCTACAGGTAAATATCTATACTACATACCTGGAAATTTTTATAAAATATTAATAATTATTTTTGTTTCATAACCTATTCAGACAGATTAAATATATTGTAGTTTACAATATTTTTTGAGAATATAATTTTTTATTGACCAAAAACCAAAAAATCGATTGATTTTGCATTGGATTAGCAAAAATCAATACCAGTTGAGGCATCTTTCGGCAATAACATGAAATATGATTTTATAAACAATTTATAAAAAATGATTTTTAAGTAATATTTTTTTAAGAGTTTATTTACATTTAGTCTCAAAAAAAATAACAAATAATTACTTGTTAATTAATATAAACAATAATTATAATATTAAATGTAAAATGACAGTAACGATAAACAAATATACTTACATTGGGCATTGGGGAAATATACAAACAACAACTTGTTTTTCAGATTTTATTATTTGTTACAGCTATATTTTAAAATAAACTATTTCGTATTAATTGTTTTAAAATATGAATTTGTTGCTTTTTTTCGTTAATACTAATTGCAACCACCGTTGAACATGATGTTTCTACCTATTCTCAACAAACATCTGACCTTCATTAAATCCAGTACCGTAGTTAAAAATAATTGTTTTCAGAAAACATTCAATAGTTTTTTTGGCTATTGTTTATATGTAAATTAACAAATATAACACAACAGTTTATAAAAAATACAAAATAAATGACTGAACTTTATTTTCAGAGAAGATATACTCGAGAATTGGTTAGCAAAAAAAAATCCTGAATGCGTCTTGTGTTACATTAACAAATTATTTATGGTATGTGAAATATGAAAAGCGCCGGCGCCTAAATACCAAAATAAAAACATTGGAATTTCTTCAAATTTTGACAATGTATTATGATTTTTATATTAATTATTGTTATTATATGTATTCTAGGAGGTTAATAAATAAAATATTACACATATTATCCAATTTTTATATTAATAAATACCATATTTGGTTACATCTATTACAAAAGTATGTACAATAAAGAACTTTTTAATTGTTTATGAATATTATAAACATTAATTGTTAACAATAACTTATTTTAAATATTGTACTTATAATTTAGTTTGTAGAAATAAACATATAATACGAAATAAATAAAAAAAATATTATACCTATATCACAATGACATGACACCTACAATTTTCATCCCATTTTTTTGTAATATATACAATGTGACTAAATTCTAGCACAAAAATACTAAATTAACAATAAAATTATTGTCTTCTAGGCTATGTTCAAGAAATTCTTCCCAATATTTTGTTATTTCACATCATCTCTTTGAGTTCTGACTTCTGTTATGCTTAGTAGAATCTTCGAATACAATTTGGCAACCTTTTGCAAATTTTTTTGCATCGCATAGTACTTTTGAGATACCTAAAAATAGTAAAAATCGTTTTATACGGTCCCCAAGTACCTACTTAAAAATGTCTTAATACTGCTGAATTATTTCATTTATTTGATATCTGTACTGGCCTGCATTCAAAACTGAATTAAGTAGCCAGAACATATAAACAATCCCTGAAGTTTAGTCCTACGATATTTTATCCCTTAAACAACAGTATTCTTCGTAGGATAACTCCAGACATTTGTAATGTTTGCATTTAGATGGATCTTGTAATCAGCTGATTTGCAATTCTATAAACAATGCATATTTAGTAATAACAATGCCATATAATGATTATTATTTACAAATATACATACCCTATTATTATGATATATAAAATATTGTTTTTATGACGAGTTCACATCCACAAACCGGTTTTTCAAGTTTAGTAGGTACTCCAAACACAAAACCGGTTTACAGCACCTGAAATATAACTTGTTTGCATATCTGCTGTTTAAACAAATGTTTTCTTACCAAATACTACCTTGAAGTCAAATAAAAATTGCCTAAATTTGTTTTGTTTTCTGTTTTAATCATTGTAGGTACAATTGTTTAACAATTGCCGTTAGCTGTCATTTGAGATTTGAGGTTATAAATATTGTTATTAACAATTTACAAAAGATTAGTTTTTATTTATTTTTAAAGCATAAAATTGAAAAACATATTTAAAAAATAATTTTATAAGTTAAAATACATTTGTTTAAATAATTTATTATAAACATATTAGTTCAGGATATTCCGTACAGATGCCAGAACATGTATTGATTTTTGATAATCCAAAGCAAAATCTATCGATTTATTGGTTTTGTTCAATAAAAAAATTAAATATCCAAAAAATACTTTAAATTACAATATATTTAATCTATCTGAATGTGTTATGAAACATAAAAAAATTATTAATATTTTATAAAAATTTCCAGGTATGTAGTATTGATTTTTGTCAGTAGATTGCAGTGAGGGTCTCATATTTTATTAAAATTTGCAAAATTTTTACTTTCCGGCTAAACTAGAGACTTTTCAAAAATATTTATTTGAAGAAAAAGGCTCAGAATTTAAAAATATTGGGGCTTTATGGGAAACTTTCTTTGAAATTCTGTATTTTTTTGTTAAAATGTTGGTGGTGTTCATGTTTAACAGTGTAGAATTAAATATTTAAAAAATCAGAGGGTACACGCTAGGGCAACGAAAAAATACTAGAGCCTATCCACCGAAGATACACGATGTCTTCTGATTTCTGAGTGGAAAATTAGATTCAGATGAATTGTTCGATTTTAGTGTTATATGGCCATAATGTCACTGGTATAGACTGTCTTCAGATTAATTAGAATCGCGCTCCTGTATTAAGCACCATAATTGCAGAAGTAGAAGTCGATTAATGTAACAAAAAATTGTAATTTCTGATCCATGCTGTAAAAGGAGTTATGGGTCAAGATGATTGGCAACTTGTGTTATAAAACGTTGAAATACAAGCAAAGTCAAGAATACAAAAATATGATATACTAAAAATAAATATATTCTTAAAAATATAAAAGAATATAAATATTTATGGAAAAAAATTACAATACAGTAATAGTACATTACTAACCGAGGTGGAAAGTGTTTCATTACTGTCGAGGGCGAAGATAGCTGACCAAGGTGCGAAGGTTAACAATAACTAACTTCCCAACTTTTTAAAAGTCAGAAATCGTTATATTACCAATTGATTGTGAATAAACAACATTACCTAATTATTCTTTTTCCGAAAATGCTAATTTTAAATTCCTTGCATCTTTGGCAAATTCATTTAGAACTTCGTCTATATATTTTTGTTTATTTTCGCTTATGTAATCGCGATGGAAGCTCATCATACATAAACCGTCTAGCCGATCTTCGCTAATAGTAGATCTAATCCATGTTTTCACTCTTCTTAGAGTGCTAAAAGATATTTGCACAGTGCATGTAGTTGGAGGAAGACAAATTAAAATTTCTAAAGCTTTGGAGATTGCTGGGTAAAATGTACAATGTTGTAAAGGTTCTGTTACAGGAGTTTCTTTAGCAATAATTATTTCTTTATTTGAAACCCAATATTCGTGTCATGCTAAAGCTTCTTCAAAAAAATTGTTAATTTTATAATATGAATGAATCTCCTGAGCTAGTTTAGTAAAATTATTATAGTTTATTTGTTTTAAATTAATCGGATGCAAATTATAGAGCAAAAAGGCAACATTATTATTATAAAAATTGCTTTTTTAAAATATTCTCGCACAGAATTAGCTTCGTAGTTTGCACGGTGAATTTGTCTTCCACCACTAGCGACTCTCGGCATTTTTAATTCAAGATCAAAATTTTGTGTAACTTCTTCAGCGCTATTAAATAGTTCAGTAAAAATTATTTCTAAATCAGAGTTCCCATGTTTATTTTATTAAATATATCCAATAAGTGACTAATATGTTTCTGTACAGCTAGCATATCAACAGAAATATCCTGCAAAATATTTGTTACGGGTTCCAGAAGTGCCGAATATTTAGAAATTATTTTAAAGAAAACAATAAAATAGCTCTCAACAGTAGCACTTGATAGTTGTTGTGCTCCTATAATCTAGTAGCACGATTAACTTCAGCTATGGTATTGGTAATATTTTTATTTATAATTTGTACTGCGGATGTATCTTTTAAATTGTGTGCGCGCGAAGTTTATATACGCTAACTTCATGATGAAGATTTGAACGTTAGGAAACAGAACGAAAGAAGAAAACAGTGCGATGTAAGGACATTAGGATGAGACATAAGTAGCCGTGGCAAAACAATTAAAAATGATAACTTTGCTTTAAAATTCTTAAAATTAGAGAAAAGCCAGGGGGGGGGCAAGTGCCCCCTCTTGCCCCCCCCTATGGGCGCGCATGAATACAAGCAGAGCTGGGCAAAGTACCGGAAAGTAGTACTTGAAGTACAAGTACCAAGTATCTTGATGTTTTTAAAAGTACTTGAAGTACAAGTACTTTTTTAGTTTCTAAAGTACTTGAAAGTACCAAGTACTTAAAAAAGTACTTGTAAATTTGGGTGCAAGTACTTTTTCAGATAATTGATATTTTTCTGATTATATGGACCTTAAAAGGTGATTGTTGACAAAAATTTCAATATGCGATATTTATTTGGTTATTTAAAACAAGAGTTCCTCGCTGGGACTGCCGTATCACCTAGCGATCTCATGACGTAAAATTGACGTCATATGATCGCCATGCGATGCGAGAAGCTGTACCGAGATGTTAGAATGACGTCATTTTTACGTTATGCGATCGCCAGGCGATACGCAAAGTCCTAGCACTGTAGTTAGATAATACAAACATTTATGTATATGCAATATGCGCAGATTAGAACTAATTTATTTATGCCAAAAAAATTGCAAATATATCTTTACTTTCATATTATCGCTGAAAATATATTTATTAATGAAATTCACACCTCTGCAAAAGAAACACTGACAGACAAACAAAGTAATTCAAGTACATTTAAAGTAATTCAAATAAAATAAATATATCATCACCCATTGCTGGGTGTGCCAATCTGCTTTGTAAGCAGATATCGGTAAAGATGATATATTTGCACCGTGCGGGCGCTTACCAGGCGTCACCTCTCGGGCACTCATTGCTGGCGTGTAGAGTGCACCACAGGGGTCAATTTTGTGCCATTTAAAATTGGAAATAATTGGCGTCGGTCCGGATCGAACCCGATTCTCCAGATTCTCGACCTGACACTCAGGCACGCGGCCACGAGACCTCGTAAAGTAATACAAGTACATTTAAAATACTTCAAGTACATTTAAAATATTTCAAGTACATTTAAAATACTTCAAGTACATTTAAAGTACTTCAAGAATTTTTCATTGTACTTCAAGCATTTTTCCAAGTACTAAGTACCAAGTACATGTGAATAGATTTACTTTGTCAAGTACAAAGTACTATAAATAGAAAGTACTTCAAGTACAGTACTTGAAGTACTCAAAGTACTTGCAAGCCTAATAAAGTACTTTTCTTGCAAGTATTGCCCAGCTCTGAATACAAGTAGCTTGCTTTTGTTACATTCTTGCAAGTAGTAGTACTTCCCCATTTCGGTCTTTCCTATTTTAACCTCCCCTGATTGCCATTACGAAATCCATGTCTTCAGCATGTTCGAGTTGGCGGTGGTTGGTTTTGGATTTGCCGGTGGAGATTTAGGGCGGTGTATAAGTCGGGAGATATGAAGGGTGGGGGAGGATCGCGTACCCGCACCCGCACCACTCACCCACAATAACTTATTGGTTTAACGAGCATCGCACGACGGGGTAATATCTGTATATGTTACCCGTGATTTGCTACAATGTGGGGATTGCACAGGCACAGGGATAGAGATGAGGATGGGATGCAGATAACGATAAGGAGGGCAGGGGATGTAAAACATCAAATATGATGTAGTATAAGTCTACGGACAACACATTATAAAAATATGATGCGATGTTACTAGCACAATATACCTTGGAGATTAGTAAAAATAAATATAATAATACTGAAATCCCATTTTTATTTGTCGGTACCGTAGGTAAGAGAGGTACTTATAGGAATTATGCAAAAAATTACATATCGAAATCAGAGCTGGGCAAATTAATTATTAATTTTTGGAATTGACAGATAAATTTCAGGATCAAAAATCAAGAGTAATATTAAGTTCGTGCTATTATCTTTTTCGAATGATTACATCTCTCTACAAAAAATGTTAAATACTGTACCGTTTCTATTCATTTGGATGAAGTGTAAATATTAGACAATTATTATTGATTAAAATAAGTATTTATTAAACTATAATGAAAATGACTATTACTAATATTAAACAATTATTAAAAAAAACTAATTAACACTACTATTTCGACAATATATATGTCACTGTTTATTTATATCACGTTCAACTGTCCGCCTACCGACATCCACAGCGTCTATATACTCAACTGACTCAACAGCGTCTGTATATTTAACTGCTCGGACAGAAGTCACACTTTTCACCTCACTATCTGTCTATTTATGTAACTAACAGTCTAACTTCCGTAGATTCAGTATCACCGACTGTCCGTATGCCACAATTCTTTACCACTACTGCCGAGTATCACTTCGACTTGCCGTTACTGTCCTCGTATACCTAGCTTCCCAATACTCTTCAACCCTACCGAGTATTCTCTTGCACAGCTATCCCGGTATACCAGTAACTTTCCGACACGCCGTTACTGTCCTCGTATACTATAGCTCGTCAACACTACCGAGTATTCACATCCACAGCTATCCCAGTTTACCAGTAACTTCCCGAGTACCTACTCGACACAAACTGCATACGCTCACCCACGATACTGCTGTGCTTCTCCTAACACTTAACTCTCTAACACTCCATGTGAATGTCTCTATATGACTCCCCCTATGTAACTAACTCTCGAGCATAGCTGCGTCCCTTTTATACAGCTGCCATTAACTTTCAGAGAGCTCTAGAATATTCGACCGCATAATAACAATGAACACAAAATGTTCAGGCGACCGGAAGTAATTAAACACGACGGGGCTTGTTTGTTTATGTAGCCCGGCTGCTATTATTTATATTATTTATATTTATTATTATTTAGAATTTAAAATTGCACAAAAGTGATGCCTCCATCACGTCCGATCACGACGCAAAATTGAAATTATGTTTACGATCACGTGGTCACATCGTGGCCCATCGTTACCCGAAGATATCACGGCCCGCGCCCACCTCTACATCTAGGTACCTATAATCAAATTTAAAAAATCTGATGTGGCCAGCACATTACCTTCCGCCAGTTCTATGTATTTTGTATAAATGTCATATAGGAAGCTCCTTGCAAAAGATTCTATTTCTTGTACATTACCTTCAGGCAGTTGTATGTATTTTATACAAATTCCATACAGTAAGTTTCTAGCAAAAGATCCTACCTATATTTCCAGTAAAATTATAACACAAATATACTGTCAACTGCACTTGACACTGACACCTTTCAGTCAGAATTTTCTTAATATAGCAGCTGTGTCCAGAGTTATAGCATAGCTGGCTAATATATGATATTTAATTTCTTTATAATTTTTTAACTCTATATCTATTTAATATGAAGTATAAAATGCATTCAAATCGCATAGAGACTAAAATATTCTTAAATATTTATAATAACATTAAATGTGAAAAAATGATATTTAATATCGTTTTTCAAGAAAAACTGTTAAAATCTTCAAATGAGAGTACTTCCGGTTGACCAATTATAACCAGAATCTAATCAGCTCTTCACATGGATGTAACGAAGAGGAATACGAAAGAATTATAATTTTTGGAATTGTAGTATTAGAGTAATCGCATTAGAAAATTTTGTCACACACACACACACACACACACACACACACACACACACAAACACAAACACACAAACACACACACAGCACACATACACACACACACACACACACACACACACACACACACACACACACACACACACACACACACAGAAACACACACACACACACACACATATATATACATATATATATATATATATATATATATATATATATATATATATATATATATATATATATATATATATATATATATATATATATATATATATATATATATATATATATATATATATATATGTCCTCTCTTTATAACTCTTTTATTTTAAGTCAGATAGAAAAACTCTTCAAATATAATTTATATGATATAGTATTATCTATCTATGTACCATATCCATTTGTATACAGGGTGCTCCATTTAAGCGCAACAATATGTAACTTTATATTTCTTAATGGAACACCCTATATTTATTTATTTATTGTGATAGTAAATTAGATTCCCTTTAAAAAAGCATTAAGTAATAAGGAGTCTAAAATTATAAATTAAGAAGTTATTTACGTTATAAAAAATAGTAGTTCAGAGTGGAAATAACCATAATATGTAATACAAAATTTTGATCCTTTTTTATTAATACTTATTTTAAACATTACACTAATTCCAAAGAAGCTATTAAAATTTAGTGACGGACTAAATAATGCAAAATTATAATAAATGCTCGAAAACTTGTCCTTCAACTTCAATAAATTTTTCTATTATAAATATTATATTAGCCATCTCATCTTTACTAAAATTTGTATTATTCATTTTCACATCAATATCAACAATGATAAACTAAGAGTAATTGGACAACTTGTTTGTTTAAATTCGAAACAACTGATCAAATTATCCATAGCTTACTTTGTTAATAATAACATAATAGAAACATATCATTCAACAAATAAAGGTAAATAACTTCTTAATTTATAATTTTAGACCCCTTATTACTTAATGTTTTTTTAAAGGGAATCTAATTTACTATCAAAATAAATAAATAAATATAGGGTGTTCCATTAAGAAATATAAAGTTACATATTGTTGCGCTTAATTGGAGCATCCTGTATACAAATGGATATGGTACGTAGATAGATAATACTATATCATATAAATTATATTTGAAGAGTTTTTCTATCTGACTTAAAATAAAAGAGTTATAAAGAGAGGACAGACCGATGAATCACCCCGTATATATATAGTAAAATCGTATTCTAGGGACCCTAAAACGTGCTTATTCATCAAAAATTCACCACCGAATTTTTTGACTAAAGACAATACCTTTCTTACCTAAATGTGATGGAAGGAAAAAAATTGAAAACATACCTATGACAAATTAAATAATAACTGTTTTCTGTAAATTTATAACAACTTCAATTACAGCAAAACTGAAAGCTACACATTTATGAACTTACAAATTACAAGTCGATGTATCGAATGCTTCCATTATATCAGACAGATATCTTACATCTTCTATCTATACCTACCATCTGTATTTCTTTGTGAAAAATCCCACTAATGTTCCGTATAAATATCATTGCAGTCCGGCCCTGCATTTATCAGTTTGATACCACAGTTTATTATATGACCGGTGAACGTTGGGGCAAATTTGAAAATATGAGAACAATTTCATTTACTGGAGATATAGGAAGCAATCACGCCAGACGCCAAATCAACGCTTGTTCTCATTAGCACCAGGGCCGGCCCGAGGGGGGGGAGAAGGCACAAATTTATTGCACTTTTTCACATCCCTGGTAATTTTTATGGACGGCCAGAACGAGCACAAGAAGAACTTGATGAGAAGTAATTTGATAGACTTTGAAGGAAGTGTGAAAGGTATGTAATTCTAAAGATAATTATAGAGGTTCTATAACGTAGATTTTAAGCCCATTTTGTACCCTTACGAGTACGTGTCATAGCGTCTAAATGTCATGGCGCCCAAATTTCGTAGCGTCTAAATTTCATAGCGCCCAAACATTACAGCGTCTAAATGATGCCTCACCACAAATTGTCACAGCAGCAGGGGATATAATTTGGTGCAGCTCTGACTTGTTTCTGCAGTTCTAAATTTAAAAAATGCAGCTCTAAATTCAAATTATGCAGTTGCTTTCTCTTCTCACTATATTATTTATTATTCAAATGTGTATATGAACCAAGAATTTCAAAATATATTTTTAATTATTAGAACTCGCAACACATCTCGTTTTTTTAGTTGTCTTGTAGTCCATAGTTTTCTGCCTTTCTTGCGGCTTAAATGTTTCTATTCTTTTGTATGTAAATAATATGGTGAAATAATTTTTATCAAATTAATTTTGATTTATATTTTTACATAAAAAGGCGTTAAACCTGCAACTGCTTATTTTATGAAAAAAATCTGATGTGGCCAACACAATACCTCCCGCCATTTACAGCCCGAGTCACAAAAAAGATTAAGTTAATTCTTATTTTTGGATTATTCTAATTTTGACAGTTTATTTCTTAAAATACAGTCTAATCTAATCCAAGTAACTACCTTTTTTAAACCCCTCCACAGGATTAAATCCCAATTACAGAGTGGGTTCACATTCACACACATCCATGCCTTAGTGGGATTCGAACCCAGAGCCCCGAGGGCACTCATGACATGAGGCGTTGCTCTAACCATTGAGTCACCGGAACTATAATAAAATGAAGATTAAATTTTAAATACCGAGGTAGAATAGAATTCACTAATCCAAAAATAAGGATTAGCTTAAATATTTTTGTGAATCGTTAATTTTTATTAATCTAAATACATACCTACATATTTACTTATGCTGGAAATTGTATTGAATTCCTTTTCTATTGTTCTATTTACTTTTTCCTTTTTAAAACGTTACTAATATTATTTTGAAATGATTAGTTCTTTGATAGTGACATTTATCTGTCAGTTACATACAATTTGAATAACTGCGTTTTGTTTGTTTAAAGAGGAGACTCTGGGATTTAAATTACAGATAATTTTATAAATTTATCCATAAAATATATAGAAAAAGTATTAATGCAAATCTATAGAAAATTTAATATTTAATTTTTATAATAACATTAATCTCGAAAAAATAACATTTAAAGGTATTTTTCGAAGAAAAACTATTTTGAGCTTCTAGTAAAGTGCCATTTCCGGTTATCCGATTATCACCAAAATCTAATGGGCTCTTTCCAATACAGAAAAAGTTCGAAATACACACATACACACAAACACATACACGCAGACATAATTTTGAAAATGTTAAAATTGGATTCTAGGTAGAGGTGAGCGCGGGCCGTGATTTTGTCGGGTCACGTCGTGACCCAACGTGACCCGCGTGATCGTGAATATAATTTAAATTTAGCGTCGTGATTCGACGTGAGCGTGAGGCACTAAAAAATTATCGTGCGTGATCAGGCGTGATTGAAATTTAATCGGGCGTGAGTACAAGTTTTCTTCTATTTTTTATTAAAAAAATTGTCAATTTCCATCTTTTACTTTACATTCTTATTATTATTATTATTATGTCCAAATATGTCAACAGTATTTTTTGCTTAAAAATAGTGTTATTGTTGTACCCAAAATTGTATACACAGTTGCTCCGATTTCACTAAAGATATACACATCTTTAAGCCCGTTTGACACGATCATAATTTTGTAAACAAATTTGTTACCAAATTTATAATGATATTTGTGATGGAATAGAACAACCTATTTGTCCATAAACATTCGTTTCCAATGGAACCAATCTGTTACCTAACTAATTTGATAACAACTTATGACTGTGTTAAACAGGCTTAAATGTACGTAGAAACAATTACGTGACACGAACGTGACCCACCGGGCGTGAGTGCCAAAATAAAATTGTGAGCGTGAATGATCGTGAATCAAACATAAAAAGTCGTTCGTGATTGGTCGTGATTACATTTTTAGTTTTGTGAGCGTGCGTGATCGTGAACAAAAAGTTACTCACGAGCCCACCTCTAATTCTAGGCACCTTAAAGTGGTCATTTACCAAAATCTCTATATGTAATTTTTAGCACGATCCCTATACCTCCCTTACCAAAGGTAGCGGGAGGCATGGGCGCCCGCAGACTTTTTTACAAGGTGGGTCAATATTTTTGTTGTAAGAAAAAAATGCGCCGCAGGCGTATTTTTAATAAATTTCAAGGTCAAACGTGTTTTAATGCAAAGTAAGATAATATAAAGTTCTTTATAATGAAGCAAATTTAACAAATTCTTAAAAAATTAAAATCAATATTTTATGACGAAAATGCGTATGTACGCTCTAATAGCGTAGAATTACCCCTTCTACTAGGCTTTATGATGCGAGATGCGAGCAGAAGCAATAACTACACAGACAATCTGAAAATACAATGTTGCATTAAATTAAAATATTATATTACTGAGTAAGAATATAATTATTCTATTGAACTGCTCAAAATAAAATGTATAATAATTAAATGTTAATTTAATCGCGCTCCTCACAAAATACGGCAACCCTAATCATACGTAGGTACTTTTAATATAAATAAATATGCAATGTTTATTCATTATTTACTTTTCTATTTCTTTATTTCTACATAACAGTAAAATCGATAATTGTGAAAGTTTTGAGAAGAACGTGATCATAAAATGATTAGAATAAACTACGGCATATTAAAGAAAATACAACACCGAAATAGACCATCTAGCTATTAAAATTATAAAAAAAATATAATTTTATTTTTAAAAATGGATACAGTCCATAAATGAAAGGGGGGTCAGTCGACCCTTTCGACCCCCCTCTGTGGGCGCCTATGGCGGGAGGTAAAAAGTTGTGAAGTATTGTATTTATTATGTTCAATCCATCATCTTTATTTCTTTCCTGTGTCCGAATTGAGCTTACCCAAACTACCCTTTCATATCCCAAGAGTCTAATTCTCAGTGAAGCAATTAAAAGGGCGTATTTTAAAGAAAACGCAGTTTCCATAAATTGTTATCACGGGGGAGATGTTTCCAGCGTGTCGATACGGCATGGAAGGGGTAGTTTACTTCCCCTCCTCTGCCCCCTACCTCCCTCCCACGGAATTAAAACTTGCGAAGTTCTTCCCGGGGCGACATAACTTCACATTTTTGCCGGAATAATTGCGGACGTCCTGAAGACTAAATCATACGGCGGTTGGCTTCTCTTCATTACCGTGGAATTTTCTTGGAAGGAAATTATATTTGTAGTTTGTTTATTGCTCCAGCAAAAGTACTATGTTTCTATTAACAACGCTAATAAATATACCAACGAGAAAATTGTTTCTGCTGGTATACTACACTACATACACATCATTTATTTCGTTAAAATGGACTAGATAGATAATGTCGATCCGACTCGAAAAGTAATTCGAAATCGGGCCGGCTCAAAATTTGAGATAGAGTTCATTCAACATTCATAAATGTTATGTAATGATAAATTCCAACGACTAATTTTAACCAATCATGATGCAAACACTTGAAAATTCAACCAATGGGAACAGTATTATACAGTGGCGTAACTAACACGCCGCAGGGCCCGCATTGCGGGCGGGCCCCCGGCTCTATTTACGTGATTTATAATTTTGTTACTACTGCGAAATTTTGAACTTAATCATTTTTCTAGGAACATACAAATTTATTTAGTCATTTATTTTTTTGAATCTCAATTTCCAAAAAAAATATTGGCTAAGGGGCCCCTTATCCGCTATGTCAAATCAAGTTCTTTATTTTCCATCACATTTCGGCCGGTAGAATTTTGATTTCTTGGTAAATATTTTCCTGCAACTGATCCAGAGGTTTCTTTTAAAATAACCCCATAAAAAGAAGTTTGGGGCTGTCAAATCAAGACACTTGGCGGCCAATGTGTATTACCAAAACGTGGGATTAAATAACGTTAAGAGAATGATTTTCGCAAAATTGCTATTACTTAGATTGTATGATACTGATCCATCTTGCTAATACCATAGTTTGTCGCATCCAAGTTCTTTCATTTGGGATACCAAAAATGTATGAATCAATTCCCTGTAACTTTGGCCAGTGGACTGTGCCACCAATTTCATTAAAAAAAAAAAAACGTGCCAATCACATTTTCATAGTAAATGCCACAACATTCAATGACTTTGTTGGTATGTAAAAGTGCCTAATCTTGGATTTTCAAGCCTCCAATATTGGTTATTTTGCATCTTAACATATCAACTCAGATGGAAGTGAACCTAGTCACAATTTCCACAAGTTCTTGTGATATGTAGTTCTTCATGATAAACGCTACAATTAAAAACGGGCCCCAAAAAATTTTGCGGGCAGGCCCCGAACTCTTAGTTACGCCACTGGTATTATACTGATAAAACTCTAATGACATGACGTTTTAACAGGTTATGTAAAGCTATCCAGAAAAACAAGCGTCGCAGCGAAATTTTTTTCATTCAATTGAAATTGATAGTTAAATTTTTTCAAGGGATGTGAAGCTGCTGCATATTTTTCCCCTTTCATGTAGAAAAATAATTTGTCAGATAACAGCAGGTTTTAGAAAAGAGAATATATTTAATGGATTGTTGACGGGGCCTGTGTATTTCTAAAGTTCTTGATCTTTATAATAATTATATCTTGTAAAATTTGACCTTTCTTAAATCAGTTCTGTGTTTCAACCTTTCAACTAACATTGGTTCTCTATGAATATAAAATGTTCTATTATTGTAAAACCCTTTAGCATCTTTTAATTCAATATTTTCCTCTTTTCCTCCACTTTACCTGCTTGTTTCTTTCGGTGACCACACTGCACATTATGCTGACATCCGCGTGTTAAACAGACTAAAAACCTTCCCCCTCTGCCCTTCACCCCTTCTGCAACCCTTGTTGTGAGGGCGGAAATCTTATTAGCAACCACTGCCCATTAGCAAGCCAAGAAACGAACGAAATTATTATGTAAAAGCTTCGCGTGGATGGTCATTTAAGTCTTTTTACATTAACAAGAAGAGTACACTTAATGCAGATGGGAAAGAGGTTGTTTTTAGTGGAGAAATGACGAATTTTATATCCAACAAGATTAAATATATTAAAACAGAGTTGTAATTTTATTTAAATACATACAGACTTAAACATTTATTTCACTGCCTATATAAAATAATAATTATAGCTTATTTTTTAAAGATATCTAGTCAAGGTCATCTTCGAATTGTATAGGTTAAAATGTTATAGCTATTAACATACCTAAAAATGTTATGTATATCATAACTGCCGAAGATGTCGGTTTGAAATCCGAGCTCGTAGAGTGAGGATTTTGACATCTAAGGCTTGTTATGATTAATAACATCCGTGGTTTGTTCAATAGTTTATCGGTTTCAGAAAATTAAGACATTGATAAATACCATTTTTTGAAATTCTCTCATTAATGCTACTTTCAGATTGCTATGGTTAACAGAACAATTATTTTGACATATGTAAATATGACAAATATTCAAATTATGTGCTTTGTTCCACATGTTTATTACTTTAGAATAAAGTAGACCGTATTTAGAACGATAGGCTAACGTTATCTGTATGTATTAATGAAGAGCATTATATTTTCATTTGATTTTATTGTAATTTTGTAGACCGTTGTTGACAAGTCAGTATGGTAATAATATTACCATACAGATACAGTTATTACTTAGTTACCAGCCTACTTTTGTACATGTAAACAATGGAATAATAGCCTGAAACCGGTAAAGATTTTAACTCCGCACATTTTGTCAAATTCAGTAGCGTCGTTTACTTAATTTTTGTGGTACACAAAAGACAAAATTCTACTGACTGTTATTTTGTTATAGAAATATATGGTACAGTAAAAGCGTTCTAAATTAAAAAATCTGATGTAGCCAGCACATTACATTCCGTCAGTTCTATGTATTTTATACAAATTCCATACAGACAGTTTCTTGCGAAAAATTCTATATTTCCAGTACATTACCTTCCCTCATGTATTTTGTACACATTCCATACAGAAAGTTTCTTAGAATTGATTATATATTTGCAGTAAAATTATAACATAAACATACTATGTCAATCGCATTTGACATTAACATCTATCAGATTTTTTAAAATTATGTTAGCCAGTGTTATTGCATAGCTGGCAGCTTTATGAAATTTAATTTGTTTATAATTTCTAACTCAATCGTATAGAGAATAAAATATTATTTAATATTTATAATAACATTAAATGTAAAAAAATGATATTTAACAGCGTTTTTTTCAAGAAAAATTGTTAAAATTTTCAAATGAGGGTACTTCCTGTCGACCAATTATAATCAAAATCTAATCAGCTCTTCATATGGATGCAAGGAAGAGAAATACAAAAGAATTATAATTTTTAAAATTTTAGTGTTGGAGCGACGGAGATAAAATCGTCACACACACACACACACACATACTCACACTCACACACACTCACACACATACACACACACACATACACACACACACACACACACACACACACACACACACACACACACACACAGACACACATACAGACATCATCGTAAAAATAGTAAAATCGTATTCTATGGACCCTAAAACGTGGTGGTTATAATTGGTCAACCGGAAGTACCCTCATTTGAAGATTTTAAAAGTTTTTCTTGAAAAAAACGATGTTAAATATCATTTGTTCACATTTTATGTTATTATGGGGTCTTGTGGCCGCGTGCCGAGTGTCAGGTCGCGAATCTGGGGAACCAGGTTCGATCCCGACCGACGCCAAATATTTCCAATTTTAAATGGCACAAAATTGACCCCTGTGGTGCACTCTCCACGCCAGCAATGAGTGCCCGTGAGGTGACGCCTGGTAAACGCCTCCACGGTGCAAATATTTCATCATTACCGATATCTGCGTACAAAGCAGATTGGCACACCCAGCAATGGGAAATAAGCCATGATGATATAATTTATTTATTTATAAATATTAAAGAATATTTTATTCTCTATACGATTTGAATTTATTTTATACTTCATATTAAATTGATATAGAGTTAAAAAATCTGATGTGGCCAGCACATTACCTTCCGTCAGTTCTATGTATTTTGTATAAATGTCATACAGAAAGTTCCTTGCAAAAGATTATATTTCTTGTACATTACCTTAAGGCAGTTGTATGTATTTTATACAAATTCCATACAGAAAGTTTCTAACAAAAGATCCTATATTTCCAGTAAAATTATAACATAAACATACTGTCAACTGCACTTGACACTGACACCTTTCAATCAGAATTTTCTTAATGTGGCAGCTGTTTCCAGAGTTATAGCAAAGCTGACTAATATATATGATATTTAATTTCTTTATAATTTTTTAACTCTATGTCCATTTAATATGAAGTATAAAATGCATTCAAATCGTATAGAGAATAAATAATTCTTTAATATTTATAATAACATTAAATGTAAAAAAATGATATTTAACATCGTTTTTTCAAGAAAAACTGTTAAAATCTTCAAATGAGGGTACTTCCGGTTGACCAATTATAACCAAAATCTAATCAGCTCTTCACATGGATGTAACGAAGAGGAATACGAAAGAATTATAATTTTTGGAATTGTAGTATTAGAGTTATGGCATTAGAAAATTTTGTCACACACAGACACACACACACACACACACACACACACACACACACACACACACACACACACACACACATACAGACATCATCGTAAAAATAGTAAAATCGTATACTAGGGACCCTAAAACGTGCTTATTCACCAAAAACTCACCACCGAATTTTTTGACCAAAGACAATACCTTCCTTACCTAAAGGTGACGGAAGGTAAAAATTATAAAGAAATTAAATATCATATATATTAGCCAGCTATGCTATAACTCTGGAAACAGCTGCTATATTAAGAAAATTCTAATTGAAAGGTGTCAGTGTCAAGTGCAGTTGATGTTTGTATTATAATTTTACTGGAAATATAGGATCTTTTGCTATAAACTTTCTGTATGGAATTTGTATAAAATACATACAACTGCCTTAAGGTAATGTACAAGAAATATAATCTTTTGCAAGGAACTTTCTGTATGACACAAAATACATAGAACTGACGGAAGGTAATGTGCTTAATCGAAACACATGCGTGTTATGTCTATCTTCATTTCTTCATCGCGCCTCTTTCTTGTCAAAGCAAATATGAGAGAGATAAATTTTTGTCAAATTGTTAATTCGTTAATGATACAGATGACCTTCATCAGGCATCTTTATAAATTAAACTGTATACAGACATTTGAACAAAGAATTTTTGCAAGACCTCATTTTTATAATTTCCAATTTATGTCCTCTCTTGTCTTATCTGATACTCCATATCGACATCTTATTAGCCCCCATTTGATCGTACCCCTTCTCCTTCGCCTTGCCATCATCATGTGTTTAGCATCTCCGCAACCATCAGCCCCTAATTCGATTCCGGGCAGCGTGTCCTGCTTGACGTGCGCGGGGACGACATGTGACGCCGGTAATCTCGATCAGACGTCGGCATCGGTCTCCATGCACCTCCCCCTACCGGAGAATATGCGACCCGTCACGTCACATCACACGCACGGTTATTAAATCATACCCGCCGACGCACGCCGACCGATAACACAAAGGGTACAAGAGATTGGAAAGACGTATAGCAAGTGATTGGTAATTGCTCAAGATGTACGGTAACAAATTGTTAGAGATGATGGGAACTAAACTCATATCCGTTTTAAATATGGAGTAGCGGGAAGGTAGGAGCAATTTGATCTTGTTTTCTGATCCATCAAAGTGCTCCTATTTTCACACCAATCTATAATTAAAACGGATAGAGTACAAATCCAAAAAAATTGGTGTGGCCAACACAATACCTCCCGCCATTTACAGCCCGAGTCACAAAAAAGATTAAGTTAATCCTTATTTTTGGATTAGCGAATTTTACTCTAATTTGACACTTTATTTATTAAAATATAGTCTAATCTAATCCAAGTAACTATCTTTTTTAAATCCCTCAACATGATTAAATCCCAATTACAGAGTGGGTTCACTTTCACACACATCCATGCCTTAGTGGGATTCGAACCCAGAGCCCCGAGCGCACTCATGACTTATGAGGCGTCGCTCTAACCATTGAACCACCCTCCGGTATAATAAAATGAAGATTAAATTTTATATACCGCGATAGAATAGAATTCACTAATGCAAAAATGAGGATTAGCTTAAACATTTTTGTGAATCGTTAATTTTTATTATTCTAAATACGTAGGTACCTATATATTTACTTATGCTGGAAACTGTATTGAATTCCTTTTCTATTGTTCTATTTCCTTTTTTCTTTTTAAAACGTTACTAATATTATTTTGAAATGATTAGTTCATTGATAGTGACATTTATCTGTCAGTTACATATATTTGAATAACTGCGTTTTGTTTGTTTAAAGCGTAGGCTCTGGGATTTAAATTATAAATAATTTTATAATAACATTAATTTCGAAAAAATAACATTTAAAGGTATTTTTCGAAGAAAAACTATCTTGAGCTTCTAGTAAAGTGCCATTTCCGGTTATCCGATTTTCACCAAAATCTAATGGTCTCTTTCCATTACAGAAAAAGTTCGAAATATAAGGTTTCAAAATTTTCTGAATGGTAGTATTTGAGTTAGAGTGGAGGATCCACTCATACACACAGACATCATCGTGAAAATGTTAAAATTGGATTCTAGGGACCTTAAAACGTGGTCATTTACCAAAATCTCGATATGCAATTTTTAGCACGATCCCTATATCTCCCTTACGAAGGGTAGCGGGTGGTAAAAAATATTATAATTCATTAAAATAAATATATTGTAACGTGTGAGCTCCGCTGCTACGCTGAACAAGCATCTAAGTATAGCGATGACGCAATCGCGCTAGCAGCCGGGCTACGTAAACAAACAAACCGCGACGTGTTTAATTACTTTCGGTCGCCTGAAACATTTGTGTTCATTGTTATTATGCGGTCGAACATTCTGGAGCTCTGGAAGCTAATGGCAGCTGTACAAAAGAAACTTCGAAGAAGATTCTAGAATTCCCTTCTACTTTTCCATAATGCACCTCCAATTCTGGTTCCAATTTCTTCTCCAGAATTCCAGAATCTTCTTTTGTACAGCTACCATTAACTACCAGAG
Organism: Harpalus rubripes; assembly: GCA_963082715.1. Classification (NCBI taxonomy): domain Eukaryota; kingdom Metazoa; phylum Arthropoda; class Insecta; order Coleoptera; family Carabidae; genus Harpalus; species Harpalus rubripes. The sequence continues at coordinate 6,986,673 of OY720465.1, forward strand.
AGCTCTAGAATGTACTAAATTTACACTGTGATACAGTATAAAGGTGCATTCACAAATGAAAATTAGGTTCATGATTTTTGTTTAGGTTTAAGTAAGTCATTTATAAATGTAAGTTTAAATTACCTGAAAATTAGTTTTGATATGTACAGACTTCTGTAAAAATGCTTCAAAAACAAGATTAAAATATCGCTAGAGCAGTACTCAACAAGACACCTGTGCGCCGTGAAACTGTCATTCGCTTGGCATTATTGGTTATATTTCAGCAATTAAGTTATGACAGTATCCATGTTCTTCTCGCATTTGTTTAAAAAGCTGAATCCATCAAGTGTATACTAAATAAAGATGGGTGTATATAGGGTGTATCACAACTCGCGCCCCAGACGAAACTGTCACTTGCCGACGACAATAGGTTGCCAACAAATAGAAGAAAATAATTTGCGGCTGCTTGCATAACGGTGTTACAAGACTTTTTAATCCACCAATCCCGGAAGGATATCTTGAGGTGTGCTGATATTATTACAAAATAAAACTGGTTGCTAGGTTTTAAAAATACTACTAGTGAGTTACAAAATTTGTTTGACTTACTGTAATTTTGACACTTTAGAGTTGACTTTTCACTGTCGACAAATTTAGTTTAGCGAAGGTGTCATCCGAGATCATCATTTATATCGTACAGTGCAACGTTCCGAATAGACTTGTGCTGCCTCTCAGGCGTCCACATTCTTAGAAAATTATAATAATTTCTAAGTAATCAGCGGCTGAATACATGGTAAGGATTTGTTTTTTTTTATTCACCTTGTCAAATTTAATTTGACACTGACATTTTTCGAAAACTACAGGCGCCGGCACATTTTAAAGAAGATTTGATTTGTATAAAACGTAACGTAAAATTACGGCAAACACACGTTAAAGGTGTAGGTCTTTGATTGGTCAATTTAAAGACGTCTTTTCTCGAATATCTTTTAAACTACATTTTTTTCTTCGAAATTACACATCCGAGTACAGTCTCGTGTTTCCTCATTCGCCCTGGGGCGCGAGTTGTGAGACAGCCTGTATAACTATATCATTTCAGACTCGTTTTCATTGATGAAGTTTGTGACGTCAAACCAAATCATAAACCTAAAGTTTGGACCTTGCAATGTTTAGCTTTACGATTTGGGTTTAGAGACTCTAAATTCTGAAGTGTGAATGGAGTCATTACATAAAATGCGGCCAAAGTCTTTAAATCTAAAGTATAAACCATAAATCTAAACCTAATTTTCATTTGTGAATGCACCTTAAGATTGAACAATAGAAAAGATAAACATTTCGCTTCATATCAAAATAAAATTTAGGGATTCCCAATGCACTCAATTTCGAACTTTGGTCTGGCCTGGTCAGATTTCAAATAGAACTTACGTTTAAGAACAAACGTGTCATTATTATATTCTTGTTTTTATCCATCCTTTCTCTACCTATTCTCTTCGTGATCACCGCTTACTGACATCGATGTGGTGATACGTCGACACATTAATCGTGGTTGTATTAGCATTGACAGAACAGCGTGATTCCACGTCGTCGTTACGTCATGAACCAATAGCCATGTTAGACACGTAGTGAGAATGATGTGATGATCGGTTAAGCCTACTACCGGCCCGGATTAGTCAAGGATGTAAGCGACAGACTGATTGCTAGATCAAATGAAGGTTGCGAGATGAATGTTAAGTATAATATCAAGATTATATGGTGTATTGAGCACGGTGTTCAGGGTTCCTATAATAAGATGTCATCCATACGAACGGACAGTGACGATTTGACCAGCCCATTGCCTCCCCGCCGCCGTCAGATCAATTTTTTATTCCTTGATAAAAAAATCTGGTGTAGCTAACACAATACCTCCCGCCATTTACAGCCCGAGTTACAAAAAAGATGAAGTTAAGGATTAGCGAATTTTACTCTAATTTTGACAGTTTATTTCTTAAAATATAGTCTAATCTAATCCAAGTAACTACCTTTTTTAAACCCCGCAACAGGATTAAATCCCAATTACAGAGTTGGTTCACATTCACACACATCCATGCCTTAGTGGGATTCGAACCCAGAGTCCCGAGGGCACTCATGACACGAGACGTAGCTCTAACCATTGAGCTACCGCAACTATAATAAAATGAAGATTAAATTTTAGGAGGATTAGCTGAGCTAAAATATTTTTGTGAATCGTTAATTTTTATTAATCTAAATACATACCTACATATTTACTTATGCTGGAAACTGTATTAAATTCCTTTTCAATTGTTCTTGGTAAGGGAGGTATAGGGATCGTGCTAAAAATCGCATATCGAGATTTTGCGAAATGACTACGTTTTAATGTCCCTAGAATCCAATTTTAACATTTTCACGATGATGTCTGTGTGTAAGTGTGTGTGGATCCTACACTCTAACTCATTCGTCATTCAGAAAATTTTGAAACCTTGAATTTCGAACTTTTTCTCTAATGGAAAGAGCCCATTAGATTTTGGTGAAAATCGGATAACCGGAAATGGCACTTTACTAGAAGCTCAAAATAGTTTTTTTTCGAAAAATATCTTTAAATGTTATTTTTTCGAGATTAATGTTATTATAAAAATTAAAGACTATAAAATTTTCTATAGATTTGCATTAATACTTTTTCTATATATTTTATGAATAAATTTATAAATTTATCTATAATTTAAATCCCAGAGCTTGCGCTTTAAACAAACAAAATGCAGTTATTCAAATGTATGTAACTGACAGATAAATGTCACTATCAAAGAACTAATCATTTTAAAATAATATTAGTAACGTTTTAAAAAGAAAAAAGTAAATAGAACAATAGAAAAGGAATTCAATACAGTTTCCACCATAAGTAAATATGTAGGTATGTATTTAGATTAATAAAAATTAACGATTCTCAAAAATGTTTAAGCTAATCCTTATTTTTGGATTAGTAAATTCTATTCTATTCCGGTATTTAATTTAATCTTCATTTTATTATAGCTCAATGGTTAGAGAAACGCCTCGTCATGAGTGCCCTTGGGGCTCTGGGTTCGAATCCCACTAAGGCATGGACGTGTGTGAATATGAACCCACTCTGTAATTGGAATTTAATCCTGTTGAGGGGTTTAAAAAGACTGTATTTTAAGAAATAAACTATCAAAATTAGAGTATAATCCACTAATCCAAAAATTAGGATTAACTTAATCTTTTTTGTGACTCGGCCTGTAAATGGCGGGAGGTATTTGTTACATCCATATGAAGAGCTGATTAGATTTTGGTTATAATTGGTGGACAGGAAGTACTCTAATTGGAAGATTTCAACAGTTTTTCTTCTTTTTTACATTTAACGTTATTATAAATATTAAAGAATATTTTATTCTCTATACCAATACAGAATGTGTCCTGTAAAAGATTCTATATACATATTTTCAGTAAAATTAAAACACAAACGTACTATGTCAATTGCACTTGACACTGACATTTATCAATCATAATTTTCTTAATTAAGTTCTATGTGCTGGTGACGCAGTTAACACCCTGCATGTGTATAAATATATTCCCAATCATTCATTAATAATTTTTGATCAATTGTCCTCGTTTGTCAAGATCTTTATAAATATAGTGCTGTTTCACATGACTCATTTTCTTTTTCTTTTGCCTAAACCTGTGCTGATACCACAAAACTTAAATATGTACCAAATATAGTTTATTAGAAAACACACGTCACATCACACAGATGGCATCAAAAAATTACAATCGTCTTTGTCTCGGTTTCCAAGCATATCTAAGAGTCTTGTCGATGATTTATTTCCGGCAATATGGCGTCTGAGTCAGTAGAGTGACATAAATTGTTAAGTTTCTCGATCAAATAAACAATAATCATTACAGGGTGAGTTGTGTAAGTCGTTTAAACACGAGCGGCGCATCCGGGGCGGTGCAAGCGGTGAGGAGGACGAGATATCCTTCCTTCCCGGCCAGTGCCTCCAACGACAGAAGACGACGCCAATTACGTCACAGGACGAAGGATTCTCGACAGGAATACAGGAAAGACACATGCAGTTGATATTTAGTATATATACAGGCCGGTGACTTAATCTTAATGTGCAGTTATTTGCTCCCCTAATTATTTTAGAGCAAAATAGTATGTAGGTTTTTGGTACAGAAATAAATACTGCATCGGAATATGCTATTGATTATAATTTTTCAATTTCCGAAATCGTAAAAATAGTCGAAATATAACTATCGGATAGATAAAAATGCATTGTAAAAGACAGTCTTGTTTATCGAAGGTATAATTGCTAAGATAAAGTTATACCTCCGATAGCTATACCATAGTTTATCCATCAATTTACAATTACACTCTTTTGTTTTAAACATGAATAAAAAGGATTTATTAATTTATTGGAGTGAAAATAATGAAAATTATTAAAATCTATTACAGATCATCATTTGTTTATTTCAAATATTATTTGCTCCAGTTTTACTCGTTTTTAATTCATGCTAAAAATCGCATATCCAGATTTTAGTGAATAAGCACGTTTAAAGGTCCCTAAAATCCGATTATAACATTTTTACGATGATGTCCGTATGTGCGTGTGGATGTGTGTGTGGATGTTGGATTTCTCAAATACTATAAGACTTAAGACATTTTTAACTACGCATTCCTCAATCTAACAATAATGGGAAAAGTTTTGATTAAGTTTTGGTAACAATTGGACAACCGGAAGTAGTAGTTACAAGAAAAAAAAAACATGTAAATATTATTTATCGAAAATTTATGTAAATACTTATATTAAAGAACGTTAAATTCTTTATTCGATAAATATAAATTCATTATTATATCTTCTATAGATTTAGAGATATAGAAATGCATATAAAATAATTAGATGTAAAAAAGCTCAGATCAAACTACTTCAAGGCAAGAAATTCAAATGTTTGTAATTGACACATAAATGTCACTGTCAAAAATATTTGTATGCCACTGTCAAAAATACTTGTACATCATTATGAAAATTTAAAAAAAGTCAACAACGCAAAAATGACGTATAAAACAATACCTATAAAAGGAATTTGCGAAAAAATGACGAATATAAAGAAAAAGAAAAGGAAAGTAGAAAAAGAAAATTTCAGGATATTGAATATAAAGAAAATGTATGTATTGTACATAAATTATATTAAAATATTCCATAGATTTTGTAAATATATGTGAGAATTATTTTTTAGTCAGACATGGATATATGTATTAGTATTTAAAAATATTTTTTGTTTTATGCGTAACCAGGTAAAATATCTGGCGAAAGGTTATGTGCTGGCCACATCAGATTTTTTCAATTTACTTGCTTCAAAAGCATATTTAACCATTTTTTTCGAATTGTGTCAAAGCTAACTGTAACGTCGGCAAATAAAAATTTGACTAATCCGAGAATATTTGGTTTAGAATAATTTTGAGAAAATAACTAATACGTGTAGAATCACAATAAACAAATGACAATCTTCTTTTGTGTCTTAATAATTTTCAATTTTTTCGCCCCAATAAATTAATAAAACAAATGACTATCTTTTTTGTGTCTTAATAATTTTCAATTTTTTCATCCCAATAAATTAATAATTCATCTTTTATTCATGTTTAAAACAAAAGAATGTAGACTTGTTATATATCATTGAAAAGCTTGTAAAATAAGCAAAAAGATGAGACTATTTTCAACATAGGTTCCCATTTAAAAAATCATGTTTGTGATATATCTCGAAAATTATTAAGTTTTCAAAAAATCTAATTACGCCGTTTTTATTCTACCTAAAAAACAGTTTAAAATTTGTTGACACAATTTTTTTCTATCATAATAAATAAGTTTTGAGATATTTTCGAAATGAGCGAAAAACGAGTGTTTACTTGTATACTATAAAAGTTTTCTCGAAAAATTGACCCTGGAATGTGCAAACGGTTTTGCATGTGGCGTAAAGATTGGTCGGCAGAAAATTTTTCGTAGGAAAACTTAACGATCCATAAATGGATCTGAAAGAAAATTGATCGCTAGGTATTAGATTGTAACACAAATGTTTAGAAAAACTACAAATAAAATAAATAAATAAATTCCTTTATAATTTGTTTTAATTGTCAATGACTTTCAGGCGATCAATAGTTATGAGATTAATTTGTTGATAAAGAATTTTTTTGAGATCATTTTTGTTGCGCTCAATTTTCCGCGACCAATAGAAAAAGAGTTTGTTTAAACATATTCATTTCGGGTTTAAGCCGCTAACACGTCACCTATCACCTATCGTATGCCACGTTATCACAGACCTATTCAATATCTCGTTAATCGTGGTCAGTTTATCAACTCGAGTTGTTGACAGTTTCCACCCTGTGGGACTTTGACGGCGTGTGACGCCGTGGCTGATGGATGGCTGACGTCCCCAGATAAGCAGAGTCGTCCGCGTAAATCTCTATTATTTATGGAAATTAATTCCCGTCGATATCGGGCGGTCACGTCTTTAGCGTTTTGTTTATGCGTGACATCTACCACTCATATCTTCTCATTCTAACGGCGAAGAAGAAGTCTTGCCAGGAGAAAGGCAAGACTCGTAGAAAGAGTTTAGTTTGGTTTTCAGGCGATAAGGTTTTAGGAGAAGACTTATTCTACTAAAATAAGAAGAGGTTTATATGGACTCGACTGGATGGAATGTTACGACAATTACTATGTCGGAGATTGCACGATTAAATAACGTCTAAAAATATTGGTAAGTAGACATGATCAAGGCGATATGTGACAACTGGGCGACGGGAAACTGGACGAGTCACACTGGGCGATGGTCAACAAAGAATTGCATGTTTTATAGATATAGAAATTGGTATTTTTTTTTTGGACCAGGTAAAATATGTACACTATTATTCATGAAAGATGACTATTCAAGGTCATCTGTTCGAAGAAAGAATACACATCACTTTATAACAGTAGCTTAGCAACATTTTGTATTAGAAAGAGAAAGATTATTTGACCTGTGTCTATTTAATTTATGTGCTGTGAAAAATACACGTAAATAGTGCCCTTACTTTCTAACACACAATAAATAATAATGACGTATGTCGTAGAATTACAGATACCTAATTATTTACTGCACTGCCCTCTGTGCTAATATGTACCCAGTGGCGTTCACGTTTAAATCAAATTATTATTCCTTGGTTTATAAGTTAAGTCTATGTTTTTGTATTTTGCAGAAACATAAGTGAAGAACATAAATCTTTCAGAAAGGCATTATTTAGAAGAAATATAATTTTTAAATGAATTACTCTTAGTTTTTCAGTTAAAATGTGTCCATAAATATTTCATGTCACACGCCTATGCATACGAAATGCAATGAAGTTATCTGCAAGTAATATTATATCAGACGGCTCACAAATGACTTTGAATAGTCATCTTTCGTGAATAATAGTTTAGTTAAAAAATCTGATGTGGTCAGCACATAACCTCTCGCCAGATATTTTACCTGGTTGTACGCATAAAATAGTTATTTATGTAACAAGTGTGTAAAGTAGTACTTTTTTGGTCGAGTGCGATGTTGCGGAAATTGTAGCACGAGACAAAAAATACTATTTTACACACGTGTAGCATACAACATTTTTCCTTCAACCGAAATGGTATTGATGTTTCTCATAATACTGAGTGTACAGGCATTCAGCAGCTTCAAATACTGTTAATACTCTTTCTCATAACACTGTAGAAAATGTAACTTAAACACTTGAAAGGATCTCAGACAGACGATGATTAGTCTTTTATAATGTACAAATTGTACATTTAATATTAATATTAAAAATTAGGTTAGGTTACAATACATGTCAAAAAAATGTTAATGTTCTTAAAAATTAGATTAGTACTCAATCTGTTAAAAAAATATTAGATTTGTTTCATTTACAGTGTATATTCATATTTTTTAATAAATTTTATTATATACTTGACAGGTAAATTAACGGAATTTTAATGTTGCCTAGCAATGCTTATTTACTTTTCAAGCACTAGTGCGTGAAAAGTACTTTTCACGCACGGTTGTAGGAAAAGTTTTATTTGTATCATTTATTTATTTCAAGTACATTAAACTAGTGCAGTAAAAAAGTGGATGTCCATTGGGAGCGTTCACGCCAAACTTTTGCTATTTCTTCAATCTAATCTAAGCATTTTATATTTTTATAGTTTATAGTTTTTGTAAATGAATGCCCTGTTTTACTTTCACAGCAGTGCGGCATTTTGTTTAGTTACGTAATATACCGACAGAGAAGTAATATGTCAGATTGACTTGTGAAGGTGGTAAATGTCTAGAGGTGGGCGCGGGCCGTGATTTTGTCGGGTCACGATGGATCACGACGTGACCCGCATGATCGTGAATATAATTTAAATTTTGCGTCGTGATTGGATGTGAGCGTGAGGCACTAAAAAATTATCGTGCGTGATCAGGTATGATTGAAATTTAATCGGGCATGAGTACAAGTTTTCTTCTATTTTATTTAAAAAATTGTCAATTTCCATCTTTTACTTTACATTCTTGTTATTATTATTATTATGTCCAAATATGTCATCAACAGTATTTTTTTGCATAAAAATAGTGTTATTGTTGTACCCAAAATTGTATACACAGTTGCTCCGATTTTACTAAAGATATACAAATCTTTAAGCCCGTTTGACACGATCATGATTTTGTTAACAAATTTGTTACCAAACAACCTATTTGTCCATAAACATTCATTTCCAATGAAACCATTCTGTTACCTAAACTTATTATCAATTTTTTAACAAATTTGATAACAACCTATGACTGTGTTAAACAGGCTTAAATGTACATAGACACAATTACGTGACACGAACGTGACCCGCCGGGCGTGATCGGGCGTGAGTGCCAAATTAAAATCGTGATCGTGAATCAAACATAAAAAGTCGTGCGTGATTGGTCGTGATTACATTTTTAGTTCCGTGAGCGTGCGTGATCGTGAACAAAAAGTTACTCACGGTCCCACCTCTATGTGTAACTATAGTACCATTAGTTCCTGACTAAACGTTTCCATTACGAATGCGGACAAGTGATATTTCTCAACATTGTATAGTTACAAATTTGGACAGTGAGCTATTTTGTCGCGCATGAACGGCAAACTGACAAAAGAGAGCACAAATGGCTACTTTGTATATAGACTGCAGAAAAACCATATTTTCATTAGAGAACAATTAAATTATTTAGACTTACATTGGAAGATCTTATCTACTCGGCATCTCTGCAAACAAGAACTCAGATACTCGGCATTTTTGCAAAATGGTACTCAGTTACTCGGGAACTTGCCAATCTCCATTCTTCCTGTAATAAAAAATCATGCATAAATATTTGAAGTAAATAAGAATATAAGTTATAAAAAACACTAAGTGGATGCAAAGTTTAAAAAAGTTCGTCGTTTTTAATATGCAATTCATATTTTTAAAACAGCGTTACTTGAAAACCTCCATTGGTAAATTTGTCACGAAAGACACAGGAAAAATACGTTTGATGGCGTATTTCAGTCTAGTTTTTAATGATATTTAAGCTATGAGAAGAACAAATCTATTTCAGTTTTGAGGATAGTAAAATGTTTGTCTCGTACGAGTAATTTGTAATTCAAAAAAGTTTATGGAAGTCATGCACCACTTCTGATGCTTTTTCCAGACCCAGACTAATTATTTTAAAATTACTAATTACAAAACACTACCAGCTATTATTTTCAAATTTTTCAAACGTCTGCTGGCATTAAACCGTCATCAAAGTGGAGACAGGTTTGTATTTTTTTTATTGCACAATATGAAAGCAGCATGAAGAGTTTGTATGCAATATTTTCGTAGGCCTTAAGGTACATTCACAAATGAAAATTAGGTTTATATTTATGGTTTATACTTTAGATTTAAAGACTTTGGCCGCATATTATGTAATGACTCCATTCACACTTCAGAATTTAGGGTCTCCAAATACAAATCATAAAGCTAAACTTTGCAAGGTCCAAACTTTAGGTTTATGATTTAGTTTGACGTCACAAACTTCACCAATGAGAACGAGTCTGAAATGATATAGATATATACACCCATCTTTATTTATTATCCACTTGGAGGATTCGGCTTTTTAAACAAATGCGAGAAGAACGTAGAGACTGTCATAACTTAATTGCTGAAATATAACCAATAATGCCAAGCGAGTGACAGTTTCACGGCGCACTGGTGTCTTGTTGAGTACTGCTCTTCTTTAATCTTGTTTTTGAAGCATTTACATAGATGCCTGTACATATCTAAACTAATTTTCAGGTAATTTAATCTTATATTTATGAATGACTTAATTAAACCTACACAAAAACCACAAACCTAATTTTCATTTGTGAACGCACCTTTAGTGTAAAAAAACATTCATAACTTCTAAACGATTAAAAATAGAATGATGAATTAAGAAAATTTGGAGTTTAAATGACATCTTCTATATGTAGATGTTATCTCCACCCTTTGAAATTATTGGCTTAGAACTTACAAATGGTCAATCTTATTGTTTATTACTTATTGTCTTGAGGAAGAAAAAAAGTTAATAACTTTAAATGGGAATCGGGATTCATAAGAATTTGGAATTACATGAAATTTTCTATCAGGATATGTTACTTCCAACCTCCACAATTTGCATCCATTCGTTTAGAAGTTACAAAGGGCAAATCTTATTGTTTATTATTTCTTGAAGAAGAAAAACATTCATAACTTCTAATGTGTTAAAGCAGTTTCACGTGCGTTAACTTAGAAGAGGAATGCACGAGGGAAGATCTGGCTGAGGCAATACCAGCTGCTATAAACTGCAATTTTTTGGATGAATACTATTTAGCTAGGACACTTCTCTGCCAGTTTTTACGGACGGTTTTCCCTCTGGCATAAGGAGAAAATCTGCGGAGAAGATGCATCCTCTCCGTCCTTGTTTATGTCAGGCGATGCATTGAGCCTTTACATTTTTATTAATCTAAATACATACCCACATATTTACTTATGCTGAATCGAATTCCTTTTCTATTGTTCTATTAATTTTTTTTATTTTTAAAACGTTACTAATATTATTTTGAAATGTTATTTATTTGATAGTGACATTTATATGTCAGTTACATACATTTGAATAACTGCGTTTTGTTTGTTTAAAGCGTAGGATCTAAGATTTAAAATATATCTATATTTTATAAATTTATCCATAAAATAAATAGAAAAAGTATTAATGCAAATCTATAGAAAACTTAGTAATCTTTAATTTTTATAATAACATTAATCTCGAAAAAATAACATATAATAGTATTTTATGTACCAAGGGCGTTACTATGATGATAATGCCAGGAGGGTGACGAGGATCTAGCCCGATGGGCATTATCATCTAGTAACGCTCGTGGTGCATACAAGATTTTATGTCTCACTAAATAATGTGAAATAAGTTTTCATTTATAATAATTTTGATTACAATAATGCTTAAGGTTTGACGTTGGTAAGGATGTTGTTTAATTGTTTTGTTTATCATCAACATTTATTTATTTTTAAAACACCAACGTTTTAAATCGTTGGAGATGGTGGAATGGGTGAATCTGATGTTTCGGAAGATATTTTGTCGAAACGGTGTAAAGAATTTATTTTGAATGTTTCTGTATACTTTGAGGAAGACAAACGTATAAATGATCTCCTTATTATGCCATTCTCGTCTATAGAAGTTTAAGTATTATATTTTGAGGTTTGTTATCACATGACAGATCTCAGTTCTTTATTTCTTATGCACTTATTTGTGAATATTATTACATTTTAGAGAGCTTGTACGGCTTTGGATGTGTCACATGTGATGGTAAATAATATAAAAAATGAATTCAAACGTGGATAAATATCGTCCCCAAAAAAATTTATGGATCATAAACTGTCAAAAATGAATGCGAAACATTACAGTCTGCAATTCGACGGACTTATTTCATGTGTGGTGAAAGTTAATGGCTTTTTAAGGTTTTTTTGATAATCAATTTTAAGTATTATAATTTAATTTAAATTGATTTCTATGTTGTGCTTTCAGAGCTGTTTTCTTATATTAATTGTTGTAATCAATTAATGTATTAATTGTTGTAATCAATCCTTATTATTATTGTAATGAATTTTAATTAAAAAGAAAATAAATTTATTATATACCGTTCATATTGTTTTTAATTTAAAGTCCATAAACGATGATCGGATTATAATGAGGGCATAATGAAATATTATGCCCTCCCATTATGCCCCGATTGTTATAGATATGTTTAAATACACCGTATCCTAGCAATAAACAGTTCATAATACTTTAGTGAGACATAAAGGTATTTTTCGAAGAAAAACTATTTTGAGCTTCTAGTAAAGTGCCATTTCCGATTATGTAATGGGCTCTATCCATTACAGAAAAAGTTCGAAATACAAGATTTCAAAATTTTCTGAATGAAAGTATTTGAGTTAGAGTGGAGGATCCACACATACACACAGACATCATCGTGAAAATGTTGAAATTGGATTCTAGGGACCTTAAAACGTGCATGGTCATTTACCAAAATCTCGATATGCGATTTTTAGCACGATCCTATACCTCTCTTACCAAGGGTAGTGGGAGGTAAATATTCCTCCATCAATCACCTGCTTGCATCTAGGCAAAGATTCCGAGTACTTTTTAACATATTTACTTTAATAAGTATCGCGAAAACGTTTATAACTCGTAAACCGCTCATGGTGAAAATCGTGCAAAACATAGAATCACATATAAAAGTATGCGATGATTCTGTGGTCTTATACGTCTGTTAATCGCACCCATACATTAAATTTTATTAATATCGCGCCATTATTTCTAAAAATATGATTCTCATTCCGATATCCCCTTTATTTCTTCGTTTCCATTTCGTATCCATAACAATATCCCCTGAAATAAATTAATAAAATCCCTGTGTGTTGCTGGGGCCATTACGACAGATATTCCCTGCATTTGGTCGTGATTTAATTTAAATCACCGCTGTACAGAAGCTCCATATATTAATAAAATCTTTAATATCACCGTTAGTTGTAATTGCCGGATGTTAGCGTTGGCTTCGGTAGGTTCCGTTGTCTGTGGATGGAGTATGGAAGGAATGGAGATCGTTGCAACATGTTTTACATATTAATTTGGAAAATTGCCATGAGACTAATTAGTAATCGTTGGAAATGCGGACGATTTCTTTGCTCTTTACTCCCGCAATACTTATGGGGAGGGGGTAAATGGAAAGCTTTAGATTCAGGATTAATATAATCTCACACGAGAAGGATGTTTGGCAGTTATAATAAATAATTGTTCCCAAATCTCAATACAATATGCAAATATGCATGTGTCGGAGTCATCAAGGGCGCCGTTTAGGGGAACAAGGGAAGGGGGCGCTTGCCCCTCCTTCCCTGACAATTAAGTGCAACCACTAATTTTTTTTAAGAAACAATTTCAGATTTATTCTATAGGCGGTGTGCACAAAAGTAGTCAGCGCCGACAGCGGACAAAAATGACAAAATGGTTACTCATTGAAACATAGCAAGGTTATGTTTTATGTCAGAATAATTTCCAAATATCCATTTTATAAAATGTTTGCAATAAATGCGAATGATAGGACGTCAAATATTATGTGATGCAGTGGGGGATGTAATAATTCTTACAAAATTACCAATTTAAGTATGAAATTTTATAAATTTCGTAGATTATATGAGGAATAGATGCTTAAGAAAATAACTTTTCATAATACCATACTGTTAAATGTGCTTTAACAGTACTGTATGCTCAACCGATATATGCATCAAAACAGCCACGGCCGTTATTTTTTATAACAGTATAATTATTAAAAATCATGTGTTCCTAAAAAAAAATCTCAGCATCATGAAATTGTCATGAAGAGCTGTCACCTGTCAATATGCCATAGAAAATAGAATTTTAAGAAGATATTTTATGTTATTATGAAAAATACTGAACGTCACACGGCTGATAAACAAATAACAGACACGGTTGATTATAAAATCTCGGCTATCGCCTCGATTTTGCAACATTCAACCTCATCTGTTATTTGCTACATATCAGCCTTATGACGTTAATAATTATTTCAGGAGATATCTTCTACTAACATGAAAAATTCTTTTAGGTATACATATTTTCTCATTGTAAAAGACACTTATCGTATGAATAAAATTCCAACAATGGTCGTCTGATTGCAATAATGAATTGTATTATAAAAATGTGTTTCGTAAGTTAATATTTGAACAAGATATAATACAAATTGTCTTAAAATTGTATAATACTTGCAGTTGTATGAAATAAAAGTCTATTTTTGACATAATTAGTCTATTTATTATAGATTTTATACATGTAATGTTAATGTTAAAGATAGAAATTCACATGGTTCGTATTTTTCGTGTATTATCTTTTCCGAGCTTGTGCAACTGATTCCACTTACAGCCTGGTATATTTTCAATGCATAATCTTCTTCATTTATTGCGAATATAAAAGAAAGATGCTAACATCGTACACTGATATCGTGATATGTAGAAATTTTCTTCTTTCCAATCATTCAAGCTTTCCAACTTTTTAATCTCAATTTCTATGTATTGTGCATCTTGTAACATTTAACTAATATTATAAATTATAATATAAATTTGAATATGAGTAAATGGTTTACAGAAATCACACATATTATATTATAAGAAAAATTATATTTTCTGCGACAGTACCTTTGCTGGTATTTTGACTTTTTTGATTGTCACATCACATATATAGCATTTTAAATATTTTCTTTATTCATTTCAATACACTATGATGTATAATATTCATACACAATAGCAACAACTCAAAATAAAATTTTAAATTGTATCACTTTCTCGAAATGTCAAAGTTGATTCGGTAACCAAAAATGCTAATGTAGCCGTTAGAGGCGCTGACGCTCAAAATGTGCACATCGCCTATATTTAACAACGATTTTCAGAACGACCGTTTTTAACAATGTTGTTAATTATGTATGTACTGAATACCAATTGAATGACAGTTGTTACAAGAGTTGCTAAAAATCGTTGTTAATTCTCAGTTGTTACCTAACGACTATATTAACAACTATCTTAGTGAATTAGGCCAATTGACTACGGTACCTGCAAGATAAGTAAGATAGAATAACAAGACAAGGGTGCATTTAAAATATTTCATCATTCATCCATCTATTTTGGGAAAAATATGCTAATGTATTTCTAGGGTTTCCTAGTCCAGTATTTGAATGGTAATGTATTAAAAAATATATTAAAAACTCTGCACATTTTTTATCCCGCTTCGTATGCAGAAAAATAATTGTAATTATTGCTGTTAGACTGCATAAACAAATGATAGAAAAAAGTGAGTACAAATTTTAAACAAATTTTCTTAGAATTTTCAACCCCTTCTGCCTTTCACAGCATCTGATATCAGTTACGTAGTCTGTCTAGGGGCATTCCTAAGTGAAACAGAATCAGTGGCAGTGTATTTATCACGGGTGACGCGACGCTGCGAGACGCCGACGACGCCGTAAACGAATTACGGACATTGATCAGTCAGCAGACACACTTTATATCCCGAGACCTGACGCCTTATTATGTTTATAAGTTGTGTACCTACTAATTGCGCAGATAAAAATACTATAATGCAAGATATAACAAGGATAAGACATGACATTAAAGTGTATTTTTATACATTGTGTATTAAATTACAAAGGTTATTGTTTTTGAGATATCTGGTGCGTAGGCGCCCACAGGGGGGGGGGGCGGCTGGTCGAAAAGGTCGACTGACCCCCCTTTCATTTATGGACTGTATCCATTTTTGAAAATAAAATTATAATTTTATTTTTTCATTTCAATGTATCATTGTATTTTTTAATAATTATTGGTAATATTTTCTTATATTTTAATCAAAAATTTATTACATACTATCTATTACTAAGTATGAAATAGCTGAAGTGTCAGAATGAGTAAATTATGTTATGTACTGTTATTATATTACATTATCTTCGGTGTTATATTTTCTTTAATATGTCGTAGTTTATTCTAATCATTTTATGATCACGTTCTTCTCAAAACTTTCACAATTATCGTTTTTACTGAAAGAAATAGAAAAGTAAATAATGAATAGACATTGCATATTTATTTATATTAAAAGTACCTACGTATGATTAGGGTTGCCGTATTTTGTGAGGAGCGCGATTTAATTAACATTTAATTATTATACATTTTATTTTGAGCAGTTCAATAGAATAATTATATTGTTACTCAGTAATATAATTGAATTTAATGCAACAGTGTATTTTCAGATTGTCTGTTTCTGTAGTTATTGCTTATGCTCGCATCTCGCATCATAAAGCCTAGTAGAAGGGGCAATTCTACGCATTTAGAGCGTACATACTCATTTTCGTCATAAAATATTGATTTTAATTTTTTAAGAATTTGTTAAATTTGCTTCATTGTAAAGAACTCTATATTATCTTACTTTACATTAAAACACATTTGGCCTTAAAAATTATTAAAAAATTCTCTTTACAACAAAAATTTCGGCCCATCTTGTAAAAAAGTCTGCGAGCGCCCATGATCTGGTGTAATACACTAGAACTAGTCTGACCACTAAGTGAATGGTTATGATTCTGATAATCTGAGTTCAATTCTCTGCAACTTACTGCATTATCTTAAAATTATCAAGGCTTATTATCTATAGTGCTGGCCCGAGACTTTTGAGCGCCCCAGGCGAAAATTGTAAATTGCGCCCCTCATTTATTACAATTTTGTTTGGATTATATAGGTACAAAAATTAGAAAAAGGGCGATTTGTGTCCATAATTCGCGAACAATCACAGAATCTTAATCTCAATGAATTTTTTTTTGAAAATATTTGGGATATAATATACAGATTATTACCTCCCGCTATCCTTGGTAATCCTGTGTAGAACATGTAAAAAAATTGAGAACAATTTTCTTCATACAACAAACTTCAATGAACTTATAATTAATTTAGACAGTACTACTGATTCAGATTCAGATAGTGATGTTTAGTCATACTTGCATTTTCTTGTATTGTATATTTTGTAAATTATAATTAAAAAATTATTAAATGCATATATGTATATAAGATAAATGTGACATATTTTAAAGGTACTAATAGTACAGTGACCACGTACTGCATAACTTTTAAAATTTATCGTTTGTTGTACTTGTTTTTGTAATAACGTTTAAATCATATATAAAAATATCGTGAAAAATTTTCTTCCAAATAATTCTTAATGTAAAGGGACCGACCCTGTTCTTGCCTGTTTGTATGATGTATTAGGGGTATGTAACCGCAAACTAAAGGTCCCCATTTTTGGTTTATAGATGCAATTGCTAAATCGTGTTACGACAAAGTGTTCTTGTAATATGCATTTTACTATAACTGACAGATAAATGTCACTGTCACAGAACTAATCAAAATAATATTAGTAACGTTTTAAAAAGGAAAAAGTAAACAGAACAATAGAAAAGAATTCAATACTGTTTCCAGCATAAGTAAATGTGCAGGTATGTATTTAGATTAATAAAAATTAACGATTCACAAAAATATTTAAGCTAATCCTCATTTTTGGATTAGTGAATTCTATTCTATCCCGGTATTTAAAATTTAATCTTCATTTTATTATAGTTCCGGTGGCGCAATGGTTAGAGCAACGCCTCATGTCATGAGTACCCTCGGGGCTCTGGGTTCGAATCCCACTAAGGCATGAATGTGAACCCACTCTGTAATTGGGATTTAATCCTGTTGAAGGGTTTAAAGAAAATGTAGTTACTTGGATTAGATTAGACTATATTTTAAGAAATAAACTGTCAAAATTAGAGTAAAATTCGCTAATCCAAAAAACTTAATCTTGTTTGTGACACGAGATGCAAATGGCGGGAGGTATTGTGTTGGCCACACCAGATTTTTTTCTTTTGGGTTCTACATAGTCGCTTTATTTTTGTTTAAACCATATACAGGATTAGTCATGGGAGAGTTACTTTCAAAGTCCATTTGTGTGTAATTCGAAATACAATTTACAACAGCGTGTAGCTTCTTCTCAAAAAAATTAAATATTTAATTCACGATTACTTTGCCTGTCTATTGATAGTTCTGTCATTTTGATATTAAACAATTAAATATGGTCTGTTGCCATTAGTATTTTTGGTTGCAAACAAACGAACTTTCTAAATAACACTTCTGTGCCTACCCTGTATATAGGGAAACAAAAAACATATCTCAGTGTAGGTATAAGTCCTTCTGCTATTAGATTACAGAAAATAAATATCTTTATTCTCTCTAATTTTACAAAATAAAATTTGACTGACACAAAAACCAAAAGGTAACATAATAAAATAAAAACACAATTGAAAATTATAGGGTGAATTTCTGATACCTCTTAATTCGATTGTGCTTGAATAGGTCTATTCTGATGAATGTAGTCTCGTCGAAAGATTTAAATTTGGTTAGGATAGTGTGACAAATAATCATTTCCAGCACCTCTTATTATTCCCTTAATCATTTCAACCCGGTAACCTTAATTTCATTGCGTCTATCTTCCACCATTTTCTATCACTTTTCCGCAGTTCACCTGACATCAGTCACCGCAGAATCGGCGACAGCAACCGGGGTGAGGCGCGTTGTAATTAATCTTAACAGCGAGGAAGAGGGTTCATTAATGTTTTTACCTGTAACCTCAAGCGACAAACCCTCAACGCGTCAACCCTTCCACACTGAACTCAACTGATGAGGGATGTTGAATACTTGACTGATTGTGGAAAGGGATGATTTTTGGACAGGGTAATTAATCGTTTCATTCAATTTAAAGAACAACTTTGGAACTTTTCATTTTTTATTAAACGCAGGACAGGATGAACAAGTGTTTGAGGGATAATTTTAACTTGTATTTTAATGGAACGTGTTGTCGCACTCCAGTCTCTATATGTGTATTAGTTCAGCACTACAGTTTATAGTGAAGTGTGCAGTGGCGGATTTAGAAAATTATAATAGGGGGGACACTAATTTCAGAAAAACAAATTTTAAATATATAGAGTGAGCCCCCCCCACCTCTCTAACTTTTGTATTGTATTGTAAAAAATTGCTCATATAAAAGTTTTATTATTTTAAATATACTATTTAATGGCAGATGTAAATATTTTTTTTATAAAATCAGAACATTTATTTTTTAAATAGCAACCTATAATTATTTTACTAAATTATAAACCCCCAGTTTTTGTCTTTTTAATGATCTATTTAGGGTCCTGTACCGTAACAAAAAATAATAAAATGTACATTTATACTTAAAGTATTACTCAATAAATAGGGATTAAGATAAAGAAAACAATTTTTTAATAATTACTTTGCGAGATTTGAGGTTTGTTGTCAGGGTCACTGTGACGTCACATTAGTGCTACCTTTCTCTCGCTGCCTACTATAGAACTTGTGCGAGAGAAAGATATAGCCACAATAGGTGTCGTCGTGACGTCACGTTGACTTTAAAAATCAAATTCAGTTAAACCAAATACAATTAAGGCTTTTTATACTACGAATTGCTTCAAAATTAAAAGAACTATCATTTAAAATAATAAAAAAAATCAGAGTGTAGGACCCCAAACAAGTAAATGAGTTTAAGAAATATGAGAAATAATGTTTATTCAAATATTCTAAGTAGCCATGTGAAAATAAATAAAATGCAACAATGTTATACAAAACAACAAGGTAAAACATCGAATTAAGTAATAAGAACAACTTAAGACAAAAAATGGTGGTTTATATTTTAGTGAAATAATTATTGTTTGTTATTTAAAAAATAAAAGTTGATAGTCGTATCTTTTAAATGTGACTTTATAAAAAATATCTACATCTGCCATCAAATAGTATAATAAAAATAATAAAACGTTTACATGAACAATTTGTTCTATTACTTCTAATAAAAAAGGTTAGGGGGGGCATTTCCAAAATAATAAACAATTTGAAAAATAAATAGAAATTCTGTATTTTTATTAGTATGTTTATTTATCTATGATGTGTAATACCGGAATGATAATATGTAATAAGTATTTTTTTTTAAAATGACAGGGGGGGCACGTGCCCGAGTGCCCCCCCCCCCCTCTAAATCCGCCACTGGAAGTGTGTCATCATTTACTATTTATATTAGTCCAGTCAATATGTATAAAAGAAACGGGTTTCCTTGCAAATGGTCGAGTATCTATAATCTCTCTACAGGGTGTCTCACAACTTGCGCCCCAGACGAAACTGACACTTGCCGACGACAATAGATTGCCAACAAATAGAAGAAAATAATTTTTTTTTAAGTTGTAAAGGCCTCTTGAATTCGAACTCTGAGCTCCTCCTCTGTGTCAATGGGTTCTCTGTAAACGAAGATTTTCACATGTCCCCAAAGATAGAAATCCAAAGGATTTAAATCGGGAGACCGCGCGGGCCAATTTCGTGGACCACCACGTCATATCCAACGGTCAGGATTCTGTTGGTCCAAAATTTTCCGCACTTCTCGACTAAAATGAGGTGGTGCCCCGTCGTATTGGAACCATTCGTTAATACGAAAAGCGAGTGGTACCTCTTCATCTACTAAATCTGGAAGTTCTGTT
Source organism: Harpalus rubripes (assembly GCA_963082715.1). Classification (NCBI taxonomy): domain Eukaryota; kingdom Metazoa; phylum Arthropoda; class Insecta; order Coleoptera; family Carabidae; genus Harpalus; species Harpalus rubripes. Next base: position 7,007,326 of record OY720465.1, read on the forward strand.
TCTATGAATTCAGCATAAATGCGTCCTGTTAAACGTGCAGGAAATTCGAAAGGTCCGACTTTAGAGAGGAAAAATCAAATTATCTAGAAATTAATTGATAATCTTAACATACCACTCGATCCCCCAACAGACCAGTCCACAAATTTACCGAATATCGATACTGAAATGCTCTTGCAAAAGTGGCCCACGGATTTTCTTCTGCCCAAATATGCCAATTATGAACGTTGAACATCCTTGTCTGCCGAAAATCGATTCGTCCGAAAATAAAATGCGCGAAACAAAATTTGGTTCGAGTATCTCTTGATTTAGCAACCACGTACAGAACTCTTTTCTAGCAGGGTAATCTTTCGGCTGTAGATGCTGTACACGAGTGTAATGATACGGGTGTTGCCGATTATTTTTCAAAATTCGATGTACCGAAGCCCTGGAAATACCTAATTGGCCCGCAAATTCTCTGATACTTCTGGTACCATCTTCCTCAAAGACATTTAAAACAGCTTCTTCGTTCTTAACTGTACGAGCGATTCTAGGAGCACCACCAGTTTCTTTTCGATTTAGCATAACTTGACCGGTCTCATGCGTCCTTGCGATGGCTCTCAATATCACTTTATGATCCACAAGATTTCTATCCGGAAAACGTTCCGAATAGACTCGTGCTGCCTCTCTGGCGTTACGTCCACATTCTCCGAAAATTATAATCATTTCCAAGTAATCAGCGGCTGAATACATGGTAAGAATTTGCCTTTTTTTATTCACCTTGTCAAATTTAATTTGACACTAACATTTTTCGAAAAATATAGTCGCCCACACATTTTAAATAAGATTTGATTTGTATAAAACCCTAGCAACGTATAATTACGGCAAACACACGTTAAAGGTCTCTGATTGGTCAATTTTAAGATGTCTTTTCTCGAATATCTTTTAAGCTAGATTTTTTTTCTTCGAAATTACACATCCGAGTGCAGTCTCGTGTTTCCTCATTCGCTCTGGGGCGCGAGTTGTGAGACAGTCTGTATATGTTGTAAGGAACAAGGCCAGTGATTACCCCTCATCCTTCTATACGGGTATTATATCAATTTGTCCATTCTTCACTATTTATATTATTTGTATCTCTAACCCTTCTATATACATCTGACAAGCTACTATCCCAATCTTGCAGCCTTACTAGCTCTACTACTACAGCGACTACAGCGTAGAGATAACAGAGTCATCACCACGACACGCCTGTCATCTTATGGTTATCTACCTTCCATTTTCACGGGACGTGAGGCCAGGCTCGACGTTCCCGACTCTAACTTTAGTTGTAAGGGACGGAGGGTGTTAATTGGAGTATTGTAGTGTAGGGAGAGATGTTTATGAAGGTGTAGGTTGGGAGGTGGTTTATTAATTTAGATGCAGATAGAGAAATATATATATATATATATATATATATATATATATATATATATATATATATATATATATATATAAAGTTTAAATGACTGGTTTTAGGTACAGTTTATTTTTACCTTCCGTCACCTTTAGTTAAGGAAGGTATTGTCTTTGGTCAAAAAATTCGGTGGTGAGTTTTTAATGAATAAGCACGTTTTAAGGTCCCTAGAATACGATTTTACTATTTTTACAATGATGTCTGTATGTGTGTGCGTGCGTGCGCGCGCGCGCGCGCGCGTGTGTGTGTGTGTGTGTGTGTGTGTGTGTGTGTGGATATATATATATATATATATATATATATATATATATATATATGTGTGTGTGTGTGTGTGTGTGTGTGTGTGTGTGTGTGTGTGTGTAAGAAAATTTTCGTCTACGATAACTCTAATACTACAATTCCAAAAATTATAATTCTTTCGTATTCCTCTTCGTTGCATCCATATGAAGAGCTGATTAGATTTTGGTTATAATTGGTGAACCGGAAGTACCCGCATTTGAAGATTTTACCAGTTTTTCTTGAAAAAACGATGATAAATATCATTTTCTCACGTTTAATTCTGATTGAAAGATGTCAGTGTCAATTGATATATTCATAGTGTTATAATTTTACTCGAAATGTAGGATCCTTTTGCTCGAAACTTTCTGTATGGAATTTGTATAAAATAAAATTGTCTAAAGGTAATGTACATACAAGAAATTTAGAATCTTTTGCAAGAAACTTTCTGTATGGATTTTATAGAAAATACATAGGCATTTACGAAAATTCTACCAGTAATCTAATCTCAAAAAAGGTAGTGATGCAAAGCGAAGTGCGCGCGTTAAAATTGGAAATATGTTCAAAGTAGGACTCTGCTCAGTTTGTTAACTACATTAAATTTCTAACCTGTTTCAAATTTTTTATAGGTTATGGATCTACTCCTGTTTACCACTTGCGTTCTTAAAATATCGACTCCGGTAGCTATAACCTGATAAACAGCTGTTTTTCGTAAATGCCTCATATAACTGACGGAAGGTAATGAGCTGGCCACATCAGATTTTTTAAAAATATTTGATTAAGGTCATATGTGTCATGAACTAATTAACAAGTTGGCAATGATTTGAAATATGAATCTGATCCAGAATCATTGTTATCTAATCCATTTGATGAAGAAATAGATTTGATATTTTTCCAACCTCGAATAAAAAACAGTAATTATTTAGGTATTGAATGATATTTTTTCTGCAGCGAGGACAGTAATTAATTATAATACCATTCCTTATACCGGAAGTTCCATAATTACAATTTTCACACAATTCAATAATCAATATGTGTATCTGCAATAATAACCAAGAGAAAGGGTGTATTCACTTTTTTGTAAAAAATATCGAATATCTCGAAAAAGAAAAGAGATATCGACCTGTGGTTTTAAAATCTTAAATCTACACCCTTCAAACTAATTAAATACAAATTTTCAGAATTATTAATTTTTTAAAAATTTCGACACTTTTTTAAACCACTCCACCCTCATACACAAAAATGGGTGTGCGGTACACCTTCAACGACCTCACCAGTAAATTCCTCGTACCAAAAACCATAAGTATACCAATTTTCATCAAAATATTCCAACGTATACATTTATTATTAAACATTCCTTAAAATCGTCAAAAACTGAAAAAATCGCAAGGGGTACCCCTTAGATTTTTTACGATTTTTGGCCATTTTCAGAATTTCTTTCTGGAGATTGTAATAGTTGTTCAAAAATTATGAAAATTGGTATGCTTATGCAATTTTGCTCGTAGAATCTAATGGTGATATCGCCAGCGGTGTATAATTGACCATTTTTGGGATATGGCCCAAAAATGGGCATTTTTGAGCAAAGTTTTGAGGACGAATATCTCGGACACGAAAAGAGATATCGACCTGTGGTTTTAAAATCTTATATCTACACCCTTCAAACTACTTAAATACAAATTTCCAGAATTTTTAATTTTTTAAAAATTTTGACCCTTTTTAAACCACACCACCTTCATAACCAAAAATGGGTGTGCGGTACACCTTCAACGACCTCACCAGTAAATTCCTCGTACCAAAAACCATAAGTATACCAATTTTCATCAAAATATTCCAACGGATACATTTATTATTAAACATTCTTTAAATCGTCAAAAACTGAAAAAATCGCTATCTGTAATTGGGATTTAATCCTGTTGAGGGGTTTAAAAAAAAGGTAGTTACTTGGATTATATTAGACTATATTTTAAGAAATAAACTGTCAAAATTAGAGTAAAATTCGCAAATCCAAAAAACTTAATCTTTTTTGTGATTCGGGCTCTAAATGACGGGAGGTATTGTGTTGGCCACACCAGATTTTTTACTTCCTTACCGCGGCGGGTTATCCTATAATCTGGCCTTAATCAGCGCACAAACTATAATGTAGATTTGCAATAATATCATTGAATATCTGTAGTATTTATTTGTTGTATCATTACCAACTAACGCCTAATTTGGTTATTATTTAAACATCTCCATCAGCCTGTAACTGGCTCAAACTTTAACCCCCTATAATGGCGCTGTGAACTCACACCTCAGCCCTAAGCTATAACAGATCTAGTGTGTTCCTGTGGTGCTTATTCGCAGCAGTGATCGAATTTATTCGCTCGCCGCACGGCCGTGCATCCTCAGTCACCACGTGGAACACAAGCACGCGTGTTATTACAATCGGGTGAGAGGGGGTGGTTTATGGGGGTGTCGGGTACATGTGCTGCGTGCGTTATGCACACAAGGGGAGGGGGATAGTGTAAAGATTTAGAGATTGTAGAATAAGAGAAATTAGAAAAGTGATAATTCAATAGTCGATTTATTCTAAAGAGATTATGAGTCACATACTATACTTTTTCTGCGATGTTTAATAATTTCTAGGGATGCTGGATGAGAGCAATTTAAAATATACTGGAACGTGAGAGGGTACCTACGACATTTGGTCCGCGAGTCCCCAGCCAGTGCGTGCGAGCCGACGCCTATGATAGAAGCGTTCCTAGACAAATAGACGGAGCCTATGTAGGCGATCAATAAAATAGATGAGGCGCGCGGAGACAGGCGACGTGAGGTAGGTAATTACCCGCGTATGTTATGTCGTTCGAGACGATGCTAGAGTATTCCAGAAATATTAGAGCCACTATATAAGCGACGTACTTGTATGCGGAGACAGAGTTACACAGACAAACAGTTACATAGATAGTAAGAAGTTTAGTTTCGAGTGGAGTACTCGGGAAGTTACTGGTATACTAATATAGCTGTGGAAATGGATACTCGCTAGTTTTGAGGAATATTGGGAAGCTAGGTAAACTATTATTCACGAAAGATGACTATTCAAGGTCATTTGTTCGAAGAAAGAATACACTGCATTTTATAGCAGTAACTTAGCAACATTTTGTATTAGAAAGAGAAAGATTATTTGACGTACATATGTCTATTTAATTTGTGTTGTGTGACAGATATACGTAAATAGTGCCATTACTTTCTAACACACATTGGGGCCTATTCTGTATCTCAGTGGTTAATATTTAACCACTGGTTAAATTTTTTAACCAATCAAGTTTGTGGACATATAACAAAAAATCTGGTGTGGCCAATACAATACAAAAAAGATTTAAGTTAATCCTTATTTTTGAATTAGCGAATTTTACTCTAATTTTGACAGTTTATTTCTTAAAATATAGTCTAATCTAATCCAAGTAACTACCTTTTTTTTAAACACCTCAACAGGATTAAATCCCAATTACAGAGTGGGTTCACATTTACAAACATCCATGCCTTAGTGGGATTCAAACGCAGAGCCCCGACGGCACTCATGACAGGAGGCGTTGCTCTAACCATTGAGTCACCGGAACTATAATAAAATGAAGATTAAATTTTAAATACCGAGATAGAATAGAATTCACTAATCCAAAAATAAGGATTAGCTTAAATATTTTTGTGAATCGTTAAATTTTTATTAATCTAAATACATACCTACATATTTACTTTTGCTGGAAACTGTATTGAATTCCTTTTCTATTGTTCTATTTACTTTTTCCTTTTTAAAACGTTACTAACATTATTTTGAAATGATTAATTCTTTGATAGTGACATTTATCTGTCAGTTACATACATTTGAATAACTGCGTTTTGTTTGTTTAAAGCGTTGGTTCTGGGATTTAAATTATAGATATTATAAATTTATCCATAAAATATATAGAAAAAGTATTAATGCAAATCTATAGAAAATTTAATAGTCTTTAATTTTTATAATAACATTAGTCTCGTTCTAGTAAAGTGCCATTTCCGGTTATCCGATTTTCACCAAAATCTAATGGGCTTTTTCCATTACAGGTTTCAAAATTTTCTGAATGATAGTATCTGAGTTAGAGTGGAGGATCCACACATACATATATACATACATACATACATACATACACACACATACACACACACACACACACACACACACACACACACACACACACACACACACACACACACACACACACACACACACACACACACATGCACACATCATCGTGAAAATGTTAAAATTGGATTCTAGAGACCTTAAAACGTGGTCATTTAGCAAAATCTCGATATGCAACTTTTAGCACGATCCCTATACCTCCCTTACCAAGGATAGCGGGAGGTAAAAAAGGGATTTTTAGTTGTCGAATCAATAACTATTGGAAAAAAATTTTAACCAGTGGTTAAAAATTAACCACCGAATTACAGAATAAGGCCCTAAAAACAAAAATAAAAATTTAATGATTGTAAAAGTTGCCCTTGTGGGAAATGCGTGATTTAATCTTCTATCCTATTAGCAAATTAACGCAAATCTTCCCAGAGACACTCATGACAGTTCACATAATCTTACAAAAAATAATTGTGTGTCTAGTGCTGCCTTCTCTGTATTAGTCCTTCTATAACAGTGCACGACTTTAAACAAATAATTACGACTTTAAGTTAACATAACAGTTTACTATGTTTATAAGTTTGTTTCCCCCTAATATCCTTTCAGTAAGTTATCGTATTATTAACCAACCACAGCACAATCGATTTCGTTGTAACCTATTTCCAAAAATCCATCTATAGTTAGTATGGAACTTCCGTAATAACCATTAGGATTTTAAGCCACAAGCCATGAAATCATTAACAACGCACAGTGGGTCCGTGAATCACGTTTACTGCCCTAATGGTTTTATTCGAGCGCAGCGTCTTGGAATAGCTCAAAACTATGCGGTGTCTATTGAAGCCGCGAATGATAATTGTTATACTTTAGACCATACATGATATAAATACCATTACCACCAACGGGTGCTGCGTTGCTAAGCGATAGAATAGCACCACCGCCACCGCCCGCTCGCTTTAAGGTTTGATTTGTTGAGCGGAATAATTAGAAGCAGTTATGAGGAGTGATCTAATTCATGAGTTTAATTAGGGGAACGTATGTACATGATGGCACAATGTATGGGATGAATCAGGGGGTTTTAATGGGCGTTATATTGTTTTAAATAACGATTACACTTATCGTTTCACAATTTTATTGTGTGCTATGTATCCATAGCTTTATGCAATGAACAAACAATGTCAGCATTTCGTACGTCTGGAAATGATTGATTTAAAATCAGTAATTTTATTTCTACAGTATTTTTCAAATTGTATTGTAACATTTTATATGTTTGTGCTATGTTACATTTTAGCGCCCCTTTCGCTCATGATGTAAAATTTGCAAATTGAAGATTAAACTATACTTTGTTCCTAGATTCATTCTTGTAATCAATAAGTTATAATCAAAATCGTTTGTTGTAATCAACAATTTTACAACAGACTTCAAAACTGTATATGCATATGATGCTTTGCAAAATAAATAAATATAAATAATATAACATCACGGCATATTACCCATTGCTGGGTGTGCCAATCTGCTTTGTACCCAGATATCGGTAATGATGATGACATATGTGTACCGTGCGGGCGTTTATCAGGCGTCACCTCACGGGCACTCATTGCTGGCTTGGAGAGTGCACCACAGGGATCAATTTTATGCCATTTAAAATTCGAAATAGGTATTTAAATATTGGATTCATTGTGGGATTCATTCTTGTAATCAATATTCTTGAGTTAAAAGCCGTGTTCCTTCGGACTGTTATTGAAATTTTGTGAATCCTGATTAATATAATCGTGATCCTTTTGAAACAAGATTTAAAAATTATATCAAGAAAACAACAACACAATCTAGTGTCAAATGTCAATGTCATATGCAGACTAATGCAAAATGTCCTATTTTATTTTATAAATAATCAAATGTCAAGTGTTATAGTCAGAATTAAAAATGGATTATATTGAAGTAAAAAATAATGTTCTTGGTAAGGAATATGAAGTGCCGACCGTTAGCGACGGCTAGCAAATAAGTTTGAGAGTGGTCAAATATACCTACATCTCGTGTTGCATATAAGATTTTTTCCATTGCCGATGATTTATCTTTTACCTGTTCATTTTTACTGCCAGATATGTCAAGGCTGTCAAGGAATACAGTTGAATATTGATACATTAAAAAAAAGAATCTAAGTATTCCATGGAAAATTTAAGAAAAAAAAACGCTGTCACGTGTCACCTGTCACGTCGACGGTAACTTTTAAGATATCTAACTGTTGGTATTTCACAAAGAGAGAGGTAAGTTCACCTGTAGGGAAGTAAGGACAACCCTTACTTCCCGTCGCTAATAGAAACCGATATCTTACAGTAAAATAAACATACATCCCTACAAACAATGTCCTAATAGCCTACTTACGATATTGGGAGTGGAAAAAAATATATTGTTCATTTTTACACGTTAATTTGTAAGTTTTATAGTAATTTTGTTTTGTCTTGAAATGGCGCCCCTCAAAGTCAGGCGCCTTTGTACGTGGCACAACCTGCCCACCCGCACGGCGCGGTCCTGCATATAAAATATTATTCACGAAAGATGACCATTCAAGGTCATTTATGAGCGGTCTGATATAATATTATTTGCAGATAATTTCACTGCATTTCGTACGCATAAGCGTGCAACGCGACATATTTATGGGACATTTTAACTGAAAAAATAAGTGTTTTATTTAAATATTTTGTTTCCTTTTAAATAATGCTTTTCTCAAAGTTTTATCTTCTCCATCTACGTTTTTTGCATAAAACAAATTGCAACGAAAGCTGTCATTCTTATGCATAATTTTATATTAATCAACAAAAATAACGGCGTTTTTATTCAAATGTTGTAGAAATGGCATTTTTTTGTGACTTGATTCACAAGGTAGAAGTTTCATTTCTATTCCGCGGGAAATTTCTACGCCGGCGGCATAGAAATAGCTAATTTCTACGCCGCCGGAGTAGAAATATCCATAGAAACTACATAGAATTAGCGAATAAAAGGAAGAGTAGTGCGTTTGAAAAAAAAAATTAATGTGTTATTCGGAATAAAAGCGTCTTTGTGTGCCTGGCATGCAATTGTGCAAACTTCCATGCTTGCCACACAAAGTATAACTTTTACTCCTAATAACACAATATACTATTATTAGCTAAGTAAGAAACATGTTAAACCATCCTCTTATATAACAAAGTGAGCTAATAAACGATAGGATTTAGATTAAACAAATCTCACCGATTTCTAAACTTTCTCCGTGAATGACATACCGAATTCCTTCCAATCTCCAATGCAATCAATATCTGATGTGTCTGGTTGAGTGATCCTTGTCTCCCACCCTTCCTACACCCCCGCCCCTTACGCCCCCGCACCCCCCTGATCGGACTAATTAGACGGGCCGCGAGACGCGAGATCGAGAGCCGAAAGGGCTTTAATTAACATTCCGCGTTCACCTTCTCGGAAGGAGTTGCAAATTAAAGGCAATAACTGCCAAGATGAACATCGGGAAAACGTTACTCCCGCCTGCGTTTTTGTTTGCTAATTGTTGAATTAATTCCCCGTCCTTTCATCAATTCAGAGACGGAGATGGTCTGCTCTGGTGTTGGCGGTGGTGGTGGTGCGGTAAGCAACGGAGGTTAAGGGATCATTCGGACGGAATTGGGACAAGGGGTTGTTTGTAAATTGGTGGACAAGGAATGGAAAACTTGATGATGATTAAAAAATAAATTAGCATATAAGATAAAATTAATGTAGAATAAGACACATGGTTAATATTTTTTCGAACTTCATCAATAAAATACACTTCAATATTCGGGGTATTCTGTAACTCAATCATTATCATTTATCGATCATTACCGAGGTAATAAACGATTGCAATTAAAATTGGTTAATGATAGTCGATAACACACTGGAATTTATCGATCAGTAATATGCTGTCGTTATCATATTAATGATCGATAACAAATGTCAAAATCAGATAAAAGTATCAATTAGAATTACATATCGCCTGTACTTTCAAAGCAATATACATAATTGTAAGAATATACAAGTAATCATTTTATATCATATAATATAATTCGTAGTATTTACATTTTTATATTGTTTATAGATTTAGGTTATGTATTGTAACACGAGGGGGGTCTCTTTCGAAAAAGATGACTGCTACTACTGCGTCTTACTGTTTACTCTAGTTTACTCCAACGATGACACATTGATTGACTGGTGGACACCTCGGATTATTGGCGTCCACGGCTTGGAAAAAGGATTTCGGGAGAACTTCTTGATAAGGAATTCGTGAGAAGGACTTCGTGCGAAGGACTCAAGAGAATGAAGAACACACATACACTTGAGATTCTCCACTCTTTACACTTGATGATCACTACGGACATGGACACTACTTGGTTTTTCATAACTAAACTTTTTAACTAAATGATTACATTATTATTAATTAAACATAGCCTAATATGTTACATTCCGTAACCCAGCGGGCAAGCGTTTAACACGCGCCCCAAAACTAAAACACTACATTCCGACAACAACGAACGTCTTGACGACGTGACGGATTCATCTAGACTCTTACATGTTAACTCCACGAGTCTCTAATGTCGACTCTCTTTAAAAAACGCTATCTTCAGGACAGGGTTATCTTAGGGGTACGGGGTGCATAAGCTAGGGCACCAAAGTCACGCACGTATACATAATAATTTCCAGACTTAATTATCAACAAATAGATGTCGTGACTATCATAATACGAAAAGAATTTTAAACTGAATTTGGCATTTATAACTTAAACAGATGAACAGAGTTAAAATATGGTTATTGAAACTAAAATTTAAAAGAGTTTATAAAAAGTTATTTATCTGTTATTGCGCTTACCCTCGTCTTATTACAGTATTCAAAACAAGGCACTAAGAAATGCAAGTGACCCTTTATCCTTACGCGATGAAAATTTTAAACAATTCTTTTAAGTAATCCGATAACTCGCCCAATATTTAATCATAACACTCAAGCCTCATCTGCGAAATGGTAGAAATGACATTCGGGGGCCGCGCAGCTGCTAGAAACCGCGAGGTCCAGAGCAATTATTATGACATGCGAGGCCCCTTCGAAAAAATACATTTATAATTTTCACCACAATTTTATTGTATTTTTTTCTTCGCAAAATGCTATTATTAAAATATTGATGAAATTTCATTTGTTGGATTCATTCTTGTAATCAATAAAATATTCTTTGCTCTAACCAATCATTTTACAGTTACAGTTTTCAATATAACAATGCCAGAGAAATATGCGTTTGGAGAGCTATTTCTTTTACTTTTTACCTCCCGCTACCCTTAGTAAGGGAGGTATAGGGATCGTGCTAAAAATCGCATATCGAGATTTTGGTAAATGAGCACGTTTTAAGGTCCCTAGAATCCAATTTTAACATTTTCACGATGATGTATGTGTGTATGTTATTCAAATGTATGTAACTGACAGATAAATGTCACTATCAAAGAACTAATCATTTCAAAATAATAGTAACGTTTTAAAACGGAAAAAGTAAAAAGTACAATGGAAAAGGAATTCAATACAGTTATTACTACAATTAAATATGTAGGTATGTATTTAGATTAATAAAAATTAACGATTCGCAAAAATATTAAAGCCAATCCTCATTTTTGGATTAGTGAATTTTATTCTATCCCGGGACTTAAATTTTAATCTTCATTTTATTATAGTACCCCTTTAAGACTTTTATATGAAGGGGGGAACATATGTATTAGATTTTGGATACATTTGATAAACCGGAAGTGATACTTTATTTGAAGCTCTGAACAGATTATCATAAAAATTAAATTGATACAATCCAACACTTTTTAAATTTGGTATTTTAGACTTTTATATTAATGAGAACGACATACTACATTTTTTCTAAAATTGATAAACCGAAAGTACTACTTTACAGGAAACAGATTTTCTTAAAAAAATATATTAAAACTAAATTCAAAACTTTTCAAATTTGGTATTTAAAACTCGTGTATAATTTGAAACAATATTAGATTTTGATTATACCTATATGATAAGCCAGAAATGGTACTTAATTTGGAGCTCTTAACAGATTTTCAAGGAAAAACATAATAAAATATAATCCATAATTTGGTATTACAGACTTTTCTATTTATTGGAACATGAAATTAGGTTTTGTTTACAAACGATCAACCAGGCGTCACTAAACGGGCACTCATTGCTACCATGGAGAGTGCATCACAGGGGTCACTTTTGTGTCATTTAAATTAAAAATATGTATTTTGGCGTCGTTCATAATTAATCGGAAATTAATTCTGTCGTTGACTGTTTAGAACAAAATATGTTAGAAATATTTGAATTGAATAAAACGTTTTTGGAAAAGTCCAGTTTGTATTTGATCGATCACTTGAAACTGTTATGAAGAGTACTGTATTAGAATAATTTATATGTGTGATATGATTCGTGTGACAAAATTATGATTGTGATCTTAATTGCATTTGTATTATGTGATGTGCAACCCATTTGGTGCAGTGTGACAATTATTCTCCTCGCAATCAATATACATGCCTGTATGCAGCAATGAAAAGTGTGCATTTATTGAAATATTGCAAAATAATTTGCTCCGAGTTTTTCATGAATTATAAACAAATAACTATTTGTGCGTGTTCACAAAATTCCTTTTATTTATCATAGGTACATAATTATTTATTTCTGCATGTCAAACGTGGTATTGTTTGATTTTAATTTGTCTATACAAATTAATAATCATTTTGTTATTTTACATGTCTGTCTGCTGTAAAAAATTAAATTGAAATTAGTGCAGTTCAAATAAAACAAACGCGAAAACAAAAATAGTTGAAACACGTCATCATGGATGACGCACGTCAGTATCTCGCTACATTAAATATTGCATACAAAAGCATATACAGTGGTTCACAAAATTATCCGTACACTTTAATTTTATCAGTACGAAACTTGGCGTATAATTACCGGTTGTTTAAAACCAGCACCAGTTAACCAATAGGGCTGTTGCAAGAATTTTTGTATGCCTTCTAAGTATTAAATTTAAAAAGATATCATTATTTAAATAGCCTCAAATTTGAAAATATCACCAAATATCCATTATATATTTTACAATTAATTTTTGAAATTTGGATATTTTGAAAAACTAACGTAATCTGAAACAGAATGTGACGTCACAGCACATACATCTTCATCGGCTCCAATTGGTCCCTTATAGTGTCAATTCTTTGTGTTTTGTTAAAAGTGTTATTATAAATATATTGTCAAACTTGTCAAACAAGTGTTAAACTTTTGAGTTTGGTTCGTGTTAGATAATAAAAAAATCTGATGTAGCCAACACTAAACCTCCTGCTATTTAATTTTTATTAATTTAAATATACATACTTACATATTTAGTTATTGCGAAAACTGTATTAAGATCTATTCCATATAACTATGGTTCTTTTTACTATTTTCTTTTTAAAACGTTACTGTTATTAATTTGAAATGATTAGTTCTTTGACAGTGACATTTATGTGTCAGTTACATACACTTAAGATATGAACTGTGTAACCAAGAAGTTTTGCTTGTTTAAAGCGTAGGCTCCGGCATTAAATTTATAGATAATTTTATAAATTTATCCATAAAATATATAGAAAAAGTATTAATGCAAATTTGTAGAAAATTTAATAATCTTTAATTTTTATAATAACATTAATCTCGACAAAATAACATTTTCAAAGAAAAACTATTTTGAGCTTCTATTAAAGTGCCATTTCCGATCATCCGATTTACACCAAAATCTAATGAGCTCTTTCCAATACAGATAAAGTTCGAATACAAGGTTTCAAAATTTTCTAAATGATAGTATTTGAGTTAGAGTAAAGGATCCACACACACATACACACATACATATACACAGACATCATCGTGAAAATGTTAAAATTGGATTCTAGGGACCTTAAAACGTGGTCATTTACCAAAATCTCGATATGCGATTTTTAGCACGATCCCTATACCTCCCTTACCAAGGGTAGCGGGAGGTAAAAATCAATATTAAATGAGAAATTTACAATATCGTATTGTGCCTTCTTGCAAAAATACTGCTAGGTGCATACCTACTATTGAATTTATAAATATGCCAAAAAATGCGAAGAAAAGAAAATTGTGGCTGGAAGCAGAACGTCGAAGAATTGATGGTTGGGTTTTATTTTACCTTACCTCTTTAACACCCTTTATTTTGGCAACAGTAAAACAATCGTTTTTTGATATAAATTCAGCCACCATCCAGCTATCGACTTTAGGTAAACTGCCCGACTTAGCTTGAGTGTAGTCTGTATTAGTCATTATCACCTTATTATTCATTTATAATGGAAAATGTCAGCGTCAAGTGTCAAATTAGAAGTTTGTTATTAACATCATGTGACAAACTATCGCCTATGTTTATTTATCTAAATAACATAAATAAACGTAGGTGATGGAAAAACTGTTTTTCTATTGGCTGTAAATGACGTAATGTATGTGCTTCTACGACACAGGAGTGGGGGGTTGTTTTTCCAGACTATTTTTGTCGCCAATATTTGTATTCAATTATTTACGAAAATAACAACAAATTATTAAAAAAATAATTATTAATAAAAAAATATTGCATAAACTTTCATTTAAAGTACTTTTTGAAAATTGCGGAACAGGCTCATTATACCTGTTTAGCAACATAGCGCCACATAAAGTTAGACAGTCAACGTCCAGTATGGTAGAGCGTTCCAACCAGTTACATGATCCTCGACACCCAATGTTAAGCCAAGAACCACCTCGGTTACGTCTAAAATTTAGACACAGTTTCCTCTCTTCAGTGCATCCGATGACAGAGACCAAGACTGCAACAAGACGCTTAATGTGGGATGAGACATTAAAGCCAAAAGATAAAACAATGGGTATCCTTCCAGATGAGAAACTATCACCAGGTAATGATCAGAAATGGCCCATTTGTAAATCGTTAAGTCGCCTACGAAGTCAAGTAGGAAAATGTGCAGTAAACATGTTCAACTGGGGGTATCAAGCAGAACCCACTTTATTGCATTGTGGTCAAGAACAAATAATGGCCAACCTGTCACGTGCACCAACTTAGAAGAGGGATGCACAAGAGAAGATCTGGCAGGCAACACCAGCTGCAATTTTTTGGATGAATACTATTTAGATAGGCAACTTCTTTGACAGTTTTTGCGGACGGTTTTCCTCTGGCATGAAGGAGAGAATCTTCGGAGAAGATGCATCCTCTCCGTCCTAGTTAATGCCGGGCGATGTATAAGGTCTATTTCCAGAATTTCCAAATTTGACTATTTAACAAGCTCAGCTAATTCACTCCATGTAGTTCGGATGCGATATTTCGGTACCGGTAATTGGTCACTTACCTAAGGAGTGAGAAAAATTTGTTGTAATGTTTTATATATTTATTGTGTATTAATTATTTATATTATGTATGGTTTGGCCACGAATAATAATTTTATCAGTAAATGTTAAAAAAGAAATTCATTTAAAAAATTAATCTGTCGATATTTCAAACTCAAATGATAGTCATCAAATTTAAAAAATGTTTAATTTACTCTATATGGGTCCCCGAACGTGTTTTTTACCAAATGAGTTTAAAATGATCGGATGTCAGAAATAAATAAATAAATATATCATCACGGCATATTACCCATTGCTGGGTGTGCCAATAAATAAATACTCCGTAAATTTAATGAAAGCAGAATTAATCATCCAATTCAATCTAGAGCTATCCTGAGCAGAGTTCTTCATCTATATTAAAGCATAAAGGAAACTTTAAAAGATGTGAAATCTGCACAGAAATATGAATAAGTAATTCTTACTTAATTATATTATATAATATGATTTATAATTATATTCCTCTGAAGGATCAACTGCCTAACTACGGGATAAACCAGGCAGTTATTGTTATTAGTGTAGTAATGTAACGTATTTTCATTAAAATACATTTTCTATGGCTATTTTATTGTCATGTAAACAATTTGAAATTCAAATAAAAGGATAAGTATTTAAAAACTACTGATTATGTACGTTTTTTTAGTATGTCCTGCTTTCGACGAAAGAATCCCGCTTCTTTTACTCAAAAGGTTTCAAAATCCCGCTTAGCCCGAAGAAAAATCTGGCAACGCTGGTCATGACCCAAATTTCTTTTAAAAAATGATAATTTAGAATCTAGATATTCTATATCGGACCTGCATTTTTTGTGTACTTTAAGGTAAAAATTGTAAGTTGTCTAAAGCTCGAATGGAATGGTATGGGCAATTTCTAATAGGTAAAATTCACAACATTTAAAGGCTTTAGCGCCCTCTGCAACGATTGAAAATGGCTGGCATTTATTATCGGCTTCCAATTACATATGCATAATGTCATTTTATGTAGGTCCCATATAGAAAATACCTATATTTTTAAATATCAATTGGGTAGATTGTCATTTTTCCGAGGAAGACAGCAAATCGTTCGCCAGAGTATTTAAAGTAAGCACCAAGGGTCAGTATTTGGAATACCATGATACATTTTTCCATAGCACTAGCCTCCGGTCTACTACATTTTAATATTTAGTGGGACACTCATTGGCCTTAGTTAATGCTTTCAGTAGCGATATTTGATTTTCTCCAAATTATAGGCCTGCCGTCAGCGCTACCTGATCCAAATAAATAAAATTTACTGTTTCCTGAGAAAATAAATTCAGGGCATATTTTTTGCGAAGTTAGACACAAATAATTTCTTTTTGGAAACCTTTTTTATTTTACATTTTACTGATAAAAGTAAAGTGTACGAATAATTTTGTGAGCCACTGTATATACACATAATAACGCATGCACATTCATTGAAATGGGCAAGCCTACATTTAAATACATACGTCCCTTCATTATTATTAATTTCATATGAATTACAAAATGCGCATAAATATTACATTTGTCATTATTTTCAAAACAAATACATATATTATTATTATCATCATCTTTTCCTTTATTTGTATGCACGCATTGTTTGTGCCCGTACCACACATAACATAACTAAGCTTCATTTTATAAAATTTGACAAGGTAACTAATGAAATTTCAACGCAAATTGATGAAATATGTTGTGTATGACATATTTTTACTATAATCGAAAATACTGCAGTGGGCAGTGGGATATTTTTAATACAACTAAATTCCACATCTGCATGAAACGTGAAACTGGAATTCTATGTTTCGGTAATAATTTTACTTGTATTTATAGTGATCAAGTACTCGTATTTAAAATAGTATTTTTACCTCCCGCTACCCTTGGTAAGGGAGGTATAGGGATCGTGCTACAAATCGCATATCGAGATTTTGGTAAATGACCACGTTTAAAGATCCCTAGAATCCAATTTTAACATTTTCACGATGATGCTGTGTGCAAATACTACCATTCAGATAATTTTGAAACCTTGTATTTCGAACTTTTTCTGTAATGGAAAAAGCCCATTAGATTTCGGTGTAAATCGGATAACCGGAAATGGCATTTTACTAAACACTCAAAATAGATTTTCTGCGAATAATACCTTTAAATGTTATTTTTTCGACATTAATATTATTATAAAAGATTATTAAATTTTCTACAGATTTGCATTAATACTTTTTCTATATATTTTATAGATAAATTTATAAAATTATCTATAATTTAAATCTCAGAGCCTACGCTTTAAACAAACAAAACTCCTTGGTTGCGCAGTTATTAAAATGTATGTAACTGACAGATAAATGTCACTGTCAAAAAACTAATCATTTTAAATTAATAATAGTAACGTTTTAAAAAGAAAAAAGTAAATAGAACGATAGGGAAGGAAATCAATACAGTTTCCAGCATATGTAAATATGTAGGTATGTATTTAGATTAATAAAAATTAACGATTCGCAAAAAAAGCTAATTCTCATTTTTGGATTAGTGATTCTATTTTATCCCGGTATTTAAAATTTAATCTTGATTTTATTATCAATGAAGTAGTTACTTGGATTAGATTAGACTATATTTTAAGAAATAAACTGTCAAAATTAGAATAAAATTTGCTACTCCAAAAATAAGGATTAACTTAATCTTTTTTGTGATTCGGGCGGTACATGGCGGGAGGTATTGTGTTGGCCACATCAGATTTTTTATCTTTGACTAATAAATAATATGTATATTAGTTATGTGGATTTGGCCATACAGGCTGTAATCATACTTCGGGAAAAAATTAAAGGGCATATAGGTACTACCCGAGATTCAACGTATTGATCATGGAACAAAAATAATTTTTGAAAAATTCGCAAAAAATATTGCATCGTATTTAGAGTAAACATTTTTTCTACCACTGATTGATAGACATTCTTAATAATTTTATTCAAATCTACTAATGCAGGTAAATGTTTACACAACATGTAATAACGATCTGATATTATGTAATTAATAATCTAATTTTATTTTATTTTGGAATCATAATAGCTATTTGTGTATTAAGAGCGCAAAATTGAACATTGTCAGGAGCGCGACATTCTCTTGAAATCGGCAATGTCCATTTGCGCTCGAAACACACAAGATTTTTTCTACAGTCGTCACAATGGGGTCCTCCACCATAACAAAAATTTATTTGTTTCAAGTACATTAAACTAGTGCAGTGGAATGGATGTCCATTGGGAGCGTTCACGCCAATCTTTTGCAGGTGGCAGCACAACTGTTCACACAAAATATTATATCATTATAATCCATTCATCTTGAGCTATAGCTTCAATCTAATCTAAGCATATTATATTTTCGTTTTTGTTAATGAATGCCCTTATTTATTTTCATGGCAATAGGGCACTTTTTTGGTTATGTAATATACCGACAGAGCAGTTATATGTCAGTTTGATTTGTGAAGGTGGTAAATGTGTAACTACAGTGCCATTAGTTCCTGTCTAAACGTTTCTATTAAGAATGTAGACAAGTGACATTTCTCAACATTGTATAGTTAGAAATTTGGCCAGCGAGGGTCTTTCTACTTTGTCGCGCATGAGCTGCAAAGTGACATTTTGCGTTGACGAAGAGAGCGCAAATAGCTACTTTGTATATAGACTGTAGAAAAAATAATTTTTTCTACAGTCTATATACAAAGTAGCCATATGCGCTCTCTTTTGTCAACGCAAAATGGCACATTGCCGCTCTAGAGCGACAAAGTAGAAAAACGGTCGCTCCTCAAATTTCTAACTACAATGTTGAGAAATGTTATTTGGCTACATTCTTAATGGAAACGTTTAGTCAGAAATTAGTTACACATTACCCACTTAACAAGTCAATCTGACATATGTTACATAACCAAACAATATGCCGCACTGCTGTGAAAATAAAATAGGGCATTCATTTACAAAAACGAAAGTATAAAATGCTTAGATTAGATTGAAGCAATAGCTCAAGAAGAATGGAAAATACCGATAAGTAAAAATAAATAAAAAAATATTTTTGGTTATGGTGGAGGACCCCATTGTGGCGACTGTAGAAAAAATCTTGTGTGTGTTTCGAGCGCAAATGGACTTTGTCGATTTCGAGAGAATGCCTCGCTCCTGCGTCGCGCGGCAACAACCTCTCAATCGACAATGTCCCATTTTGCGCTCTTAATACACAAATAGCTATAAACGAAACTTGTAATTATATAATCTTCGGTCCAGGACAAGCAATTATTATGTAAATATGGTGTGAACACGTTTAACAGGCGCAAATATTTTTTTAAATGAGTGTTACGGCCTTAATAATTCATAGGAAATGGTTTTATTAAATTTCCCATTTCTCTTCATAATTTTGAAATAATTCATTATTAATACGTTCACACTATTCTTAAATATAAGCCCTACTCATCATCCCTCCTCCTGGACGGAGGTTGAAGTCCGGATCTTTCCGGAGCGCCTCCAGAACGACTCCGGTCGGCTTCGGCAGCTCGGCGCTTCAACCTGTACGTGCCACGCGTGAATGGCAAATCAAGGCATTTCTACGCCGAACGTGAACCCACAGGTTACGGGGAGGATGATAAAGGGTCAGGACGAAGGAGGGAGGGTGAAGGCAGGCCGCTATTATAGAAGGATGATAAAGAAGGATATATAAGAAGTTGTTGTCATTCTTATACAAAAGGTATAAACAGAATATTGTATTGTACTGTTAATACAAAAAATTGGTTATGGCCGGCACATCACCTCCCGCCAATTCCATGTTTATAATAGCAATGAGCTTTGAGTAAAATATCACTTCCAGTTGATCGTTTGTAAACACGCTGTTGTTCCAATAAATAGAAATTTAAGTACTACATGCGGTTTATCATATACAGGGTGTTTTACAATTTATACACCAAACTTTAAGGAATACAGCTAAAAGTAAGTCAAAAAGTTGTTGCATAAATTTTTATATGACTTCTAAGTACATTTTAAAAGATATTGTTCTTTTAAGAGCCTGAAATTTGAAAATACCACAATATATCCATTAGATATTTCACAATTAATAGGGCTGTTGCAAGAATTTTTATATGCTTTATAAGTATTAAATTTAAAAAGATATCATTATTTAAATAGCTTCAAATTTGAAAGTATCACCAAATATCCATTAGATATTTTACAATTACTTTTTGAGATTTGAATGTTTTGTAAAATCACGTGATCTGAAACAGAATGTGACGTCACAGCACCTACATCTTCATCGGCTCCAATTGGTCCCTTTAAAGCAGGGGTTCCCAAAGTTTTTCTTAGGCGGGCCAATTTAATATTACCGAATTTTTTGGCGGGCCAAAAAAAAACGGAATAAAATCAAAACAATAACCACGATTTAAAAAAAAATATATTTAACTATTTCTTATTTTAGCACATGTAAACACTACTGCATTGTAGTCTCAAATAGAAACAGAACTGCGCGAAAGACGCATTTCGTTCATAATTTGAGCAACCAATAAGAAAAGACGGTCTGTTTGTGCTTGCACGTTTTCCTATTTTTCGTCCCACCTCTAGTGAGTTGGAGCAGTGCATTTTTGAATATTCGTTAATATGGTATAGGCCTGAATTGCTCAGGGCAACTGGGTAGGCAGGACAAGGTCTGGTGGTGCAGTTGTAGTGTGCGGCACAGCGCACATCATTGAAAAAAACGATAAATTCGTTAAGTACTGACTCCTTAGAATTGTGTGTTGCATTAGATGCGCCAGAAATGATTAACAGTTCTGTATCTATTTGAGACTACTATATTATATTTCTGTACAAATTTGTAATAACTAGACTAGACATACTACAATAATTTTTTTAATATAAACTAAACAATATTTTATTAATACAAACGCTTATGGTTAAAGTTCTGTAAGAATTTTTTAAAAATATTAAAATATTTTATTGTATCTTATTTGTAATATTTATTATTTATTTTACTATTTACTTATTTATTTTTTAATAAAAATATAATATATCGTATCGATATCGCGGGCCGAATTCACAGGCTTTGCGGGCCGCACTTTGGGAACCCCTGCTTTAAAGTGTCAATTCTTTGCGTTTTGTTACAGGTGTTGTGATAAATATATTGTCAAAGTTGTCAAATAAGTGTCAAATTTCGTGTCAGATAATAAAAAATTCAATATAAAATAAGTAATTTACAGTATAGTATTGTGCCTACTTGCAAAGATGCTGCTAGGAGCAAAATTACAAGGAGTCATTTAAAATGACCTTAGCAACCTTTTTAAAACGTTACTAATATTATTTTAAATGATTAGTTCTTTGATAGTGACATGTATCTGTCAGTTACATACATTTGAATAACTGCGTTCTGTTTGCTTAAAGCGTAGACTAGTGTTTCTGCCGAGACGAGACATTCTCGAATCTCGTCTCGTCTCGAAATTTCTCGTCTCGGCGAGACGAGAAAGCTTTTTGAACTCACGAGACGAGACGATACTTACATGTCCAGATTCTCGATTCTCGACAATTATACCGAGATTTCTCGACAATTTTTTGTATTTTTAAAAGTACAGTTTTCTTTGGAACATTTTGTAAATTTGTATTAAAAAATATCATATTTTTTAAATTATATATCTAATACAGGATCCGGCTAAAATTTCTTAAATAAAACTATCTATATTTAGCTATAAAACGATCAGATAAAGCAGAGGACCTTTTAAAATTTTGGAATAAGCATCAAGATATTTATCCTAATTTGACCAAAATGGCACGAGATTTTTTAAGTACACCAGGCTACTTCCGTACCATCGGAAAGATTATTTTCGCAAGCTGGTCTAGTCTTAGGAAAACAGAAATCGGCTTAATGAAGATTCTGCAAAGAGCATTTTGTGTTTAAAATCATGGTTAACAGCAAATTTTTTTAACTGGATAAATAATGTAACAATTTGCACCTCCAGACGTTAAATTTTAAACTTGATTTAAATAAATAAAAGCAGTTCGAATGTTTGACAGTAATGTCCATTATTTTAAATGATATCTAACTTCGCTTTTCATTATTTTATTTAAGCAAAGCATAAAATTTGCCTTTCGGTGGTGCAAATTGCCTGACTGGTAGTATGAACACTACAGCGAGCAGTTGATTAGCATTGTTTTATCTCTCAACTCTCAATCGCTTATTAATTATAGTAAAGAAAAATACTTCACATAAAACATGCATATAATTAAATTTTTCTACAACGGTTATTTGAAGTATTTTTTTCTAAACTAATTCATAAACGTTTGACAGAGATAAAACAGTGCAAATCAACTGCTCGCTAATAATCAATGTTTATACTAATAATTAACATTATTTTTATATTATACATTTTATTATTCTAAAATAAGTTTTGTTAACTTGATGTTTATTTGTAACTGTTCATGAATAAGAACATTATTTTATTATTATAGTAGTGCAGTATCAAATTACTCTGTCTCTAACTTTGTAATTTGTTGTATAGTTAGAAAATTGGTACTGAAGAAAATAAAGAAAATAGTTGTCTCAATTTCTTTAATAACCTTGAATATTATTTACATGTTTTTACGGTAAGTATATAATAATAAATTACATATTGGATCCATTAAAAAAATCGAAAAATCTCGTCGAGATTCTCGGTCGAGACGAGACTCCATTGTTCGAGACGAGAAAAAATCGAGACGAGAGTTAATTTTTGTCTTCTAGACGGAACGAGACGAGACAATGTAGTTTCTCGGCTCGATCGTCTCGTCAGAAACACTAGCGTAGACTCTGGGATTTAAATTATAGATAATTTTATAAATTTATTCATAAAATATATAGAAAAAGTATTAATGCAAATCTATAGGAAATTATATAATCTTTAATTTTTATAATAACATTAATCTCGAAAAAATAACATTTAAAGGCATTTTTCGAAGAAAAACTATTTTGAGCTCCTAGTAGAGTGCCATTTCCGGTTATCCAATTTTCACCAAAATCTAATGGACTCTTTCCATTACAGAAAAAGTTCGAAATACAAGGTACCAAATTTTCAGAATGATTGTATTTGAGTTAGAGTGGAGGATCCACACACACATACACACAAATATACGTACACACATACATCATCGTGAAAATGTTAAAATTGGATTCTAGGGACCTTAAAACGAGCTCATTTACCAAAATCTCGATATGCGAATTTTAGCACGATCCCTATACCTTCCCTACTAAGGGTAGCGGGAGGTGAAAAGTCTAATAAACAATCTATTATCTATTTATATATGACGTAATAGACAAATGATGATACACTTATTTGTACACCCATAGGATGTTTCTCGTTATTTAGGTTTTCTTTATTTATATAAACGCAATATTGTCCGCATAACAAATCTAGTTGTCTCTAACGGGCAACAATTTTCCTTGACTCTGTGAGTCATGTAGTGCAATGTAGGGAGGGCATTTGAGTGAACGTGCGGATAGTTAGGGTTTACATAGAACACAGCATCCGCCGAGTAAATACTAAGTAAGATACTGTTTTAATTAACGTAACCGTGAGGTGTGACAGCCATGGACAGCGAGGGTAGATTGTACAGGACAGGACGAGGGAAAGTTACAGACAATTGTGGGTAAAGTCCTGCAGTTAGAAATAAATAAAATACACATATTGTTATGGTCACTGCAGAAAAATATTGTATCGTTTTTATTTATTTGGGTGAAGTGTAAATATTAGACAATTATTATTAATTAAAATAAAAGTTTATTAAACTGTAACTAAATATTAAAAAGGTATTAAATAATGACGATTACTAATATTGAACAATTATTAAAAACTAATTAAGACTATAACTATAATTAACTAGATAACACTATTTATTTATTTAACCAATTAACACTACTATTTATTTCCACGATATTACTAATTATTTATTTCACTACGCGTTCCAATCTTAGACTGCCGGTCTGTTGCAGACTCTTTGTAGACTGTTTACGCGATATTTATATCACTATATTTATATCACTATACAATTGTTTCATAACTATTATTGTGGTCCGGATGCGGTATTTCGCTACCGAAAATCGGTCACTTTAATATGTTAAGAGCGAGGAATATATGTTGTACCTATGATGTCAGGTTAGTAAGAATGTTGTTGAAAGAGAGACTGATTATTTTTTGGATGATGTTATTGTTATTCTTTCGGGTTTGTGCTAACCCACTAAGTGGGAAATGCGTGATTTTATGTATGTATGTATGTATGTATGTATGTATGTATGTATGTATGTATGTATGTATGTATGTATGTATGTATACAGGCTGTCTCACAACTCGCGCCCCAGAGTGAATGAGGAAACACGAAACTGCACTCGGATGTGTAATTTCGAAGAAAAAAATCTAGCTTAAAAGATATTCGAGAAAAGACGTCTTAAAATTGACCAATCAGAGACCTACACCTTTAACGTGTGTTTGCCATAATTTTACGTTATACTCAAAATTTTTGACTCTGTCGGGTCTAGTAATAAAACTATAAATATCGCAATTATGATAAAGCGGCATATACCTCACTTTCTGCAGTATAATACTGTTTGACATCGATCAATATTTTTGAGCAGTTTTACCCATACACTGAATCTTTCGTCTACCTGGTATGCATAGGAAAGTAGCCTTACAGTCCTTTAACATAAATTCTATTTTTGTTAGAAATAATCTCTTATGGGAATGAAAACTGTAGTCCCAAAAATGTTCTAAACAATTTGTTGTACAGTGGTTTTGAAGTTTCCGTCATGATTCACACGATATTCACTGGATATTGAACTTACTTCAAGATCAATGTATAAATAAATAAAATTATATAATATAGCTGTGCTTTTATACTATACATTTGTAGAAGGGATGATTAATAAAACTTTTTATTTTAATAACTGTACAATAACATAAATATCCGGTTTCGTTTAATGTAATTAACTGTGAAGTTTTAACAAATATTTATCATCAGTATTGTATATTTATTTTACGTACAAAAAGATTTTAATAACTGTATATTTGAGCATTCCGAAAATTTAAGTTAATTCATATTTTGCAAGGAAATATTTAGCACCTAATGTCTATACAGAATACCTAATCTGCGTCTTAGTTTAAAACCTAGAGGCGGATTTAATTTTTATATTTAATATTTCCCGCTATTTTAATCATCCCTTCTACAAATGAACAGTATAAAAGCACAGCTGTCTTTAATGACTACATAGAATACCTAATTTGCGTCTTGGTTTTTAAACCTGGGAGCAGATTTAATTTTTGTATTTAATATTTCTCACTATTTTAATCATCCCTTCTACAAATGTATAGTATGACAGCACAGCTATCTTATATAATTTTATTTACTTATACATTGATCTTGGAGTAAGTTCAATATCCAGTGAATATCGTGTGAATCATGACGGAAATTTCAAAACCACTGTACAACAAATTGTTTAGAACATTTTTGGGACTACAGTTTTCATTCCCATAAGAGATTATTTCTAACAAAAATAGAATTTATGTTAAAGGACTGTAAGGCTACTTTCCTATGCATACCAGGTAGACGAAAGATTCAGTGTATGGATAAAGCGGCTCAAAAATATTGGTCGATGTCAAACAGTTTTATACTGCAGAAAGTAAGGTATATGCCGCTTTATCATAATTGCGATATTTATAGTTTTATTACTAGACCCGACAGAGTCAAAAAATTTGAGTATACTAGGGTTTTATACAAATCAAATCTTCTTTAAAATGTGTGGGCGACTGTTGTTTTCGAAAAATGTCAGTGTGAAATTAAAATGACAAGGTGAATAAAAAAGGCAAATTCTTACCCTGTATTCAGCCGCTGATTACTTAGAAATGATTATAATTTTCGGAGAATGTGGACGTAACGCCAGAGAGGCAGCACGAGTCTATTCGGAACGTTTTCCGGATAGAAATCTTGTGGATCATAATGTGATGACACCTTTGCTAACCTAAATTTGTAGACAGTGAAAAGTCAACTCTAAAGTGTCAAAATTATAGTAAGTCAAACAAATTTTGTAACTCACTAGTAGTATTTTTAAAACTTAGCAACCAGTTTTATTTTGTAATAATATCATCACACCTCAAGACATCCTTCCGGGATTGGTGGATTAAAAAGTCTTGTAACTCCGTTATGCAAGCAGCTGCAAATTATTTTCTTCTATTTGTTGGCAATCTATTGTCGTCGGCAAGTGTCAGTTTCGTCTGGGGCGCGAGTTGTGAGACATCCTGTATATGTAAAACGCTAATAATGAGTATATTGCAGGTACCTTATAAGTTTATATACCCAGTCTACATTGTCTTGCTTTTTGCACCCCCTTCTTTAATTTCTCAATCAATCCCCCCAATTTTGCTTCTGTTTGCAACGTAGTCCACTCCTGACTTCAGTAGGTAAGCCGGGTCGGCGCGTGCGAACTTTACACGGGCCGTAATCGTAACGAACGATGACAGGATTCGTCGTTTGGTAGCTGCGTGTCCTATGTCCTTCGTCCTTGTCCTGCGGCCCTTGCCCAATATCGTCGTGGGAGGTACAGCTGAGGGTGCTATCTCACCAGATAGCAGAAGGGTTTGGGATATGTGAAATGAGAGGTAATTCATTTGTACGTGGATTGGTGATAGTATTTGTTTGATACCGTGGTTTAACTTCATATAGCAATAATGTTATTTTAATAACTCTACCAAATGTCGATGAGATTATGTTTACTATTATCAGAATCATCATTTATGTAGTTTGTTTTCTGAAATAAATTGGGGGATTCGAACCCGAGACCCCTATCTAGCTGGGATAGTGCTCTACCAACTAAGCTATTGGCTGCGCTTCTCTCGATGGCTAAACAATCTTTCACTTTTGAAGTTGTATAACTGCTGAGGATATTATTTCAAATATACAAACTGTTAACTAATTGTTAATATTAGTTTGTTTTCTGTTGACTTTTAGAGGAAGAAATTAATTAAAAAACGCATTAATGGCCATATTCAGAAACACTTGTAAAATTTTAAACGGTCCGTTATAATGATTATCCAGTAAAAACAGGCGACACTGAAACAAAAATCGAAATGTAATTTGTCAAGTTTCATTGTATTTGTCAAAAATTGTAACGAGCCGTTTTGAAATTGTACGAGTGTTTGTAAATATGGACATAAGTCAGGGACATTAACATCAAATAATCATTGCAAGACAACAAGAAACGAAGACACAAGTAAATAAGATTATAAAGAATTCTAGGATAACGTGTCCAGCATCATGATGGGGATCTCGACAACTAGAAGAGATACGAAGTCGATTAAATTAGACAAAAGAACATTTCAGGTTATACTCCTTGCGTAGACGAATAAATTCTGTTAATAGATTTATGCTGTATTTATAACGACAAGGGAGATATCGAAGACGGTCATTATATATACAGGCTGTCTTGGAAATAGGGGGACATGGCTTAACCACAAATTCCTGGGCCCAAAATAATACGATTTATCTAAACTTACCTATATCCGACTGTGCACCGTTTGGCCAGTATTCTGCTTTAAAGTTTTTCTAAAAAAAAAATAATATTGCTTATAATAACGAAACGCTTTGTTCGATTTGAATGAAATTTGATATGACAATCTACATGAATATAATTCATCTATTAAGATGGTATTTGTTAATGAACCACTACACTGTAAAGTTTTGAGGTAGAAACAGGGAAGATGAATCTACAAACAAGTCGCTGAACCTTCTTTTGGGTCGGTTTAGGGTAGAGAGGTAGAAAAATGGGAAGAAAAGGGTAGGAAATTTTGGCCAGGCAGATCAAGGTCCCTTACAGGTATCTGAGTTGCACTGTAAGTAAGTCAGGTAGACGCTTTCACCCGTTTTGCATCTTTAGACCTTTAGAGTTGATTCTGCGAATATGAAATACAGTCATACCAAAAATATGGGTACGCAATCCACCGTTTCTAATAACAATAGCTTTTTTTGCTATTTGTCGCAAGCTATTGACTTTGTACTGAAAATAATATTTTGTGATAAATTTCTTTTCTTGGTGCCATTTTATTTAGGTATTTAGTTTCTATAATTAGTAATAGATTCCGTACTATCAATAATTCCATAATGAGAATAAATATTTTTAATCAAAAAATTGATATTGGAATAACGAATAAATTCAACTTAACATTAATAACACAACAATGTAATATATCTTGAGAAGAAAATTGTAATAGTGGGTACTGACGGTAAACTAATGTGTTGTGATTATGTAAAATTTTAATTGAAGTAAAGGGAAAAGTGGCAAATAAGATTTATGTTTTATTATTTTTATTAAAACACAATACATACTGCATATTGTTAATATAAATAAATTAAATTTCTCAATTAATACTAGCATATTTTATAATTCCGGAATGCATACATTGTTGTCCATGTTAAAAAAAAAATTAGTAATAAACTCTTGAACAAGATAGAACGTTACAGCATTAACAAATGTGTGAAATAGAAAACTTGAATATAACAAATTACAATAGAAATTAAGTATAAATCACACGTAGGTATTCAACAAATTATATGAATGATTAAAATTTGTTTGAAACAAAATTGAGGATGTCGGTGTGTAAGACATAATATAAACAAATAGCAAATGATATTAGTTATCTGTAACATTTTGGAAATGAAAAGTGGTTGAAATAAATGATGTTTAGCATTTCTCAGAAATTGTGATAGCATTGCACGTGCATTGCAAGGTCAAAGCACCCGAATGGGTTTTTCGGCTAGCTCGGAATAACCCAATATTTCTTGGGTAAGGGTAGGGGGTGTCAAGGAGATGCGAACTTGTTGTTTTACGTATAATTCTATCATATTGTCGACAGTGAAACTGATCAGTTGTTCTATAGTGGAATTGTGCATTATTTATCTGGTAAGTTTTCAAATGTTATTTTGCTTGATTTCGTAGTATTTGTTCATTTTTCAATACTTCAATAATATAACGTATATTTTAGAAAATTCAATATGGCTGTTTTTAAGTGCAGTATTATATCCAACATCAGCTGAGTACAATTTGGTGTGCTCAAAATTAATTTATGTCTATCCAGGATTGACGGATAAACAAATTCCTAGGCAGTTATACATAAAAAATTCTAATTATTATGTAAGTATATTTATGTACTAACTATAGAATATAACACGTACCAATATTGTTATAGGACACTTGGTTAGCAAGCTTAAAAACCAAATTTAAGACAGAAAGAGGCAAACTGCAAGATGACGAAGAAGTTTTTGAAATGAGAAAAAAATTTGCAACACAAAGGAAAAAAGACGTCGCTACAGAAGACAGTTCCAAACAATACAGAGGGAACAATATTGAAATTCCAGTCGTAATTGGGGAAGACAACAACACAATTAAAACACATATAAATAATATGAAATTAGAATTAAACAATCCGACACCCGACTTACTCATAATATCTGATCGTATGGAGCGTACTAAAGGACACAGATTTGGGATGTTTCGTGAAAATACAGTGAAAGAAATTTTGGAAATGTATCCTGTCTTAAGACTTGAGAATCAGGTAAAAATATGTTTTATAAATTAAGTATATGAAAACTAATATTCTACTGTTTTTAGCTCCATCTTGATTTAGAGAGGTATTACAAACGTAATATGAAAGAATTGTTACTACAATATTTCTCACAACCAAGTATAAAGAAGATGGTATCTATATCCGAAAAACGTGGACATTTTGAGAAACTGCGTTTTACATATAAGAATAATAACTTTCAAGGTAATTTTTCTTTATTTTATATTTCTACATATTATTTCATTTTCTTTTTATTTATAGATTTTCATTTATTCCATTCGTAATTGTATAATATCGAAATTATAGAATTTTATCTTTCCGCACACAGTGACTATTTAATGTTTATTTTTCATTTAACAATATATTTTTATTATATATTTATATATGTATATGAAAAACTTGTATTAAGTATACCTACTTTTGAAAAGAAATCTAATAATCTTTTTTGTTTACAGATCTTTCGTTAGACACGGCCATGATAATTTTACCGTGCCTGCTACAAGAAGATACGCAGAAGATCATTTTAGTTACTGATAATGTTCCCCCAGGACCTGCAATCGTTGGAGCAGTACCCAGCAACAATGATCTTTTTCTAAACAATTTGTTTTACGTTTGCGTAGATAAAATGAAAATTTGCGAAAGTAAAACCATTACTGATGCGGTCATCGATTTGATGGCCGCAATATATATTTTCAATTTAAAATATCCTCCCGCTTTTAAAAAAACACTTACGTTTTTAAGTGATTTTGTCATAAAATTAATAAACCCTTGTAAAAATATCACAATCCAGAGATTGTTTAATACCTTATCTGATTAAGACTATGAATACCATGTATATATTTTCTTATTTTGTAAAGTTATTTTTCAGTTATGTGTTTTTTTTTATATGATATAGTGACAAGAACTCGCGAACATAGGACTTTAACATGTAAAATCATACTTACATCTGAATCAATAAGCAAAATTAATTTTGCATGCCTTCTAATGACAAATTTGAAACGTC
Source organism: Harpalus rubripes (assembly GCA_963082715.1). NCBI lineage: Eukaryota > Metazoa > Arthropoda > Insecta > Coleoptera > Carabidae > Harpalus > Harpalus rubripes. Next base: position 7,038,199 of record OY720465.1, read on the forward strand.
GAAAATCACCCCAAAAATAGCGTTAGCCATGAAAATGAAACAAATAAATTAACAAATTATCTATCAAGTTAGGTTAATTTATTTTTATTAGGTCTTTTTTCTAATTTCTGTTTAAGTGAAAAATGATCTATAATTTAAATATATAATTGTTCACTCGAACAGAAATTACAAGTAATAATATAAATAAACTAAACAAAGCTTGACCAATAAATCATTAATATTTGTTATTTTTGGGGCGATTTTCGACATTCTTACAAAATATGCAAAATTAATTTTGCTTATTGATTCAGATGAAGACTTTTATTTAAATCTCTTTTGCCTAAAGGGAAAGAAAGCAGGAAGTACGGAAGTATGATTTTACATGTTCTATATTTGGGTTTTTTTAAATAATATGTACCAACTTTATTTATTTATAATATGTGTTTTTTTGTAATGTGTACTTATTTTATTTGTGTTTTTTATAATATGTGGCTTTAATATGTTTTTTGTTTATTATGTTTTTTGTTTTTTTATTAATAATAATTTTTATTATTATAAACATTTTATTATTTTTCCTAAATCCTAATATTTTTAAAGGAATTTGCAACTTCCTTGTGTGGGGGATCATATAAATCACTATAAAGCATTTCTAACAACCATACAGATATTTCCAAGTACCTTGTGTTACGTTATTTACAAATCACTATAAAGCATTTTCAACGACCATATAGATATTTGCAAGTACCTTGTGCTATGATATTTATAAATCACTTACAAGCATTTGCATAAACCTCTGTAGGTATTTCCATCCCACTATATGAAGGGTCGCATCGTGTCTACCTGGTAGTGAGGTAGGTTTTACTACCCTAAACAGAGATTGGTGCATCGACCTTTTAATAAGGAAGGATAGTTCTACCTTGGGGTTGCATATAGTTTCAACCCAAAAAGGTAGGTCCAGCTACGCCAAAACTTTACAGTGTAGTGTATGAAACTTGGGTGTCGCGACCATGATTAAACCATAACTTTTTAATGGCAACGCCAATAATGTAAATTTACTGTTTCTCAGAAAGACGCATTCAATAGTAAACTTTTGTGTCTCTGCGTAAGTTATTATATCTGTAACGATTTAGTCAGAAGAAAATAAAATGTAAATACCTGCGCCGTGTAATTTTTAAAATTAATTTTATCTAGCAGTCTATCCAAATGTCAAACTACTAATTTAGTGACAGAAACATTTTTTATGAGTTGTCAATCTTCTAAAGTTGTTTAGGAGAGAGCTCATATTATTTAATCGTCTTATTATAATAATAGCAATAAAATATTATAAGGCCAAACAAATGGATATGTTTTAAAATATGGCAAAAGAAATTTTTGACAACCGATAAACAATTGTTACCTCATTAAAAATTAGCTGTTTAACATTTGGGAAGACTACTAGATAAATATTATTTTAAAAATTACACGGCGCAATCACTTACATTTTATTTTTTTCTGATTAAATCGTTACATATATCATAACTTACATATAGACACGAACGTTTACTATTGAATGTATCTTTCTGAAAAACAATAAATTTACATTATTGGCGTTGCCTTTAAAAAGTTATTGTCTATCTATGGTCGTGACACCCAAGTTTCATACACTAGTGGTTCACTAACAATAACAAATACCATCTTAAAAGATGAATTATATCCATATGGATTGTCATACCAAATTTCATTTAAATCGAACAAAGCGTTTTGTTATTATAAGCAATATTATTTTTTTTAGAAGGAATTTGAAGCAAAATACTTGCTAAACGGTGCACTGTCGCATATAAGTAAGTTTAGTTAAATCGTCTTATTTTGGGTCCAGCAATCTGTGGTTAAGCCATGTCCCCCTATTTCTAAGACATCTGTATATATATATATATATATATATATATATATATATATATATATATATATATATATATATACATACAGAGAATTTATTTTAAAATGCAGACCCACCAGAAACTTCGTCTAGCTTAGTTTTAATTTTTTTCGCATGTAAGCCTTTTAAAAAGAAATGCTTTACTGCTGCACGAAAGTCGTTTTTGTTCATAATTTAAAAAATGCACAAATTGTTTACTTTTGTCGACTCTCACGGTTATACTGAATGTACGATTGGTTTGAAATTTTAACAGTAATTATTTGAAAGGTCACGCTTTAAAATGCAACATTATAAATAGTATTGCAGCACAGGAGATACCTCCAGAACACATCACAAATAGTGTCAATTCTTTCTACGAGCGACTAGGATATTGCCTCAGTGTGAATGGAGGTATTTTTGAACATTATTGAACATTTATTACAATAAAATTTTTGTTAATCGTATGTAGGCTAATTTATTGGTAATTAGTGTTAATAATACAAAACTACAAATTTTGTATGTTGCATTTTAAAATGGACAGATATAACATTGCTGTCATATTTTGACAGTAGTGTGTAACCATGGAAGTGATTGATCATATGTTGCATGTTAAAATAAATTCTTTGTATTTAAACCAAAGTATCGTCCATTCAAAAATTTCCGAAAACTTTTGTGAAATATATGAATTTCAGCAATCAATCCAATACAGCAAAGTTTGTGACACAAAAAGTTTTATTTATTTTTCGGATATATTTTCTCGATTAAACACATCTAGCGTTGAATTTGGCAGAGTGTTGGTGTATAAGTGCTCTCTGTGTGCAAAACTGCAGCTCTAGTTCTATAGCTCTAGCTCTAGGTCTTGCTCGCCGTTCTTGCACTCTTACACTCTCGCGAATTCAAAAGCTGTGGATATTTATCGGGCCATGAATTCGTTGTAGTCTTCCCGGCGCTATTTGTGTATATTCGATTGCCACATTCGCCGAGTAATCCACGACGGTGGAACACACGACAAGTGATGATTATTGTGGCAGAATACATTCCGGACAAAGTGGTAGACGATAAAACTTTATGTATATTGCTTTCGTCCGAGGGAACTATTCTCTTGACGTTTCAAACAAACACAGACAACTAGGGTTTTGTCCGGGTTTCTTTGTCCACGTAATACTTTACTGTAATATTAGTAGGGATGATTTCGTATGGCGTCAAAATTTCAAACTAATTGATTCTAATATTACCTAATTATTATTAAGCGGTAGTTGCGTTTGTCACTGCGACCTATGATTTCTATTGTAACATGACCCTAATTTAGTGTTCTGGAAACAATTACAGAATTTTCATGAAGTCAGTAATTTTTTCAGGGGTCAGTTTCCCGATCTCATTTGCCGCGAGGTACCTTTTACGTAGGTGATTTAGGCCCGGGTGCTAGAAACACAGCGGTGTCTATGTGTTATCTAACTGTCGGTACCTTTTTACGGCGTGCTAGAAACGATTGTTGGTTGTTGCTTCGTAACAGATCGGTACCAGTTATTAATAGCACAAACCAATGAAGCATGATGTGTTCTTCCACAATTCACTAGAAGACAACACTATTTAAAAATAAAAAAATATTCATTTTTGAGGTTACATTCAAGCAAAAAAAATTATATTTTTCGCTGTTCTCTGCTTATAAATATTAAATCATACTTGTTATTTTAAATTATAAGAGAAAACTAAAGAAAGGAATTTCACGTCTTTCGACAAAAATCATTTAATAAATATAATTTTAAGATACGAAGATAAATTGGCTATTTTTGGTAAAATTATTTTAAATTATTTGGTTCACACAGTTCTTCGATTCCGCAAATCATCTGCCACCATTATTTGAAAAATTCTTAAATAAAACGCAATGAACAAAAAAAGAAGAAAGCACAAACCTGTAACCAAGAATCATAAATAACATAAACAAATCTTTTGTAATTCTGCTAAAATTGATTTACTTTTCATAGTTACTGGTTTTAAGTAATCCTCTTGTTCTTTAACTAAATTTCTGGCAAAATTAATCGTAATCTTGTAACCTTTCTTAATATCCACTTCATAAATCAAGATTATTTCGTTTTCTAAAATTTCTAGATTGAAATACGCGAATTATGTTATTAATATTATTATTTGATGATTTTAAGAAGACATATTGAACATCAAAATTACATACGAGCAAAATATTACCAATATAACAGGTTGACACTACGTAACAGTAACGTAATTAGTGTAGTCGCTGTTATATGTAACTCAGCTTTCATGATGCATTTTAGGGTAACATACTTTCTAGCACGTCAAATCGTTAGGTACCTTACATGTAACTGTGTGATATCTGACGTTCTAGAACTCGGGCCTAAATGAACTATATCAGTGATCAAATGATTTAGATCAGTCACAACACTGTTTCTCGACGCTTATTGCTGTTTGATGCTGACTGATGACGACGCTGCTTAGAGGACGGGAGGACACACTATTACTTGCACACGAAATTTACTTAACTTTTATCTAAATTTGTACAAATTTTTACACTAAAATATTATTAATACAAACCTAAACATTACTAATAACTCTTAAATTTTACGCGGGTCGCACTTTACAGCATTCTCTCATTTGTTACATATTGACGGAGGCTTCAAACTCTAAAACCCGATTCACGTCTATCCGAGAATCTAGCACCACCATATTTCCAAACCTTGCCTCGTTCTTGCTCGAGCATCTATGGGTCCGCCATCGCCCTCTTATTTTGGCAAGTCAGGGTAAAAAAGACGCCGTCAATTCTTCGAATGAAAGTTGACTTCATTGAGGAAATATATGGCCTCTAACGCACTTGGAATCTATAAGCGTCCAGGCACTTAAAACTGTCCATCTGGACCTATGACTTCCCTAAAAATATTGATAGAACTCTAATGTCCACACTCATGGGCGCCCATACAATGTTGTTCAGGGGGGGGGGGGGCAAAGTCAAGAATACAAAAATATAATACACTAAAAATAAATATGTTCTTAAAAATATAAAACAACATAAATATTTATGGAAAAAAATTACAATACATTAATAGTACATTACTAACCGAGGTGGAAAGTGTTTCATTACTGTCGAGGACGAAGATAGCTGACCAAGGCGCGAAGGTTAACAATAACTAACTTCCCAACTTTTTAAAAGTCAGAAATCGTTATATTACCAACTGAATGTTAATAAACAACATTACCTACTTATTCTTCTTCCGAAAATGCTAATTTAAAATTCCTTGCATCTTTGGCAAATTCATTTAGAACTTCGTCTATATATTTTTGTTTATTTTCACTTATGTAATCGCGATGAAGGCTCATCATACATAAACCGTCTAGTCGATCTTCGCTAATAGTAGATCTAATCCATGTTTTCACTCTTCTTAGAATGCTAAAAGATCTTTCCACAGTGCATGTAGTTGGAGGAAGACAAATTAAAATTTCTAAAGCTTTGGAGATTGTTGGATAAAATGTACAATGTTGTAAAAGTTCTGTTACAGGAGTTTCTTTAGTAACAATCATTTCTTTATTTGAAACCCAATAATCGTGCCATGCTAAAGCTTCTTCAAAAAATTAATTAAAATTAAGTTAATTTTATAATATGAATGAATCTCTTGAGCTAGTTTAGTAAAATTATTATAGTTTATTTGTTTTAAATTAATCGGATGCAAATTATAGAGCAAAAAGGCAACATTATCATCTTTCGAAAACCGAGAGTTTAAAGAACTCATTAAAAAATCTAAATAATTTATAAAAATTGCTTTTTCAAAATATTTTCGCACAGAATTAGCTTCGTAGTTTGCACGGTGAATTTGTCTTCCACCACTAGCGACTCTCGGCATTTTTAATTCAAGATCAAAATTTTGTGCAACTTCTTCAGCGCTATTAAATAGTTCAGTAAAAATTATTTCTAAATCAAAGTTCCTATGTTTATTAAATATATCCAATAAGTGATTAATATGTTTCTGTACAGCTAATATATCAACAGAAATACCCTGCAAAATATTTGTTACGGGTTCCAGAAGTGTCGAATATTTAGAAATTATTTTAAGGAAACAATAAAATAGCTCTTAACAGTAGCACTTGATAGTCGTTGTGCTCCTAATCTAGTAGCACGATTATCTTCAGCTATGGTATTGGTAATATTTTTATTTATAATTTGTACTGCGGATGTATTTTTTAAATTATGTGCGCGCGAAGCTTACGCTAACTTCATGATGAAGATTTGAACGTTAGGAAACAGAAAGAAAGAAAGAAGAAAACAACAGGGCGATGTAAGGACATGAGGATGCAACATAAGTAGCCATGGCAAAACAATTAAAAATGGTAACTTTGCTTTTAAAATTCTTAAAATTAGAGAAAAGCCAGGGGGGGCAAACGCCCCCTCTTGCCACCCCCCCCCCCTATGGGCGCCCATGTCCACACTTACTCGTAACAATACCATTGTCACTAAACATAGTTTGTATGCACCTGATTTGAATATAACTTTGGACAAAACACCCCCGGTCCAATTGGTTGTTGGTGGTAGTGTAATGGGGGCGTCTTGAGCATATGTAGGACGCGCGTCGCCATCAAATATCGGTGGAATTGTCTGCGAGCGTAACGGACGAGCGGCAGTTAAATTAAAACACGATACTTGAGTTTTTCCAACCCATGGAAAATGGATATGCAATTTATAAATTGGGAACAAATTGTACTATTCCGAACCACTGCCTGGAAATTAAATTGCAACTATCTAAGACGAGAAGAAAACTCACATCTATCCAATAATGGACCGTTAGTACGAACAATAGTAAGGGAAGATGTGGAGAGCGCAATCATATGAGTAGAATCAAGATATTACAACACCTGGGGTCGGCAAAATGAAATGTATTACAAAACTGTACGTATATATAAATATATCATCATGGCTTTTTACTTATTGCAGGATAATTATATCTAAAGGATATTTAACAAATATTTGTTTATATTGATCATCAGTTTTATTGGAGAGTACCAGTGGCGTAACTAAGAGTTCGGGGGCCCGCCCGCGAAAAGTTTTTGGGGCCCGTTTTTAATTGTAGCGTTTATCATGAAAAACTGCATACCACAAGAACTGACGGAAATTGTGGCTAGGCTCACTTTCATATGAGTTGACATGTTAAGTAACAAAATAACTAATATTGGAGGCCTGAAAATCCAAGATTATGCACTTTTACATCCCACCAAAGTCATTGTATGTTCTGGCATTTACTATGAAAATGTATTTGAAAATGAAATTGGTGGCACAGTCCACTGGTGAAAGTTACAGGGAATTGATTCATACATTTTTGGTATCCCAAATGAATGAACTTGGATGCGATAAAATATGGTGTTAGTAAGGTGGATCAGTATCATACAGTCTAAATAATAGCAATTTTCGAAAATCATTCTCTTATCGTTATTTAATCCCAAGTTTTGGTAACATACATTGGCCGCCAGGTGTCTTGATTTAACAGCCCCAAACTTCTTTTTATGGGGTTATTTTAAAGGAAAGCTCTGGATCAGTTGCAGGAAAATATTTGCCAAGAAATCGAAATTCTACCAGCCGAAATGTGATGGAAAATAAAGAACTTGATTTTAAATAGCGAATAAGGGTCCCCTTAGCCAATATTATTTTTGGAAAATTGACATTTAAAAAAATAAATGACTAAATAAATTTGTATGTTGCGACAAAAAAATGTTTAAATTCAAAATTTCGCATTAGTAACAAAATTATAAATCATGTAAATTGGGGCCCCTTTAGAGCCGGGGGCCCGCCCGCAATGCGGGCCCTGCGGGCCCGTTAGTTACGCCACTGGAGAGTACACTAGGAATCTTTTTTTTACAATTACTACGTTTACATGCACAATATCGAAACTGAATTTTAAAAGTTTATATGAGCAGTTTCGAAACTAGTTTTCAAGTCAATCCCATGAATTTTAGTTACTGCATGTAAACTCACAGTGCCGGCCCGAGACTTTTGAGCACCCCAGGCGAAAATTGTAAATTGCGCCTCTCATTTATTACAATTTTGTTTAGATTATATAGGTATAAAAATTAGAAAAGAGGCGATTTGTGTCCATAACTCGCAAACAATCACAGAATCATAATCTGAATGAAATTTTTTTGAAAATATTTTGTATATTTAGAATACAGAGAATTTTTTTCTTTTGGGTTCTACACAGTCGCTTTATTTTTGTTTAATATACAGGCTCAGTCACGGGGGAGTTACTTTCAAAGTCCGTTTGTGTGCAACCCGAAATACAATTTACAACAAGGTCTAGCTTCCTCTCTTAAAAAAATTGAATATTTAATTTACGATTGCTTTACCTGTCTGGTGATGGTTCTGTAATTTTTATAACAAAATAATACTCGTACATAACCTACAAAAAATCGGTTCGATAAAAGATTTTAACAATACAAAAATTATCTATTTCTCGTTCTCAAAAAAATTAAAAATGCGTTCTCTAATAAAACGAGCAGATATTTTACTCTACATTGCAAATCTTGTACTTTACCTAATGTTTTAAAAATATTCGAGTATTTTCAGGACTGCATTCTTCAGGGACCCAAGACACATTGGTGTCTTTATTTATAATTATTGATTACAACAAAGGGTATTTTCATCGCAACAAAGAATATTTTGATTACAACAATGGATATTTTGATTATATTCGAAGAATACTGATTAGATGAATGAATCTAATGAAGAAAATTTCATTAATATTTGCGAAGAATTAAGAATCAAGCTCATAATGTGTGTTTTATAATTTGTGTAGTTTTTAAAGTGCATGCGCCTATATTTAATTGTGGCCCCGCGTATGTTCATTTTCTCGAAACTGTAGATTAGCTTGGTGGTGTCTATAATTTCAAGATAAATGTTGGGGTTGGGTCATTATTACTTTAGCTGCGCTTAATAAGTAACGAATTATGGTTTTATACATTTTTTTGTTTTATGCCCATTTTTAATAATATGAAAAGGTTATGAAATTGACAATTTTGCCATGTATTACAAGAAAGTATGCATCTACTAACATTCCAAAGATTATTTTGAAGAATATATACATTATTGTGTTTATTTATTGATTTAAATTTATTACTAAATAGTATCTCTAAATTTATGTATCACAAATATCTGTTTAGACCTTAATATATTTTGTTATCAAAATATAAAGATGTTGACATTTCCAATTTGACAACACTGCCCTGCAGTAGCAAACGGATCCGTTTATTATATTAATTTTAACGAATCCGTTGAAATGTCATATTGTGAATAGAATTTTTAGCGGAATCCGTTAATAAGAAATATTTTAACGGAATCCGTTTACATAATATATTTTATTTTATTTTGGAATCATAAACTTGTTTATCCGCTCTCAAAAACGGGCGCAATTTGGCTTTTATCGCCCGAGAGCTTATAAAGTTGCCAAGCAACAACTATTCAAATGTCAAAATCGTCGTTTTTAGATAAATGTCAGACAACATAATAAATTCGTTAAATCACATTTTTTTAACACCGCTGCTCGTAAAATTATTCGTATCCTTTCTCTTATACGTCTTTTCACTTCTCTGGAACCAACTTGCTCTGCGCAGCGTCAAATTCATTCGATATTTCTTTTGTATAATCGATATCTTCCATTTTAATTTGACACTAAATTAAAATTTGTTAGAAACAAACAATATAGATGGAAACCACAGCATACTTAAAATTCACGACTCCAGCACAACGATACCGAATAAATAGTCATTGAATCCTTGAATTTCGAGAACCAAAATAAAATAAAACGTTGTATGTACCACGGGCATAATCAAGATTATATCACTAGGGAAAATTAAAGCTCTCCGCTACGCGTTGTTACACTACGATTTTTCCTAGCGCCACTCCTCAGGCAACCCTGACTACACCCCCGTGTTGAGAAACCTTGGCCTACTAACACACTCTTCCTCAAGGTCAGGTGAATGAACTCAGTCGACGCTTTTGAAAATGTCCTGACTAGTTCTTCGGCACAGTTTCGAAAATCTGGTTTTAAAGTCGTTCTTCTTAGTCTAGCAGTGATTGGAGTCAGATGTACAGTTTCGTATCTCGTTAAGAGTATCGTATTTCGTCGTATTTTGCCCTTGTGAGGGGATATTTTGTACATCGGCTACCGTTTTGGAATAGTGTTATTCCTCCGATTTATTCGGGATCTCATAAGACAATCCTGCAACTGAAAAGTCACTTTAAAAGCCGCCCACCAGCTCAGGTGAGATTTCACAATGTGTTTTGCACCCACTTACCTCTTTGCGTTGTCTCGAAGACTAATTCTCTCGTTCTATTTCAGGCTTTTTATTTTGTGTTCACACATAGTATATTATACGTTACGTAGCGATTTTTATTCTACGTATTTATCGTTATTTTACGATTATTTCTACGTACGGCCATATTCGTACGTTGCAACCATACCTTCACGTCACGTACATATATTTCGACATCATCACGACGTTGCCGCTGCATGGTTACTCTACGTCTGTCTACCATATCAGTGATTGTACGTCTTCGCCATATTTTCACGTTGGAAGCACGTAACGGGGAGCTGGTGCATCCACGTCACCTCCGTCGAGTTCTACAACATCTAGGAGTGTTATACCTGTCAGCAGTTGCTGTCTGTTCACCAAGAGGTCCTCACCCTTCCGTGACGTTCTCCAGGAGTCAGCGACCAGCTAAGAATTTTATAATATCTCTGTTTCACATGCTCGTTGACACCACAGCCTCTCTGTGTGTGTATTATTATATTTCCAATGTGCATGATGTACTTAAGATCTACAATTTAAGAGTAATTTACATTGCGCATTCTATGATCGTAATTGTTTGTGTTGACATTTGTACTTACGGATTTAACGGAATATCAGTGTATGTTATCGTTGTAAAGCCACTTCCGCGTGCGTACCATTTTATCATACATTTTCACTTTTCACAGCTGTATCAAGCTTCTGCGAATAGCTCTAAGTTGGCTTAACCCTACTTTTTTTGTTTACTTCCGCGGAACAGCATAGACGATCGTCCTTCGCTTACCCGCGCCATTTTGTAATTCTACAGTGACTTTTTGTTTACACCATTGCCTCGCATGAGCACGATTCAGTATTCACAACCTTCATTTGATTTACGCCGCGACTTGGCATTTGAATTTAAATGTTATATGTACTGCGTCCTATCATTAAATGTTTGTTAATGTTACATTTTGCGTTTCTATGCGTCGCATATAATCCCGTAATCTCCCGCCTTGTCCTTACCGTACCGTGTGGTAAATCACGTTATTTGAGAGCGCGTATTTTACATTTACCTGGCGCCCATTCCGAGTTAATATATTTAAAACCCACCCTACTCTACTGCCTCTCTGAGTTAGCCCTCTCAAAACCGCTTACACGGGTCCTCACATCTAGGACAATTGTAATAAAAACTGGCGCCCAACGTGGGGCCCCCTTCTCCCCTCTCGTTATTATATCTCGCGATAAAATTCTGTAACAAAATTTGGCAAACATTAACTACTTCTATCGTTTATTTGGGTATTATCGAACATTTCATTGCAGTACATTCTCTCGCAACCGTAGAATAAATTCAGTTTGGTTTTCGAATAGTTTAGTTAGTTTTTACGAATAGTTTAGTTAGATTTCGGTTAGTTTAGGATAGTTTTCGGTTAGTTTAGGATAGTTTGGGATTTAGGTTTAGCTTCTTTATTTAGTTATTATTGTTGAAATCATGGACGGAAAATATGAAATTAACAGATTATCGAAGGACGAGTTAACTTACGAACTTAAGATTCGAGGCATTACCGAAGCAGACAATTCCGTCGACCAGATGCGTAAGACTTTAAGAAGTGTTCTCAAAATAGAGCACAACGCTTCGTTTTCACGACCAAAGTATCCATTTACGTTTGAGCAAGACATTACCGCCCTACAAGAGAAAATAGAGGAAATTAGACAGTTAGTAAAAGAGTTTGAGGGACTAAAAACGTCACCAGAATACCGGAAAATACTTACAAAAATCGCGCACACCGTTGGTCGACTCAACCATAGCGAACCATCATCTGCAGACGATCGCACGAAGCGGTCTCAACTGCTAGTCAAACTCGCCGGTCTCGAGTGGGAATTGAAGTCTACCGCTAAATTGTTCAAACGGAATTCTACCGCTAACGACGAGGCTAGTCTTTTTGATACGATACGCCTACGTACAGACTCTGCATCTTCGAGTTCGGACGCGGATTCAGATCCTCCTCCAACTCGAATGAACATAAAAGCAATACCCACTTCAAAATGGGGTTTAAAATTTTCGGGTGACGTCAGGCAAATGTCAGTTAACGCTTTTATCGAACGTGTCGACGAATTACGAGTGGCTAGACATATAACCCGTGACGAGTTGCTGCACACCGCTGTCGACTTATTAGAGGGAGTTGCTTTGATGTGGTATCGGGCCAACAAATCAAATTTTACGTCATGGAACGAGCTGGTGGATGGATTAAGGCAGGAGTTCCAGCCTATTGATTACGAAGAGAAGCTGGTAGACGAGATCAAGCGACGCACTCAAGGGCCGAACGAACCTATAGGTATTTATATTGCGGCAATGACGTCACTGTTCTCACGCCTACAAACCAAGCTCTCCGAAAAGCAGAAGCTGAGAATTCTGTTGCGAAATATCGCTCCATTTTATCAGACTCAGCTCGGCCTTATCGAGGTTGAGTCCGTGCCACACCTATTACAGTTATGCCGGAAATTAGAGGCAAGAAAGATTTCAGTTGAATCTTACGTACCTCCACCTCGCCGCGGTCAGTCATATGAGCCAGATCTAGCGTATGTGTATACGGAGAGTGAGCACCAAGCTGCTCCTATCGAATCTCGTCCAGGAAGTAGTCGAAATCAGGATTCACGACAAACCACTTCCGAGCCACCCATCCGCAAATGCTGGAATTGCGACCAGCCAGGACACCGCGCTGCCGGCTGTGATCTAAGACAGTCGAAGAGGTATTGTTACCGATGTGGTAAAGTAGGTTACACAGTAACTACCTGTCCGACGTGTTCGGGAAACGGGAGCAAACCGCGAAAGTGAGTCGTTTCTCGCGGCATCCTGATTGTAAACCGACTCAAGTCAATCCAGTTCTTGATTTTATAATCGCTCACGCAAAGGACGACGAACGTCCTTATTTAAACGTCCATATATACGATGAACCGTTTCTCGGTCTCTTGGATTCGGGTGCTTCATGCACAATCATCGGTAAAGCGGGTTGGGAACGCTTACGTAATATGGACTTACCGATAAAGAGGAACACATCATTTTGTACCGTTGCGAATGGACAGCGTTGTCGCTGTATTGGCAGTATTACAGTGCCGTTTCATTTGAGAGAGAGGACTAAAGTTGTGGATGTTCTCGTTGTACCGGAGCTGCCGCATGAGCTAATCCTTGGTACAAATTTTTGGAGAGTTATGGGTATCGTGCCTGACTTACGGAGAGGAGATTGGAAATTCTCTGCAGAGCCGCCTGCCGTTTTAGATGAGGTAGTTACGTCACGTTCTGCTTTAGATCCAGTACAGGAACAAAAGCTAAGCTCGCTGATAGACAAGATGTTCTGCAACACCCAGCCTGATCAGATCGGTTGCACGAGCTTGGTGTCACATGTCATCCGTACTGATAGCCCACCTATCAAACAGCGGTACTACCCCATCTCGCCGGCGATGCAGAAGATTGCCGATAAGGAGCTGGAGGAGATGTTGAAGCATGACATCGTCGAGCGCTCCAACAGTCCATGGTCTTCACCGATCCTCCTCGTACCTAAAAAGGATGGCAGCTATAGATTTTGTGTAGATTACCGCAAGCTGAACAGTGTAACCACTCGTGATGCTTACCCTCTACCGTATGTCAGCGAAACGTTGGATAAGCTCAGAGATGCCAAGTTTTTATCCTCTCTCGATATCAAGTCAGCATACTGGCAAATACCGTTAGAACAAGACTCTCGACCTTATACCGCATTTACAGTGCCCAATCGCGGCCTGTTTCAGTTCAAGAGGCTACCGTTTGGATTGCATAACGCTCCGGCTACTTGGCAACGTTTTATTGACGGCGTTCTAGGTCACGATTTACAGCCGTATGTATTTGTGTACCTGGACGACATTATTATCGTATCGGACACCTATGAGAGACATTTGGAGCTTTTAGAAATCGTCATTAAGCGAATTATGGATGCTGGACTTACATTAAGTAGAGATAAGTGTAACTTTTGCCGTGACGAACTGAAATATCTAGGTTATATCGTCAATAAGTCTGGTCTCCATGTCGATCCCGACAAAGTCCGCGCCATAGTCGAATTCCCGGCTCCCAGGAATACGTCAGAAGTACGTCGTGCCGTGGGAATGGCGTCTTGGTACCGCCGGTTCATACCGAACTTTTCGACCATAATTGCGCCGATCACCAACTTGTTGCGCAAGAACACAAAGTTCATTTGGGATTCACGCTGTCAGGAATCATGGAACCAGCTGAAGAACTGTCTTATTTCCGCTCCGGTGTTGACGTGTCCTAATTTCGACAAAGAATTCGTCGTACAGACTGATGCTTCAGACTTTGGGATCGGTGCTGTACTCACTCAAGGTCACGATGACGGTGATAAAGTTATCGCTTATTTAAGTAGGTCATTGACCCGTCAAGAACGCAACTTTTCAACTACCGAGAAGGAGTGTCTCGCAGTTTTATTCGCAATTGAGAAGTTACGCCCTTATATTGAAGGAAGCCATTTTACCGTTATCACCGATCACGCTTCCTTGAAATGGCTTTCCAGTTTACGGAATCCTACCGGTCGTCTTGCTCGTTGGGCAGTCCGCTTACAACAATACGACTTCACCATAATTCACCGGCCTGGTAAAGAACACTTGGTTCCAGATGCACTTTCTCGTTCCGTACCGCATGTCGACCTTATCGAAGTGTCTGAAACCAAGGACAGTTGGTATAGAAAGATTTATGAGACTGTTTTACACGATCCCGTTCGCTTACCTGATTTCCGTGTCGCTGATGGTAAACTGTATAAGTTCGTAAAACAGGATTGGTCCGAATTATCAGGTGGAAAACATCAGTGGAAGATAGTTGTGCCCCGAGACAAGCGGAAAATGATCATATCACAATGTCATGATATCCCCACCAGCGGCCATCTTGGTGGATTCAAAACGTTTCACCGTGTAGCTCAACATTACTACTGGCCTAAAATGCGCGCCGACATATCGAGTTATGTGCGTTGTTGCGTGACGTGCATTAAAGCCAAGCCTGTGCAGAGAGCACCTCCCGGGCGTATGGGCGGCCACACGTTGATATCAAGGCCTTGGGAAGTAGTTTGTGCTGATATTGTAGGGCCATTGCCAAGATCTTCACGTGGTTACAATTATATATTGGTCGTTGCTGACTGTTTCAGCAAGTTTTGCTTGTGTTTCCCGCTTAGGAAGGCCACCAGCCAAAGTATCGTGCGTCACTTGGAGGATGACGTAATTTTAATGTTTGGGGCTCCAAGGACACTCATTACCGATAACGGCGTCCAGTTCCGCTCCAAGGAGTATACTAAGCTGCTCGAGTCGTATAACATTAAGCCTTCCTATACGTCGCTATATCATCCTCAAGCCAATCCCACCGAACGTATCAACCGCGTCCTGAAGACGATGTTGATATCATTCGTGTCTGACAACCACCGAACTTGGGATACCTACCTACATAAAGTAGCTTGTGCGCTGCGGACGGCGAAACACGAGGTCACAGGTCTTACTCCATATTTTATAAATTTCGGACGTGAAGCAGTACTGATGGGTGATGATGCTATCGACTTGAAATCTGATGAGATTGTCGGATATGACAGGGACAAAGATAAGCTCAAGAGTAGAGCATGTAACTTCTTGAAGCTCTATGAAGACGTGAAGAAACGCCTGCAAAAATCTTATGTCAAGTCAAAAGCACGATACGACTTACGTCATCGAGAAGTGTCGTATTACCCAAATCAGCTGGTGTGGAGGAAAAATTACGTTCTGTCGAATGCCGCTCAGTATTATACCGCAAAACTAGCAGATAAGTATATCGGACCTTTTATGATTCATAAAAGACTTTCCACAGACACGTACCAGCTTAAAGATCTCCAGGATAACGTTTTAAGAGGAACTTGGAGTAGCAAAGACCTGAAGGCAAACCCTCACGATTACGAACCACCATAGGTATCGATATAGTTTCAGTACTTACCTCTTTTGTTTTACCGACCCCTCCCGCTATGAACATGGTTTAGATTTAGGATTAGATTAGGTTTCGATTTAGGCTTTCCATTTATTTTGTGTTGTCGTTCTGTTGGTTAGTGTTCGAGCATAGTTGTCGGAAATTTTCCATGAAAATTTCCTCTGAAGGTAAGCGTGGGGTTGTTACACTACGATTTTTCCTAGCGCCACTCCTCAGGCAACCCTGACTACACCCCCGTGTTGAGAAACCTTGGCCTACTAACACACTCTTCCTCAAGGTCAGGTGAATGAACTCAGTCGACGCTTTTGAAAATGTCCTGACTAGTTCTTCGGCACAGTTTCGAAAATCTGGTTTTAAAGTCGTTCTTCTTAGTCTAGCAGTGATTGGAGTCAGATGTACAGTTTCGTATCTCGTTAAGAGTATCGTATTTCGTCGTATTTTGCCCTTGTGAGGGGATATTTTGTACATCGGCTACCGTTTTGGAATAGTGTTATTCCTCCGATTTATTCGGGATCTCATAAGACAATCCTGCAACTGAAAAGTCACTTTAAAAGCCGCCCACCAGCTCAGGTGAGATTTCACAATGTGTTTTGCACCCACTTACCTCTTTGCGTTGTCTCGAAGACTAATTCTCTCGTTCTATTTCAGGCTTTTTATTTTGTGTTCACACATAGTATATTATACGTTACGTAGCGATTTTTATTCTACGTATTTATCGTTATTTTACGATTATTTCTACGTACGGCCATATTCGTACGTTGCAACCATACCTTCACGTCACGTACATATATTTCGACATCATCACGACGTTGCCGCTGCATGGTTACTCTACGTCTGTCTACCATATCAGTGATTGTACGTCTTCGCCATATTTTCACGTTGGAAGCACGTAACGGGGAGCTGGTGCATCCACGTCACCTCCGTCGAGTTCTACAACATCTAGGAGTGTTATACCTGTCAGCAGTTGCTGTCTGTTCACCAAGAGGTCCTCACCCTTCCGTGACGTTCTCCAGGAGTCAGCGACCAGCTAAGAATTTTATAATATCTCTGTTTCACATGCTCGTTGACACCACAGCCTCTCTGTGTGTGTATTATTATATTTCCAATGTGCATGATGTACTTAAGATCTACAATTTAAGAGTAATTTACATTGCGCATTCTATGATCGTAATTGTTTGTGTTGACATTTGTACTTACGGATTTAACGGAATATCAGTGTATGTTATCGTTGTAAAGCCACTTCCGCGTGCGTACCATTTTATCATACATTTTCACTTTTCACAGCTGTATCAAGCTTCTGCGAATAGCTCTAAGTTGGCTTAACCCTACTTTTTTTGTTTACTTCCGCGGAACAGCATAGACGATCGTCCTTCGCTTACCCGCGCCATTTTGTAATTCTACAGTGACTTTTTGTTTACACCATTGCCTCGCATGAGCACGATTCAGTATTCACAACCTTCATTTGATTTACGCCGCGACTTGGCATTTGAATTTAAATGTTATATGTACTGCGTCCTATCATTAAATGTTTGTTAATGTTACATTTTGCGTTTCTATGCGTCGCATATAATCCCGTAATCTCCCGCCTTGTCCTTACCGTACCGTGTGGTAAATCACGTTATTTGAGAGCGCGTATTTTACATTTACCTGGCGCCCATTCCGAGTTAATATATTTAAAACCCACCCTACTCTACTGCCTCTCTGAGTTAGCCCTCTCAAAACCGCTTACACGGGTCCTCACATCTAGGACAATTGTAATAGCGTCGAGCTTTAAAGATTCCCCCGTGCTACAATCTCTTGATTATGCCCTTAATACATAAATAACTATTAACGGATTGTATTTAGAACACACCCATTAGTCAGTGAAAAAGAGTTTCTGAACGATTTAGAGATATGTAAAACAACTTATACAGGGTGTTAATTAAAAAGCCGGCCATCATTACCAAAATATGTGTATAATAATATAATAATATTTTGTGGGCTTTTCAACTCGTCAGAGTTATAGAATATGTGTATAAAGTAGATTGACACACCCAGCAATGGGTAATCTGCCGTGATATATTATAATTATTTTATAATTTCTTCCCTTACCTCTGTCAACTTCAGGAACAATCCAACTCTTCCCAAAACTTAAAATTCAAATACTACAGATCCATCTTGAAACTCATCTTTTCGGCTGGTCGTATTAATTACCCTCGGCTTTCGGAATCATCCTTACTTTCCCCTTTAACCCGTAACCCGTTCTAATCTAAACAAAAGCGGTAGCCTTACCCCGTTGGCTTTATCCGCGTTGCGTTCGAACTCCATTTGATTTAAGATTTAGCGTCTTTGCATAATGATTCAGGCGTTGGTAAGTTAACAATCGCGGCTTTGTCCCCGGCCCATTCGTCATCGCTGTGTACAGCATTGACTGCACACTCGCCGGCAAATGAGCCAGAACAAATCATATTTAATTGCGAGAAGTCGAGGAGCTAACGACAATTTATGGGGGAAGTTGTATCAAAGAACACCGGGAACGAGGAAAGGGTTGATTGGCCAAGGCGGAGGCGAGATGGTGAAATGGCGAATAGTCGAAGAAAGGAGTTGTCCTTTTCAACTACTTATATAAATTATTATTAGTTATGGAAACCCATATCGTTGATTATTTTCGTTAAATCTGTTAATTTCGAATCAGGTGTGTGTCTATCTATATATAAGTACCAACCAGGGCCAGATTGGGAAGGTTCAGCGGCCCGGGAAAATTCTAGCATAATCGGCCTCATCTCCAGTTTTCTTTCAAATTTATAATTATATTGCTACAAAGTTCTGGTGTTGGATAATACGAATTTTTTGCCTACATATAAATTGAACAGTTATAAAATATGAAAAAAAAACGCTTTTGAAAATAGTATTTAAAATATAGAATATTCTGTAGTTAAGAAATTAACATTAGGTTTCGTTTAAAAGTTGTAGACAATATTAAATTATTAATATATGGTGAGTGAGGAAAATTCTGAAGCAAAAAAAATATCTGATCAAACCTAATCTTGAAAACGAAGAAAATAAAGCTTGGAAATATAACACAACCAAGATTCTACCCGCAGATAATGGAAGTGTTACAGTAATATTGGATACCAATTTATATGATCAGAAAATAGAAGAGGTTTTGAATCAAGTAAATTATAAGAAACCTGGAAAACATTCTATTACGTCTATAGAAAAGAAAGTGTACCGTGTTCTTAAGAAATATAAAGAATTATATTCCGTTTAGAACAAGAACATATCTCACTCCATATTTTAGCAAGCTTCCACACCTGTACGGGAGACTTCCAAAAATCCATAAGAAAGATTTAAGCATCTCAGAAACCCGTCAAAAGTTCCATGAATTCTCCTACTTACAAACTATCGCAATTTCTGTTACCAATTATTCAGCCACTTCAAGGAAAAAGAACAAGTTATTGCCAATTTATACAAGACTTTTTTTGAAGAATTAACACTAGATACAGCCAATATAGGACCTGAACTTTGGCTTAGATATGTCGATGATACTTTATATTAGGTTCACAATGGAGAAAAAATCGCAGAGTCCTTCCGTTCTTGGATGTTTTAACAGAGAAAACGAACCATGAACTAATAACATCAGTCTACCCTACCGTAAACCAACACACCAACACCGGACAATACCTTAACTATAATCCAATCAATAACAATCTACAAAGTAGGAAATTATCAAATCCTCATATATTCGTCCTCGGACTACATCTGCAACACCGAAAGAAATTTTGTCAAGAACTAGAAAATATTAAATACGATCTAAATAAGAACAGTTACCCAGTGAAGTTAATTAGATAATGCTACGTACTCAAATTTTAGTTTGTAATCACCGAGCAGCAGCCTCAAAAAGCCGCGGCCTATCGGGAAATTCCCGATTATCCCGACTGGCCAATCCGACTATTTTAAATTTATATTAATAAAAAAAAATTAATATTGTAACACTGTACAAGTCTATATGCTTTATAATTGCAAGTGTATCAAAATTATTAATTTTAACACAATAAATTTATATTCAAATAAAATCTGTTTGAGAATTGCACTACTGAATTGGTAGTCACGTGTCCGCTATTTGAATTTGTCTATTTCCATTGGCAATAGATTCCACCCCTAACTCGGTATTCGTTATATATTTATAGGTGGTCTTTGAGTCGCCAATCAAAATAATGGATTTCATATGAGTGACGAGCTGCTAAAACAAAAACCCCCTTATTTCCGAAGTATTTCAATTATAGATATCATTTTATTTTTTTATTAATATTCATTATTAAGCATCTACTTTTACTATTTTTTACTAATTTCTCTTAATTCGATTGAGCTGTAATCCCCTATTTCAGACAGCCAGGCTACTTTAAAGGCATTATATTATGTATATTTAAACTACAGACAGTGAATGATGAAGTTATATTTACACTGTAGAAAAACACCAAAAAAGTCAATATACTCCTTTTGCTACCGAGTAGGTACTCGGGACTTTACTGATAAACGGGGATAGCTGTGGTTGCAAATACTCGGCAATGGTGTTGAAGAATTGTCGCATACGGACAGTCGGTGATACTGAAGTTGTGGAAGTTAGACAGTTAGTTACATAGATAGACAGATAGTGAGGTGAAAAGTGTGACTTCCGTCCGAGCAGTTGAATATACAGACGCTGTTGAGTCAGTTGAGTATATAGACGCTGTGAATGTCGGTAGGCGGACAGTTGAACGTGATATAAATAGTCGAAATAAATAATTAGTAAGATCGTATAAATAAATAGTCGTGGTAATTGTTAAATAAATAAAGTGTTAGTGTTATTTAGTTTATAGTTTTAGTCTTAATTAGTTTTTTAATAATTGTTTAGTATTAGTAATAGCCATTTTCATTATAGTTTAATAATCACTTATTTTAATTAATAATAATTGCGTAATATTTATACTTTACTTAAATAAATTAAAACGTTACAATCACAAAATGAGCTTAACATCTACGTCATAAAATATTAAACAAAAATATTACGTCTTAACGAATAAAAATTAAGACTTTCTGGAAGTACATATCGCTTTCAATATGAATACAGTTTCATAAACAAAAATGTGGTGTGCCCAACACAATACTTCCCGCCATTTACACCCCGAGTCATAAAAAAGATTAAGTTAATCTTTATTTTTTGATTAGCGAATTTTATTCTGACAGTTTATTTCTTAAAATATAGTCTAATCTAATCCAAGTAACTACCTTTTTTTAAAAACCCTCAACAGGATTAAATTCCAATTGCAGAGTGGGTTCACATTCACACACATCCATGCCTTAGTGGGATTCGAACCCAGAGCTCCGAGGGCACTCATGATATGAGGCGTTGCTCTAACCATTGAGCCACCGGAGCTATAATAAAATGAAAATTAAATTTTAAATACCGGGATAGAATAGAATTCACTAATCCAAAAATAAGGATTAGCTTAAACTTTTTTGTGAATCGTTAATTTTTATTAATCTAAATACATATCTATGTATTTACTTATGCTGGAAACTGTATTGAATTCCTTTTCTATTGTTCTATTTACTTTCTTCTTTTTAAAACGTTACTAATATTATTTTGAAATGATTAATCCTTTGATAGTGATATTTATCTGTCAGTTACATACATTTGAATAACTGCATTTTGTTTGTTTAAAGCGTAGGCTCTGCGATTTAAATTATAGATAATTGTATAAACTTATCCATAATATATATATATATATATAGAAAAAGTATTAATGCAAATCTATAGAAAATTTAATAATCTCTAATTTTTATAATAACATTAGTCTGGAACAAGTAACATTTAAAGGTATTTTTCGAAGAAAAACTATTTTGAGCTTCTAATAAAGTGCCATTTCTGGTTATCCGATTTTCACTAAAATCTAATGGGCACTTTCTATTAAAGAAGAAGTTCGAAATACAAGGTTTACATTTTTTTTTGATTTATTGTATTAGAGTTAGAGTGGAGGATCCACACACACATACACACAGACATCATATGTTAAAATTGGATTCTAGGGACCTTAAATCGTGGTCATTTACCAAAATCTCGATATGCGATTTTTAGCATGATTCCTATACCTCCCTTACCAAGGGTAGCGGGAGGTAAAAATAGTGGAAGGACGCCATTGGTTATATTTTCTTATGTTTCCGTCGTGCTCCGTCGTTTCGTTTTTCCTAGAAATTATATTAAGTTTATCAGCAGCACGTTTTATGATTTAGTGCTGTATTCTGATACGCGTGATGCTTGATATATGTGTGCCTTGCCTTGGCGTTCTTGCCCGTCCCATTAAAACTTTTATTTTCCAAATAAATAATATCGAGAGAATCAATCATGCCAGTAATTCACGCCAGACTTTGGATTCGAAATTTATTGCCATAGTTCGAGGGCGCTAAAGATGCTTTCTTTTAGACATCAATGTTTCATCACATATTCTATCTAAAGAATTCAATACATAGGGTGTTAGAAAGTCTTACGAGGGTGGTGTGAAAAATTCGTAGCCTAACACAGAGAAAGTAGCAATTAGGCAAACCAACATGACGTCATAAGCAGGGGGAAGATGTGATTTTAACCTCACTTTTGAATATGTTTTAAAATGATTCAATTATATATCTAAAATAAATAAATAAACATATCATCACGGCTTATTACCCATTGCTGGATGTGTCAATCTGCTTTGTACACAGATATCGGTAATAGAGGTGGGCGCGGGCCGTGATTTTGTCGGGTCACGATAGGTCACGACGTGACCCGCATGATCGTGAATATAAGTTAGATTTTGCGTCGTGATTGGACGTGAGCGTGAGACACTAAAAAATTATCGTGCGTGATCAGGCGTGATTGAAATTTAATCGGGCGTGATTACAAGTTTTCTTCTATTTTTACCTTCCGTCACCTTTAGGTAAGGAAGGTATTGTCTTTGGTCAAAAAATTCGGTGGTGAGTTTTTGATGAATAAGCACGTTTTAGGGTCCCTACAATACGATTTGTTACCAAATTTATAATGATATTTGTGATAGAATAGAACAACCTATTTGTCCACAAACATTCGTTTCCAATGAAACCATTCTGTTACCTAGCTTATTACCAATTTGTTAACAAATTTTAAACAGGCTTAAATGTACTTTAACTTTGAATTTATAAGATAATGTATCGTTATTAAATAAAACTGATTTTTGGACTTCCATTATCTTTATTTAAAAACACAAATTTTCTCACAACGTTTCGGTAGCTAATATCAGCTTCCGTCATCAGGTGTACTGATTATCAGTACACCTGATGACGGAAGCAGATATTAGCTACCGAAACGTTGTGAGAAAATTTGTGTTTTTAAATAAAGATAATGGAAGTCCAAAAATCAGTTTTATTTAATAGGCTTAAATGTACATAGAAACAATTATATGACACGAACGTGACCCGCCGGGCGTGAGTGCCAAAATAAAATCGTGAGCGTGAGTGATCGTGAATCAAACATAGAAAGTCGGGTGTGATTGGTTGTGATTACATTTTTAGTTCCGTGAGCGTGCGTGATCGTGAACAAAAAGTTACTCACGCGCCCACCTCTAATCGGTAATAATGAAATATTAGCACCGTGCGGGCGCTTACCAGGCGTCACCTCACGGGCACTCATTGCTGGCGTGGAGGGTACACCACAGGGGTCAATTTTGTGCCATTTAAAATTCGAAATATTTGGCGTCGGTCGGGATCGAACCCGATTTTCCAAATTCGCATTTTCAAATAGTTTTTCATTAAAATCTATTAAAGGCTTCAAGTAAGGTATCGCTTCTGGAAATTATGTAATGACCAAAAAGAGAGGTGCACAACTAGATGTCATAATAGTCCTAAATACCGTTTTTGAGTTATGCGAGATACGTACGTATGTACATACGTACACACGTACGTACGTACAGATAACACGACGAAATTAGTCAAAATGGATTCAGGGATGGTCAAAATGGATATTTCCGTTGATATCGGGAAACCGAAATTTTTCGCGATTACAATACTTCCTTTACTATGTACAAGGAAGTAAAAAATAAGCTTTTTGTGCGTAACTCACTGATGCCCGTCAACGCCTCTGGGGCGGACATCTTATATCTTGCTAATTTAATGAGAATATAATTCATTAGTCAGGTGACATGTTTTACGCCAATCAACATTCAGAATCTCCCTAGTTACATGTCTATCACAGCGATGATAAAAAACAAAGAAATTATCACCTTATTTATATTCGTTACTAGGGGATTTGTTTTCTTTATTTACAACATTAACAGTTAATTTTGAGTATAAAAATGTGCGGTAATCGTTGATATCAACAACGATGAAAATAATAAGGCAATTGTAAAATTAACCATGTTGTAAAGCAATGTGTCATAAAAATTCATTATATTCTCTCATTAAATATAAGCTCGTGATATGATTAATAATCGACGATATTGCTCGTGAAACCGAAGCAGCACATTTCACTCGTCCTTCGGACTCGTGAAATCTTCAACTCGGTTTCACTCGAGAATATCATCGATGATAATCATATCACTTGTTATATTACATACAATAATATATAAAAAGTAAAATTTATTTGAAACTAACATTTACACTTCATAGAAATGACCCCATTGAGGTGCCCGAACACACTACTGTACGAATACATATCGTTCCAGCGAATGTATGTACTACTATATCGCATATGCACGAGAACGCCTCTAGGGAGGGAGGACTCGGCACAGGAGCCAAAGTCCACGCAACGCCTTAGAGGCATATATAGTGTTGCCGTAAGACCAAGACCAGTCTTGGTCTTGTCTCGTCTCGTCTTGGTCTTGTCGAGACAAGACCATCATTTTGGTATCGACTAAAAAGTCAAGACGAGACAAGACCAGTATCGAGTCTTGTCGAGAAAGTCTTGACAAGACTCTCGACTTCAGTTTGTCGGTATTTTTTCAAAATATTTTCTAAAAGTTCTTCAAAAATTAATAGCAATGATATTAATGCCATTTGAAAATTCATAAAAATAATAAACATATTAATTTTTAATCTTATGTTCCTGAAACATTAATTTATGTAAATATAAAAATTCAAACACTATTCGAAATTCGCAGATTAGGTTGGAAGCTTGGCTTAAATTTCCAGAAATTATAAATAGGCATAATACTTGTATTATGTACCATTAAACTACCCAGTATAAACCGAATATTTAAAAATTTGTAATTTTATTTATATCCTATCAAATGTACTAACAAAACTGAATTTTCAAGTTGACTAAAATTATTTTCAATTTTCAAACAGCACAAAAGTTATACCTACCTATAATGTAAAATATCATATGTGAAAGAAAACATAAACTCAATTACAATATTTTATTTTATTGTAATTTTTTTTTTGTTTTATATAATTTAATACTGTTCCTACTGTAATTGCGACCTAGTGCTGCTGTATTGAAAGATGTTATGTTCACTTATGTTGTGATTCTTAGAATTAAGTGAAAATGGAAAATGCCGACAAAGATTTTACGACCTTAAGCCCTTAGGGAAACCAGTTTTTTTAAAAAAACATATTGTATATTTTCAACAGATGTGCTCCTTATTTTACCTAAATAATTCATTTGAAATTGAAAATTATTATTATTTTATTATACAAAACGCAAGGATTCTTAAAAATGTAACCCCATAATATAGCCAATTGCGCATACGTTTCGTCTTATATTTTCAATTTTCACCAATGCTTTATTTAGAAGTTTAACCTTGGGTTAACTGTCCGGATGAGTATGACCATAGTGTCCCTAAAAGTCAAAGGGATTGGATGGAGGACAAAGCAATGGATATTTCCAAGAATTTCATTTATACCTACTTGCTCTAATCTTTACATTTTGAATCTCTCAGATCGTCAGATCTGTAATAAGTATATGAATGAATATTTCTCACTTTCTATATTTTGTTACAATTCGTAAAATATTTTACTTAATTTTCACGTGGTATTATTATGTAATATCAACTTCATTGTTGTTTTATATTTTTTAATCTCTAGATTTTACTGTTTACCTAGTGCTATTAAGACAAACGAATTGCTGTTAATTATAATTCGGTATCTAGTTATGTACCTAATTGAAATAAAATATATAGGTAATGTATGTAAGAATAAAATTTTAAAAAAACACTCGGTATATATGTTCCATTTTCATTTTTTTTTTAAGTGATCGACCATCGACGACGGTCATAAAATACTTTTAAAATTAATATCTCAAACATTTTTTGGATTTTTTAAATCGCGATTGTGCGGTTTTTCTTAGATATTCATGCACTATTACATACAATTATAATAAACCATTTGTTAATAGACGCAAAGTCGAGAGTCTTGTCGAGACTCGAGACAAGACGAGGCTGACTTCAAGTCTCGTCTCGACAAGACCAAGACAAGACCAATGTAGTCGAGACTAAGTCAAGACCAAGACAAGACCGACCTCAAGTCTTGTCTCGTCTCGTCTTGTGGCAACACTAGGCATATATAAAAATTCTTGAGTGAACTGCCGACTTAAGTCACTAACATTTCTTTCGAAGTGAGTCTGGTCCTCGCGTTTGATTTGAATTCTAATTAAACCCTTGGCCCTCAGTTTGGCGGAGGTGCGAATACGATAAGCTTCCTCCCCCCTCCCGCTCTATATACTAATGAGTTCCCGTAAACGTCCGTGAGTCTTGAGTCATGACGCTATTTAAACAATTTGTGACTCGAAATAACATTAAAATCTGTCTCCGGAAAAACGTAAATCAGGCTTTACGGAGCCAAGCCAAGCGGCAACATCGCCTGCCTGCTACTGCCGCCAGGCCATCATACTTGGCAACGTTGTAATTGCCTCAGGATTTCAATTAACTGCAGCTACAAATCAAACAGCTTTACGGAGCCGAGGTGTGGTTGTGTGGGCCTAATCGGAGTCGCTATTTTCTCCATCCTTTAAAATATCATCCCAGAAGTGCTGAGTAACACCAACGCGTAATTGGATGAATAAAGACGGTGATGAATGATAGTATTTCAACAACCGACGATAAGCGCCCCCGACCCGCTGACGGCGACGACCAGAGACTGAATAATATTATAGTTCGCGAAACCGTGCACTTAATAACGGGTTAAAATTCTAGTTTCATAAGTGCAGAAAGAAATTAAAACTAAATGACTACTGAAACTGCAAGATAATTTTATTAATTTCATCTTGCATTTGCTGAAACCATCCCTGTAAATTTTCTTTTAACTGAAGTTTGAAACAGAAATGTTACTTTTTGATTTTTTAAAAATTAATTTTTACCTTTACTGTACAAGCAAGCATACACGGCTGACACTGTTTAACAGTGGCGGATTTAGCACTTGAGAGGCCCCTAGCTCAATTCAATTTTGAGGAACCCCCTAACCCCCCCACCATAATATTTTCAATACTATTGCATTCTACGCGTACGTTTTTACCTCTCGCTAAGAGAGGTATTGAATTCATATTAAAAATCGCATATCCAGATTTTAGTTAATAAGCACGTATTACGGTCCCTAGAATCCGATTATAACATTTTTACGATGATGTCCGTGTGTGTGTGTGTGGATGTTGGATCCACGATTTCTCTTTTCTCAAATACTATAAGACTTAAGACACTTTTAACTACGGATTCCTCAATCTAACAATAATGGGAAGAGTTGATTAAGTTTTGGTAACAATTGGACAACCGGAAGTAGTAGTTACAAGAAAAAAAAATCATCTAAATATTATTTATCGACAATTTATGTAAATTCTTATATTAAAGAACGTTAAATTCTTTATTCGATAAATATAAATTCGTTATTATATCTTCTATAGATTTAGAGATAAACAAATGCATATAAAATAATTTAATGTAATAAATCTCAGATCAAACTACTACAAGGCAAGAAATTCAAATGTTTGTAATTGACACATAAATGTCACTGTCAAAAATATTAGTACATCATTATGAAAATAAAAAAAGTCAACAACGCAAAAGAATATAAGTACGTAAAAAGAATATAAAAGGAATTTGCGAAAAAATGACAAATATAAAGAAAAAGAAAGTAGAAAAAGAAAATTTCAGGATATTGAATATAAAGAAAATGTATGTATTGTACATAAATTATATTAAAATATCCCATAGATTTTGCAAATATATGTGAGAATTATAATAGGCATTTACGAAAATTCTACCGGTGAACTGTTACCGGTATATATCGGTAAACAGCTGTTTACTAGGTTACAGCTACCGGAATCGTTATTTTAAGAACGCAAATGGTAAACTGGGTAGATTTCTAACTTACGAAAAAAAATTTGAAAGATCAAAACAGATTTGAAATTTGACATTGTTAACAAACTGAGCACAATCCTACTTCCGATTTCCACATTGAACACATTTTCATTTTTAACGCGCGCGGTTCGCTTGTATCATTATCTTTTTTGAGGTTAGATTCTCCATTTACCGCATTTACCGGCTGAATTACTTGATCCACAAATCACGGATCCGGTAGATGGATCTGGTAGATATGGTACAATTTTCGAACACGGTAACTATTAACTACTCGTGTTTTCGAACGCAATCGGTAGATGCGGTATCTACCGGTAGAATTTTCGTAAATGCCTTTTGCAGTGAGACATGAATATATGTATTTGTATTTAAAAATATTTTTTGTTTTATGCGTACAACAAGGTAAAATATCTGGCGAGAGGTTATGTGCTGGTCACATCAGATTTTTATTATAGCACGCAAGCTAGATTATTAATAAAAATCTGATGTGGCCAACACATGACTTCCCGTCAATTCCATATTTGAAATAGCAATGAGCTTTTAAGTAAAGTATCACTTCCGGTTGATCTTTTGTAAACAAAATCTAATTTGTTGTTCCAATAAATAGCAAAGTCTGTAATACCAAATTTTAGATTGTATTTTATTAAGCTTTTCCTCGAAAATCTGTTAAGAGCTCCAAATTAAATACCACTTCTGGTTTATCATACAGGTATAGTCAAAATATAATGTTGTTTCAAATTATACACGAGTTCTAAATACCAAATTTGAGAAGTTTTGAATAATCTTTTAATATATTTTTTCAAGAAAATCTGTTTATAGCTTCCTGTAAAGTAGTACTGCCGCCATTGATGATATAATGTTTTGGCCAGATCTAGCTTCATCATGCCATTACGCCAGAATAACTAGAGACTGGTGTAACGAAAACAACGTACACTTTGTTCCGAAATTGGACAATCCTCCCAATGTACCTCAAACTCGACCAATAGATGAATTTTGGTCAATATTGACCAGAAAAGTGTACGACAAGGGATGGGAAGCTGCAAATGAAGAACAATTACGACGTCGCATTTATTAAAAGATTCGAGAAATCGATCCAGATGTTGTCTAGAGGATGATGGGGCAAGTCAGAAGAAAATTAAGGGCCATTGAAGATAATGGTCCATTATCAATAATTTAAATGTTAAATATTAATTGTTATACTTATTGTTAAGTGTTAAAAGTAAAAGAGTTTTAAAAAGTTGTCAGTATCTAAACATTTTCTAAAAAGTTTAAAAGCATACGTTATTTCTCTAAAAAAAAAAAAATTGTGAGAAAATATAAACATAAAATTATTCTGTGTGTAAAGGGAGAAGAACATGCTTTGATGAACTTGATGGTGATAATATATTATATTATAAAATATTCCAATGGACAAAAAAAGTTTCAGCGCATGGTAAAGGGAATAAAACAAATAATATTCGAAAAAAGGATTACCAAGCGTATCCCTTTATAAAATAAATTTTATTTGAAATGAAAAACATATTTACAAATACACAATGTCTGTACTAATTAATCATATGCAGTCTAGTGACATATTTAATTATATTTGATTGATTCAATATTATAATTTTTATATAAAACATAAATTAATTTATTTTTATATCAAACAAACGTCAAAATAATTTAAAATGAAAATATTTTAATATTAATGAAATTACGAACTACATAAATCAATAATATTGTACATAAGGTAGCATACATTTGTTTATTAAAATAATGTATGAGTGATATATTATTTATACAGCAAAAAATTATAATGAATCACATTTTACATTAACTTTTTATAACATAACACAATTTACAATAAAAACATGATATACCTATTCGTATTCGTACATACATCATACATACATAGCAATACTTTTATAAAATACTAAACATTAATAAGTACATTTTGTTATACAGAGTGTTGACGCTAAGGTGCGAACATAGGGCTTTAACATGGTATTTTAGATTTATGCAATTTCCTGCTCTCCTGTTCATTCTACGGCACGAACTATACAGTGCGAAACTGTTTTAACATTTTTTATTGTCTCTAGTTTCTTCACAATTTTAAAAAGAAATTTTAATATTTAGGTTTATTAGTAGCTATAGCCATGACACTTGTTTTCTTTTTTCTGGTTTTCATATATT
Source organism: Harpalus rubripes (assembly GCA_963082715.1). Taxonomy (NCBI): domain Eukaryota; kingdom Metazoa; phylum Arthropoda; class Insecta; order Coleoptera; family Carabidae; genus Harpalus; species Harpalus rubripes. Next base: position 7,068,803 of record OY720465.1, read on the forward strand.
ATTTATAAACGTCAAACGTCAATTTGACTTATGAAAAAGAAATAAATTAAATAATGATTGTTTATTCCAATGACGAACGCAAGGATGTTCTAATAAAACACTGGATAGCTGGTATACGTTTAACAAGTGAGGCAAGTGGTGGGGGTACGGCGCCATTTGCAGAAAAGGCAAAACGTCAAACGTTCGTTGGTCTATTATTGCATTATATGGTAGTTTTCTTGAATAAAGTGGTGTTTGTGTTGTGTTCTTAGTGAATAAATACTTTAAGTGAGATATTTCCGTAATAAAAGGCAATATGCCGTCTTCTTGTAGTGCTTTTGGGTGCACAAATAGACATAGCAAGGATAACCCTCGGCAATTTTTCAAGTATTATTATTCAGCTCACTTGTTCTGAATATGAACTGTGTAGTTTACATTTTTCTAAAAAATATAATTTTGACAAAATGTATACTTTTGTAATTCAACATTTTTTTTTACCTTCCGTCACCTTTAGGTAAGGAAGGTATTGTCTTTGGTCAAAAAATTCGGTGGTGAGTTTTTGATGAATAAGCACGTTTTAGGGTCCCTAGAATACGATTTTACTATTTTTACGATGATGTCTGTATGTGTGTGTGTGTGTGTGTGTGTATGTATGTGTGTGTGTGTCTGTGTGTGACAAAATTTTCTAATGCGATAACTCTAATACTACAAATCCAAAAATTATAATTCTTTCGTATTCCTCTTCGTTACATCCATGTGAAGAGCTGATTAGATTTTGGTTATAATTGGTCAACCGGAAGTACCCTCATTTGAAGATTTTAACAGTTTTTCTTGGAAAAACGATGTTAAATATCATTTTTTCACATTTAATGTTATTATAAATATTAAAGAATTATTTATTCTCTATACAATTTGAATGCATTTTATACTTCATATTAAATGGACATGAGTTAAAAAATTATGAAGACATTAAATATCATGTATATTAGTCAGCTTTGCTATAACTCTGGAAACAGCTGCTACATTAAGAAAATAGAAAATTCTGATTGAAAGGTGTCAGTGTCAAGTGCAGTTGACAGTATGTTTATGTTATAATTTTACTGGAAATATAGGATCTTTTGTTAGAAACTTTCTGTTGGAATTTGTTTAAAATACATACAACTGCCTTAAGGTAATGTACAAGAAATATAATCTTTTTCAAGTAACTTTCTGTATGACATTTATACAAAATACATAGAACTGACGGAAGGTAATGTGCTGGCCACATCAGATTTTTTAAATTTCATCTTAGTAAGTTTACATTTCCATGAAGAAGGCATATTTGGTGCTGAACCGTCGGCTATGTAATAAAAAAAAATTTCAAACGTTTTCACCAGACTGTTTTTCTCCAAGTTTTCCCAGTATTATTATTCATATAATATGTATACATATTATTATTACTATACTATTGATTTAAATATTTTACAGATTTCCTTTAAATAATAGTGGTATATTACGATTGTGAATAGATGCCATAAAAAGGAAAGATTTCACACCCATAAAAGCATTAAAAATTTGCAGTGATCATTTTCTTGAAACTGATTATTTGAAAAGTCCTGGAACATATATAAGAAGATTAAAACCAGACTCAGCACTTTCTGTATTTCCAAATTTTCCACCACATATGCAAAAGGCATCTATTTAATAAGCAAATATTATTTTTAAATTCATAGTCCTATTTTATTGTGAATTTGCTGTACATGTAACAATTGTATATTATATTATTAAAATAATAACTATAATTTTTAAAATATACGCAATAAATATAAAAAAATCTGTTAATTCATCCCATTTATAATTTGTTTCTATATGTAATTTTAAATTTGGCGCGTATTTTGCCTATTCTGCAATGGCTGCTCACAGGTGACTATGTGCACAACATACAAGTTACCAATCCAGTGTATATATTAATATAGTTTTGGAGGAACCCAGCTAAAGAAATATTATAATGGAAACAGTTACAAAAGATTCGGTAAATCCGAATCGAATACTGTTGAACCGAATAAAAGAATATAAACACTGACAAACACAATGACAGCTTTGACTTATTTGTTGCCAATGTAATTTGTGACATAAGTTAAGTTCGCATTTAAATTTGCTGGTGCAACGCATTTGGGATATAAGACCTACTTACAATTAAGTAGCACTTCAATAATCAACAATTTAAGTTACTGTGGAGAAACTAGGCATAATATACTTTTCGCAAGATTTACCAAATTTTTTGGCATTCTTGACAGTAAATGTCGTTGTAGGTAACTCATATTTACAATATTTCTACTATGGTTGTTTTTACCCAAAAGCTCCTCAATTACATTTTCTGGTCTTATTACATATTAATCTAAAGTTATTAGATTTCCATATAATTTAAAATAAACCATTCTCTTTCTCCTCTGTGCTTGCCATTGGTCAAAACTTTTTTTCGAAAATTCTTTTTGATTATCTTCAAATTCCTTTTTCAATTCATCATAATTTGGATTCGTAGAATTTTCTGTATTATTCCTCACATCAATATTATATTGATATTGCGTTCCATTTTTATCTACAAATGTATCATCTTCAAAAATGATATCAGGTATTGTAGAAAGTTGTTGAATAGGTTTTTCAATTTCAGTCAAAGATTTCGTACTATTTTCTACATCAAATACTCCAGTCTTTTCTATTTTGAAATAGGTATCTTTCTTTTTCATATTATCAAAATTAATTTCATAATAATTTTCAAAATCCTCCAAAAAATTTGAAGGTAATTCGTCATTTGTTTTGGGAACAGTAAAATCATTTGACCATTGTTGCACAACCATTTTTCCAGAACCATTTAAACCATAATGTGGGAGAGATGGTTGATAAACTTTACACCATTTTTCAAGTGGTTCGTGGACAGAACACATACCGAATTTTATTGCCATACTGGCCATAATAGTAACAGGAAGTTTACATGGGCTGTTTAGACATAAATTATTATTTTGGGGGTTTAAAAATTTTGAATTGAAAGCCATCATATTTGAAAACTCATTTCCCAAACCATTTTTTATAGTAATCCAACCTAATTCTTTGCAAGAACATGGTAAAAAATTATTTGTAACATATACGCTACTATGGACGTTTTTATAAGCGATGTAGTCTGAATGTAAACTCCCTATATCTGCGTGGGTAATAGTGTTATTGTCAAAGATATAAGTGAATAACAAATTACCAAAACTTGTAAATGCGTTTTCAAGTAAGCCTGGTCCAATTCCTTGAAAAGCACTTGTTTTTAACGATTCAAAATAATTGTTTTCTATTGTTATATTTTGAGATAACAAAATAAAAGCGAATGAATGTGTTTTTATGATATAATTATTAACAAAATTAAATTCAAATGATGTACTATCAATTACATTTCGAGGTAATTCATTAAATTTTGAATTTTGGAATAAAATTTTGGGACTGCGTACACTAAATGACTTGTAATCTAATTTATCAAAAGTGCTGTTTATTATATCAAAACTTTCTTCTTTTAGCATTTGTATATTAATGGACAATGGCTCCATTGATTTGACAGTGACATTATTCCAATAAAATCTTCTAAATTCTGTCAAATTATAAAAAGCATCTTTTTCAATAATTCCAATATTAACATTTGTAAACGCCAGCTTTTCTAAAGGTCTAGTGTTAACAGCACATCTATGTGCACTAGCTAAAGGAAATTTCATTTGTTTAAAAGTTTTTTCAGGGATATAAGGCATAGACTGAACATTTTGTAATATGACTTGTTCTGGCATCTGAGCTACGTCTTTATACAAAAGATTTGTGAAGTTGAATACTCCTATGTTTTTCATGTATAGAGATTCGACTTGGCGTCCAACAGCTGTACATGTTAAGTCGATTTCGACGGAAGTGCAGTTGACGATTTTCAGATGTTTGATTTCTGCTGGAGCGTTGAAGTTCCAAAGACTGAATAGCTGAAAGACAATAATAATAGTCATTTATAGTACAAGTGTGTAAAGATATATTTTATGAACAAGAAGTTAACACCTCGCTGCAAGGAAAAAAAAATTCTAGTTTATGGGGTATCCGTATAAAGAATAAAACTTTCATATCATTGATAAAAAAAATTTGATCATTGTGAACTTCCCTCCTTTTTTGAGGTACTGTAATACCTCGAAAATGTTCCGTAAACATTCTTTTTTTACCTCCCGTCATACCGTAGGTAAGGGAGGTAATGTATTCGTGCCAAAAATTCGATGGTGAGTTTTCACTAAATAAGCACGAATTAGGGTCCCCACAACACGTTTTCAATATTTTTACAATAATGCCTGTGTGTGTGTGACGATTTTTTTTGTCCACGATAACTCTTATAACAAACTTCCAAATCTATTTTCCGTACTTAAGCTTCCTGTATTCGTATAACGCGTTGATTAGATTTTGGGTAAAATTGGATAAATGGAAGTGATACTTTACTTGACGTCCATAACAGTTTTTAATGAAAAACTATATTAAAATATAATTCAAAACTTTTCAATTTTAGTATTTAAGACTTTTATATCATGGGGAACAACATATTTTGGCTAAAATTAATCAACTTATACTTTACTTGAAGCTCTGAACTGATTCTCGTGAAAAATATATTATGATATACTCCAAAACTTGTCAAATTTAGTATTTACAACTTTTATATGAAGGGGAACAACATAGTAGATTTTGAACACAATTGATAAACCGGAAGTGATACTTTATTTGAAGCTCTGAACAAATTTTCGTGAAAAATATATTGATACAATAGAAAACTTTTAAAATTTGGTATTTAAGATTTTTATATTAATAAGAATGTTATATTTTTTCTAAAATTGATAAATCGGAAGTGATACTTCACTTGATGCTCTTAACAGATTTTTGTAAAAAATAAATTATTGCGATCCAAAACTTTTCAAATTTGGTATTTAAGTATTTTATATTAATGAGAACGACATATTAGATGTTTTCTAAAATTGATAAAACGGAAATACTACTTTACAGGAAGCTATAAACAGATTTTCTTGAAAAAATATATTAAAACATAATACAAAACTTATCAAATTTGGTATATAAAACTCGTGTATAATTTGAAACAACATATTAGATTTTGACTATACCTATATGAGAAATCGAAAGTGGTACTTAATTTGGAGCTCTTAACAGATTTTCGAGGAAAAACATAATAGAAAATTTCCTATTACAGATTTTTTATTTATTGGAACAACAAATTAGATTTTGTTTACACACGATCAATCGGAAGTGATACTTTACTTAAAGTTCATTGCTATTTCAAACATGGAATTGACGGGAGGTCATGTGTTGGCCACATCAGATGTTTTTCTTAAGTATCGTTCACAACAACAAAATTAAGGTAGCGGTAGAATTAGTAGCAGTGGTCTTGGTAAAAGATTGAATGCGTTATAGCAAACGTATTCTTTCAGATCCAATAATTAGAAATTTAGTAGTATCGCAGTGGTAACGGTAGCGTTAGGAGTTTTTAAACTCCAAACTTCTACGTTACCACTACCGCTACCGCTTAATTTTTTGACGTTTATTGACATCTGAATTCAGATTGCATCTGATAAAATGAGCAATAGAAAAGATCATTTTGTTGTGTGCATCAGTTGTTGCCGACTGTTGCAATATACAGGATGTCTCACAACTCGCACCCCAGACGAAACTGACACTTGCCGACGACAATAGGTTGCCAACAAATAGAAGAAAATAATTTACGGCTGCTTGCATAACGGAGTTACAAGACTTTTTAATCCACCAATCCCGGAAGGATATCTTGAGGTGTGATGATATTACAAAATAAAACTGGTTGCTAGGTTTTAAAAATACTACTACTGAGTTATAAAATTTGTTTGACATACTGTAATTTTGACACTTAGCGAAGGTGTCATCCGAGATCATCATTTATATCGTACAGTGCAACGTGTTGTAGTAGCTGTGTAAAATGTGTTAAACGAAAATATTATTGTCATTTGAATTCTTTGTAATCAGCGGCTGAATACATGGTAATAATTTGCCTTTTCTATTCACCTTGTCAAATTTAATTTGATACTGACATTTTTGGACAACTACAGTCGCCCACACATTTTAAAGAAGATTTGATTTGTATAAAACCCTAGTAACGTAAAATTACGGCAAACACACGTTAAAGATGTAGGTCTCTGATTGGTCAGTTTTAAGACGTCTTTTCTCGAATATCTTTTAAGCTAGATTTTTTTTCTTCGAAATTACACATCCGAGTGCAGTCTCGTGTTTCCTCATTCGCTCTGGGGCGCGAGTTGTGAGACAGCCTGTATAAACAAACAGACCTATTAAATGTCTCAAAGTTAACTTCTTCATAATAACAATAATATCAGCATCAAATTACAAGCCTTTAAATTCTGACCTTTATACTCATATAGGGGTGTATTCTGCAAGGAAACTGTTAATTTTTAATATATTTTGTATTCTGTAACTATCATTTCTGTTAAAATTTTAACACCCGTGTTAAAATTAGGTGTTAAAACTGTATATTTTAACGTCATTCAAATCGATGCCTTTAAAATTTTAACATCTGTTTATACAATAAAATTATCACAGCATTTGACAATTTTGCACTTCTAATTCATGAAAATGAAATAGAACACGATAGAAAATTACCATGGTTGAATATAAAAAAATATCTTGGTGATATTTAATAAAATATATAACTGTTTTACGAAGTATTTTATTTAATAACGATCACCCGTTCCATCGTATGTCTTTGTGTATCACAGCGTGATGCCAGTAGGAATATTTAATTAACGTAATTCGAGAAAGAAACCTTTGAATGGTATACCGAGAGCAAGATTTAGGTGTATCGTAAAACATAGTTCTTTATTATAATGTAGGTATAAAATGCAGTTAAAATGCTTATTCCTGTCTTGTTCGTCAAACCAACGTAACTTAACATTTTGGAATGTCAATTTTGAGGATCAAGAAGAAGAAATTTTACATACCTAATGATAACTTAATATTTACAGTTTCATTTTTAATATGGAACCTAAAAATGAGACATGATTATACAGCAAATTTTATTTATTATCCGAAGCATTATTTCCATTCGTTTTTCTAAAATTTCAAAGTGACAGATTCGTTTTCTAAAATTTAAAAGTGACATAAACTGACAGTTGTTTACTCTTTTTATCATGTTTATTTATTTGTGTTACGGTTACTAACTACATGACTTTAGTAAAGACGTGCCTTTTTTCTGTCTTGTTGATCACTTCATTCTGGTGTTTAACAGACATGTTAAAATTTATTATTTTAACAACAGTGTCAAATTTTCGTATAGAGAATACCAAAAAATGAATTTATTGTTAACAGTCATGTTAAAATATAATTTTTAAAGGCATGTTAAAATTAACAGTTTTTTTACAGAATACACCCCATGTTCTGTCAATAGAGACTACATTGAAAGTATCGTTTTTTCTTAGGACAGTGCTTCATATTTCGCGCTATACTCTGACGTCACACTTTTCTACCCCATTAAGTGTATATTGAAAGTAGCCGAAAGAGTTTTATAGAAATTTCTCATAATTTCTGCAGGTTTCATAATTTGTTGAAAATGAAAGCCGGCAAGACTATAAGCCTGGGCTCGAATATTTATTTTGCAATAATAAAAAAAAAATACTTACAATTCCATCCAAATTCTGGCAAACATATTCAATTTCGTATCTTATAGGACTGGCCTGCATTTTGTTACATTTCCACCCTGCTCGATCACACCCCGGAAAAGTAATCTTAGTTGCACTTTTTCCTATTGTTATACATAGGAGCAAAACAACCCATCCCAATTCAACCTGAAACATTTTCACTGTTGACTGTTCTCCACGGCTGCGAGACGAAGATTGTGAATTTGGATTGAGTGTGCGTTGATTTATAAAGCAAAACAACAAAAAATCAAGCGGGGAATTACTTATGACACAGATGAGTCGAGGAAGCGGGAATTTACGGCTTATCAAGAATGGATTACTTATCTTATTTTTGTAGATGTTTGAACATTGTTTTAAGTTGGCTTAGAATTTTAATAAATAAATAAATACAACATTTATGCTTTATTTATTATTTATTGTTGTACTACTTTGTTCTTTATTTGCAAGTTTTGGTAATGACGATATATCTGTACCGTTGCAGATACCGGGCGTTACATCATACATAGGTTCTTAAAACAGGTGTGGCGAGAGCACCACAGTAGTCACTTTTGTAAAATAAAATATAAATAAATACTCTTATATCATCACGGCATATTACCCATTGCTGGGTGTGCTAATTTGCTTTGTTCGCAGATATCAATAATGATGATGACATATTCTTACCGTGCGACTGCACTACACAATTTACTTTTGTGCCAATTAAAATTCGAAATAATATTTGGTGTCGGTCGGGATCGAACCCGGATCCCCACTTTTTTGTGATTTGAAAATAAGCCAATTTCATATTTTTTAAATAGTATATTATATACTCAGGGACTAAAGTGCATATTCAATCCTGTGGGTGAAGTTTATTTCCCGAGGCGAAGGTGAGGAAAATAATCACCTGAGGGATTGAATGCACTTTAGTCCTGTGATATATACGCTATTTATCGCACTCCCGTATCAAATGGAACCATATTAGTGTAAAAGAAATTAATCTTACAATTTGACAATACAAATGTCAAAAATTTTGTTCAAATTTAAACTCAACGCCTGCTCAAAATGTAGTGCAGATACGAATAAATAAATCATAGTAACTATATGATGTTATGGAAACATCTTGTTTATTTTTACTTTAGTTCCCCAGGGTTTTTTTCATATTTAATCCCTTGAACTTTAGTCCCTGAAGTGAGTGATTAGAATAGCTCTTTAGTCTCGGGAGTGCGAAAAAGTATTTTTCGTACCTCCGTCCATTTTGATTAGTATTACAGAACTCAAAATCGTCCAGAAATGCGCTGTTGCTGACCTAGGCCGGCAAAAGGAGTTGGCATTACTGTTCTGGTGACATGTCAATTTAAGATTATTTTCAACACAAGAATTAGCAAAATGTTTACAAATTTTAGGGCTAAATCTTTAATTGTTGTAACTTAAATCACTCAATTTTGTCATAAAAATAATAATATGCTGTCGTTAATGACATCTCGTATAGATTAATTATAAGTTTCAACTTTAGGACTAGTTTGTTTTGTAACTACAACTAACTTCACGTGATACAATTGAGTTTCCGCAATCTGTCATTAAAATATACGAAAGTATATAAAATATATATATAACTAATGATAATATGTTATATTTTCAATAGATATAAAATAATTACGCATTTTAAGCTCAAATGAAAGTAATTATAATTAAACTTGCAATGCAAAACCGATAAAAATATGTTTATTTTTTAGGTTATGTAACATAGAATAAAGTGTAGAGAAATATACGAAGAATTTATGCAGAAGTCGGTACAAAAAATCTTGTGTATCATACGCCCAGAAACTGTTTTGCGAGATGTCGTATTTGTCAAAATGAAATCGGTCTCGCAAATATTCAGTTTCTGGCCTAGTGATACAAATAACTATTGATGTCGGTCGGGATCGAACGCGGATCCCAACTTTTGTGTGATTTGAAAATGAGCAGTTTCACATTTTTTAAAAAGTATTTTGAATTAAAGTTTATGCAATATTTTTTATAATAATATAGAAAATAATAATAATTTATTGTTATTTTCGTAAATAATTAAATAAAAAGATTGGCGCCAGAAATTGTCATGAAAAATAACCCCCCACTCCTGTGACGTCGGAGCCCCTACACTACGTCATTCATAACCAATAGGAAAACAGTTTACGTTATTTATATAAATAAAAGTAGACGATAGTTTGTCACATGTTAAACTGTATGCGCTCTGACGTCACATTCTGTTTCAGATCACGTGATTTTTTCAAAATACTACGCACAAATTTCGATAATTAATTGTAAAATATATAATTAGATATTTCCTGATATTTTCAAATTTGAAGCTCTTCAAAGAATAATATCTTTTAAAATTTAATACTTAGAAGTCATATAAAAATTCTTGCAAAAGCCGTTGACAGTGTATTAATAGGTTACGTTAATGTGTAGAATATCATTCATTAATGAAACTTATTAATGCATATTTTTACCTCCCGCTACCCTTGGTAAGGGGGGTATAGGTATCGTGCTAAAAATCGCATATCCAGATTTTGGAAATGAGCACGTTTTAAGGTCCCTAGAATCCAATTTTAAAATTTCACGATGATGTCTGTGTGTATGTGTATGTGTATGTATGTATGTATGTGTATGTATGTATGTATGTATGTATGTATGTATGTATGTATGTATGTATGTATGTATGTATGTATGTATGTATGTATGTGTGTGTGTGTGTGTGTGTGTGTGTGTATGTGTGTGCGTGCGTGCGTGCGTGCATGCGTGTGTGTGCATGCGTGCGTGCATGCGTGTGTGAGGGTGCGTGCGTGCGTGTGTGTGTGTGTGTGTGTGTGTGGTGTGTCAAATACAATCATTCAGAAAAATTTAAAACCTTGTATGGAAAAAACCCATTAAATGTTGGTGTAAATTTGATAACCGGAAATGGGACTTTACTTGAAGCTGAAAATAGTTTGTATTCGAAAAATACTTTTAAATGTTATTTTTTGGACATTAATATTGTTATAAAAATTAAAGATTATTAAATTTTCTACAGATTTGCAAAAATACTTTTGGTAGATATATTATGGATAAATTTGTAAAATTATATATAATTCAAATCCCGGAGCTTTAAACAAACAAAACTTTTTGGTTAAGCAGTTATTCAAATGTATGTAAATGACAGATAAATGTCACTGTCAGAGAACTAATCATTTCAAATTGATAACAGTAAAGTTTTAAAAAGAAAAAAGTAAATAGAACAATAAGAAAGAAAGTCAATACAGTTTCCAGTATAAGTAAATATGTAGGTATGTATTTAGATTAGTAAAAATTATATATAAATATGTATTTCTTTCTTTTATTTATTATTATTGTAGAGAATAGGGATTCGTATTGTCCTCTCTGATAGGCTGGAATTGGAGTCACGAGACAAGTTTACCCAATGTAATTTCGTCTACTTAAAACTGCCGCTGCGAATGGTAATCAAAATACATAATAAATAAAAAGATTTCACAGAATAAGTTTATTGGCATAATATAATTAAGTATGCTTAAAGCTGGATTATGTCGTAAAAAGATAACAATTTCATAGAATCCAACCCTGGGTCTTTGCACAAATTATATAGTCTTAAACTAATTTGTGATAAGTGTGCTAAAAGATTTCTTTGTAGTACCATAATAAAAGACACGTTAGGCTGGTTTATGTAAGCTGTACATTTATACATTTACCTTAGAATTAACTATATATTTTTCATTAAACTTTACATACGCTGTCCGGTACATGTTTTTTAGGGTAAACCAGTAAGAACAGGCCGGTAATATAACGTAATGCATTTGCAAATTATTGACCACGAAAGTTATTTTAAACGATTTTCACTGTTTAAGAACAAAATGAGATTAACATATATATCGTAGAATATTAATTAAAATATTACGCTATAACTCATAATAATTAAAATACGTGAAACTGGTACAACTATTCCGGCACAATCACTCGAAATCAAACATAAAAATCTGGTGTGGCCAACAAAATACCTCCCGCCATTTACAGCCCGAGTCACAAAAAAGATTAAGTTCATCCTTATTTTTGGATTAGCGAATTTTACTCGAATTTTGACAGTTTAATTCTTAAAATATAGTGTAATCTAATCCAAGTAATTACCTTTTTTAAACCCCTCAACAGAATTAAATCCCAATTACAGAGTGGGTTCACATTCACACACATCCATGTCTTAGTGGGATTCGAACCCAGAGCCACCGAACGCACTCATGACTTATGAGGCGTTGAGTTCCGGAGCTATAATAAAATGAGGATTAAATTTTAAATACCGGGATAGAACAGAATTCACTAATCCAAAAATGAGGATTAGCTTAAACATTTTTGTGAATCGTTAATTTTTATTAATAATATATACCTACATATTTACTTATGCTGGAAACTGTATTGAACTCCTTTTCTATTGTTCTATTAACTTTTTTCTTTTTAAAACGTTACTAATATTATTTTGAAATGATTAGTTCTTTGATAGTAGCATTTATCTGTCAGTTACATATATTTGAATAACTGCGTTTTGTTTGTTTAAAGCGTAGGCTCTGGGATTTAAATTATAGATAATTTTATAAATTTATCCATAAAATATATAGAAAAAGTATTAATGCAAATCTATAGAAAATTTAATAATCTTTAATTTTTATAATAACATTAATCTCGAAAAAAATAACATTTAAAGGTATTTTTCGGAGAAAAACTATTTTGAGCTACTAGTAAAGTGTCATTTCCGGTTATCCGATTTTCAACAAAATCTAATAGGCTCTTTCCATTACAGAAAAGTTCGAAATACAAGGTTTCAAAATTTTCTGAATGATAGTATTTGAGGTAGAGTGGAGGATCCACACATACATACACACAGACATCATCGTGAAAATGTTAAAATTGGATTCTAGGGACCTTAAAACGTGCTCATTTACCAAAATATCGATATGCGATTTTTAGCACGATCCCTATACCTCCCTTACCAAGGGTAGCGGGAGGTAAAAAAAATAGAGGATTCATTTTCAATTTTCAACATCATTAATACGATGACAACCCTTAGGGTCAAGATATCAAATACCATACATCCTAAACAATGTAACACATCCTAACGTACCCTATATTTTCTTCCTCTTGGTTTTAGGGTTCCTACGAACTCACATTTAAACAACCAGTAAACAGTGAACTAGCGTAAATATGTAAGTATGTTACATTTTTATAACCCAATTTTAATCCATGTCCTACCCTTGTTATAAATCGTAGTTGTATGTGTTAATAAATAAACGTAACGACCGAACGTAATTCTCAAATATAAGTGAGACTGAGACAATTACTCTGAAGCCGAGGTCGACTCCGAAGCGTAGATGTTGGATGGAGAAGAAGAATGCTCGTGCTGCCGGTCATATTTTCCACGGGGCTGGAACTGATGTCTTTAATCGGGGAACCGGCGTCACAAATCAACCAAAGGTTTGACAGTGTCATTAAGAACTGGCTTGTATGTCGGCTATACTTCATGCGCTACCGTATATTACTGCAACCTACAGCACGGCGCCTTCGGCACGGATTGGTTTCGTCCGAAAACGACAACTTTTCGATTTTGAGAAAGAACATATGTATGTGTTTTTTTGCGTAGGGTATTCTCTGAGGATTACTAATATTAAAAATTTATTAAAAATATTAGTGTTGATAGGTAAACAAAAGGAAAAAAACAAAAAATCATAATATAAATTGATTGTTACACAAGATATAAAGCATTTAAATTTTTCTGATGTACTAGATGACCTTCCAATGGGAGACCAGTTGAAATCCCTACTCCATGTTCGAATGTGATAAGACGCCGCATGAACCACTGATAGTACACCGCTGGTACTGTACAACTAGTACGTCACTATCACGTGACACAAGAAAATCAAATTTTAAAAATTAATATCTCGCTTATTACAAGGAATTTTTTACTCGGGTTTTCACAGATACTCTTAGATATAACTGATTCTTAAGAAAAATAAATAAAAAAAATATGAGAGAATACCCTATTGAATGTTTATGAATCTGTAGGATCTTACCTATACTGAATAAAGTATAAACCAAAACGTCGGTTTTGTAAGAATAAATGATGTATTTTATGACTGAGATTTCGAGTATCTGTTGATATAATATAATATACATCTTTAATAATAATAACATACATCTTTATTCCTTTAGAAAATATTTACATAACGATTCAACTTTAGCATGATAAAACATTAACAGTTGAGGGAGAGTTAAATATTGTTTTATTTTATACCGGAAGTTCCATAATTACAATTTTCACACAATTCAATAACCAATATGTGTATCTGCAATAATAACCGAGAGAAAGGGTGTATTCACTTTTTTGTAAAAATATCGAATATCTCGAAAAAGAAAAGAGATATCGACCAGTGGTTTTAAAACCTTAAATCTACGCCCTTCAAACTACTTAAATACAAATTTTCATAATTTTCAATTTTTTAAAAATTTCGACCTTTTTTTAAACCACAGCACCCTCATACCCAAAAATGGGTGAGCAGTACACCTTCAACGACTTCACCAGTAAATTCCTCATCCCAAAAAACATATGTATACCAATTTTTAACAAAATATTCCAACGGATACATTAATTATTAAACATTCCTTAAAATTGTCAAAAACTGAAAAAATCGCAAGGGGTACACCTTAGATTTTTTGCGATTTTTGGCCATTTTCAGACTTTTCCTTCTGGAGACTGTAATAGTTGTTCAAAAATTATGAAAATTGGTATGCTTATGTAATTTTGCTCGTAGAATCTAATGGTGATATCGCCAGCGGTGTATAATTGACCATTTTTGGGATATGACCCAAAAATGGGCATTTTTGAGCAAAGTTTTGAGGACGAATATCTCGGACACGAAAAGAGATATCGACCTGTGGTTTTAAAATCTTAAATCTACACCCTTCAAACTACTTAAAAACAAATTTTCGGAATTTTTAATTTTTTAAAAATTTCCACCCTTTTTTATAGCACACCATCCTCATTACCAAAAATCTGATGTGGCCAACACCAAACCTCACGCTATTTAATTTTTATTATTTTAAATACATATACATACTTACATATTTAGTTATTGCGGATACTGTATTAAGATCCATTCCATATAACTAGGGTTCTATTTACTATTTTCTTTTTAAAAGGTTACTGTTATTAATTTGAAATGATCAGTTCTTTGACAGTGACATTTATCAGTCAGTTACATACATTTAAGATATGAACTGTGTAACCAAGGAGTTTTGCTTGTTTAAAGCCGTAGGTTCCGGGATTAAATTTATAGATAATTTTATAAATGTATCCATAATGCAAATCTGATGATGTGGACACAACATGAGTTCCTTGTACGCAAGGGCTAATTTAATATTATTGGATGTGCTAGACGCAGAATATAATTTTCTAAAATTACTTGAAGCATTTATTTCTAAAATCAAAATAAAACCATTTCATTCAAGAAAAACTGTTAATAACTTCAGGTAATATATCACTTCCGGTTAGTCTATTTTAACCACAATCTCCTATGTTATTCCCATTGACATAAAAGTATACCAAATTTGAAAAGTTTTGGATTATATTTTATAATAGTTTTTCATTAAAATCTATTATGTGCTTCAAGTAAAGTTCTACTTCTGGAAATTATATAATGACCAAAAAGGGAGGTGCACATCTAGATATTATAGCAGTCCTAAATACAAAATTTCAACTTTCTACGGCTTACCATTTTTGAGTTATGCGAGATACGTACCGACGTCACAACGAAATTAGTCAAAATGGATACAGGGATGGTCAAAATGGATATTTCCGTTGAAATTTTTCGCGATTACAATACTTCCTTTACTTTGTACAAGGAAGTAAAAATATATTTATTTCAATGAATAACCATTTTATCTAAGATTTTTGATATATTTTTTACTTCCTTGTACGAAGTAAAGGAAGTATTGTAATCGCGAAAAATTTCGGTTTTGTGATTTCAACGGAAATATCCATTTTGACCATCCCTGAATCCATTCTGACTAATTTAGTCGTGACGTACGTACGTATCTTGCATAACTCAAAAACGGCAAGCCGTAGAAAGTTGAAATTTTATACTTAGGACTCCTATAACATCTAGTTGTGCACCTCCCTTTTTGGTCATTCCATAATTTCCAGAAATGGTACTTTATTTGAAGCCTATAATAGATTTTAATGAAAAACTATATTAAATATAATCCAAAACATTTCAAATCTAAGACTTTTATATCAATTGGAATAACATAGCAGATTTTGGTTAAAAAAGGCTAACCGGAAGTGATATATTACCTGAAGTTGTTAATAGTTTTTCTTGAATAAAATGGTTTCATTTTGATTTTAGAAATAAATGCTTCAAATAAGAGTTTTAGAGAATTAAATTCTGCGTCTAGTACATCAAGTATTATTAAATTAGCCCTTTGTATAAGCGAGATATGTAAATATAAAACTTATATACTTTTTGGTTCTTGTAATGAAGCTTGCTAGGGATTAGGAAAAAAATAACAAAAAAATAATAAATAGATGTTAATGTCAAATTACGTCAAATACGTGTAATTTTATAATTGGGTCTATACTTCATATTGGTCTTGCGTACAAGGAAGTCGTGTGTTGTCCACATCAGATTTTTTTAAATTCATAATCTTAATTATGCGATTTTTTAAAAAAACTAGGACACTTTTTATAAACCCGGGGGGACGTCCGAGGACGCATTCAAAAAGAGGGCATGTCCTCGTAAACTAGGACGTCTGGTCACCCTACACAGAACCCTAACATTCAAATTGCCGCCCAAGCAAAGTGACAGTCACAGTCAAACCCCAAACATATAGCGTTTTCAGCTTACAAGTCGAGTGCGCACTGGTGCGCACTTTTTTGCACTGAGCGTTTTCAGCTTATCATTGAGTGCAAAAATTAGTCAGCTGATGCGTTTTCAGCTTAAGAAAAAGTTGCACCGTGCACTGGCTCAGTGCGACTTTTGTGCACTGACTCCCTAGGCAAGTGCAATAGTGTCAGTGCAAATATGGCGAATGAGGGCAGAACTCGTTCAGTGTGGTCACGTGATATGTTGCACTCAGTGCGCACTTGCACTGTGTAAGCTGAAAACGCTAATAGATTGACCACAGAAATAAGACCACGTGCGAGCCCGGGATCCATAACAAAACCACCTTATGTTGGAATTTCTTTTGCCAACGGACGATTTCTGTTGGTCCGATTTCTCCTGCTCGACAGCCAGATGATTTCTCGGTGATGGACGAGGGAAATCTGCGCAAGTTTGGGCCATAGCGCTGCGGGCCGTCGCGGCGTCTGATAAGTGGCGTCAATATTAAACATGATTTCTTGTTTCTTACCAGCAATATTGCCCGCACTAAATCACGCCAATGGACTCGGCGCGTGACTCGGATTTATCAACACCACTAAACTTGAATACGCTCTACACACACTATGTAAATAGCGACAAAGAATATAAACTATTATTCACGAAAGATGACTATTCAAGGTCATTTGTGAGCCGCCTGATATAATATTACTTACAGATAACTTCATTGCATTTCGTGTGCATAGGCGTGCAACATGAAATATTTATGGACACATTTTAACTGAAAAAATAAGAGTAGTATATTTCAAAATTATGTTTCTTTCTAAATAATGCCTTTCTGAAAGATTTATGTTCTTCACTTATGCGTTTGCAAAATACAAAAACATTGACTTAATTTGTAAACCAAGGAATAATAATTTGATTTACACGTCAACGCCACTGGGTAAATATTAGCACAGGGGGCAGTGTAGTAGATAATTAGGTATCTATAATTCTACGACATACGTCATTATTATTTATAGTGTGTTAGAAAATAATGCCACTATTTACGTATATCTGTCACACCACATAAACTAAATACACATAGGTCAAATAATCTTTCTCTTTCTAATACCAAATGTTGCTAAGCTACTGCTATAAAGTGATGTGTATTCTTTCTTCGAACAAATGTCCTTGAATAGTCATCTTTCGTGAATAATAGTGTACACGCTTTTAGCTGTGTAACAGTGGCTTAATTACAAATTTGAAACTAGTGTTAAAAATTGATAACTGCAAGATGTTAATATTTTGTGAGAAGTGATTTGATAATGGAGTGGAGTTTCGTCAACTTATACGTTATATTCAGGAAGAAATTATTATTCAGCATTAAATAACATAAATAATAGTATATTATATACTCATAGGGAAGTTTATTTCCCGAGCCGAAGGTGAAGGAAATAATCACCTGAAGGATTGAATGCACTTTAGTCCTGTGGTATATACGTTATTTTTCGCACTCCCGTATCAAATGGAACCATATTAGTGTAAAAGAAATTAATCTTACAATTTGACAATACAAATGTCAAAAATTTAAACTCAACGCCTGCTCAAAATGTAGTGCAGATACGAATAAATATATCATAGTAACTATATGAAATTATAGAAACATCTTGTTTTTTTTTACTTTAGTCCCCCAGGGTTTTTTTTTCATATTTAATCCCTCTGGGACTGAATTTGAACTTTAGTCCCTGAAATGAATGATTAGAATCGCTCTTTAGTCTCGGGAGTGCAAAAAATACATTTTTTACCTCCTGCTACCTTTGGTAAGGGAGGTATAGGGATGGTGCTAATAATCGCATATCGAGATTTTGGTAAAAGAGTCCGTTTTAAGGTCCCTTGAATCCAATTTTAACATTTTCACGATGATGTCTGCATGTATGTATGTGTGTGTGGATCCTTCACTCTAACTCAATTTTTTTTTAAATCTTGTATTTCGAACTTTTTCTGCATTGGAAAGAGCTTATTAGATTTTGGTGAAAATCGGATAACCGGAAATGGCACTTTACTAGAAGCTCAAAATAGTTTTTCTTCGAGAAATACCTTTAAATTTTCTATAGAAATGCATTAATACTTTTTCTATATATTTTATCGATAAATTTATAAAATTATCTATAATTTAAATCCCAGAGACTACGCTTCAAACAAACAAAACGCAGTTATTCAAATGTATGTAACTGACAGATAAATATCACTAATCATTTCAAAATAATATTAGTAACGTTTTAAAAAGAAAAAAAGTAAATAGCACAATAGAAAAGGAATTCAATACTGTTTCCAGCATAAGTAAATATGTAGGTATGTATTTAGATTAATAAAAATTAACGATTCACAAAAATGTGTAAGTTAATCCTCATTTTTGAATTAGTGAATTCTATTTTAATGTGTAAGTTAATCTTTATTTTATTATAGCTCCGGTAACTCAATGGTTAGAGCAACGCCTCATGTCATGACTGCCCTCGGGGCTTTGGGTTCGAACCCCTTTAAGGCATGGATTTGTGTGAATGTGAACCAACTCTGTTATTGGGATTTAATCCTGTTGAGGGGTTTAAAAAAAGGTAGTTACTTGGATTAGATTAGACTATATTTTAAGAAATAAACTGTCAAAATTAGAGTAAAATTCGCTAATCCAAAAATAAGGAGTAACTTAATCTTTTTTGTGACTCGGGCTGTAAATGGCGGGAGGTATTGTGATGGCCACACCAGATTTTTTAGAAGGACATTGAAGCAGAATACTAGCTAAATGGTGCAATGGCGGCTATAGGTAAGTTTAGTTAAATCGTCTTATTTTGAGTCAAAGAATCTGTGATTAAGCCATGACCCCTATTTCCAAGATACCCTGTATTTGTCCAAACTGTGATGATATATTTATTAGCATCGATACGACTTGAAATTAATTTATTACATCCCTAAAAGAATTATAGCTCATCCAATAAAAATCTTCGTTGACATCCCCTCTTCCATTGACAGATTAATTCCAATATTTATTACAATACATTTGAAGGTCGCGATGACAACGGGTCACTTGGAGGTCACATCATAGAAGCTTATGACCCTTGAACCGATGCCAATTTTGTTATGAATTCGAACAATTTAAAAATTATTTATTGGTTCTTGTCACATTTATAATAATTTACTATGAAATGTTTTGAAGCATGGGGATTTTTGAGAAATTAAAATTACTGTAATTATTAGGATTACGAAACCTTGATGAAGTGTTTTCCTATTTTATATCTACGTAGATTACTACTATCAAAATATAAGTGACCTTGTAACAATCAAATTTTTCGCAAACCGGAAATGCATTAGATAAAACAAAAATAAAATTTCCTAACTACAATTTTTACCTCCCGCTATCTTTGGTAAGGGAGGTACATGGATCGTGCTAAAAATCCCATATCGAGATTTTGGTAAATGACCAGCTTGTATTTCTACTTTATTCTAATATGGAAAGAATACATTAGATTTTGGGGTAAATGAAGCTCAAAATAGTTTTACCTTAAAAATACCTTTAGATGTAATTTTTTGGAGATTTATGTTATTATAAAAATCTGATGTGGCCAACACATAACCTCTCGCCAGACATTTTAGCTGGTTGTACGCATAAAATAAAACACATTTTTAAATACAAATATATATATTCATATCTCACTACAAAATAACTCTTACATATATTTGCAAAATCTATGGGATATTTAAATATAAATTATGTATAATACATATATTTTCTTTATATTCAATATCCTGAAATTTTCTTTTTCCTACTTTCCTTTTCTTTTTCTTTATATTCGTCATTTTTTCGCAAATTCCTTTTATATTCTTTTTTACTTATATTCTTTTGCGTTGTTGACTTTTTTTATTTTCATAATCTTAATAATGATGTACAAATATTTGTGACAATGGCATGCAAATATTTTTGACAGTGACATTTATGTGTTAATTACAAACATTTAAATTTCTTGCCTTGAAGTAGTTTGATCTGAGATTTTTTACATCAAATTATTTTATATGCATTTCTTTTTCTCTAAATCTATAGAAGATATAATAATGAATTTATATTTATCAAATAAAGAATTTAACGTTCTTTAATATAAGTATTTACATAAATTTTCAATAAATAATATTTAGATGATATTTTTCTTGTAACTACTACTTCCGGTTGTCCAATTGTTACCAAAATTTAATCAACTCTTCCCATTATTGTTAGATTGAGGAATCCGTTGTTAAAAATGTCTTAAGTCTTATAGTATTTGAGAAATCGTGGATCAACATCCACACATCCACACACACATACGGACATCATCGAAAAATGTTATAATCGGATTCTAGGGCCATTAAATCTGAATATGCGATTTTTAGCATGAATTCAATACCTCTCTTAGCAAGAGGTAAAAATTAAATAATATTAAATTTTCTACAGGTTTGTATTAATAAACCGGTAGGAATCACTTATTGCCCTTATAATACTTTAATAACTATTCGGCAGGCTCTCAAAATAGACCTTTACAGACGCCATCACTTATAACGTTGCAACATTCTAAACTTAATATATTTTTTCTACAAATCTATTAAAAGTGGGCTTGTTAATGTTTGTTTTCAGCGTTAAAAATGTCATTTTATGACACCAGTGTTAAAAGTGACAGATCATTGTTACTTTTGACACTAATGTTAAAAGTGAATGTCAAAAAATTATTAGAAATACAAATTTAAATTAAAAAATAGTGTTTGTAGAAAAAATAGTGTATGATATACGTGTTAAAAGTGACATTTTATTTTGTGAGAAGGAAGTTTGGAACACGATGCGAAGCGGAGTGATCCAAACCTTCGAACTTATATCATAAATAACTATTTTCTCGAAATTATTTAAAATAAAAGCATTGCGAACGAGATTGCGAACCATATATTTTTAAACTATAAAAAATGTAAAAAATCTTACCTTTGCTGTATGAACTCCTAGGCCTCGACAATAGTTTTTGGAATTTTTTTGAACATCTGAAACAATAAGAACATATTTTATATTAACAATATTATCATATTAACAAATACATATACTCGTATGTTTGATTCGATCAATATATATATATATATATATATATATATATATATATATATATATATATATATATATATATATATATATATATATATATATACCGTGTGTCTATCTTAAAGGTGTACATAGGAGATTAACATGGGAAATCAATTTTTTGCAATTTCCTGCTCGCCTAATTATTTTAAATAAAAACGCGTCAAATAAAAGTTTCAGGGCATAAAATTCTGCATATAAATCAATAAACAGAATTACTTTTGCATGCTTTGTAACGATAGAAATTAAATATGAAAATGTCGAAAATTACGTTGAAAATATCAAGCCATGGAATTGAACAAAAAATAAATAAATGCTTGACGTTTTATCAAATTGTCAGAAACATCAAATAAGTTAACTTACGTTGTGACAGATAAAACGTCAAGCATTTATTTATTTTTTGTTCAATTCCATGGCTGTCGATATTTTCAACGTAATTTTCGAGATTTTCATATTTAATTTCTGTCGTTACAAAGCATGTAAAGGTAATTTTGTTTATTGATTTAGATGCAGAATTTTATGCCCCAAAACTTTTATTTGACGCGTTTTTGCTTAATAATTAGGCGAGCAGGAAATTGTAAAAACTGATTTCCCATGTTATATATATATATATATATATATATATATATATATATATATATATATATATATATATATATATATATATATATATATATATATATATATATATATGTACTGCAAATATTAACGACATATTTTATATCAAATTGAACGTAAATCAATACTGAACCGAATAATAGTACTTTCAATATAAAAGTTACTATTTTTTACCTTTACCCGATATTTCTTTAAAAAACTGTCAACGCGACTTGCGAAAGTCAACGGTTTTTGAGCCCTGAACTAAACTCTATCACCTGATCGTTACGCTCCCTTTTGTCTTGTCATGGATTGCTACAATTCCAAAACCGATACTTTAAAACAATAAGCACCACAACGTATTAGCTATTAATTACTAATTAATACTTGCAAAATGGCTTTCTTTTTAATTATTATTTTATTTAAATATTCTAACTAGAACCCACTGTAAAATCCATACCATTATTTTTTGTCTGTACTATTTTTTTGACCTGTGCTATTTGTAATTATTTAGCCAGGTGTAGTGAAATACGCTGCTATTGTTACTTACTACCTCGTTTAGAGGTTATAAATATATGATAGCGCTGCAATATCACTTGTGCCAGATGCCACAAATTGGTATGAATGGGCGACGAAAACATTAAACCCTTCTAACGACGCCACTGGTGGTACGAGTTCCAGTTGTACGCCACTGTTTACAATAAATTAATAAATATATTTAATAGTAAAAAATAAATTATATTTTATTTTATTTATCTCATAGGCAGATTATAATAATACATTGTTCCTGTTAACAACGGTAAGAACAGTTTATCGATTGAAGACAATTTTGTCTGAAATCGGTCCTTGATGCTTATAACATTTTTTGCACGATCGACGCATACATTTTAAAAATATAAAATTTGAGAATTATTTTTACCTTATGCCCAGTTGCACCGCTGGCCCTTAAATTTGAAACTAGGCTTAAATAAACAAATGCAAATCAAATTTTTTACACCAATATTCAATTACTCATTTGACGTCTCGTTTCGACTGTTAATTTAAGGAACACTTAAAATTTAAGTGTCAGCTGTGCAACCGGATATTACCGATCAGTAATTTGCAAATAAAACCTATTGCCTTGGAAACCCTATCGGTAAATTTTTAAAAAAACCCGATCGTGGAAAAAAAGATTTTTTTTTATAAAACGCTTACTCATTTGCGTAATGGAATGTTTTCAGAGTTTTCAAAAAAAAAAAAATATGACGACTTAAAAACTGCCAAAGTCTCAAATTATAAATCATGGTTCGAATATGCTCTTTCGATAATTCCATATTTTCTTTCACAAGATATTAATGAGCCGGTTTCACATTTTTTTAAAAGTATTTTTTCTACTACACTACTGTAATTGAGTCATTACAGAACAGACTACTAACAACGTAATGATCTGTTATTACGTAACACTGTTACGTAATGACAAGCAAATTTAAGTTGGCAGGACTGATTGTTTGGGTAATGATAGTGTAAATTTAATGACAACAATAAATATTTCAGTCAAATTTGCAATAACTCACGTATTTGAATTTTGTTTTAACCTAGAAATAATGAGTGGTCGTAGAAAAAGTATAGTATATAGTATAATATGCTTCTTACAACTCTCGTTACGTAATATACGATTTTCTTCAACCATGCATGAAAAGCACTTTTCACGCACTCTTTACAGTGTTTAAAGAGTCACTTTTCAAGCACTAGTGCGTGAAAAGTAATAGACATTATAATTACGTCAATTTACCTGTCAAGTAGTAAATAATAATGAAAGTAATAAAATTTATTAATAAATATTTATATACACTGTAAATAAAACAAATGTAATAATTTTTTTAGCAGATTGAACACTAATCTATGTTTTAAGTATATTAACATTTTTATGGGGTCTCGTTCCTGAGTGTCAGCTCGCGAATCTGGGGACCAACGCCAAATATTTTGAATTTTAAATGGCACAAAATTGACCCCTGTGATGCACTCTCCACGCCAGCAATGAGTGCCCGTGAGGTGACGCCTAGTCAGCGCCCACACTGTGCAAATATTTCATCATTACCGATATCTGTGTACAAAGCAGATTGGCACACCCAGCAATGGGTAATAAGCCGTGATATTATATTTATTTATTTTATTTGTTTAACATTTTTTGACATTTCAAATTGAGGCTATTTAAAGCAATATTTTTTTAAATTTAGTATTTAGAAGGCATATAAAAATTCTTACAACAAACCTATTTAAAAAATTGATTAAATGAATTCTTACTAACTTAACTTTCGTTTTCAAAAGCATATAAATAATTGTTTAAAATGATAGTGTAAATTTTGTTTTCTAACTTAACCTTCATATATCTATAAACATTTACTTTTTAAAAACGTTTTTGTAGTGGCTAATCAAATTTTTAATTACTGTTGCAAACTTCCCACTCGTACTCTCGCCTGCTTGCTTGCTTGCGCAGTATGAATCGCAGTTGAAAGACATTAATTATCTTCAGACACTGACAGTTATTATTTGGAAACATCGAAAAAAGACGATTAGTGATTGAAGGCGATAATAAGTTGTGAGGTTTCGAAAAGTACAAAGTTTAGAAGAGTAGCAGGGGCAGAGAGAAAGAGCAACGCTCAACAGACATCCGCTACTTGATTAACTATCGAATCGGTGGATTTTATTATCTTAAATGGGATAAAATACTTCGGATTTGTTGCTAATAATGTCAGATGTCGAAATGTTCGGTTTTCTTATCTGATAATACATAATATCAATCAAATTTGATGTAATGTATTAATTACATGGATAGTCCGAAAAGTTTTGAGAAAAATTTTATGCTCCAAATTTTATAACTAAATAAGGCCTAATATAATTCTCGATACATATAATAGTTATTTTATAATATACTATGTTAAAATTGCCAGAAAAAGTTTTAAAGATGTTTGTATGAATTACCCTATGCATTTATTTGAATTTTTGTTTTTATCTGGTGACATGCATTTTTCGGAATAAATATAACTGGTACAGTAACGGGGCAAATTTGACCTAATTTTACCAATTTTATCTTTTATAATAACTAAGATCCCAAGAGCGACGTTCCAAAAGGGGAATCCTTTATTTATATGTATCATTGTAAAATAGATGTTTAATATTCTAAACATTCATTTATATTAATATTTATATTTATAAATACGAATCGTGGGGGGCGCCATATTATAGGCTGCGGAAGGGCGCCAAATACAATACCGTCAGCCCTGTGTAATGTAACCTAATATTATATATACAGGCTGATTCATCGGTCTGTCCTCTCTTTATAACTCCTTTATTTTAAGTCAGATAGAAAAACTCTTCAAATATAATTTATATGATATAGTATTATCTATCTACGTGCCATATCCATTTGTATACAGGGTGCTCCATTTAAGCGCAACAATATGTAACTTTATATTTTTTAAAGGAACATCCTATATTTATATATTTATTTTGATAGTAAATTCGATTCCCTTTAAAAAAGCATTAAGTAATAAGGGGTCTAAAATTATAAATTAAGAAGTTATTTACCTTTCTTCGTTGAATGATATGTTTCTATCATGTTATTATTAACAAAGTAAGCTATGGATAATTTGATCAATTGTTTCGAATTTAAATAAACAAGTCGTCCAAATACTCTTAGTTTATCATTGTTGATGTTGATGTGAAAATGAATAATACAAATTTTAGTAAAGATGAGATGGTTAATATAATATTTATAATAGAAAAATATATTGAAGTTGAAGGACAAGTTTTCGAGCATTTATTATAATTTTGCATTATTTAGTCTGTCACTACATTCTAATAGCTTCTTTGGAATTAGTGTAATGTTTAAAATAAGTATTAATAAAAAAGGATCAAAATTTTGTATTATATTATGGTTTTTTCCACTCTGAACTACTATCTTTTATGAACGTAAATAACTTCTTAATTTATAATTTTAGACCCCTTAATACTTAATACTTTTTTAAAGGGAATCTAATTTACTATCAAAATAAATAAATAAATATAGGATGTTCCATTAAGAAATATAAAGTTACATATTGTTGCGCTTAAACGGAGCAGCCTGTATACAAATGCATATGGTACGTAGATAGACAATAATATATCATATATATATATATATATATATATATATATATATATATATATATATATATATATATATATATACATTGCAGAATATTGTATAATAAATTCAGTTATTGTATGTTTAAAATCTATATTTTGAATTAGTCGAAAGAAATTTGTAGAAATTTCTCACCATTTGTGAAAGTTTTATAATTTAAATGTCGAAAAAGTAAACCAGCCAAACTATTCTGAATCTGGGCTCGTACATATATTTATATTGTTTAGCCAATAATAGTAACAAAAATAGCATATAATATAATATCCATTAACATATACACCTTTTTAGAAATCAAAATGTACTTACCTTTAAATTGTAGTAGGTACTTCTATTTCTCCATTGATTATAGTCCCATATTAATTTGAACCGCACTGCACAGTATATAATAAAATCTCAAATCACTTAACAGTCCACACAAATACATATTTTCACTACTGAATTGAAACTGACAATTCCAAACAATTCCAAATGTAAAATCTAATTAATTATTCATAACTAGCATTGTTGAACATGCTTGTCTTTTCGAGATTCGCCGTATACTGTCTGTTAACAAAATATGACTCAATAAAAATATAATTCATATTATAAATTTATTCGTATTTTAACTGAATAGATAGTAATGGATTCTGTTTCTGAAAATGATTTTAGTTGTAATGTTTTTATGGAATACTGTTGTTTTATTTTTTGTAGCAATTAAGATGCATTCACAAATGAAAATTAGGTTTATGGTTTTCGCTTAGATTAATACGTTTAATTTAACCTTACTTTAGTTTTGTTTGTGCTGACATCTATGTAAGTGCTTCGAAAACTATATTAAAATATCGGTAGAGCTGTACTTAACATATACCCGTGCATCGTGTAACTAGTAACTGTCATTCCCTTGGTATTATTGGTTATATTTCATTAAATAACTTTCGGGTTTTGCCAGTCTCTTTGTTCGTCTCGTATTTGGTTTAAAGGCCGAATCCAAGTGAATACTAAATAAAGATAGGTGTATTTCTATATCGTTTTAGACTCGTTCTCGTTAGTGAAGTTGGTGACGACAAATAATATCATAAAGCTAAAGTTTGGACCTTGCAATGTTTAGCTTTATGATTTGGGTTTAAAGACTAAATTCTGAAGTGTGAGTGGAGTCATAATATAATATGTGGCCCAGGTCTTTAATTGAAGTATGAACCCTAATTTTCTACACCTAATTTTCATT
Source organism: Harpalus rubripes (assembly GCA_963082715.1). Lineage (NCBI taxonomy): Eukaryota > Metazoa > Arthropoda > Insecta > Coleoptera > Carabidae > Harpalus > Harpalus rubripes. The sequence goes on from OY720465.1 coordinate 7,096,455, forward strand.
TGTGAATTTAGACTATTAAAGTAATAATTATGAAAATTAGTATACTTACTTATAGAAGAAAATATGCTGAATGGTATTGTGCAATGTCTACGCAGTTTTGGACGTATTCTCGTGTAGTTTTAAGCTTTCAAGTGACTGGAATATTGTATATCTAGTGTGTATAGTGCGTTTACATTACAGTGGAACTATAATCATTGCAGAAATACGAGTATCTAATCCACCACAACTTACAGGTACGTACATTTTTATTTATTTAAAGGTACCTATATTATAAATATTTTATATTATTTTTGTTATTAATATACCCAATACAAATATACAAATAATGTCAAAAATATTTGTATGCCACTGTCAAAAATATGTGTACATCATTATGAAAATAAAAAAAAGTCAACGCAAAAGAATATACGTAAAAAAGAATATAAAAGGAATTTGCGAAAAAATGACGAATATAAAGAAAAAGGAAAGTAGAAAAAGAAAATTTCAGGATATTGAATATAAAGAAAATGTATGTATTGTACATAAGGAGCTGTCCTTAAATTACGTAACGCAAAATTAGGAAATTTTTGATACCCCCTCCCCCCTTTGTACCGCACCCGTAACGCAAACATGACCCCCCCCATATATTACGTAACGCTGAACTTGACCCCCCCTCCCATTTTTTTTACTGGATATAAAAGTGTATGGCCTCCTTAATATTCAGTTAAAATTTGAAACAGAAACTATTTAAATTAATGTACATAAAGATGAAAAATAACAGAACAGAACAGAAACTATTTAAATTAATGTACATAAAGATGAAAAATAATGTACTACTCTTGCCCTACGGCTTGTCACCCCAATTTCTTTACTGGATATAAAAGTATATGGCCTCCTTAATATTCAGTTAAAATTTGAAACAGAAACTATTTAAATTAATGTATATAAAGATGAAAAATAACAGAACAGAACAGAAACTATTTAAATTAATGTACATAAAGATGAAAAATAATGTACTACTCTTGCCATCCGGCTTGTCACCCCCCCCCCCCCCCATTTATTTTACTGTATATAAAAGTATATGGCCTCCTTAATATTCAGTTAAAATTTGAAACAGAAACTAATTAAATTAATGTACATAAAGATGAAAAAATAACTGCACAGAAATTAAAAGCATATGCATTTCCATATGCTTTTAACAAACTATTGAAAAAATTTTCCTTATCAACACTACTTGAATTCATGTTTTAATATGAATTGCATTGCACGAATGAAAGACCACTGGCCCGAATTTGAACGGTGCCCGACATATTATGTTGACTGAAATTTGAATGTTTCAAAACTATTAAAGCAAGTTTAGCAATATTTTTTTATATTTCATCGTTACGTAACGCACACATTAACCCTCCCCCGCCCCCCTTGTAACGCTGCGTAACGCTACTCTTGACCCCCACCTCCCCTTGAAGCGTTACGTAATTTAAGGACAGCCCCTAATTTATATTAAAATATCCCATAGATTTTGCAAATATATGTGAGAATTATTTTGTAGTGAAACATGAATTTGTATTTAAAAATATTTTTTGTTTTATGCGTACAACCAGGTAAAATATCTGGCGAGAGGTTATGTGCTGCCACATCAGATTTTTATAAGTGTTGAAATAGATCTTATGTATGTAACATAATTATTAGATTCACATCTATTCTTTGCTAATTCAAAAGGTTACTGACCGTAACTCATAACACGACCTGAAAGAAAGTGCATTTAAATTTGTATACTCGTTCTGTAAGAGAACACTTTACGGAATTATACCGTAAATAACAATATTATTTATCTAGAACCATTTAGTAAATTTATGTGATACAAGGGGCAATAATATTAATTTTTATTGCCCTTATTCAGATAAAGAAGCCGTTAATATTTATTTGAAAAATTAGCCGGGAAGTTTGGCCTCGCTGCATCTATAAATGATGGATGGGCGATCGTAGTTATCTGGGATTAGCCAGTGAATAAAAGTTGGGTAAAATTTAATATGCGATAAATAACCCGTATAGGATAAGCCGCGTGTTCATATCTGTAAATTCAAGTAAATCGAATTAATACATCCCTCCATAAATACATTCAAACATTGCTAATATCGCTCGCCGGCCGGCAGAAAAATAAAACATAAAATACAGTCTGGGGCACAATAAACACACAGAATTAACGCAGAAATTAAAAGAATCACGTATCGGCAAAGGCATTACCATGTACGAAGGGATTCTCAAACTTTTATTGCCGTAGAACTTTTAATCTTAATTGTTTTGGGTTTTATTATTATTAAAATAATTCTAAACGATTTTTAATTTAAGTATAATATTTTTCTTAAATATTCATTGGATTAGGTAGTTAATCAACTTTTCAAAATATTGTTGTGACTGAGAAAAATGAATTAGCCAAACTTCAGTTTTTGGCGAAAAAATAAAATAAAAGTAACAGAACAGCGTTATACTCACCTAATGATGTGAGTCGGGTAAATACCCAACAGGTAGGCAAATAAACTTGGGTATTTACCTGGTATTTACCTCCCCAATGGGGTCCTCCACCATAACCAAAAATAATAAAATATACACTTATATACAGTGGCGAATTTAGCACTTGAGACGCAATTCAATTTTGAAATCTTCCGAAACCTCCTGCCTCCGCCCCTCAATAATTTTGTTTTGAAGGTTATATACATATGGTTGCAAAACCATGAAAAATATTAAATACCACAAAAATTAGAACAGAAAGCAAAATTTATACTGATTTTGGCATTTTTTACCTCCCGCTATCCTTGGTAAGGGAGGTATAGGAATCGTGGTAAAAATCGCATATCGAGACTTTGGTAAATGAGCACGTTTTAAGGTCCCTACAATCCAATTTTAACATTTTCACAATGATGTCTGTGTGTATGTATGTATGTGTGGATCCTCCACTCTAACTCAAATACTATTATTCAGAAAATTTTGAAACCTTGTATTTCGAACTTTTTCTATTATGGAAAGAGCCTATTAGATTTTGGTGTAAATCGGATAACAGGAAATGGCACTTTAGTAGAAGCTCAAAATAGTTTTTCTTCGAAAAATACCTTTAAATGTTATTTTTTCAAGATTAACGTTATTATAAAGATTAAATTAACCATGCCAGAGGTCCTAACAACTCTTCAGAGAGAGTTGTTAGGACCCCTGGCATGGTTGACATGTTGAGTAATCTTGACTACTCTGTTTATCTTTCACTTGTTGTATTACTGATGATGAGAACTTAGTTCTCGAAATACGTATCTAGTTTTTGTTAAAATTAATTTTAAGGTTAAGGGGTAATTATAATAGTTTTAGTACACTAAATATATATCCACTTACAGGTAAATACCCGGGTATTTACCCTGTGTTTTTATCTTAAGAACTTAATACCTGGGTATCTTGCATCACTAACTCACCTGGTAATGTACAAGTTTTGGCTATGTTTATGCTTTCTTTAAAGATGAGTTTAATGCTACAATAGTACAATTCATGATTATTTTGAAAACATTCCAACAGAAAATTGGTTAGAAGTTAGGAGTTATGAAGAAGTGGAAGGAAAAAATGATGTAGTGTATTGAAGAGAACTACTTTGAACATATTTAAGACATTATTCTAAAAAATATCGTATTTGTAATTGTTATTATTATTATTATTCGTTTCCAAACCATATACAATATACATAAAATAATTAAAAATACACAATAAATATTTCTGACTCCTTACATACTGATGTGACCGATTTTCGGTAGCGAAATACCGCATCCGGACCACATGGAGTGAGTCTGCTGATTACTTGTTAAAACCGTATAAATAATCAAATTTAGATATCATAGGGCTGACGCATCGCCCGACATTAACTAGGACGGAGAGGATGCATATTTTCCGGAGATTCTCTCCTTAAGCCAGAAGAAAAACTGTACGCAAAAACTGGCAGAAAAGTGGCCTAGTTAAATAGTATTCATCCAAAAAAATGCACAGTTTATAGCAGCTGGTGTTGCCTTAGCCAGATCTTGTCTCGTGCATTCCTCTTCTAAGATGGCGCAATTCAGCCGGTGGGCCATTGTTTGTTTTTGACCACAATGACATAAAGTAGGTTCTGCTTGGTACCTCCAGTTGAACATGTATACTGCACATTTTCCTGCTTGACTTCGTAGGCGATTTAAAGATTTCCAAATTGGCCATTTCTGGTCATTACCTGATGGTAGTTTCTCATATGTTCTGTAATAATTATAACGTGATCGTCGTATCTATTTTATATGGCCTTAACTTAGTGTTCTGGAAGTAGTCCCAGAATGTATTCTCGTGAAGCATGTTAAGTTTCAGTAGTCAGTTTTCTTGATAGCCGAAATTTCAAGCCATTAAAAACATTTGGCTTGAAATTTCAAGCTTTTTAAAACGTCAGACGGCTTGTATTTAAGTCAAGCTTTTAAGCTTCAAGTTAAGCCCGTGAATCTCTAAAACTAACAGACACAAAGATTAATTCAAATATAGGATTATATCAATAGTTATAGGCTGTCTCAAGATATATGCACATTCCGTTACTTGTGAAGTAGCAGTCTGACCCTTCACAGCTGCATATTTTGTCGGGGATTTGACCAGGTTGGAATTAGGAAAATTTTAAAAGGATAATTATTTTCAAAGAAATACATTTTCGAAATATGATTATAATTTACCACTGATTAATATTAACTGTTTAACACTCTTTTCAAAGAAAATTCACTAATGAGGTTAGGATTAGGTATATTTTACATTTGACTAATGATATATTTAGTATAGATAGCTACTCGTTTGTGTATAAGTAGCGTAAACACGTATTTTGTATTATTACTTCTTCAAGTGTTTAGTAGTAATAACAGCATAAAATTAGTAATAAAATGCGTGAGATCGAAGAATCTCAGACTTCAAGACAGCGAATTCATTCATTCATATGTATTGGATCTGAAGTCAAAACAAATAAAAAGTGAACTAATTTTGTTTGTATTAAAACTGCATTCTTTTATAATTGTATGAAACCTATTATTATTTTTAATAGGTACTGTAATGACAATAAATTGTTATAAATACGTATTTTTCTTATCGATTAAAAATTTATATATAAATGCATTTTTTTTAAATAATTGTTAGCTTTATTCGTCGAAATAATGTTACTAAATAAATTTTTATAACAACTAAACAATAAAAATGTCGCAAAATTGACTAAGTCCCGGTATTTTCACTTCCGAATAAAGTTTCGAATAAGTATTCGTTAAATAAATTTATTCTATATATTTATCCAACGAATAATTCCATTGCGTCTTTTCACACATTTTACACAAACAAATAGCTATCTGTCGAATAACTTTAACGTTCGTGAATTGGTAGCCTTGCAGAGTGAATTTGTGTCAGTAGAGAAGGATGGAGTTTGGCGTAGCCACGTTAAGCAGACAAGGATGAAATGTGTCAATTACTTTTGAATCCGTAGTTGTCAAAATTTTGTTTGACATCTTTAATGTCAATGTGATCTATATTATGCATTTTTAACCCCGGGAGACTGTAATTTAGAAGTGTACCATCTAATTCAGCACTCATATGCGGTAAGCGGGATATGTATATTGTAAAATTGTTCTTGTACTTTTTGTATATTTGTTTCAGTTCAAAGTAAATGTTTGTCAATGTATTCAACAAAAGTATCCAAAATTCGAAAATATGTTGCCAGCGTCAAATGACAGGATCTTTATAATGATTTACCTATTTACTGGTTGAGATCAAATGCGATCCCCAATATGTGATCCTAAATTGTTTTCATAATCGGAACCTGTCAAAAATTATTTCATTTATGTGGTTATGTTGCTGTCTGATGGTGTGTGATCGATTTCTCACGTTATTTATTAATTCATAGTTGAAAATATCATCATAATATTTAATATATCTATTTTGTTAACAAATCTGCACTATGTGTAAATGTAATGAACTTACGGATAAACGGTTATTCGCTACCCAAGTACCGAATAATTTATCTCGCGAATAACAGATGTTATTCTTTCGAATAAATTTATTTGCAAGTGAAAAGACGACAAAAATATTTATCCGAAGGATAAATTTATCTAAACCTTTATTCGCAAGTGAAAATACCGGCCCTTAATGAAAATTAATATTTGATTAGTTCAAAAAATAAAAAATAAATAAATACATCCCAGTACTCTTTGCCTCTCTGTATTTAAACTGCCTCCCGCTGGGAAGGGCGCAGGTACAAATGTGCATATATCTCGAGACAGCCTATAAACAGTTATTATCGGGCGAAACAGTTTGGTAGCCGTGGTTGTAGGTAGAGGAGCCCCGTGCCATTCCATGGACAACACGTGTGTTCCTTACTGCTTGTAATAAAAAGACATTAACTGGAGGCGGCTGGCGCTGCATGAATCACTTGGAAACCGCGCGGCTTAGGAGCCGTAACAGATGAGTACTTTAGAGGATTAAAACAGCCCGGACTATTGAAATATTTTTATTTCCTCGTTCCCCCAATATGAATATAATGTTAAGCTCCATCCGGTCGCCGAGAAATACTGGATAATACCAAAAGGATAATGGAAGGTGAAATGCATGACCACCTGATATTCTGACGCTTCAGACTTGCTCTTTGTGCAAGGATATCGTTTACGGAAAAGCAGGAATGTGCGTCTTACATGCTGTAACGTTTTTATTTATTTGGGTGAAGTGTAAAATTTAAACAATTAACACGACTATTTTTTACACGATATTACTGATTATTTATTTCTACCACTAAATTTCGATATTTATTTGTATTATTTATTATATTTATTTATATTACACAACTCTTCGACACCACTGCCGAGTACTCACTTCTACTCGCAGTTACTGTCACCGCATACCTGGCTTCCCAATACTCTTCAAAACTACTGAGTATTGACTTCCACAGCTATCTTAGTATACCAGTAACTTTCCGAGTGCTCCACTCGACTCCACGAACCCAAGAATTTTTCATTTTATCTTGTGTATCCAACCCATTATACGTCTGTGAATTATGGTAATCTTATAGAACTTTAACAGTTATGAATTGCAATGATCATTGTTTTTTTCTAAAAAAAATTATAGTGACATTTGCTCCCCGCACGACTTCGACGAGGTAAGGTATTTGCTTTCATTTTCGGTAAAAGTGCTGTTGCAAGAATTTTTATGACTTCTAAGTACTAAATTTGAAAAGATATTGTTCTTTAAAGAGCCTCAAATTTAAAAATATCACAAAATATCCATTAGATATTTTACAATTAATTATTGAAATTTGTGTAATATTTTGAAAAGTCACGTGATCTGAAACAGAATGTATGACGTCAGAGCACATGCAGTTTAACATGTGACAAACTATCGCCTACTTTTATTTATATAAATAACGTAAACTGTTTTCCTATTGGCTTTGAATGATGTACTGTATGTGATGTAAAACCGGCTCTTTTCAGGGTTTTGAATCAAATCGACAAAATAGCATTACCTTTTCGCAATTATTATTATTATTTTTATTTTTTCATTATAATAAAAGATTGACGCTAAAATTCATTATTATTTTCAAAGCATTTCAGAAAAAGGAATGAGGAGGAGGGGGTAACTTTGAACATATTTGAAATAAAATTCTACTTTCAAGTACTCGAATATACAGGGTGTAATCATACTTCGGAAAAAAATGAAAGGACATGTAGTACTGGCCAAAATGATTAAAAAAGGCTTAATTAACATTCATCATCATGAGTCCGATCTTCAACTGTTTCCGAGAAAGAGTCCATCTACTATTAGAATCGAAGAAAATTGACAAAGATAGTGATTGAACAAAATTTTGTCTGTCAGTAAATAGACTATAAAAAACAATAAAATTTTATATGATACATTTATCTCAATTTCTAATAGTAACGAAATTATTTGAAAATCAAAGATTGGCCAAGGTTACCACAACATTTAACTTAGTATTAAAAAAACAAAAGCACATCTAAGTTGAACTCTGGAAGGTAAACAAAAAGTCTTATTTAATCGAAGTCGTAACTCTTATAGCTTTCGAGGTAGCAGAGGTACACCCCGTAAAAACTCATATTTCACCTCGTATTTCACTGCCTTATATCTCGGAAACTATTGAAGATCAGACCCATGTTGATTAAGCCTTTTTTACTCATTTGGTCAGTACTAGATGCTAGTGATGCACGCGAGGCGAGACGAGACGAGAAATATAAAATATCGATCTCGTCACGTTTTCGGATTTGCAATCTCAATCTCGCTCTCGTTCTCGCACATTTTTTTGGGTCTCGTCTCGTTCTCGCGCAAGAGTCTCGCTGTAAAAATAAGCGTTTGTGCACTACGTGTTTACCTCGGTACTTACGTATCAGTTGAACTACAAAAGGCAAGTTCGCACCAATCGTTCCGTCTTCCGTGTTTTTACAGTCGTATAACTATAATAAAGAGACGAAACACTAAATTCTAGTCACCAAATTATTTCAATACGAACATCTGTTAATATATTCTGTAATCAGTAAAACTAATTAAACATTAAAAAAAAATTGTAACTATAAGTTTCTACACGTTATCATTAACTATATGCCACTATTTAAGTAAGATTCACTCATAAAAAAACGCTACACTGGGAACCCGCTGGCAACCAATCACTCCGCTTCACTCTGTGTTGGCTCCTATCGACGCTTATTATAAGATCCTTTACTTTTCAGGGACGACAAGAATTTTATTAACCGTAGTTTTAACTGGGATGAAATGTTGCAGAAAAACAAGTTCTATTAGATGCAAAACCGATTTAGTCTTTATTTTGCATTTCCTCGCTTTGCGACCGATATCATTCTACTCTAGATAGACAAAGAAATATAGTCAATTCATATAATTTTCACATTCACCCGTTCTATGCACGAATTAGCGTTGACTCCACTCCTTGTACAGTGCATTTTTCATTGAATTTATGAATCAAAGCTATAAAGTTACAAATATTTTTTGTTGCGAGACTCTCGCGAGATTTCTCGCTTCTCGCAGTTGTTATATCGATCTCGCCTTGAATTTTAAATTGCAATCTCGCTCTCGTTCTCGTCTCGCATAATGCAACGAGACGAGACGAGATGCGAGAGTACTTTCGCCTCGTCGTGCATCACTACACGAAATGTATTATTTTGGAATATCACGACTCCAAAGGAGGAGTGGTATTCTAAAATAATACGTTGAGTGTATCAACACAATATATTCTGATCATACTGAACACACAAGTGGTATTCGTATGATTATATAATGAATAAATTTTATGACAAAAATAAAATTGTGTTGGTATCTTCAGATGTTTAGAGTTTTCAAGTACTCGAATATATAAACCCTTATTTTAATATATTGGTTTTCATTTTGATGAACTAATACCAATAGATTGACATCTTATATCTATCCCATCGTCCATTTCTTGCCGTAGCATCTTAATATCCTCGCCCTTCCCTTCAGCATTGCTGCTATGCTATCCCGTAGTTTACGAGTGGGCTTAAACGGCGGCCGGTACATATAGTACGCTATCTGGCCTGATCCCGATGGACCGGGCAAGTTATTTGCCAGAGTAACTCGTCCAATATCGGCCGAGGGGCTGATACACGGCCCGGACAGCGACACACGACCCACACGGAGATTGTCGCGTCGCAGGTGAGGGTGCTTTGTGCCCTCCCGATTTGAGGAGGGACGATTCGGGACAGGACAAGAATATTATGAGTAGAGCTTGGAAGATATGCACTAAAAAATCTAAAAATATGCATTAAAATATACTAAAATATGCTCGTATCAGTGTTGTGACTGATCTAGATCATTTGATCTGAATCACTGATCTAGTTTGATCTAGATCATTTTATGTATTCAGATCTTGATCTGGATCTAAAAACTATAATATATAATCTTAAATAAAATAAAATAAACAACTACCGTCATCTGCACCATTGGAACTTAGTGAAAATCAGTATTGACAGTCGAATATTAGTTCCTAGAAGATGCAATTTAAGTGACAGTAAATATCAATCTTTGATATTTTTAATGGGAAACTTGAATAAATTGGAGAAGACGAAAATTATTATTTTTGTTTCTGTTTCTACTTTATTCAGTATTAATAAAACTAAGTACCTATATATCTAATTTTTCTTCCATGAGTATACCTTATATATAAGGCTAGGTACAGTGTGTTCAGAAAAAATCCTAACTCGGGGTGGGCTATGAACAGGGACGCGTATGTCTGATCATTATTCAATTCAAAAGTCAAATTGACATAAATTTATAAAATTATCTATAATTTAAATCCCAGAGCCTACGCTTTAAACGAACAAAATGCAGTTATTCAAATGTATGTAACTGACAGATAAATGTCACTATCAAAGAACTAATCATTTCAAAATAATATTAGTAACGTTTTAAAAACAAAAATCTAGTGTGGCCAACACAATACATCCCGCCGTTTACAGCTCGAGTACCAAAAAAGATAAAGTTAATCCTTATTTTTAGATTAGCGAATTTTACTCTAATTTTGAGAGTATATTTCTTAAAATATAGTCTAATCTAATCCAAGTAACTACCTTTTTTTTAAACCCCTCAACAGGATTAAATTCCAATTACACAGTAGTTTCACATTCACACATCCATGCCTTAGTGGGAATCGAACCCAGAGCCCCGAGCGCACTCATGACTTATGAGGCGTTACTCTAAACATTGAGCCACCGGAAATATAATAAAATGAAGATTAAATTTTAAATACCGGGATAGAATAGATTTCACTAATTCAAAAATGAGGATTAGCTTAAACATTTTTGTAATTTTTATTAATCTAAATATATATATATATATATATATATATATATATATATATATATATATATATATATATATATATATATATATATATACATGTTTACTTATGCTGGAAATTATATTGAATTTCTTTTCTATTGTTCTATTTACTTTTTTCTTTTTAAAACGTTATTAATATTATTTTGAAATGATTACTTCTTTGTTTATCTGTCAGTTACATACATTTGAATAACTGCGTTTTGTGTGTTTAAAGCGTAGCCTCTGGGATTTAAATTATAGATAATTTTATAAATTTATCTATAAAATATATACAAAAAGTATTAATGCAAATCTATTGAACATTTAATAATCTTTAATTTTTATAAATAAATAAATAAATAAATATATCATCACGGCTTATTACCCATTGCTGGGTGTGCCAATCTGCTTTGTACACAGATATCGGTAAAGATGATATATTTGCACCGTACGGACGCTTACCAGGCGTCACCTAACGGGCACTCAATGCTGGCGTGGAGAGTGCACCACAGGGGTCAATTTTGTGCCATTCAAAATTGGAAATATTTGGCGTCGGTCAGGATCGAACCCGGTTCCCCAGATTCTCGACCTGACATTCTGGCACGCGGCCATAATAACATTAATCTCGAAAATATAACATTTAAAGGTATTTTTCGGAGATAACTATTTTGAGCTTCTAGTAAAGTGCCATTTCCGGTTATCCGATTTTCACCAAAATCTAATGGGCTCTTTCCATTACAGAAAAAGTTCGAAATACAAGGTTTCAAAATTTTCTGAATGGTGGTATTTGAGTTACACACAGACATCATCGTGAAAATGTTAAAATTGGATTCTAGGAACTTTAAAACGTGGTCATTTAACAAAATCTCGATTTGCGAATTTTAACACGATCCCTATACCCCCCTCGGGAGGTAAGAAAGTATATAAAACAATAGAAAAGGAATTCAATACATTTTCCCGCATAAGTAAATTGTAGGTATGTATTTAAATTAATAAAAATTAACGATTCACAAAAATGTTTAAGCTAATCCTCATTTTTGGATTAGTAAATTCTATTTTATCCCAATATTTAAAATTTAATCTTCATTTTATTATAGCTCCGGTGGCTCAATGGTTAGAGCAACGCCTCATGTCATGAGTGCCCTCGGGGCTCTGGGTTCGAATCCCACTAAGGCATGGATGTATGTGAATGTGAACCCACTTTGTAATTGGGATTTATTCCTGTTGAGGAGTTTAAAAAATCTGATGTGGACACCACACGACTTCCTTGTACGCAAGACTAATATGAAGTATAGACTCAATTATAAAATTGAACGTAATTGACGTAATTTGACATTAACATCTATTTTTTATTTTCTTGTTATTTTTGTCCTAATCCATAGCAAATTTTATTACAAAAACCAAAAAGTATATAAGTTTTAAATTTACATATCTCGCTTATACAAAGGGCTAATTTAATAATACTTGATGTGTTAGACGCAAAATTTAATTCTCTAAAACTGTTATTTGAAGCATTTATTTCTAAAATCAAAATGAAATCATTTTATTCGAGAAAAACTGTTAACAACTTCAGGTAATATATCACTTCCGGTTAGCCTGTTTTAACCAAAATCAGCTATGTTATTCCAATTGATATAAAAGTCTTATATACCATATTTGAAAAGTTTTGGATTATATTTTAATATAGTTTTTCATTAAAATCTATTATTGGCTTCAAATAAAATACCATATCTGGAAATTATGTAATGACCAAAAAGGGAGGTGCACAACTAGATGTTATAGAAGGCCTAAATACAAAACTTCTACTTTCTACGGCTTACCGTTTTTGAGTTATGCGAGATACGTACGTACGTACGTACAGACGTCACGACGAAATTAGTCAGAATGGATTCAGGGATGGTCAAAATGGATATTTCCGTTGAAATCTGAATACCGAAATTTTCCGCGAATACAATACTTCCTTTACTTCGTACAAGGAAGTAAAAAAGGTAGTTACTTGGATTAGATTAGACTATATTTTAAGAAATAAACTGTCAAAATTAGAGTAAAATTCGCTAATCCAAAAATATGGATTAACTTAATCTTTTTTGTGTCTCGGGCTGTAAATGGCGGGAGGTATTGTGTTGGCCACACCAGATTTTTTAATTCACATTCAAATTTGGGATGTAGCTCTTTTGTTTACTTTTACTTTTGCAGCATCCAAAACCCGCATATACCAAATTAGCGTTCCCCTCCTTTATAACTTACCCCTCGCCCCATCTCTTCCGTGGGGTTATTGTTGTTGATGGACGCGGCGTGACCGTGTCCAGCGTCGTATTGTCGCTAAGTAACGGCGCCAACCGTCGCCGCTGGCTCTGATCTTTATTTTATTCTAAATATCCTGGCTGGCGCACGGGCGCACGGCAGTCCCAATACACCGGCAAATGGATTGGATCCCATGCCATAGCACACTATGATACTGCGAGTGCTACTGCCGGACACAGGGAGACAATACGGGATGATAGTATGTTTGAGATTTTATTGTGATGCGCGGCAGATAGCTATAGGGAAGGGATAGTTATGGGGATGTAGATGGAAGATAAATAAATGAATAAAAGGTATTGTAAAAAACGGATTTGAGTGTGGGTTTTCATGGCAAATATGTTACCAACATGATGGCTCTTTCATATAATTGCATTATGATAGTGTTATTAATAAACACAATTTTGGTAGAAGATTTAGTACAGTTAAAAAATGTGAGTACATCTGCTAGTTAGTAAAAAATCTGATGTAGCCAATACTGTACCTTCCGCCATTTGGAAACTGTATTAAGATCCATTCCATATAACTATGGTTCTATTTACTATTTTCTTTTTAAAACGTTACTTTTATTAATTGGAAATGATTAGTTCTTTGGCAGTGAAATTTATCTGTCAGTTACATACATTTGAGATATGAACTGTATAACCAAGGAGTTGTTTGTTTAAAGCGTAGGCTCCGGGATTTAAATTATATATAATTTTATAAATTAATCCATAAAATATATAGAAAAAGTATTAATGCAAACCTGTAGAAAATATAATAATCTTTTTTGCATGATCGGGTTATTTTTACCTTCCGTCACCTTTAGGTAAGGAAGGTATTGTCTTTGGTCAAAAATTTCGATGATGAGTTTTTAATCAATAAGCACGTTTTAGGGTCCCTAGAATACGAATTTACTATTTTTACGATGATGTCTGTATGTGTGTGTGTGTGGATGTGTGTGTGTGTGGATGTGTGTGTGTGTGTGTGTGTGTAACAAAATTTTCGTCTGCGATAACTCTAATACTACAGTTACAAAAATTATAATTTTTTCGTGTACTTCTTCGTTACATCCATATGAAGAGCTGATTAGATTTTGGTTACAATTGGTCAACCGGAAGTACCATCATTTGAAGATTTTAACAGTTTTTCATGAAAAAAACTATGTTAAATATGATTTTTCACATTTGATGTTATTATAAATATTAAAGAATATTTTATTCTCTATACGATTTGACTGCATTTTATACCTAATATTAAAGGGATATAGAGTTAAAAAATTATAAAGAAATTAAATTTCATAAAGTAGCCATAGCTATGGAAACAGCTACTATATTAAGAAAATTCTGATTGAAAGATGTCAGTGTCAAGTGAAATTGACATAGTGTGTTTGTCTTATAATTTTTACTGGAAATATAGGATATTTTGCTTTCTGTATGGAATTTGTATAAAATACATACAACTGCTTTAAGGTAATGTACAAGAAATAATAATAAAAATAATAATAAATCTTTTATTTCTGCAGATACATTACACTGTATATAGGAAACGTCACAAAATAATAATTTTCTGTATGAAATTTGCATAAAATACATGCAACTGCCGGAAGGTAATGTACAAGAAATAGAATATTTAATTTAGCAAGGAACTTTCCGTATGAAATTTGTACAAAATACATAGAACTGACGGAAGGTAATGTGCTGGCCACATCAGATTTTTTTATATTTACCGATAGTGTTTCAAAGACAGACACATTACTGAACGATGAGTGATGTGACTCACGTCGGTAAGTGATGTGCTTCACTTACCGTTCAGGAGGCGAGACGGTAAATAAATAAAAACAAAAAGCTTACTTCAAAAATGACAAATAAAAATTTTAGTATGTCAAAATAATTTTCAAATCCTATTTTTCTTTTAAATTTTGTGCGTCGATCGTGCAAAAAATAGTATAAGCATCACGAACGTTAAGGAATTACCGATCTCAGACAAAATTGAGACCTTTGCTTCGCTCAGTCCCCAAACATTGTGTTCGATAGGTAAACTGTCCTTACCGTTCTTAATAATATATTATAATTTTTATAATAACATAAATCTCGAAATATAACATTTAAAGGTATTTTTCGAATAAAAACTTTTTCAAGCTTTAAGTAAAGTGCCATTTCCGGTTATCTGATTTATATCAAAATCTAATGGCTTCTTTCTATATTAGAATAAGGTAGAAATACAAGGTTTAAAATTTTTCGGAATGATTTGAGTTAAAGTTGAAGATTCATACACACAGACATCATCGTGAAAATGTTAAAATTAGATTCTAAGGGCCTTAAAACGTGGCCATTTACCAAAATCTCGATATGCAATATACCTCCCTTGCCAAGGGTAGCGGGAGATAAAAATTTAGGTATATTTCACATATTTTTTTAAAAATATATACAGGTTGTTAATGAATACGTTTTACAAATATATATGGCATATAGTTCTGTCCAAAATGAGTAAAAAAAGCTTAATCAGCAATGACTGATCTTCAACTGTTTCCACACAAACAGAAACTCCATGTTAGCTAACCCAAAGTTTAGGTTTCGTAATATTTCATTTGGTTTGGGTGTTTACGTTGTGTAAATATGTAAATTATAGCACCTACACAATATTTATCCATTTCATGTTAAATTTTTGACAGCGCAGACAGCCTGAATCCTTTAAAAAACTCCTTCCGACTATATTTTTCGAAATTATGTGGCCTGTCAAAATATCCTTTTCTGTCCTTATTGGTACCTCTTCATCATTGCTATATGCATTTATAATCATACGGATTCAAAATCTGATAATTATTAAACATTAAACAATACCACTGTCAGGTACAAAATTAAAGGTTAGTTCATGTTACCATGTACTTTTTCTAGATGTTAAGATAACATGTATTTTAGCTTGAGGTTATGGATAATATGGAATGGAAAAACAACTTTTTTTTACTAACATTAACTTAACCAAACCGGCCCTTACTCTTTGTATCAGTAGCATGATTTATGTTAGAATAGCAAGTGGCCATCTCTTCCCTGGAAATTTATCCCTCGCAAATTTTTTTCTTCATTCAAATATTAACTGAATTCACCTCCGCTTTATTTTGTTGATCTTACAATTTATTTCATTATAAATATACATATTTTTCTTGTACTAATGAGATTACTAATTATGATTCTTATTGTTTCAGGTTTTTGGCGATTGGTAAGTCGTTTTTCTTAATATTATTTTCTAATTATGCTTTATTCTTGCCTTGCTTAACTTTACTACAATCCAAAACTTAACCAAACAAACAGCAAACACCCTCATAATTTTCCTGTATTATATAGGACAAGCCGTTAGATACGTGATAGTGTAGTATAGGATATAATAAAGTAAGACGTGATATTAGCGCTTAGCGACTGAGACTGGTATACGACATGTTTGAAACTTTCATAGTAAAGAAAAACTAAGGGGTAGATTGTTTGTAAACTTGTAAATTTTACAAAACTTTGGGGATAAATTTCATAAAAGAATGATCATAATTAGATATTTTCTAACAAGACAATATTAAAGCTTTAGTTCGCGAATTTTTAAAGAAATTTTACATTCGAAGTTATCGTAGATTTCCTTTGTTGACAAACTTGTTTTTTAAAGATGTTTTATACAAAGGTAGCAAACGATTGATAGAAAACAAAATTTTCTAGTAATGATGTTTTTATTGTTTTTTAAATACTCTCCTTTTAAATCAACACATTTGTGCATTCGTTAAAACCAATTGTTAAACCAAGAAATCCATTCTTCTTGAGACACTTGAGAGACCATTCCAATGCCCAAAGTAGCCCGTGTAATTCTGTATGACACGGTTGTCTTCTTTAATCATTGTACGAATAGCAGTTATATTTTTATCTGTAACTGCAGAAATTGGCCGATCTTTGCGTAAATCTTCATTGAGAGAAACTCGATGAAATTTAAATTCATTGTACCAGCTGTGAACAGACATGATACTAGATGCTTTATTTCCAAAAGCATCCCGAAGCTTTTCTATGTATTGTTTTGGAGAGAGCGATCTTTTAAAATCGTAAAATATCATAGCTAGCAAATTTTCTCTTGTTAACTGTATTTTCAGTAGGTACTTTAAAACTGCATGGAAAATTACTGATAACAGATAACGAATTGTAACAAGAACTGCCATGCTACCTAAGGATGTACTTTTGTTTTGTAATGCATTTATTTTTCGTAGCTACCTTGGTTATAATTGTTAGCAGAAACTTTCGGTGCTATTCAATATTTTCTTCTTTCAACAAGTCTTTTAAAATTTGCATATTGAAAAAACCGATTTAGTGACATTCATCTTTTTTCCCCTTGGCTCTTCACTTACGCTAAACGAAATGTGCAAGCTGGAATATCGAGAGATGACAGTACATTATCAATGAATAATACTACCTTTGAGGGAGACCGGTGTCAATTGTTACAAAATTTAAATTTTTATTTTTCACGAGTTAACGTTACATTTCGAAATTTTAAAATTGCCTATATGAGAACCTATCCACCTTAGTGAATAATATTTTGAATTTTAAACTTTCGGAAATGTGACAAATATAAAAGTATAAGGATTTTTAGTCAGGCATTACAAATGTTACAATTGCCATCTAACTGGTGTCAATAGTAACAGGACCAGTGTTAATTGTAACAAATTTTTGATAGTGATTTAATAAGATAAAATAACAGATAAAAGAAGAAATTATTTAAAAAAAACATTTATTTATTACCTCAGAAAATGCAAAATTCAGATGACTCAACTAAAAGCAAACAAAATATATATTCTGCTGGTGATATGGACCATTTTGACCAATGCCTTTAGTCGCTAACGGAATTGCAGTTTAGGTTAACATAAAATAAGTCTTTCTTCGTACAATTTAATGTGCCCGGTGTCCAAATTTTACATTTTCACCACTGCAACCAATCTCCTGCGCTAAAAAAATATGGGTCAATACATATCAGAGAGTTTCCTCATCGGAGCCATCTGAAGATCTGCGACTGTTACTTTCGGAACTGTTTTTCTTTTCTTTGCTCTTCTTCTTTTATGTTTTCGATAGCAGTGGTTTTTTCTTGTAATTTTTACCATGATCAATACTGTACTTAATTATTAAACACGTTACAATCGACACCGTGGCATGTGCTACAACTGACAACGCTTAACTTATAAAGATATTATTTGCTTTTTTTGTATTTATTAGGTAATAATTTGAAATGTTTTTAATGAAAAATAAAAGCAGATATAACTCACAAACTAATCCTTAACTTGAAATATTTCCGAGCAGAGCACTTATAGTGTTTTAGAAACAATGGCCGCTAGTATGAACGGTGATTCAGGGTGATCTTCGAGCATTTGACTAGCATTGTTTTATCTCTGTCAATCGTTTCGAAATTATTTTAGAGAAAAATTCTTCAAATAAAAGATAGTGGCAATAAATTTTTCTATAACTATTATTTGAAGTATTTTCCTCTAAAAGGATCCATAAACGAATGATAGAGATAAAACAATGCTAGTCAAATGCTCGATAATCACCCTTAATCAGTTGTTCATACTAACGGTCAATGTGTGTCACTACCTGTATTTACTTTTTTGTCAATTTACAGACATTCGTCAGAAACTGACGCCGTATTTGCGCGTATGTACTTACACTAAATACCAAAGATCTATGACTCTTTCTGCTTCACTCTGCAAGCGTGTTTTAATCTACTTCGAAAAGATGGCCCTGTTACCTACCCTTGTTACATTTGACACCTGTTACAATTGACACCGATCTCCCCTACTAGTTTGCACTAATTTTTCTCCCATCCATGTAATTCATTTATTAATTCATTATTTTAATTTATTTAAAATATTTAAAACCTCTTTGAAGAATCCACCCGCTTCCTTATTCACACATCTTGTCTTAGTCCATAGCAGCTTCGAGTACTTTAAATATTCATCCAGCGCACTTGCGACCTCAAATTATCTGTCCGTTGCTTCTTCTATCCTGGAGCAAGCTTTCACCTCCTCGCGCCCCTACAAGCACAAGCGGTGGTGAAAAGCTCACGACGTTACACAGAATGCGCCACATAATTACGTTGTCAGCTTCAATTTGCACAGCGCTTTGTAACGGCATGATTTCTATACAATGTTTACAAACACTTTTAAAAGAGGTAAGGTGCTTAAATTTTGAAATGGGAAGGGGTGAGAATGTGAAATTGGTTGGGAAATGTATTATAAATTAATATTATCATTTGCTAAATCTGTTTGTAATCGATTTTGATAAATGGACATTTGGCATAAATTTTTAAATGTACATGGTATCTCATTTTCGATGTTTTTTAAGGTATCTCGGGTAATATTAATGATAAAGCGAAACCGTTTGCACATTGCAGGGTCAACTTTTCGTGAAAAGTTTAATAGTTACCACAGGAATTTTCTTCTTTTGTTTCTGAGCTACAGGCAAAAACTCGTTTTTCGCTCATTTTGAAAATATATCATATCTTATTTATTATGATAGTTAGAGAAAAAATGTTTTTATAAAAATTTTACCGTTTTTCAAATAGAATGATATGGCGTAATTAGATTTTTTGAAATAGTTCTCGAGATATAACACAAACTTATGATTTTTTAAATGGGAACCTATGTTGAAAATAGTTTCGTCTTTTTGCTTATTTTATAAGCTTTTCAATGATATGTAACAAGTCTTCATTCTTTTTTTTTAAACATCAATAAAAGACGAATTAGGCTCCAATTCTGAAAAGTTCTGCAAGTCTTGTAAATCTGTAAATAATGAACAAAATCGCAACGAACCTGCCACTCATATGTATAATTTTATATTTAGCAACAAAAATAGTTGCGTTTCTGTCAGTTATTTACAGATCTGTAAGACTTACAAATTTCTTCAGAATTCCAGTATAAATTATCTACAAGTTTTATTTGAAACATTTTCGTCTAAAATTAATTGGGAACTTTTACGCAAAGGAAAACTGATTTCCAATGTTAAACGCCTATGGCCCGCTATTTGATTAACACCCTGTACCTATGTATATCTGTATCAAAAGTGGGGTAATTTAATGAGAATATAATTCATGAGTCACGTGACATGTTTTCCGCCAATCAACATTCAGAATCTCCATAGTTACATGTCTATCACAGCGATGATAAAAAACAAAGAAATCACCGTATTTATATTCGTTACTAAGGGGTTTGTTTCCTTTATTTGACATTGACAGTTAATTTTGAGTATAAAAATGTGCGACATTCGTTGGGTTGATATCAGGAACGATGAAAATAATAAAGCAATTGTCAAATTAACCATATTGTAATACAATATATTAAAAGTTAGGTTAGCTGCACACACAATGTGTCACAAAAATTCATTATATTCTCTCTTTAAATATAAGCTCGTGATATGATTAATAATCGAAGATATTGCTCGTGAAACCGAAGCAGCACATTTCACTCGTCCTTCGGACTCGTGAAATCTGCAACTCGGTTTCACTCGAAAATATCATCGATGATAATCATATCACTTGTTATATTACGTATGAAAATATGTTCGTTCCTCTGATTATATTCCTTAGGGTTTTTTTTAAAGGTTGTTGACTGCAACAAAGAAAAGCTTGATTAAAACAAAGAAATTTTGATTACAATAATGAAAAAGTCTAATAATTACGCAAAAAAATTGGTTTTAATATTACTATCACCGTTAAGTTATTTTTTATATTGCGTATTATAACAACAACTTTTCGATTGTCATTTCCGTTGTTAAATTAAGTACTTTTAAGCACTAGTGTTTAAAAATGACAGTTTAATGCGTAAAAGTACTAAATTCCTAATATAACTGTTTATTTATGATAAATATTTACAACGCAATTACTTAAATTTCTAAATTGAACATTTGATGTCGTTCTTAATACTTCTTCTTGGTTAACTTCAATGTGGGTAGAAACTGAAGTAGATGTGCTGCTGGATTCTGATTCTTTGTCGACAATTTTTATTTTTTTAATTGCTGTTTCATTTTCTCCCAAAATTCTTCGTGAAATTTCTTTCTTATTTTCCAAAGAATTTTCAACGTAGCCTTCAGCAACAGAACTTGAACGCCACCCTCCATGTCGCTTGAGCACTGTAATGTCTGCTCCCGAATCAGCCAAAAATGTTGCAGAACACCGCCGGAAGCAATGCCCGGTATATTCTTTAGCATTTTGGAGGCCGAGGAACTCTGCAATTTTTTTAGGTATACCACCTATGTTATTTATACCTACAGGAAGCGTGCAACACTTAAAATTTCTGTAGGTTAGAAAAAACCGTTGATGTTCAGTATGAGTAGGTCGAAGTTGTGCGTACTTGCGAAACATTGCTAAACAGTTGATTCCATCGATAAACCCTTCAGTTATCATAAAAAATCGTGAAATATTCGTTTTAGTATTTGGAATATTAATTTTTATGAAAGAAGTAGAATGTTCAATATCTCCTACACGTAAAAACGAAGTTCCTCCTGGCGACATTCCCCATAGATTCCAACAATTAACACAACCTTTGCCAATAAATAATCCTTGTCATCAGCTTCCTTTATGAAACGAACTATCTCTTGCTTAGTGAATATTTTTGATTTTTTAGGCTTATATCCACTAGCTTTTCTTAAGAATGCAATAAGATTGGTAAATTTACTTATATCCACATTCTTATTAAGGTATATCATAGTTCGGAGCATAGAGTAATTACTCCATAAAGTGGATGGCTTATAAATGGATGATAATTTCGAAAAATAGGCTAAAACTACCTTTTCTGTAATGTGCCCAACGTTTTTCTCCGCACACCACCTGTTTCTTCATACAATTTTTTGATTTTCCAGGAACCAGTGTAGCCAATGCAGCCTCTGCACCATTTTCAATATCAGAGTCAATCTCTGAGTCACTCATTTTAATAAATTTATGACCAAAAATTCTCAAGAAAAATTATACACCGAGCACGTTGACATCAATGTTTATTAAACAACATATTGAATCCCATAGCAACAAAAAGATGAAACTGATGCCTGCCTACTTTTAAATTTTGAAAAATTCAAAAAGTTGACATTTGAGAATAAATATAAATAATCTGTTTTAAAACGCTAGTATAAAAAATCTTGTATGGAATACGTTGCGAAATCGTGTTTTAAGCACTAGACGTGTTATCCAACTCGGCTACGCCTCGTAGGATAATTTTCACGTCGGGTGTTAAAACACATTTCCTTCGCAACTTATTACATAAATAGCTATTATATTGCACGCATCCCAATATTAGTTCTTGCCAGTATTATTTAGCATCATAGCGATGTTAGTTGCGTTGCATTTGTTAATTAATGATGATTCATTGTGATAAAGAGAGACAGATTGATAATTGGTTAATAGAAAATTGTGTCCAACGCGTCTACTCCTATCAACAATAACCAAAATTATAGAAATCATTCAATCAAAATTTAGATTAGCTATTTATATTTGATAACGGACATTATTATATAATTTGTGAAAGCAAATTGGAAATTGCAATTTGCATGCAAATTATATCTTGAACAGGAATTTATTTCGCATTTCATATCCAGATATTGAAGCGAGGGGGAGAGGGGTTACCTGTGTGTTTGTTGCATACGTTTCATTAATAATAATACTAATATGCACTCACTCATTATTTCAAACATATCAAAGCCCGAGTGTACAGACAGGCCTGTTAAGCATACATATCATATTACAAATTACAAAATGTAAGTTGAAATTGCATTTGTTAATTATAGACAGAATTATTGAAATGTAGTTAACGATTTTAAATTTTGGAATGGTATTATCTATTTTCTACATACACAGTGTGCCTGTAAAGATTTGTGCTGGGATTCTAGGCATTGCTATAACGTCTACCGTGAGTATTTTTTAACATGAAACATAGGATTTGCAATTTCCATAGTAACTAAATGACAGCAATGTTTAAGAGCGTTCCATTTAAAATAGAACATAGGCTGTCAATGTCAAGTGAATATTATCTGTCAATTAGGGTTGTATTGTTACTTCTAAGTTAAAAATAATGTATACAGTTCAAGAAAAAGTGCAAATTATTCAATGGTATAATACAGACGTTAGTCTCAGACAGGTATCTGATTTATATCGTCAATCATTTACTGATCAACCAACACCAAGTGCTTTAACTATATCACGAATTGTTAACAATTTAAGAGAGATGGTTGCGTTAAACGTGAACATGTAAAGAAAACAAGACGAAATAATGTTTTAACGGAGGTGAAAATAGCCGAAATTATTACGCTGGTACGAAATAATAATAGATTATCTACGAAAACGATAGGGCAAGCTGCGGGTGTAAGCAAAACCAGTGTACACCGTTTACTAAGGAAAACATTTTAAATCGCACCACTTTCAAAACTATTAAGAATTGGTTGTGGATGACAGTGAACATTTATTAAATGTTTATAATTCTTTTTCATTTCTAAAATGATTAAATCAAAATAGATATTTTATTTGCTATGTTCTATTTTAAATGGAACGCTCTTATACATTGCTGTCATTTGGTTACTATGGATATGACAAATCCCATGTTTCAAGTTAAATAAAACGCACGGTATAAGCGTTTCTATAGTGACTTATTGACCTTATAGAAAAAATGCAATTCTGAGCTAGTCTATACGTTATAGATTTCTATAAATACCAGTACCGGCCCGAGACTTGAGCGGCCCAAGCGAAAATTTTAAATTGCACCCCTCATTTATTACAATTTTGTTTAGATTATATAGGTACAAAAATTAGAAAAGATGCGATTTGTGTCCATAACTCGCGAAGAATCACAGAATCTTAATCCGAATCAATTATTTTTGAAAGTATTTTGGATATTTAAAATAAAGAGAATTTTTTTCTTTTGGTTCTACAAAGTCGCTTTATTTTTGTCTAATACCATATACATAATTAGTCACGGGAATGGTACTTCCAAAGTCCGTTTGTGTGCAACCCGAAATACAATTTACAACAGCGTCTAGCTTCCGCTCTTAAAAAATTGGAGGCAGTGAAAAATGAGTTTTTATGGGGTTTACGTCTGCTATCTCGAAAACTATAAGAGGTATGACTTTGATTAAATGGGATTTTCAAAGGTCATCTTAGATGTGTGTGTGTTTTTTTTTTAAATCTAATAATTATACTACATTAAATGTTATGGCGACCTTGGCCAATATTTAATTTTCAAATAACTTCGTAACTATTAGAAATTGAGAAAAACATATCATATAAAATTTTAATGTTTTTTTATAGTCTATTTACTGACATAGACAAAATTTTGTTCGATCACTATCTTTGTGAGTTTTTTTCGATTTTTCGCTTTTCTGGGAAACAATTGAAGATCAGTCCTTTGTTGATTAAACTTTTTTACTTAATTTGGTCAGTACTATATGCCCTTAAAATTTTTTACAGTACTTTCGAAAGAGCCTGTATTTGGAATCTACGTAAAATTACGAATTCAACGATTTGCTTGAAGTGCATTTTTATTAGAGAAATAAATTAAGTATATCGTCGAATTCGTAACTTTAAGAAGATTTCAAATATATAAAAATGTATAGGGTGAAAATTAATATTACTTTTGGTTATACCGAAAGCACTACAAACGTTTTTAGTTCCCGCTACCCGTGGTAAGGGAGGTATAGGGATCGTGCTAAAAATTGCATATCGAGATTTTGGTAAATGAGCACGTTTTAAGGTCCCTAGAATCCAATTTTAACATTTTAACGATGATGTCTGTGTGTATGTATGTGTGGAACCTCCGCTCTAACTCAAATACTATCATTCAGCCAATTATGATAGCTTGTATTCCTACCTTATTCTAATATGGAACGAAGCCATTAGATTTTGGTGTAAATCAGGTTTGCATTAATACTTTTTCTATATATTTTGTGGATAAATTTATAAAATTATCTGTAACTCCTTGGTTACACAGTTCATATCTCAAATATATGTAACTGACAGATAAATGTAACTGTTAAAGAACTAATCATATCAAATTAATAATAGCAACGTTTTAATTAAATAGAAAATAGTAAATAGAACAATAGTTATATGGAAAGGAATTTAATAAAGTTTCCAGCATAAATGTAAGTATGTATTAAAATTAATAAAAATTAAATGGTATATTTTGGTATAAATCGAATAACCGGAAATGGCATTTTACTTGAAGCTTAAAATAGTTTTTCATCGAAAAATATCTTTAAATATTATTTTTTCGAGATTATTGTTATTATAAAAATTAAAGATTATTACATTTTCTACAGATTTGCATTAATACTTTTTCTACATATTTTATGGATAAATTTATAAAAATTTAATTCACGGAGCCTACGCTTTAAATAGACAAAACTTCTTGGTTACGCAGTTATTCAAATGTATGTAACTGACAATGATAAATGTCACTGTCATAGAACTAATCATTTCATAGTAATATACATTGCAAGACCGTTACTTAAAACTTTACGGGCGAGCACGGTACTTAACGAGACAGAGAAGCGATCTTGTTATCCGTGCGAGCACATAAATTTCGGGTAACGGTTAAGCATTGTACAATGTTTTATGATATACTGAATCGTAAATAACTTGAAAAAATTATTGAAGCACACCACAATACATTAAACGATTTGATCGAAATAGTCTTTGAAAACATATGGCGAAATAACGAATAAATAGAACTGTATATATGTTGCTATGGTTTCAACAGCCTGTGAAGTTTCCAGTAAAAATCTTCCTAACCACTAGAGATAGAGCTCTGTTATAAGAGGTTTACGATTCAGTATAACGTAAAATTAATGGTAAAATTTTAAAAAGAAAACAGTAAATAGAACAATAGAAAAGGAATTCAATAAGTTTCCACCATAAGTAAATATGTAGGTACCTATGTATTTACATTAATAAAAATTAAAGATTCGCGAAAAAGTTTAAGCTAATCCTTATTTTTGGATTAGTGAATTCTATTCTATCCCGGTATTTAAAATTTAATCTTCATTTTATTATCAAAAAAGGTATAGTTACTTGCATTAGATTATATAAACTGCCAAAATTAGAGTAAAATTCGCTAATCCAAAAACAAGGATCAGCTTAATATTTTTTGTGACTCGGGCTTCAAGTGGCGGGAGGTATTGTGTTGGACACACCAGATTTTTTCTGTAACCAAATGACTTGACGCAATTTTTAATTCTGAACAACTTTTGTCCTTACAGTTTCAGTTCGAAAATTAATAGTAATAAAAATAAAATATATGTCACCAATAGATGTAAAATATATGTCACCAATAGATGTTGCATTTCCTATGTTCAGAAAAAAGAAGTCACCCGATATGAGTACGTTTATATATTCCCTAATCCAATTGTTTAAATCCCTTCTTTTAAATTTCCTTTCTACATTCACCTCTCATACTAAAAACCACTCTACCTCCACACATCTCTTCTTCTTCCACAATGTATTTCTACCTTCACGTATTGTCGGGAAAAATTAAAGATTCCCATTGCGGATTGCCGGCTTTGATTGGTACCTGTCTGCTTGTACTCCGGGTTCCGGGGTGGCTCGGGGGTGGCTCCGGGTGTTGCGGAGCGGATGCTATGACTGATCGTTGAGTCGGATGGAAGGCGAGCGATGATTTCTCCAGAGGGCGCTAAACGCAACGCGGAATTAGACAACGGCTCAACGCGAACACAACCAGAGGTAGAGGTAGATGTGCATGATTTCTTAAATTGTTTGTCTGTGATTCTACTTGTATATGGGAGATGGTTGAGGGAAGTAAGGGTATAAATATGTTATTAGGTATTTTGGATAGGGTTTTGGTCTTTTCGGTATGACGATTCTACATTGGGGATAGATTTGGAATTTGTATGAAATACATAAGATTAACGAAAGTTTATGTATTGGCCACATCAATTTTTACCTCCCGTTATACCGTAGGTAACGGAGGTAGTGTAATCGTGCCAAAAATTCGATGGTGAGTTTTCAGTAAATGAGTACGAATTAGAGTCCCCATAACACGTTTTTACTATTTTTACGATGATGTCTGTGTGCGCGCGTGTGTGTGTGTGTGTGTGTGTGTGTGTGTGTGTGTGTGTGTGTGTGTGTGTGTGTGTGTGTGTGTGTGTGTGTGTATGTGTGTGCGCGCGCGTGTGCGTGTGTGTGTACGTGTGCGTGTGCGTGTGTGTGTGTGTGTGTGTGTGTGTGTTTGCGTGCGTGCGTGCGTATGTGTGTGGATGTGTGTGGATGTTGTATGGGGAGAGTTGATTAAGTTTTGGTAACAATGTATAACCGGAAGTAGTAGTTACAAGAATAAAATATTATTTATCGAAAATTTATGTAAATACTTATATTAAAGAACGTTAAATTGTTTATTCGATAAATATAAATTCATTATTATATCTTCTATAGATTTAGAGATAAAGAAATGCATATAAAATAATTTGATGTAAAAATTCTCAGATCAAACTACTTCAAGGCAAGAAATTCAAAAGTTTGTAACTGATACATAAATGTCACTGTCAAAAATATTTGTTTGCCACTGTCAAAACTATTTGTACATCATTATGAAGATTATGAAAAAAAAAGTCAACAACGCAAAAAAATATACGTAAAAAGAATATAAAAGAAATTTGCGAAAAGTTGACGAATAGAAAGAAAAAGAAAAGGAAAGTAGAAAAAGAAAATTTTAGGATATCGAATATAAAGAAAATGTATGTATTGTACATAATTTATATTAAAATATCCCATACATTTTGCAAATATACGTGAGAATTATTTTGTAGTGAGACATGAATATATGTATTTGTATATATTTAAAAATATTTTGTATGGGGTTTCGTGGCTGCGTGCCGGAGTGTCTGGTCGCGAATCTGGGGAACCGGGTTCGATCCCGACCGACGCCAAATATTTCGAATTTTAATTGGCACAAAATTGACCCCTGTGTTGCACTCTCCACGCCAGCAATGAGTGCCCGTGAGGTGACGCGTGGTAAACGCCCGCACGGTACAAATATGTCATCATCATTACCGACATCTGCATACAAAGCGGATTGGCACACCCAGCAATGAGTAATATGCCGTGATTTTTTTTATTTAAAAATATTTTTTTGTTTTATGCGTACAACCAGGTAAAATATCTGGCGAGAGGTTATGTGCTATCCACATCAGATTTTTTTAAGTGGAATTAATTGATACGACCTTAATATTGGACACATAGATCTCACCATACTGTTTAATAAATGGAACTAAACCTTTCCAATTATCTACCACCCCCAGAAACTGATTAAACTGTAACACTGCAATCAAGAATTTTATTTCCCCACCTTGAATTTCCGCTATCTTCCTCAAATTCCCGCTATGTTAAAGAGAGCTGTTGCTTACAGTATTTCTGTTTACCCGTGTTGTAATTCCGCTTGTCTCTGGCGGTTCCGTCAGTTTGCACCCACACCCGCACCCACACCCACGCTCGCTCACTTTCCTATTACAAGTGGAGACTTTTATACATACCAGGGGAAATTCTGCACACACATAGACTATGTTGGCTGCTGCATGAGCAAAGGAACGATACAGCAGAAGAAGGGGGGGGGGTATTTAAGGGTGGTGAAATATAAGGAAAAAGAAATGAATGAAAGAATGAGGTATGTACGTAGAGTACAATGATTATGATATGCAAATGAATACTTTTCTTGTAAATATATTCGTAGACGCTAGAATGAATGGAAATTAGGCGCGTGGTTCATATTATTTTAAATTTGTTCAAAGCAGTTCCCTTCAAAATTAATGTACATCATCATTATTTCTTTACAATTTTCACTGCTGAATGCTTTTAAAAAAAACTGATGTGGCCAGCATATTTACCTTCCGTCAATTCTATGTATTGGATAGTACTGTAACTTTTTACCTCCCGCTACCCTTGGTAAGAGAGGTATAGGGATCGTGCTAAAAATTGTATATCGTGATTTTGGTAAATGACCACGTTTTAAGGTCCCTAGAATCCAATTTTAACATTTTCGCGATGATGTCTGCATGTATGTGGGTGTGGATCCTGCACTCTAACTCAAATACTATCATTCAGAAAATTTTGAAACCTTGTAATTCGAACTTTTTCTGTAATGGAAAGAGCCCATTAGATTTTGATGAAAATCGGATAACCGGAAACGGCACTTTACTGGAAGCTCGAAATAGTTTTTCTTCGAAAAATACCTTTAAATGTTATTTTTATAAATTTTATGTATAAATTTATAAAATCTATAATTGAAATCTCAGTGTCTATGCTTTAAACAAACAAAACTCAGTTATTCAAATCAAGATGTAACTGACAGATAAATGTCACTATCAAAGATCAAATAATTTCAAGATAATATTAGTAACGTTTTATAAAGAAAACAATAAATAGAACAATAAAAAATGAATTCAATATAGTTTCCAGCATAAGTAAATATGTATTTAGATTAATAAAAATTAACGATTCACAAAAATGTTTAAGCTAATTCTCATTTTTGGATTCGTGAATTCTATTCTATCTCGGTATTTAAAATTTAATTATCATTTTATTATAGCTCAGGTGGCTCAATGGTTAGAACAACGCCTCATGTCATGAGTGCTGTCGGGGCTCTGGGTTCGAATCCCACTAAGGCATGGATGTGTGTGAATGTGAACCCACTCAGTAATTGGGATTTATACCTGTTGAGGGGTTTAAAAAAAGGTAGTTACTTTTAGACTACAGTCGAACTTCAGTAAGTCGAACTTCGATAACTCGTATTTTGGATAACTCGTATCAAACTGGTTGGCAATAGCGCCAAGAGTAAGAATTATGATTCATTTTTACTTGATAACTCGAACTTCGATTACTCGAATATCTTTATAATTCGAACAGAATATTTGGCGCCAGCTTCAATAAGTCGAATTCTGGGGGAAATCCCCTTACGTGATTTTGTAACAGGTGTTTTATGATGATGGAGGCAGTTCGGTTTCTGTACTACTGAAGTTCAAACATATGCTTTGTTAATTATTATTAAGTGAAAAAAAAAATACTGTGCCTACTTGATTTATCACGTTTAATACATTTTCATTGCTGATATGTCATTAAAACGTACTTTAAAAACTATCTATTGATGAAAAATTTAGACTGATCAGAGAAGTGGAAAGTGGTTCACGAAAGAAAGATGTAGCTCTGAAATATGATGTTCCGGCAAGTACAGTGTCTACTGTTTTAAAAAAGCCGACTTTGGTCAGTATTCTGAGTGGGACGAAGAGGATGAAATTCCTTTGATTTTCATAAGTAAACGTATGAATGAAAAAATGTCAAAATTACACCAGAAGATGCCCCTTAAATGATTTTATACATGTGGATGATGATATTGTTACTTCGGATTTTCCCACAGATGAAGATATTGTCGAGCTCTACAAACTTGAATCCGAATCTGTAGAGCTCGATAATACAGATGAAAGTGATACGATGGAGGATGATTTGCAGCAACCACCTTCAAACGAGTTGGTTTAAAATTCGTTATGCGTTTTGCGTTCGTATTTAAAAACCAATGAACATACAACCGATTCCCTGTATAATGGTTTAAATAACATTGAAGCTTTTTTTATTGAAAATCAAAATAAAAAATTCTCTGGTCAGTCACAAATAACTGACTTTTTTTACACTAAAATAATGTTTATAACTTTGATCTGTATACATATATCAATCTGTATATATCATAAGGTAAATGATTTTTACTCAAATAAATACATACATACATAAATAATATTTATACATATGCATTTTATTTAATAATATGAAGTCTTAATAACTCGAACTTTTTTGTGGCAAGTCATGGTTTGAGTTATCGAAGTTCGACTGTATATTTTAAGAAATAAACTGTCAAAATTAGAGTACAATTCGCTAATCCGAAAATAAGGATTAACTTAATCTTTTTTTTTTGCCTCGAGCTGTAAATGGCGGGAGGTATTGTGTTGGCCACACCAGATTTGTAATATACTTCTCTCTTCCCTGTCTCTACTCTAATTTTAATGATTTCATCTGGTGTGCATCTATCCAGACCCAAAATATACTATTCGTAACTTTGTAACTATAAATACAGGTGTCTCACAACTCGCGCTCCAGACGAAACTGACACTTGCCGACGACAATAAATTGCCAACAAATAGAAGAAAATAATTTGCGGCTGCTTTCATAACGGAGTTACAAGACTTTTTAATCCACCAATTCCGGAAGGATATCTTGAGGTGTGATGATATTATTACAAAATAAAACTGGTTCCTAGGTTTTAAAAATACTACTAGTGAGTTACAAAATTTGTTTGACTTACTGTAATTTTGACACTTTAGAGTTGACTTTTCACTGTCAACAAATTTAGGTTAGCGAAGGTGTCATTCGAGATCATCATTTATATCGTGCAGTGCAACGTGTTGTAGCAGCTGTGTAAAATGTGTTAAACGAAAATATTATTGTCATTTGATCTGGCATAACTTGACCGGTCCTTGCGATGGCTCTCAATATCACTTTATGATCCACAAGATTTCTATCCGGAAAACGTTACGTCTATATTCTCCGAAAATTATAATTATTTCGAAGTAATCAGCGGCTGAATACATGGTAAATATTTGCCTTTTTTTTATTCACCTTGTCAAATTTAATTTGACACTGACATTTTTCGAAAACTACAGTTGCCCACACATTCGGTGCGTTCAATGAAGTAAGCAAATCTAGCAAATGCTAGGTAAGCAAACGAGACTTTTTGCTTAGTTCGCTGAACGATTTGCTAGCTATATGACGAACTGTCATCCACAACTGTCATCGAGAAATGTATATAGATGTCAAATATAACATTCTGTAATTATGTATCTGTCGTATCTCTTTCTTGGTTTGCGAACGTATGGAAAATGAATTTTCAGATAGTGGGATTAATTTGGAAGAAGCTATATATTGACTACAACAAAATATTTCAAATTTAATAATGTTATAAACATCAATCATAAAACTCTCAAAGCCTTTTTTACATGTCGTTGATAGACACACACCATAGGTATAAAGAAATAAAATCAGTTCAAGTTAACTTCATGTATGTAAAAATTGTATTTCCCGCCATTATATTTGACACTTAGCAAGACAAGCGAGAAAATTGTGGCTTGGATTGCTTGCGAGCAAATGCTAGGCTAGCAAAGTCGTTCAACAAATTTTACGTCCGGTTGCTTGTTTTGCTTGGCTTATTGAACGTACCTATTTTAAAGAAGATTTGATTTGTATAAAACCCTAGTAACGTAAAATTACGGCAAACACACGTTAAAGGTGTAGGTCTCTGATTGGTCAATTTTATGACGTCTTTTCTCGAATATCTTTTAAGCTAGATTTTTTTCTTCGAAATTACACATCCGAGTGCAGTCTCGTGCTTCCTCATTCGCTCTGGGGCGCGAGTTCTGAGACAGCTGTATAAACAAGTTGTGCAGCATACAATACTCCGTATCCTTGCTAGACACTTAAATCTGAGATTTACTCTACACAAATATCCATATCAGTTTTATTTCTTAGAAATAATCTCTCTGAAAAAGCCGGGCGTATGAAATACTCGCATGGCATTGTGTGCATGCAAATACAACCCCCCTTTCCCCCTGCAGAAGTCCTGTAGTCCTGCTGAGAATTCTGAAGGAGCAAGACATTCCTTCTGGTAACAGGTAGAGAGGAATTACGCCCCGCCTTTATAATTTAATACCCGAGTATTTTTGCTCCGGCAAACAAAAATGTAAATTAGAAAAAATGCATAAATAACAAGTTCCTTTCCTGTTTCCTTGCCTTGCCATGTTAACATTATTCATAAATATGAGAGCATTAAGGAGTAAGCATGGACGTAAATTTCGTACCAAGCTACGAGCGGGAATCGGAACGAGATATCCTCTTTGACAAACTGGAATTAGCTGCTGTACTGTACCTTACTCCAAATGAAAACAACCATTTTCATATACAGCCGTTTTCACTGAAATAATGCCGCAAGCAGTACAACAAATAATATTTATATTTGTTATTAATTTCAGAGAATAGACTTACAAATGAAAAATGTTAACATACAGGGTCAGGGGCGCACACAGGATATTTTTTTGGGGGCGGTCCAACTGACCTCCCAGGAATAAAAATCTTCTTTAGTGCTATTTTTTAAAATTCGTGACTGTGGCGTAATTTTTGGTGAAAAGTAAAGTAGGATTTCGTGATTTTTATTATTTATTTATACGAGGGATGCTCTGTTAATAGTTAGTAGCAGGCCATGGAAGCTCAATTGGCTAGAAACAATTATAAAAATTGAATGTCGCATTAGTTGACACGTGAGTTGACATTTGTTACCCACAATTGTCAAAAGTTCCGATTTCCTTGTGAAACGTAATTAATTTTGTAAGTTAAGTAGTTTTGCATTTTAAATTCAATTAAAATGAACATTCCGCCAACTGCTTTTAGAGCTATGATTTTCTATGACTATAAAAGACAGTTAGGATACCAGCAAAGCCATGAAAATTTGAAAGCAGCTTTTGGCGATGCTGCCCCTTCATTATCCGTTGTTAGTCATTGGTTGCGCGAATTTCGACGATGGAGAGAGCTGCTAGAAGACGAAGCAAGACCTGGAAGACCTGCAGATGCTGCCTGTTCAGAAAATGTTGATCGTGTGGCAAGCTTGATTCAGTCCAATCGAAATATTACTTATAGGGAGATTCAGGAGGAAGTGAAGATTGGATCCTTGGCGGTGAATGCTATTCTGCATAAACATCTTGGGGTAAAAAGCTAGCAAGCCGTTGGATACCGCATTTGCTCTCAGAAAGTCAAAAACAGGATCGAGTAGACTGGTGTAAATTTATGTTGCAAAATTTTGACGGAGGAGCTTCTAATCTTGGGTATTCAGTTACAACCCTGAAACTAAACAGCAGTCTAGTGTTTGGGTATTCGAAGATGAAGACTTGCCCACAAAAGTAATTCGTGGTAGAAGCGTCATTAAGAAAATGATTGCTGTTTTTTTCCGCCGAAGTGGTCCTGTTGCTGTTATTCCACTTGAAGATCGCAGAACTGTTAATACTGAATGGTACTGCGAAGTGGCTTTACCACAGATGTTTCAAAATTACAAACAGGTCGCCAAAGGACCGGTTTGCGTAACATCTTAGTCCATCATGACAATGTATCCTCTCACACTGCTGCCAGAACATTAGATTTTTTGAAGGATTCGGGAGTTCAATTGGTAACTCATCCTCCGTATAGCCCAGATCTGACGCCGTGCGATTTTTTTTTGTTTCCAACTGTTAAAAAAATGATGTGAGGTAAAAGATTTTCCAGCGCAGATGCAGCAGTTACAGAATATCAAAGAATTTTTGAGAACCTTTTAGGAAATGAATTTTCTGAATGTTTTAAAAAGTGGTTTCAAAGAATGCACAAGTGTATTAGTCTGAATGGAGAATATTTTGAAAAACAATATAGATTTTTTGTTTAAAAATGCAACGGTCTTTTAATAACTAACAATTTTCAGCGCAATCCTCGTAATTTGCTTAGCAGTTTTCCATGTGTATTTGTAGTTTTTATATAATAGTTGTCAATTTTAGTGGCGGTCCGGACCTACTGGACCGCCCCCCTGTGTGCGCCCCTGTACAGGGTGTAAATGAAATAAGTGCATTAAATTTAACCAGTAATGTAACTCGATGAGAGCTACAATATTTCTTAATAACGTTTTTTTCTAAGTCTTTCAGATTTTGAGTTAAAATTCTTTAAAGGTTTACTGCATATTTCATTATCCGCCCTTGGAGAACAAATGGCTGTTGCCGTATTCAAGTGGGATACAAGCAGCTCAAAAATTGTTGGTTATCGGTTACACTTACAGTCGCAGTAATTAATAAACGAATCAAGGGAAATAAAATTATTATTAATTAATACGTAATAGTACAATTTTTAAAATAAAGAAATTTTGGATAACAAAATTATAAAGTTGTGTATTAAACCGGCTTTTAATCACCTGTGAATAAAGGAAGACAAGGAGGGACGAGGTAACGAGAGGAAGAGCAAAAGTATAGTTATTAGGTTATGAGATGATTATTTATCGTCGACAAATCATAATAGCTTAAATACGTTATTCAAAAAATGTAAATAGTACAAACTTTTGTCCATTTAAACGAGGTACATGAGTACCAATAATTAGTCGTCCATTTATTGTTCCCGTCCAAACATTTTTAGCATTAGGATTCACGATATCTCAAATACTATAAGACTTAAGACATTTTTAACTACGCATTCCTCAATCTAACAATAATGGGAAGACTTGATTAAGTTTTGGTAACAATTGGACAACTGGAAGTAGTAGTTACAAGAAAAAAATCATCTAAATATTATTTATCGAAAATTTATGTAAATACTTATATTAAAGAACGTTAAATTCTTTTTTCGATAAATATAAATTCATTATTATATCTTCTATAGATTTAGAGATAAAGAAATGCATATAAAATAATTTGATGTAAAAATTCTCAGATCAAACTACTTCAAGGCAAGAAATTCAAATGATTGTAATTGACACATAAATGTCACTGTCAAACATATTTGTATGCCACTGTCAAAAATATTTGTACATCATTATGAAGATTATGAAAATAAAAAAAGTCAACAACGCAAAAGAATATACGTAAAAAAGAATATAAAAGGAATTTTGCGAAAAAATGACGAATATAAAGAAAAAGAAACGGAAAGTAGAAAAAGAAAATTTCAGGATATTGAATATAAAGAAAATGTATGTATTGTTCATAATTTATATTAAAATATCCTATAGATTTTGCAAATATATGTGAGAATTATTTTGCAGTGAGACATGAATATATGTATTTGTATTTAAAATATTTTTCGTTTTATGCGTACAACCAGGTAAAATATCTGGCGATAGGTTATGTGCTGGCCACATCAGATTTTTATTTTTGCAATATCACTGTTCTTATATCTATGACTAAGCTCTAAAAATTTTGATTTTTGGTTAATTTTTCGAATAAATAATAAATATTTTAAAATTTTGAAAAGTTTCGTACCTATACTCTATTCCATTTAAGCCATTCAGCAGATGTCGCTCGCATCAGCGCCAGTTTTAAGTAGCCGAAATTACATTGGGTGAACTTGTCTCTTGTCTCCAATTTCAGCCAATCAGAGAGGTCAAGACTATTCCCTATTCTCTGCAATACTGAATGGCTTAAATGGAACAAGGTATAATGGACCTTTTCAATTTAAAGAGATAGAAGCTATGCGCAATGGGGATCTGCGCATAGTAAGAACAACTAAGATATAGGGCGTTTGTTTCTCAAAAATTTAGACGTAAAATGTGAGAATATCTCAGATAACTTTAAAAAATCTTATCGAAATAAGTTACAAAAGCTTTTATTGAAGGTAAAATGTCTAATGATGCAAATTTTCACTCAGAATACACGTATTTTAATAACTGCAATATTTTTGACGTTTCGTTTGACATCCCAACTGGCAATTGTTCGCGCCATTTTCTTATTATTTGCAGCGATAGAAAGAGATAGCCATTAAATTGAAAAGGTCCATTAGAGGTTTCAGTGCACCACTCTGATGAACTCCAATGAAAGCGAAACGGGTTTGTGGTTCTAGTTGAGCCTTATAACGTAAATAACTTAATGTCAATTGATTTAGTCATTCTGAAAAAGGCTAGACGTTTTGTTATATTGGATAGATTTCAATAATCAAATTGTGATAATAATCTTATACTAAATATAACCGTAAGTAGAACATCATACAGTCATACACAGATGTACAGGGAATTTATTTTAACGTGCAACATATGGTCAATCACTTCCATGGTTACTACACACTATTGTCAAAAAATGACAGCAATGTAATATTTGTCCATTTTAAAATGTAACATACAAAAATTTGTAGTTATGTATTTTCAATACTGATTTCCAATAAATTAGTCTACATACTATTAACAAAAAATCAAAATTTTAATGTAGCACATCTTAACAAACTTTGGCTTACAAAAATTTATAATTTTAATCTAATAAATGTTCAAAAATACCTCCATTCTTACTGAGGCAATATCCTAATCGCTTGTACAAAGAATTGACACCATTTGTGATGTGTTCTGGAGGTATCTCCTGCGCTGCAATACTATTTATAATGTTGCATTTTAAAATGGACAAATATTACATTGCTGTCATTTTTTGACAGTAGTGTGTAACCATGGAAGTGATAAACTATACTCGTATGTTGCATTTTAAAATAAATACTCTGTATACGAGGTGTGTTCAAAAAATATCGCGAATTTTGTTTTTTCAAAAATTATTTATTTATTCATGAATATCTATTTTGTCCCCTTCAAAGTAATCCCCATGAGATATTATACACTTGTGCCAACGGTTTTTCCAATCTTCAAAGCACTTCAAAAAATCATTTTTTTTTTATCTTGTTCAGCTCCTCCTTCGATGCCGTCTTTATCTCGTCAAGCGTAGCGTAACGTCGTCCTTTCATGGGCCTCTTCAGTTTAGGGAACAAGAAAAAGTCACAGGGGGCCAGATCTGGGGAATACGGTGGCTGCGGCATCATTAGTGTGTTGTTTTTGGCTAAAAAGTCGCGCACAAGCAACGATGTGTGAGCAGGGGCGTTATCGTGGTGCAAAAGCCAATTTTTGTTCTTCCACAAATCCGGGCGTTTCTGGCGGATTGCTTCGCGCAAATTGCGCATAACTTGCAGGTAATATTCCTTATTGACCGTTCTACCCTGTGGCAAGAACTCATGATGCACCACGCCCCTGCAATCGAAGAAAACTGTCAGCAAAACTTTCACATTCGACCGAACTTGGCGCGCTTTTTTCGGTCTTGGTTCGTGCGGCAGCTTCCATTGAGATGATTGAACTTTGGTTTCCACGTCATAACCATAAACCCACGATTCGTCACCAGTTATGACCCTCTGGAGCAAATTTGGGTCGTCGCGGACAGAGTCCAACATCTCATTAGCAATGTTCATGCGGTGCTGTTTTTGGTCGCAATTGAGCAATTTTGGTACAAATTTCGCGGCGACCCGTCTCATGCCCAAATCATTGATAAAAATCGAATGGCACGAGCCAATCGATATGTTTAGGTCCTCAGCAACTTCTCTAACGGTGATTCGACGATTGGCCAATATCATTTTCTCCACTTCATTAATTTTTTCGTCTGTTGTTGAAGTGCTCGGGCGTCCGGCACGCTTTTCGTCGTTCACATCTTCTCGGCCTTCTGAGAACATTTTGTACCACCGATAAACGTTGCTTTGGTCCAAGGTAGCTTCTCCGTATGCCACAGTCAACATTCGGAATGCACCCGCGCACTTAATTTCGTTTTTCACACAAAATTTGATACAGGTTCTTTGTTCCATTTTTTTGAATAGGTAAAAATCGAAGACGATCCAAAACACGTGCAAGCAAAGTAGCTGTCAACAATTAAGTGAACATTCAAAATGGCCGAGCTTGTCGACATAAGTGAGAGACATGAGTACCAACATAAAGCCACAAAAAGATCGAAATTCGAATATACGTAACCCGCGAAAATTCAAAATTCGCGATAGTTTTTGAACACACCTCGTATAACGTACCCATTTAGCGTTGATGATATATTTATTCTCTACCCTCTCTCACTCATAGTACGTTTAGCATTCCCATTGTTAAGCCCATGTAAGCGTCTAAGTGCCGAGATTACTCGGCTTAACTCGTTGTCTACATTTCCGCACTTGTCATTTCTTTGCTGCACTATGTATATAGTGGTGGAAGGCAAAGAGCCTGGTATTAGCGCCGCTACTTGCTAAGTCTGTTTCGGCGCTCTCCGTGGCTGCCCTGGATTAACCTGGATGCGCTGGAGGATGGAAACTCCAGGCTGGAGGCATCTCTCTTGGAATATCAAAGGAATTAGCAAAAGTTGTGATTTGCGATTGTGGGAACTTAATGACCTACCAGAGTTGTAATAAACAGGACAACGGAAACATACACTGGCTTGCAAAAAAAAATCGCGTACACCTATTTTTTGCTGTATTGAGTCGATCTTGAAACATAAATTCAAATAATTACTTGGTTGTTCTTTCATTTTTCTGGAATATATTTGTAATCTAACAGTAGGTAAATTAAACACAATTAAGAACTAGCTCCATAATAGATCAAATAGTGATGACAGAGTGCTAAAAAATCTGGTGCGGCCAACACAATATCTCCCGCCATTTACAGCCTGAGTCACAAAAAATCTGATGTGGCCAGCACATTACCTTCCGTCAGTTATATGAGGCATTTACGAAAATTCTGAACTGTTTCCGGTAAACAGCTGTTTATCAGGTTATAGCTACCGGAATCGATATTTTAAGAACGCAAGTGGTAAACAGGGTAGGTCCATAACCTATAAAAAAAATTGAAAAAGAAAAAGTTTTCTGAATGATAGTATTTGAGTTATATATATATATATATATATATATATATATATATATATATATATATATATATATATATATATATATATATATATATATATATATATAAATTAAATAGCGGGAGGTTTGGTGTTGGCCACATAAGATTTTTGGGTATGAGGATGGTGTGATTTAAAAAAGGGCCAAAATTTTAAAAAAATAAAAAATTCTGAAAATTTTGTTAGTAATTTGAAGGGTGTAGATTTAAGATTTTAAAACCACAGTTCGATATCTCTTTCCGTGTCCGAGATATTCGTCCTCAAAACTTTGCTCAAAAATGCCCATTTTTGGGTCATATCCCAAAAATGGTCAATTATACACCGCTGGCGATATCACCATTAGATTCAACGAGCAAAATTACATAAGCATACCAATTTTCATAATTTTTCAACAACTATTACAATCTCCAGAAGGAAAAGTCTGAAAATGGCCAAAAATCGCAAGGTGTATCCCTTGCGATTTTTTCAGTTTTTGACAATTTTAAGGAATGTTTAATAATTAATGTATCCGTTGGAATATTTTGATGAAAATTGGTATACTTATGTTTTTTGGTACGAGGAATTTACTGGTGAGATCGTTGAAGATGTACCGCACACCCATTTTTGGGTATGAGGATGGTGTGGTTTAAAAAAGGGTGGAAATTTTAAAAAAATTAAAAATTCTGAAAATTTGTATTTAAGTAATTTGAAGGGTTTAGATTTCAGTTTTTAAAACCACAGGTCGATATCTCTTTTCGTGTCCGAGATATTCGTCCTCAAAACTTTACTCAAAAATGCCCATTTTTGGTTCATATCCCAAAAATGGTCAATTATACACCGCTGGGGATATCACCATTAGATTCTACGAGCAAAATTACATAAGCATACCAATTTTAATAATTTTTGAACAACTATTACAATCTCCAGAATGAAAAGACTGAAAATGGCCAAAAATCCCAAAAAATCTAAGGTGTACCCCTTACGATTTTTTCAGATTTTAACAATTTTAAAGAATGTTTAATAATTAATGTATCCATTGGAATATTTTGATAAAAATTGGTATACTTATGTTTTTTGGTACGAGGAATTTACTGGTGAGGTCGTTGAAGGTGTACCGCACACCCATTTTTGGGTATGAGGATGGTGTGGTTTAAAAAAGGGTGGAAATTTTTAAAAAAATAAAAATTCTGAAAATTTGTATTTAAGTAGTTTGAAGGGTTTAAATTTAAGATTTTAAAACCACAGGTCGATATCTCTTTTCGTGTCTGAGATATTCGTCCTCAAAACTTTGCTCAAAAATGCCCATTTTTGGGTCATATCCCAAAAATGGTCAATTATACACCGCTGGCGATATCACCATTAGATTCTACGAGCAAAATTACATAAGTATACCAATTTTCATAATTTTTGAACAACTATTACAATCTCCAGAAGGAAAAGTCTGAAAATGGCCAAAAATCGCAAAAAATCTAAGGTGTACCCCTTACGATTTTATCAGTTTTTGACAATTTTAAGGAATGTTTAATAATTAATGTATCCGTTGGAATATTTTGATGAAAATTGGTATACTCATGTTTTTTGGTACGAGGAATTTACTGGTGAGATCGTTGAAGGTGTACCGCACACCAATTTTTGGGCATGGGGATGGTGTGGTTTAAAAAATGGTGGAAATTTTTAAAAAAATTAAAAATTCTGTAAATGTTTATTTAAGTAGTTTGAAGGGTTTAGATTTAAGATTTTAAAACCACAGGTCGATATCTCTTTTCGTGTCCGAGATATTCGTCCTCAAAACTTTGCTCAAAAATGCCCATTTTTGGGTCATATCCCAAAAATGGTCAATTATACACCGCCGGCGATTTCACCATTAGATTCTACGAGCAAAATTACATAAGCATACCAATTTTCATAATTTTTGAACAACTATTACAATCTTCTGAAAGAAAAGTCTGAAAATAGCCAAAAATCGCAAAAAATCTAAGGTGTAGGTACCCCTTGCGATTTTTTCAGTTTTTGACAATTTTAAGGAATGTTTAATAATTAATGTATCCGTTGGAATATTTTGATGAAAATTGGTATACTTATGTTTTTTGGTACGAGGAATTTACTGGCGATGTCGTTGAAGGTGTACCGCACACCCATTTTTGGGTATGAGGATGGTGTGGTTTAAAAATTAAAAATTTTGAAAATTTGTATTTAAGTAGTTTGAAGGGTATAAAATCATACTTACGAGTACATTTAATAATTTCATTTGAAAATGTATGAAAAATAAGCGTCTTATAGCAAACGATGATAAAGGATGAACAAGTAACAAAAATTCAGGAAATACATTGTGTGGCTACAAAATTTTAGGACTTATAAATACGACAAAAGCTGTGTATTTTATAATTTTTGGCAAAGAAGAAAACGTTACGTTCTTAAGAAGGAATAAATCATCCCAAACATTTACATATCCTTACTCTCTTCCACATACCTACATCCCCATTCTCTCTTCTCTCGTACTGTTCCTTTCCAGCCACCTCTCCTAATGACCACCTCTACCACCCTTTCCCCCCACCCCTCCTCAACCCCTAGATTCGCAACTGTCCTGTCGCCACGGTGCCGTTTGAGCTGATTTACTACCGGTATATCTTCCCGCGGCCTGCCCGACTCCCAGGACTCCTGGACACGGGATACGGGCCCAGGACACTAGGGTAAAGTATGAGATGAACGGGATAATGAAATGCTGCTAATGAGGGAATAAACAATGGTGATTGATTGCGTAATAAGAGGAGAGGAAAAGGAACAGTATGTAGTAGATATACTCGTAGAAAGAGTAAAGCAATGTATAAAATAAATAAGGGATAATGATCGAATTTAGACTACCCAAACATTTTTTGATGTACGAAAGTTGTCTGAAAACTCTATTATAATAGTAATTTACGTTATAAGTCCGGTAAATGAGTTTTTACGGTACGAATAAGATGTTTCCGGACTAGGCGACGAAAAGGAGCTGAGTCAGAAATTTCGAAACACCGAATTCGATTAATAACGTTTAATAGAAGTTTATGTACGTAAGAAAAAAATTACGTCTGTACACAACTTTGGTTCACTACCGAATTAAAACCATTTCTCAAATGATTTGCACAATTTGGTGCAGAACAACCTGCCATTATGGATAATTTCTATGATTAATAATATTGGTGGCTCCAAGATACTGGACAAGTCAGCTGTAATTTATCTAGTAGCTATAAGTGTCACTATGACGTCACATTAGTGCTACATGTATATATAAATAATTCCACTTTGGACATGTGAATTTGATATTCACATCACTGTCAAATTCACATCTGTCAAATTCACGTCAAAACTTTAATTTAAATATATTTAATCGTGAAACGTGAAATAAATACAAGTACGATGCTAAATTAGAATACATAAGAATATAAATTTGACCCATGGGGTCTCGTGGCCGCGTGCCTGAGTGTTTGGTTGCGAATCTGGGGAATCGGGTTCGACCCCGACCGACGCCAAATATTTCGAATTTTAAATGGCACAAAATTGATCCCTGTGGTGCACTCTCCACGCCAGCAATGAGTGCTCGTGAGACGACGCCTGGTAAACGCCCGCACGATACAAATATGTCATCATTATTACCGAAATCTGCGTACAAAGCAGATTGGCACACCCAGCAATGAGTAATATGCCATGATGATATATTTATTTATTTATTTTATAAATTTGACAATTAAATAATTAAAATAATTAAATTTCAATGACGATAACTAGAATAACCTAAAAATTGTCAAACCTATGAGACAAACGAATGACAAGTAACGGAAATAATGACAATAAATCGGAATTATGTATCACTCTCTTTTAGATATTCACGGGCTTGGCTTGAAGCTTGAAAGCTTGGCTTAGCTTGGTTTGAAAAAGCTTGAAAAATCAAGCCAAGCCTGATGTTCAAAAAAGCTTTAAATTTTTCAGTTTGACGTTTAAATTTTCCATTATATTTTTTGCATTGCCTTCTATGTTGTCTTCGTCATTTTTGTGATTTTGCTGCCCTCTGAAAAAATATGCAAGGAACTCTTTTCCCCGTGCCCCGTTTACCCCTCATCGCCAAACACTTTGTTACAAGGCCACCCATAAGTCTGTCGAATCTCTCTTTAGATAGTTGTCTCTGAGTGCTACCTTTCTCTCGCTGCCTACTGTAGAGCTTGTGCGAGAAAAAAATATAGCAATACGAGTAGTTGTTGCCGTGTCGTCATGTTGGCATTAAAAATCAAATGGAGTTAAACCAAAAACAATTAAATACTACGAATTGCTTCAATATTCCACATATGGACAACGAAATCAACTTCACTCAAATTGTCAAATTCGATTATATATTTCAATTTAAAATGCCTCCACCACCCTTCAAATGATTGTCACTTTGAATAATTCCTCTCAGAACAGAACAGTCCAATCCTTTCCACTACCCTAGTTGTAATTCGCTGACCACGTCTTGTTTTTGAATAATTAACGCGGAGTTTTGTGTGTTGATGAGGTAACCAGGCAACAGCACAGCAACGGCTGGGAGCCTTGCTTTGCTGATGATCAAAGATAGCGGCGGTCAGGACCTACTAGGATCTCGTGCCTTGCCCTGGCAGTGTGATTGCCGTTGTTGTGTAATTAGCTTGAGGAGAGGAGGGATTTATTATTTATTTGAGTGATCCAGCTGATATTTGTAAGGGAATAGAAATGAAGGAGTGACAACTTTGAGAATAGGGATTATTAAACAGAGAAAGGTGATCAAATAATGCTGAATGTGGGCGGAATACTATATGAGTTAAATTAGATAATAAATAATTA
Source organism: Harpalus rubripes (assembly GCA_963082715.1). Taxonomy (NCBI): domain Eukaryota; kingdom Metazoa; phylum Arthropoda; class Insecta; order Coleoptera; family Carabidae; genus Harpalus; species Harpalus rubripes. The sequence continues at coordinate 7,140,869 of OY720465.1, forward strand.
TATACGTAATCTAAGGTACTATGCATTGGATGGATGAAATCAATTATTTATGAATTATTTCTCTTACAAAAGTTATTCACGAGGGGGGGGTCTAAAGCTGGATTTATAATGAAGTAACGCAAAACGTAACGCAGTTCCAGTAAAGTAGAAAGTAAAGCAAGCGAACTAGCTGATTTATATTAAACGCAGAAAGTCTTACTGCTAACCAATCAGAATAATATGCAAAAATTTCGGAATCTTTCGTTCAACTTCGATATATCTTGTCTGAGCTTCGGCACGAGCTGGCAATCTTATAAGCTTTTTATAAGTATTTGTTGAGCATAATAGAAAATAACACACAATATTTGTGAAATGACGTTTATTTACACTTTTAGTAGCATATACACATTCATCACACTAATATTAACATCGAAAGCTTTTGTCTATAATAATAGCGTTTGTCAAAATCGGGTTGATGAAAGTCGTAGTTGAATTTTGTTTGCCGTCCTGGGCTTTAGCCTGGTCAGCCACTACGTAAATATAGGTTTTACAGTAGTTGTAGTTGCCGATCTTCATTCTCTTCTACTAATAAATTGCACTCAAATGGTTACATGCTGCTCGACTACATCGACTGTTCTTCCATTTCCACTTGTACTTCTAATAGAGGCAAAGAAGAACAGGATTTATTTCCGATGTCTATATTACTAAATGTTCTGAATAATAAAAAAAATATTAGCAGTTTGTAATGAGAGAGCATTACTAAAAATATGTAAAACTCACTTCCTACTACTGTGGACGTACGGCTCTAAGAAAGACATTTCTTTATGATATTCCCAGTCATTTTCGATGATGTTTGATGCTCCTCCAGACGGATTATTAATTCATTTTTAAATCTTTAGACGATTTATCGTATAAAATTTGATTCATTTCGACAACTTGAATTATTTTCCTATTCATATCTATGTTAAACAAACAATTCTGACAGATGAGTCGGCATCGAATATCGGTAAAATGGATCACTCCCTCAATCTCAGCGCAATATTTAAAATGCTGACTTCTGATTGGCCAGCGGTAGAGAAGTTTAGGTAAAGCAACGCAGAAAGATGAAAGTTCGCCAAGTCTTGCGTTGCGGCTGTTACGTTACTGCTTACTTTATTTCAATAGCTGTAGCACGTGATCATCTTTTTACCTTGCCTATTGCGTTTGCATTACCTCTTACGTTGCGTCATTATAAATCCAGCTTAAGAGAAGCTAATGATACTACTGCTTACTTGTTTTCTAAAGATGACAACTTAATTCAACTATTGGTAGACGATTTACTGGTCTACCACGGCTTTGTGAAAAGGAAGAACCCACACCCTTACACTTTCACTACACACATCCACTCAGTTGTTGACAGGTGAGGGATACTGATGAACACTTAGATTTATGGACACGGATAATACTTGAGATTTATAACTAAAGTTTTTATTTACATGATTATTATAACTTATTATTGACTATTGATTAAACTAACATTAGATTTACTACGATGCCAATGCATCATCAAGACAAAATACTCGCGTTCGCGGAACGCAAATCAAATCTCAAACTCTTACCAGTGCCGGCTTAACGGGGGGGGGGGGGGCTTTTGGGTCTGTAGCCCCCGGCGGTAGATACGTAAAGGGCGGTACACCGAGCAGAGCACGTTCTTAAATTATTTTAAATAAAAAAAAAATCTGATGTGGCCAGCACATTACCTTCCGTCAGTTCTATGTATTTTGTACAAATTTCATACGGAAAGTTCCTTGCTAAATTAAATATTCTATTTCTTGTACATTACTTTCTGGCAGCTGCATGTATTTTATGCAAATTTCATACAGAAAAATTATGTCTTAAATTATTATTTTGTGACGTTTTCTATATACAGTGTAATGTATCTGCAGAAATAAAAGATTTATTATTATTATTTCTTGTACATTACCTTAAAGCAGTTGTATGTATTTTATACAAATTTCATACAGAAAGCAAGAGATCCTATATTTCCAATAAAATTATAAGACAAACACTTTATGTCAATTTCACTTGACACTGACATCTTTCAATCAGAATTTTCTTAATATAGTAGCTGTTTTCATAGCTATAGCTACTTTATGAAATTTAATTTCTTTACAATTTTTTAACTCTATATCCATTTAATATTAAGTATAAAATGCAGTCAAATCGTATAGAGAATAAAATATTCTTTAATATTTATATTAACATTAAATGTGAAAAAATGATATTTAACATAGTTTTTTCAAGAAAAACTGTTAAAATCTTCAAATGATGGTACTTCCGGTTGACCAATTGTAACCAAAATCTAATCAGCTCTTTATATGGATGTAACGAAGAAGTATACGAAAAAATTATAATTTTTGAAACTGTAGTATTAGAGTTATCGCAGACGAAAATTTTGTTACACACACACACACACACACATCCACACACACACACACACACACACACACACACACACACATACAGACATCATCATAAAAATAGTAAATTCGTATTCTAGGGGCCCTAAAACGTGCTTATTGATTAAAAACTCATCATCGAATTTTTTGACCAAAGACAATACCTTCCTTACCTAAAGGTGACGGAAGGTAATTAATTAAAGCAAATTTAAGAGCCAGGGGAACAAGGATGAATGTCCATTTTCTAGCAAAATGAGACGATTGGTTGTACTTATAGATTGAAGGTCGGCGCTTTTAAATGGTATGTGTAAAGGAGGCAAAACTGTAACAATCCTAAGATACAGGCCTCAGGAATTGTGAGACAAGATCTAAAAAGGATGACGGTCCAAGCGGCAGGCTATAAAAAGATGAATGTTCGACAGCGATATGCGCAAATTATAACTTGGTCAGCCGATTTCTGTTCAGTACTCGTACTTTTAGCAACTGGTTTAAAATTTAACCAATTAAGTACCTATGTTGACAATATAACAAACAATTGGATACAATTTTAACCAGTTGCTAAAAATTAATCACTGAATTACACAATTTATAAAACCACCAAACGACGCAAAGAGTTTGGACGAGTGACGGATGTAGGAAAAAAGCTCCGACTACAAAATCATAAAACTGGTGAATATTTTTCCTGCGAACATTTGAAATGTTCTATTAACTAAAGTTTCAGAACCAATTCCAATAACTTCTCATTGAATTTCAAAAATATGGGACTTTCATAATTTCTACTTATATAGTCTATTCCACGAGACCTTTCATTAAACCAGGACTTCAAACCGGAGGTGAATCGAAAACCGTAAACCAAAAGTGGCAAAAATAGCGGAGAAATCCTGTTAGGTCCCAAATAAGTTGAAACTTGACCCATCTGTGGGTATAATAATTTTCAGACATGACCAATCTGAGTTTCGAAACAAGATTAATACACTTTGTCATTTCAAAAGCATTAGATGGGGATTCAAACTTTAAAATTCGCGTAATGAAAAAATCTGATGTGGCCAGCACATTACCTTCCGTCAGTTCTATGTATTTTGTACAAATTTCATACAGAAAGTTCCTTGCTAAATATTATATTTCTTGTACTTTACCTTCCGGCAGTTGCATGTATTTTATGCAAATTCCGTATAGAAAAATATTATTTTGTGACGTTTTCTATATACAGTGTAATAAATCTGCAGAAAAAAAAAGATTTATTATTATTATTATTTCTTGTAAATTACCTTAAAGCAGTTGTATGTATTTTATACAAATTACATACAGAAAGCAAAAGATCCTATATTTCCAGTAATATTAATAATAATAAGACACACACTATGTCAATTTTACTTGACACTGACATCTTTCAATAAAAATTTTCTTAATATAGTAGCTGTTTTCATAGCTATGGCTACTTTATGAAATTTAGTTTTTTGATAATTTTTTAACCCTATATCCATTTAATATTAAGTATAAAATGCAGTCAAATCGTATAAAGAATAAAATATTCTTTAATATTTATAATAACATTAAATGTGAAAAAATGATATTTAACATAGTTTTTTCAAGAAAAACTCTTAAAATCTTCAAATGAGGGTACTTCCGGTTGTCCAATTCTAACCAAAATCTAATCAGCTCTTCACATGGATGTAACGAAGAGAAATACGAAAGAATTATAATTTTTAGAATTGTAGTATGGCAGTTATCGTAGACGAAAATTTTGTTACACACACACACACACAGACACACATACATACATACACACACACACACACACACATACAGACATCATCGTAAAAATAGTAAAATCGTATTGTAGGGACCCTAAAACGTGCTTATTCATCAAAATCTCACCACCGAATTTTTTGACCAAAGACAATACCTTCCTTACCTAAAGGTGACGGAAGGTAAAAACAAAATTTGTAACATTTATCTTTTTTCCCTTGGCTCTTGCCAGTTTGATGTCGGAAAAACAATTTTTTCTTTGTTGAAAAAGGCGGTTTTTAAAAATTAGCCCCGGGCGGCAAAATGTTTTAAGTCGGTACTGACTCTTACATGTTTACTATTAGAGTACAGAAGTCTTCTCGACGTGACAAACTAATGCAGAGTATCTCAAAACAAAGCGTTTTCTTCATGAGCAGATATCTCGAAGGGGTGCAGAGTATAGAATAAGGCATCCACAACAAACTATCAACCCTGCACGTAACCTTGCAGGGCCGGTCCTATCTGGCGTGCAATGCGTGCCCCGCACGCATGCGGCCAAAGAATGTGGCAATATTTTTAAAAAGTTTTATATTTTTGTGTTTACCAGATGCTACCCAAAATATCCAAGAATTATTTTCTGCCCGAGTGTCATCCTCGGAGAAACTGAGTGCTCTTTGATCTGTTCGGCGATTTTTTACTTGCGGACATTACAAAGCAACGTGTTAACATCAAGTTTTGTTTCCTGTTAAGAAAATCTTCATCAATGTTTGGGAGAGCTTACAAAAATTTCCAGATCGATTTCAGACTGTTCTTTCAAATCCTGACACACACTCAAATGGTTAGCTCTCTGTTCGTGTGCTTATTAATCAAAAACTCACCACCGAATTTTTTGACCAAAGACTATACCTTCCTTACCTAAAGGTGACGGAAGGTAAAAATAACCATGACCTGTCAGATGTTTCCCCAAGGACGACACTTGGGCAATAGATCCAAAAAAGTGTCTAGTGAAGGCACTTGTTGAGAGAAGTCGGAATTAGCGCTCTACCAACCGCTAGAATATAATTCTCGGATATTTTGGGTAGCACCTCGTATGTATGAATAAAGTATTATAAATAGTAAAAATTGTAATTTGTTGAGTAGTTATCACTTAGGGGCGGCGAATTATACATTTGCACGCATGCAGCAGTACCCCTGGGAACGGCCCTGTAAGCTTTGTAATAACTTAAATACTTAACTGTCAAAATCTTATCATATTCCCTTCTTATCATTGCAAATGAGAGAGATAGATGTATACCAATTTGTTAATTCGTTCATGATACAGCAGATGACCTTCATTGGACTTCTTTAATAAATAAACTGTAAATATAAATCATTGCGTATATTTATTTAGAAAACTATGTATGTAAAATATAAGCCTGATTAAAATTTATTTTTAATATAATTCCTCCCACACCCCCGCTATAATCCCTGCGTGATTGTGGCTCAAACTTGAAAGCACCCTGAAACTTTTTCTAATCAGGTCTGATTAGAAATTAATCGACGGTCTGCAGCGGACTATTCAATTTACAAAGCTGGTGCTGGTGACCAGCCCACTTCATGGGAGTTTGACGACGTCGTCAAAATTTCATACTGCACTAAACTCCGTCCCGACGCCAGAACACGTCTCTTCACCTCTAATTACATCCCCTAAGCGAAGCGGCGGGACAGACAATCCACTCATACAAGCCGAGAACACCAGGAGCGGATAGGGAAATTAAAGATGGAATATAGAGGAATTATTTAAAATATGAGGGATTTTGGACAAAGACAAACGTATTAAGAATGTCATTGGTAATACATAATCAGAGCTGGGCAATACTTGCAAGAAAAGTACTTTATTAAGCTTGCAAGTACTTTAAGTACTTCAAGTACTGTACTTGAAATACTTTCTATTTATAGTACTTTGTACTTGACAAAGTAAATCTATTCCCATGTACTTGGTACTTAGTACTTGGAAAAATACTTGAAGTACAATGAAAAATACTTGAAGTACTTTAAATGTACTTGAAGTATTTTAAATGTACTTGAAGTATTTTAAATGTACTTGAAGTACTTTAAATGTGCTTGAATTACTTTACGGGGTCTCGTGGCCGCGTGCCTGAGTGTCAGGTCGAGAATCTGGAGAATCGGGTTCGATCCGGACCGACGCCAATTTTAAATGGCACAAAATTGACCCCTGTGGTGCACTCTACACGCCAGCAATGAGTGCCCGAGAGGTGACGCCTGGTAAGCGCCCGCACGGTGCAAATATATCATCTTTACCGATATCTGCTTACAAAGCAGATTGGCACATCCAACAATGGGTAATAAGCCGTGATGGTATATTTATTTTTATTTTATTTGAATTACTTTAAATGTACTTGAATTACTTTGTTTGTCTGTCAGTTTTCTTTTGCAGAGGTGTGGTGTTATGTGAATTTCATTAATAAATATATTTTCAGCGATAATATGAAAGTAAAGATATATTTGCAATTTTTTTGGCATAAATAAATTAATTCTAATCTGCGCATATTGCATATACATAAATGTTTATATTACCTAACTACAGTGCTAGGACTTTGCGTATCGCCTGGCGATCGCATAACGTAAAAATGACGTCATTCTAACATCTCGGTACAGCTTCTCGCATCGCATGGCGATCATATGACGTCAATTTTATGTCATGAGATCGCTAGGTGATCCGGCAGTCCCAGCGAGGAACTCTTGTTTTAAATAACCAAATAAATATCGCATATTGAAATTTTTGTCAACAATCATCTTTTAAGGTCCATATAATCAGAAAAATATCAATTATCTGAAAAAGTACTTGCACCCAAATTTACAAGTACTTTTTTAAGTACTTGGTACTTTCAAGTACTTTAGAAACTAAAAAAAGTACTTGTTCTTCAAGTACTTTTAAAAACATCAAGATACTTGGTACTTGTACTTCAAGTACTACTTTCCGGTACTTTGCCCAGCTCTGTACATAATAACGTATTGAAAACGAAATAATGAGATTCTGAAACCCAGTGTTAATTAACGTCTGGCGTTAACATGAATTAACTCTGATTTTGACAGCTGTGGTATTCTGAAACAGTGTTACTTAACGTTAACGCTGCTTGTCGGCGTTAATTCACGCTGGACTTGTCGAAGCGTTGACAGGGAAAACGGCGGGTTGTCTGTGAGTTTTATGGTTTAAATATCCCTGATATTTTTCGTGTCAGTGGCGTAACTAACGGGCCCGCAGGGCCCGCATTGCGGTCGGGCCCCCGGCTCTAGAGAGGCCCCAATTTACATGATTTATAATTTTGTTACTACTGCGAAATTTTTAATTTAATCTTTTTTTGTAGCAACATACACATTTATTTAATCCTATATTTTTTTAAATGTCAATTTCCAAAAATAATATTGGCTAAGGGGTCCCTTATTCGCTATGCAAAACAAGCTCTTTATTTTCTATCACATTTCGATATCTTAGCAAATATTTTCCTGCAACTGATCTAGAGTTTTCCTTTAAAATAACCCCATAAAAAGAAGTCTGGGGCTGTCAAATCAGGACACCTGTCGGCCAATGTGTATTACCAAAACGTGGGTATAAATAACGGTACGAGAATGATTTTCGCAAAATTGCTATTATTTAAACTGTATGATACTGATCTGATTTTGTCTCGCTATAAAAATAAGCGCTTGCGCATTACGAATTTACGTAACTGTTTAACTACAAGAGTCTTCCATGTATTTGCAATCGTATGACTATAGTAATAAAGAGACGAAACACTAAATTCTGGTCACCAAATTATTTCAATACGAACATAATGTTTATTCATTTACGGTCACCAGAAAATGTGATAAGTTAGTAAATAATTTAATTTACCTGTAAAATATCCAATTTATCATTAAATTGTGATCTCTAAACTATTTCAATACGAACAACTGTTAACACATTCTGTCATTAGTAAAACGAATTAAACATTAAAAAATTATTTTTGTAACTAAAAGTACCTACACTTTTTCATTAAATATATACCACTATTTAAGTAAGATTAAGTCATAAAAAACCGCTACACTGGTAACCGGCCGGCAACCAATCACTCCACTTCTCTCCCTGTTGGCTCCCATCGACGTTTAATATAACATCCTTTACTTTTCAGGGGCGACAATAGTTTTATTAACCGTGGTTTTAACTGGGGTGAATTAGGGGATGAAATATTGGAGAAAACTAGTTCTATTGGATGCAATACCGATTTTGTCTTTATTTTGCACTTCCTCGCTCTGGGAACGATACTAATCGAATCTACTCTAGATAGACTCAAAAAATATAGTGAATTCATAAAATTTTCACATTTACGTGTTCTATGCATGAATTAGCATTGACTCCACTCCTTGTACGGTGCATTTGTCATTGAATTTATGAATCAAAGCTATAAAGTTACAAATACTTTTATTTCTCGCTTCTCGCAGTTGTTATATCGATCTCGCCTCGAATTTTAAACTGCAATCTCGCTCTCGTTCTCGTCTCGCATAATGCAACGAGACGAGACGAGATGCGAGAGTACTCTCGCCTTGTCGTGCATCACTACATACACACCAATCTTCCCTCATCTTCCCTCCACCCTTAAGGGGATCGTCTAGTCCTCAGTCTACTCTTCTCCAAATGATCGAAAAGAGGCTCTAAATTATTGTTAATTATGCAAAATCTGTTACGAATATGTAACTTAATTTTGTCATGTTATTACAAAATCTTAATATTATGTCTGTAAGTTTTTATTTATAATTTCGCGTTGAAAACACACAAAACACGTCTCAGCTTTTTACTAATTACGGCTGTATTTGTCATTTATTTATAATAAAATTTAAATCCGCGCTCTTAGAAAAGATGAAATTAGGTTCGTAACGTTTTAAAATTTTAAAATATTTATTCTTTATTCGAATAATTAACTTCAAAATTGACCAAAAATCAACAATTTTAGAGCTTTGCCACAGACATAAAAACAATAATATTGCAAAAATAAAACGTTACAGACATAATATCAAGTTTTCTTAATAAATATGTTAAAAATGAGTAACAAATTCCTAACAGATTTCGCATAATTGGTAGAATTGTAGAGCCTCTTTTCGTTCATTTTGAAGAGCCTAGACGATCCCCTTACAAGTAAGTGTCCTCCATTGTCGCTGAATATCCGCCATCCACCCACGCCACCCAGCGGATCAAACATGCGGCGGCCGTTCGATTGCCGAGCAGCCGCAAACTGTCATTAGTTGTCATTACAGGGCTATCAGCCGGACACGGTCATACGTAACAGCCGACACGAGTAACGGGCCGTGGGCTACAGGCTACCGCCCTGCCGGGTATAGGATATATGCGGTGGTAAAGGGTAAATGTTTGGGGAAGGATTTTATAGAGGAACTACTTGGACAGCGTTGTGGATTTTACTGATTTTGGTGGTAAATGGGAGAATAGTGTTTAAACGTTTAAAGGGATTTATAGAGTCGAGCTAGGGTGAGCACGGTTGGAACCGGGATGGGTAACTGCATAATAAAACAATAAGGGTTGTTGAGTTTAGTAAATGTAACAATAATGTCAGAGGTGGCCTGGCCATAAAATTTGTCGGACAACACCTCAACTCCTTAAAACGTTGTTTGGGTCGTTTCCTATTAGACAGTCCATCGTTCCGAGACGTGTGTGTCTTCGCAACAGTGTATTTTTTACGCGATAAGCTTGTTAGCCTTAACCGCAACGCCCTTTTCGGAGGGTTACACACCAAAATGCATGGTTATGCACCCCCTGCGGGGCCAGTAACTATATAAATGTTTAACTTCAGTATTTAATGAACAAGTCCCTTGTTTAGCTTAGATACAATAACCAGAAGCTGCGAGCCATGAAAAAAATGTTTTTAATATTCTTAAAAAGTACGGGACTGGTAAATATAATTTCGGATGGACAGAAGATTAAATGGTACATTGAAAAAAGTTCGCCTGAATAGCTCAGTAGAGTTCCAGAGATACGAATTAAGTTACATGATAACAACGAACTATTCTAATAATTTTATTTTTTGTAATCAATGATTTTTTTGTTGTGTATTTATTTTTCATATTTAAATTTTTCTTTTCAAGCGAAAAAAAATCTATTCAGCCCCTGAAGTACCTATTGACGACAGCCTGGGGCGAAATTGATTTTAGGGCGACATTGTTTGAGACTATTTTTTTAAATAAATTAAAAATCAAATAATAATGCTGACAATGGGGTATTCCGGTGATTTGGAAATAATGCAAAATAATAACTTTTTTCTATAGTTTACATCTTCATAAAGTAGGAAAATATAATAAAACATGTTTATTAAAAACTTTTAATTCATAATTTAATGTTAAAAAATTGGAATTTTTACAGCTCTGGAAACGTCCTTGAAATTTGTGACGTGAAATTGATAATTTGTTGCTCATTTCACGGTAGATATTTACGTTTAGAATCATAGATGGTGCCAGTAGTTAACACGCGCGTATATTTCTTGTTTGACATTTCGTCCACTTTATTTGCAGCAATTCTCGAACAAAACATACCTTCGGCATTTAACATTACGTATTTCTGCACTCAGGTATTGTGAGTTATGGAGAAAACAATTATTTACCATGGCAGAACCCACAGTAGGTTATCAGAATCGGTCTTTGTATAATCAGGTTCCATAATTATGAAATATTACTCGTATTTTTACCACAAACAAACACTTAATGTACGCTGCTACTGAAACCATGTGTAAAAAAGCAAATGGCTGTCATGAACATGTGGATTTAGACGCTGAAGTTTGTTGCAGATGTCACTATCGATTTGACGTCATAAGCGCGCCAATGACAAGAAAATTTGAATTGCGATGAAATTTTTAAAAATTCATATCTCACGTGATATATTCATTTTCTTACTCAAAATTAGATATTCAGAGTCCTACTGGTATGTACTAATGAAAAAAAATATGTTTAAAAAATGTCGGAATACCCCATTCCAGTTGCAGCAAACTTATATTAATTAAATCCTACTGAAGAAGTAATTGTTGTTCAGGAAATCTACTGAAAAATACACCCAACATCACAAAAAAATTGAACAAAAGCTTTTATACGGAATCCCGTACAGAAAAATACACTGATGCAACAGCCCCTCGTCAATTTGGAAAAACTCGACATATTTTGGTTTTTGACATTTATCTTGAAAACGGTGATCTGTATCGAAATTTTATACAAAACAAGATTCCTATGTTTTTTACCTAGGATGAACCGTTAAAGAGTTAAATTAGATTTTCCGAATTGCAAAATAACGAAAAGTATTTATACCGAGACTTAAATTTACACTGAGAAATATTTTTTCTTTCCCTACATACAGGGTTAGTCACGGAAGAAAGTCCGTTTATTGGCAACCCAAAATACTAATGACAACAGACCATATTTAATTGTTTAATGTCAAAATGACAGAACCATCACTAGACAGGCAAAGAAATCGTGAATTAAATATTCTATTTTTTTAAGTATTTCGGGTTGCACAAAAACGGACTTTGAAAGTAATTCTCAATTTATAATTTTCACCTGGGGCGCTCAAAAGTCTTGGGACGGCACTGCCTGTTGTACTGGTCATATAATTTTTTTATAATTTTCGAATTTCTTAATTTTATTTCATTTGGCATTTACTCGTAAATACATCTTTGCCTCCGGTATACAAAATAGCAACGCTATCACTTTTCCCATATTATAAACCCTTAAATCATTACATTCTTCTACTCTCCTTGTAATCATCCCTAAGGGTCACTATCCCTTATCATCCCTGCTATAGTTCCCGATGGCTAATATGACTTGTAATATCTTTGGGGCATCTTAATGTTCGTGTCCTGCTGGTCAACCCAGGTCGTTACGGACCTGGAAACTGACGCCTTCTCCGTGTTCTACACGTGTTAGATGGCTCTCATTACAGGGCCGTATTCCCGCTAAACGACTACATTATTTTAGGATGAGAATAGCGACTAGGGACAGACAGGGTGGTGATTTTAACATTTTAAGGGGAAATAAGGACGGTTATTGGAGGCTAAATTGTTTAAAGTGTTTCGGGAATAAGCAAAAGATTATGTGTGAAATTCTGCTGATGTGAAGGTTATGTTTGAATTATTGAGAATCAAGATACATGATTCATAAATTTAAAATATACTCTTAATTCAATTTATTAACAAAGAAATAATCAGTTACTCATGTGAATATGTGACATCAACATTTGACATAACATTGCAGTTTCCGGTGAAACGTCGACGTCTTTGACATAACCACACATTTATGATATATTTTTAATCTGTAAAATTAATAGTTGTAGATAAAGTATAGTATTTGACTCACGTAAAATGGGTGTAATATACCCTACATTTTGCGCTCATTAAATAATACTATTATCTGTAAAAATGTACAATTTACAAGACCCGAACATTAAAAATTACAACAAAACATGGTTAAACATCACTTATTTCTGTAGATTTTATAAATAAATAAATATATCATCACGGCTTATGACCCATTGCTGGGTGTGCCAATCTGCTTTGTACACAGATATCGGTAAAGATGATATATTTGCAAATCAAAAAGCACGTTTTAGGGTCCTTAGAATACGATTTTACTATTTTTACGATGTGTGTGCGTGCGTGTGTGTGTGACAAAAGTTTTTTCTGCAATAACTCTAATACTGCATTTCAAAAAATTACAATTATTTCGCATATCTCTTTGTTACATCCATATGAAGAGCTGATTAGATTTTGGTCATAATTGGTCAACCGGAAGTATCCACATTTGAAGATTTTAACAGTTTTTCTTGAAAAACAATGACAAATAACATTTTTTCACATTTAATGTTATTATAAATATTAAAGAATATTTTATTCTCTATACGATTTGACTGCGTTTTACACTTCATATTAAATGGATATAGAGTTAAAAATTATAAAGAAATTATATTTCATAAATTAGCCAGCTATGCTATAACTATGGAAACAGCTACTATATTAAGGAAATTCTGATTGAAATATGTCAGTGTCAAGTGCAATTGACAGAGTATGTTTGTGTTATAATTTTACTGGAAATAGAGGATCTTTTGCTAGAAACTTTCTGTATGGAATGTGTATAAAACACATACAACCGCCGGCAGGTAATTTACAAGAAATATAATCTTTTGCAAGGAACTTTCTGTATAAAATACATGGAACTGACGGAAGGTAATGTGCTGGCCACATCAGATTTTTTATATGGCGTGTGTTTACAACCATATGTTAAAAAGGCTGAGAGTTTTGTGATAGATGTTAATAACAATAAAAACTTGCTACCCATATTTTTTCATTTGGCAAAATTTTCATTAATTGGCCAGAAAAAAATTAATAAAATTTTAATATTTAAATTACCGCCTTGTATGACGTAGAATTACGCCGAACCAATGAATGACCGTAAAGCAATAACATCGGTACGTCCAATAGCAACGGCATGTGCGGGTAATTTAAACATCTTGTACGAGTATTGGCAACTGACTTTAAGCTCGCAGCGCCAAATCGGAATTTATTTAAACTCACGGAGTTGAGATAATTGACAGCTAATAATTTCTTTTGTACTTAAATGTGTATTATTAAGAAGTACTGTATTTCTAAAAGTAAGTGATATAAATATAATGGATAAAATTAATGTTTATACAACTAAATTAATGTCACATCACATTAACTTACACAATCAACGATAGTCATATTGCGTAAAGTCAGTTGCCAATAAGCTAAGTTAAAATCCTTCAAAATCCTGCTTAACAAATCGAAATACGTAATAAAAGTAATAGAAACGACGTAAATTGTAAATAATAAAGAAGAGAGAGGGTGATAGAAAAATGAACGAATGTCAAAACTCTCGATTACATTCTTAAATATGCATCTCTTCTCCAGTTCAAAATAATGACGTCAAAGAAAATATTCTTTCTTAATTTATTAAAAAACATATAATTTTTTAAAAATAAAATTTATATTTTTACATACCTTGTCAAATTTGGGTATTTAGTGATAGATATCAGATTTTCAGTACCACGCAAGTAGCCTATTTCCTGTTATGGTGGAGGACCCTATTGCAGTTATTTAATGGGCAATATCTTATTGAAATAAACATCACAAACCCAACGAACTAATAGGCAATTGAAACTAATTTATTAACCTGTCTTATAGATGGCTCTATCTGTCACGTATGACATACCTTTTGGAACGAGAATAAAATCAATCATTACCATAAACTTTCATCCTAAACATCCTACATAAATATATAGATTAATGTCTGTCCTTATTTTAAAATCCAACACCGTACATATCATCCGAATTTCCGACTTTTGAAACTCTCATCTCGATCCCTGGTACATATCTCTAAATCCTTTTCATCCTCATAAATAACTCGTTACTTATCTAACTTTTTGTGTAATTGACGTTAAGCAAACCTGCGCCTTGCCTTGCCTCATATTCATACGGGTATAATCTTGTGATTTATTTCGAGTCTTGTCCACCCAGCGATATTTATCACAACTTTTCATCGAGATGTTTAACCTCAGTGAGTAAACAGCAGGATTTATGAGCGGTAAATGCTACAGATTTTCCATTACGGTAACTCCAGACGAGCCAGGGAAAGAGGGGGGGGGGGTGATGGAAGGCGAGTGCTAAGTTGGATGGTCACTCCAACTTCTAATTCGGGGATGAGGAATATATTTTCTGACAGGGGTGGATCCAGAAAAAGAATTACAAAGATTTTATGTTGGGGTCTATACATACTGACCTTATTTTACTATTGTTACGTGTTTGAAGTATTGTAACATGGGACGCCCGCCGTCGCCACCACTGTAAGCGAGTGTCTATTTATAACGGTGACGTAATCGCGCTAGTAGCCGGCCGATGTAAACAGACTGGTCGCGACGTGTTTAATTACTTCCGGTCGCCTGAACCTCTTGTGTTCATTGTTATTATGTGTTCGAATATTCTAGACTGTTCTAGAAAATAATGGCAGCTGTATAAGGGACGTAGCTATGCTCGAGAGACAGTTAGTTACATGGAGAGACATAGAGATGTTCATATAGAGTGTTAGTGAGTTTGAGAAGCACAGCAGTATCGTAGTGAGCGTATGCAGTTGGTGTCGAGTAGGTACTCGGGAAGTTACTGGTATATTGGGATAGCTGTGGATGTAAATACTCGGTAGTGTTGACAAGTATTGGGAAGCTATAGTGTGCAAGAACAGTAACGGCGAGTCGGAAAGTTACTGGTATACCGGGATAGCTGTTAAAGAGAATACTCGGTAGTGTTGAAGAGTATTGGGAAGCTAGGTATACGGGGACAGTAACGGCAAGTGGAAGCTAATACTCGGCATTGGTGTTGAAGAATTGTGGCATACGAAAAGGCGGTGATACGGAGGCTGTGGAAGAGAGAGTTACATAAATAGACAGATAGTGAGGTGAAAGGTGTGACTTCTGTCCGAGCAGTTGAATATACAGACGCTATTGAGTCAGTTGAGTATATAGACGCTGTGGAGGTCGGTATGCGGACAGTTGAATATGCTATAAGTATATAGTGATATAAATATAGTGATATAAATATCGCGTAAACAGTCTACAAGAATCTGCAACAGACCGGCAGTCTAAGATTGGAACCCGTAGTTAAATAAATAATATCGTGGAAATAAATAGTAGTGTTAATTGGTTAAATAAATAGTGTTAGTATTATCTAGTTAATTATAGTTTTAGTCTTAATTAGTTTTTAATAATTGTTTAATATTAGTAATAGTAACTTTCATTATAGTTTAATAACAACTTAATTTTAATTAATAATAATTGTCTTATATTTACAATTCACCCAGATAAATAAAAACGTTACAGTATTTAACACTCCATTTGTGTACAGGCAATTTAGGGTACAATCTAGTTAGAGCTTTGGCCCGGTCCGATTTAGAGTTGATCATTCAGTCGGGCCAAAGTAGGAATGCACGCGAGGCGAGACGAGACGAGAAATATAAAATATCGATCTCATCTCGTTTTCGAATCTGCAATCTCGCTCTCGTTCTCGCACATTTTTTTGAGTTTCGTCTCGTTCTCGCGCGACAATCTCGCTGTAAAAATAATCGCTTGCGTATTACGTATTTACGTAACAATATATACAAAACTAGAACTATAACTTTAATAAAGAGACGAAACACTAAATTATGGTCACCAAACTATTTCAAAACGAACATAATATTTATTCATTTACGGTCACCAGAAAATGTGATGTTACTAGATAATTTAATTTATTTCTAAAATAATTAATTTATCACCAAATTGTGATCTCTAAACTGTTTCAATACGCACATCTGTTAATACATTCTGCCATGAGTAAAACTAATTTTTTTTAACTAAAGGTACTTACACTGTATCATTAAATATATGCCACTATTTAAGTAAGATTTACTCATTTAAAACCACTTCGCTCCGTGTTGGATTCCATCGTCGCTTAATATAACATGCTTTACCCCTGTGGTGCACTCTCCACGGCAACAATGAGTGCCTGTGAAGTGACGCCTGGTAAACGCCTGCACGGTACAAATATGTCATCATCATTACCGATATCTGAGTACAAAGCAGATTGGCACACCCACTAATGGATAATATGCCGTGATGATATATTTATATTTATTTATTTACTTTTCAAAGACGGCACATATTTTATTAACCGTTGTTTTAATTGGGATGAATTAGGGGCTGAAATGTTGCAGAAAAACTAGTTTTGTTACAAGGAAACCCGATTTTGTCTTTATTTTGTATTTCTCCGGTCTGGGACCGATGTCAGTCGACTCTAGATAGACTCAAAAAATATAGTGAATTCATATAATTTTCATAGTCATGTGTTCCAAGCACGAATAAGCGTTGACTCCACCCCTTGAACGGTGTAGTTTTTATTGAATTTATGAATCAAAGCTATAAAGTTACAAATACTTTTTACTGCTAGACTCTCGCGAGAATCTCGCAAGATTTCTCGCTTCTCGCAGTTATTATATCGATCTCGCCTCGAATTTTAAACTGCAATCTCGCTCTCGTTCTCGTCTCACTTAATGCAACGAGATGCGAGAGTACTCTCGCCTCGTCGTGCATCAATAGGCCAAAGCTAAAAGTTTAGCCGGGCCACAGAATATATACATGACTAACGTCAACAAAAGCGTTACTGTTGTATGTATTGCCGTCCGTGTGCTCATGGCTATGTGTGCGTGAACTTTGACCAGGGAGGGGTAACGTAAGGAGATTGGGCGTACTCCAGTACGCCAGACATTGCCAGTGACGGAGTGACGGCGTTCGTGTGCAGCGCGGTTCAGCGCAATAATATTACGACTACCAGACTAGACTACCAGACATAATGCCGGATGGTATAATATATTGTTGTGTAAAAGGCTGTCCAAATATAATAAAGATAAAACAATTTTAAAAAGCTTTTTTAGATTACCGACTGACCGAGAAAAATATTATATTTATTTTAGTTTACATTTCTATCGACCGCCTCAGTATATTATGGTTACACTAAAATTTATATGTAATTTTTAAGGGATTTTATTAATTTAGAACAATTATATTTTTATTTTTATCAAATGGACATTTAAATTTCAATTAGGTTTCAGGTATTTTCTATATGTTTACATTTTAATTTAAACCGAAAATGGTTTTAAAAGAATGCTATTTCAAAAATTTTCATAGTACTATATTAACATTGATATCAAAATAAATAATCTTTCCTCTTAGATACCTAGGCAAACATCTTACGTACGCCTATGCTAGCGCGTAAAGCGAGCCTGTTGAAGGTCACCAAATTCAAACACGCACGTACAGGGTAGTGTCGTACCAGTGGCCGGGCTTATGTTCTTGGCCCGGTCTAAGATATTAAATTTCGGGCCGGTGCGAAAAATATAATTAAACCAAATACAGTTTCCTTAATATTTTAATGAAATAAAAACGAAAAACTGTCACATCTGATGGCAGATGTCAATGTGACCTACCAATAAATAATCTTTATGTCAAAAGTGGAAACCATTCTTAGTACAACCTTACTGCGGCTCTGCTGCTGCCTCCAACTTCACCACATATAAGATGCATGTCAGCTAGATCATTGAAGCTGTTTTATGTCATTTCCTCAGATTCAAATTCTAAACACAGTGAACGAACGCTACAATCAATTAAACTTGTCAGACTAATAATAGCTATGAATTGTTTTTGTTAAATCATTTGGATCCATGATGACAAACTACAACCTGACCTACCATCCGATTGAGTAACTTTGGAGGTAAATTTGCCAGCAAATTTTGACTCATACACACTATAAATTCGATACGACCTCACGTTCAGTTTCCTTCGTAAACTAAATCTAGTTCTGTGTCCGTCCCTGGCAAAAATTGGTGAAATATTTCATGTGGGGCATGGCATACCTCGATGTATCAAAGGTTGAAAAGTTGTGTAGCGCGGAGCAAACTTGGCGCATATGTCGAAGGCGGATGAATCATTAATAGCCGAGGATATCTCGCAGCCGAACGGACAGCTCGGTGAGTTGCCGCGTACATAACGTGATGAATGCAACGAAAACGGAAACGAACGGATGCTATACTTTTCAGAAAGTATGAGGATCGGTTGGGGGTGAAATTGATGGTGTGATATACAGAAAATACGTACAAGTAAACTAAGAAAGTAACTATAGTTAGGTATGAGTATTCGTATGTATTAGGTAAATATAAAACATGATCCATGTCCTTGTCACAATGTTATAAAGATTTGTATGTGATCTATAGAGTTGTGCAAGGGTGAGTACAGTGGGCTACTTGCGTACCATTTTTTTATTTAATATTTTTGAAGAGGCGATAAAAACTTGCTACCCATATTTTTTCTTTTGACATAATTTTCATTAATTGACAAAAAAATTCACGAAATTTGATTATTTAAATTACCGCCATGTATGACGTAGAATTACACCAAACCGTAGAGTCATAGCATACGTCACATAGCAATGGCATGTGCGGGTAATTTAAACATGACAGATCATCTGTTTGACGTTTAAAGGTTAGTATTTTAGATTGTCAAAATTCTGTTCAAGTAATCGAAATACGTAATAAAAGTAACAGAAACCACGCAAATTGCAAATAATAAACAAGGGACAGAAAAAAATTAACTAATGTCAAAATCAAATTAAAACTCGTACCCGAACGCCATCTACAGGTTACATGATTAAATATGCTTCGCTTGCCCCGGTTCAAAATAATGACGTCAGAGAAAATGTTTTTTCTTAATTTACTAAAAAACATATATTTTTTAAAATAAATTTAACATTTTTACATTCGTTTTCAACATATTAGATATATAGTGATAGGTATCGGATTTTCAGTACTATGCATGTAGCCCATTAGTATATAGGATGTTCATTTTAAATGGTACACTATTGCTAAATTGAGAACTATAAGAGTTACGAGGTCTGTTAAATTAGCAAACAATTTCTAAACTATTTTAATGAGCGTAAAATTATTATTTTATTAAAGTTCATGTGTCAGAAAATAAAACAACATGATATTCATTAATAATAAATAGTTTTACAATTTTATTTATTAATTTTACGCTTAAATTTATTTGGCAACACAGGCAAGGTACACAAGCTCTATACTTGGTAACCTTGTGGGACCCTACAAGCACTTGTCAATGTCACGTGTCCGCCCGCGTCCCATTCGATTTTGAACTAAAAGAAATCACCCCCAACCCTTCCGGTTATCCTTGAAAAAAAGTGCAACTCTAAATTTTTTAAATTATATCCCCTGTCGTAAAGACACCAAAATAGTGTAACATGTGAGCCCCACTGCTCCGCTGAGCAAGCGTCTAAGTATAGCGATGACGTAATCGCGCTAGCAGCCGGACTACGTAAGCAAACAAGCCGCAACGTGTTTAATACTGCCGGTCGCCTGAAGCTTTTGTTTTCATTGTTATTATGCGGTCGAACATTCTAGAGCTCTCTGGAAGTTAATGGCGGCTATATAAAAGGGACGCAGCTGTGCTCGAGAGTTAGTTAGTTACATGCAGAGACATATAGAGACATTCACATAAAGTGTTAGTGAAGCACAGCAGTATCGTGGTAAGCGTATGCAGTATAGTGTCGAGTGGAGGACTTGGGAAGAATACTCGGTAGTATTGACGAGTATTGCGAAGCTGTGTACAAGGACAGCAACAGCGAGTCGGGAAGTTACTGGTACACGGGGATAACTGTGGAAGTTAATACTCTGTAGTGTTGAAGAGAATTGGGAAGCTAGGTATACGGGGACAGTAAAGGCGAGTGAAAGTGGATACTCGGCAGTGGTGTTGAAGAATTGTGGCATACGGACAGACGGTGATATTGAGGTTGTGGAAGTGAGAGAGTTACATAAATCGACAGATAGTGAGCCGAAAAGTGTGACTTCTGTCCGAGCAGTTGAATATACAGACACGGTTGAGTCAGTTGAGTATATAGACGCTGTGGAGGTCGGTAGCCGCAGGGCCGATCCTAATCTATCAGCCGCCTTTGTTCTTATATATAAATGACGCCCCCCTCCATTTTATTTTTTCAAGTATTTAAGCCATTCATATTGCAGAGAATAGGGAATTGTGTTGACCTCTCTGATTGGCTGAAATTGGAGACAAGAGACAAGTAAACTTAAAACTGGCGCTGATGCGAGCACCATCTGCTGAATGGCTTAAATGGAAGAGAGAATAGTTCTAAATACAATGGCTCGTACCACAAGTACGATTTTAACTAAAACGCTGTTTTAAGAAATGTCAAATTCAAATAGTAATATTTAATTTTTCCCTCACATATGTTTAAATAGTATATTAAAGAACGTGTTTTATAAGACATGTTTTTTTCGCACGCGTCAAAATTTAGAAAACGAGCGTTAGCGAGTTTTCTAATTGACAAGTGCGAAAAAAAGTCTTATAAAATGAGTTCTTTATACTATTTTTTATATTTTGCACCTTCTACAAACTAAAATATTTTAAAAAACTGTTAATATTAAACCGAGTTGATTTAGGGAAATTTGTAAGTGAAATGTTGTAGTTGGTAACATTGAATTGACCACATTCAATTATTATTTGAAAGTTCATGTCATTTCAATATTTACGAACAAATTTAAGTGAATTTAGTGTAATCATGGAAGATGAAATCAGTTGCACTCCGCCTGAGCTACGTAATATAGCTCAGACTACAGGAAATAATCTACTTCCTAAAAAAATCGCGCGAGATTTATGAGAAAGAATTTGCAAATTTTGACACATGGTGTAAAGAAAATAATGTCAAAGGCGTAACAGAGAATGTTTTCATTGCTTATTTTGAAATGCAAAGTAAGACGAAAATATGTATTATTATTATTATATTCATTAAATAAAGTTATTAATTAAGTAAAAGAAATTTTGAGGTTATATTGAAATTTCTTATCTTCCAGCTTTGACGTTTGACAATTTAACCCTTTCAATCTCAGTGTACAGGGAATTTTTATTTTTTCTTATATTTGAATTAAAACTTGCTTTAAAATTAATTAAAAATAATTTTCTATCGTTCAAAGGTTCAATCTACAAATTTTTAGTACTACTAGGTCCATCTATGTGGACTAATTCGAACATTATATTAACATTTACTTACTTAATTTGTGATTATATTTGTACATTTTCATGTAAATAATCTTGTCTAAATAAAAAATAATAATAATAACGACATTATATTATTAAAATGAATTCTCAATTAACTAAAAATAAATTAGGTAAAAATGGGTTAAAGAAACGTCATCTAGTACCAACCGTCTAAAACAAAAAATTGCGTATCGAAATGAAGGTCATTACGATACGCAATTGCGTATCGTAATGACTTCATTATGAACGCAAAATATAAAAAAATAATTTTTTAAAAATGTTTGAATACAAACCATGTTCTGCTTTAAAATCATATTTTGATAAAGTTGATATTATTTAATATCAATATTAGATAATGAAATTTGACATTTTTTAAAACAGCGTTTTAGTTAAAACCGTGCTCGTGGTACGAGCCAATAAAAATAATAAATAAAATCATTCACATACTATGTTAAAAAACAAGTTTAGTGAATTTGGCGTATAATTTAATTATCTATAAGTTTTATTTGAAACATTTTTGTCTAAAATTAATTGGGATTTTTTCACAAAGGAAATTGATTTCCGATGTTAAACGTCTATGGCCCGCTTTTTGATTTATACCCTGTACCTATGTATATCTGTATCAAGAGTTGGGTAATGTAATGAAAATATGTTACTCTGATTATATTCCTTAGGGTTTTTTCTAAAGATTTTTTATTACAACAAAGAAAAGCTTGATTAAAGCAAAGAAAATTTGATTACAATAATGAAAAAGTTTAATTAATAATTACGTAAAAAAATTGATTATAATATTACTGTCACCGTATAATGTAAAAATTCATAATTTTTTGTTTTTAATTTTTTTCTTGGAGCGGCCCAGAAAATTATCTCATAGGGGCGCAAGATTTCTAGTTACGCCACTGATTGACATCATAAGTATACTCAGTTTTTTAATAAAATAAACTATATACCTATTACTTAGATATGTTACCAGTCAGCCAAACCAAGTATTTAAAAGAATAATTTCATAAATTGTTGATATTTTTAAAATTCTTAAATATTTTTTTTTTCATATATAATATCATAAGTGGTAAATTTTTGCCGGAAAATTTTTCAGATTGTTACGAGAGCCGGTTGCCTAGCAATTTATTGAGTGACATTGACAAAAAAATTACGAGTTGTCAAACGAGTAATTTTTGATCAATGTCACGAAATAAATTTGCAACAGGCTCGAGTCTAGCAATCGGAAAAATTTTCCAGGTTAAAATTTAACCACGAATGGTATTCGGATGACTATTTCCAAAATAAAAATGAGGTAATTATTTATATAATTTTTTTCTTGACAAAAATCTTGTAAATATTTATTGTGTTTAGAGGTATTAGGTTTCAGTTTGCTATTTCAACGTTTTAAATAGATTCATGTCCAAATCGACTCGTTTTTAATAAAAACTGATAACACTGAAAATATACAGACTTTGACAGGTATTTAAACAATATGATCTTAAACGTCAAAAATTTTTCGCTTATCAAAACTCACTTACTTGTAAAAATACGACATCTTATTGGCTTAAAGGGTGCGAAAAAACTTTTATGACGCTGTTTTGTCGAAATGAAATTTGGTAACTAGGTAGAATCCTGAATTTGGATTAGTTTATATATTTATGAGTGAAATAGTCTATAAAAAATTAGGATGGTTTTGCCGCCCCCATGCTTGGCCGCCTTTGTTTTGGGAACAAAATGAACACGCGCTAGGATCGGGCCTGGGTAGACGGACAGTTAATTGGTTAAATAAATAAAAAAAATAATGACAAATAATCGGTAAGATCGTATAAATAAATAGTCGTGTTATCTGTTTAAATAAATAGTGTTAGTTTTATCTAGTTAATTATAGTTTTAGTCTTAATTAGTTTTTTTAATAATTGTTTAATATTAGTAATAGTTATTTTCATTATAGTTTAATAAACACTTATTTTAATTAATAATAATTGTCTAATATTTACACTTCACCCAAATAAATAAATTTAAAAAAAACGTTACAATAAAGAAAGAAAGTAGTCATCCCTATTTCTTCAATCACCCTGTATAGAGTTTGTATTTATCAATAACATTTCTAATGACCAATACTTCCCCAGTTTTATTTGTTTGTTTTGTTTCTCCCAAATTTCATCTTGCTCGATTTTAATAAAACCATCCACACAACAAACATCATCTGTTGTCTGTATGACAAATTTCTTTATCTGGCAACTTTTACCCTCTAGTGTACTGGCGGCAGATGGCCCCAATCGCTCGTTTGCCAATGATCCTGTCCAGTTATTTCGTCGGTGAAATATCGAGTCCGGCCCTGCTGTCCGTAATTATCTAGCAGGCGGGCTCCGCGGGTCAACATGGCGGCAGTAGCATCAATTCTCTATCCATGCAAACATTATTTTTAATAATTACTGAAAACACGTGTGCGGACTATAAAGTAGGGTTAGGGTAAGCACTGGTTTATGAAAGCCGGAGAGGATATTTTATACTGATTTGATTATTGAGCATGAGTCTGTTTTTTGGTGGAAATGGAAATGGTCATGGGGGTCGCTATCAGCTTCATATTTGTATAAAAATGTCTGTATGTATATTAGTTCGATACGAATAAATAAATACATAATGAACCTATCATAAATCCTGGCTTTAGAACTCTATTGAGCACTTCAGTTTACCATTTAGCTGCTACTGCCTTTTGTCTATTCAACTTATAGCTATTAAGATACCTAGGAATGTTATGTATATCATAACTGCTGCAGATGTCATTTTGAAATCCGAGGTCGTAGAGCGAGGATTTTAAGACATAAGCCTCATTTCCACCGAATGCTTTAATGCTTAATGCATAATGATTTGTGCGTAATGCTTAATGCATAATGATTTGTGCGTAATGCTTAATGCATTATAACAATTTACTAAGATACCCGAGGGGTAAACAACTGTGGATTTTTAGTGTACACGCATGTGGAGTTCCATGGATTTCCGTGGATGTTCATGGATATCCCTGAATTTCTGTAGATGTCCACGGATTTCTTTGGATGTCCGTAGATTTCAGTGGATGTCCATGGATTTCTGTGGATGTTTTTGGATTTCAATGCATATTTAAGTGGCAACTGCGCAGGCGCGAATGCGCGCGCATTTTGTCTTCGTTAATGTCGTGATATTAGCGTTGTTTTGTTTAAGAAAATTACTAGTATATCAGTAAAAGACTGATGTTCGAAATTTATAAGTGAAAACGAAGTTAAAAATCTGATGTGGCCAGCACACAACCTCTCGCCAGATATTTTACCTAGTTGTACGCATAAAACGAAAAATATTTTTAAATACAAATACATATATTCATGTCTCACTACAAAATAATTCTCACATATATTTGCAAAATCTATGGGATATTTTAATATAAATTATGTACAATACATACATTTTCTTTATATTCAATATCCTGAAATTTTCTTTTTCTACTTTCCTTTTCTTTTTCTTTATGTTCGTCATTTTTTCGTAAATTCATTTTATATTCTTTTTTACGTATATTCTTTTGCGTTCTTTTTTATTTTCATAATCTGCATAATGATGTACAAATATTTTTGACAATGGCATACAGATATTTTTGACAGTGACATTTATGTGTCAAATACAAACATTTGAATTTCTTGCCTTGAAGTAGTTTGATTTAAGAATTTTTACATCAAATTATTTTATATGCATATCTTTATATCTAAATCTTTAGAAGATATAATAATGAATTTATATTTATCGAATAAATAATTTAACGTTCTTTAATATAAATATTTACATAAATTTTCGATAAATAATATTTAGATGATTTTTTTCTTGTAACTACTACTTCCGGTTGTCCAATTGTTACCAAAACCTAATCAATTCTTCCCATTATTATTAGATTGAGGAATCCGTTGTTAAAAATGTCTTAAGTCTTATAGTATTTGAGAAATCGTGGATCCAACATCCACACACACATACGGACATCATCGAAAAAATGTTATAATCGGATTCTAGGGAACTTAAAACGTGCTTATTCACTAAAATCTGGATATGCGATTTTTAGCATGAATTCAATACCTCTCAGAGAGAGGTAAAAAGTAAGCAAATACATACTATTATTTACTATGGTTATGGTTACTATTTCAATTCCCTGGTGTTTTATTTCGCAAATTAGAGGGTACTTTCTATACCCATAGCAACAGTGTTATTTATTAAGTCCGTTTTATATTACACTAAATATTAAGTAATTTTTTAACAGCCTACATAAATTTTGTACTATCATACAGAAAATTGTAGATATCAGTGGATTTCAGAAGATTTCTGTGGATTTCAGTAGATTTCTGTGGATCTCTTTGGATTTTTATGGATGTTTTGGATTTATTTCATAAAAATGGATTTCGGTGTACATATTTTGGTCAGTTGTTTACCCCTCGAAGATACCATTTCCAGCTACTTTGTTTAGTGACTAATTCGACAGAAATGTCACATTTTTTATCGTTATTATTTTTAACTCTAGCAGATTGTCATTGCAGCAGTAATTCTTGTTTGTTTAATATGTCATCTACATAACTTTCTGTATCTATATCCATATCGAAAAATTAAAAACCTAATACTTATAAAATAGACTGACAGTTGACATTTCAGATTAGAAAATAAAGAAAGACAGATGACAGTTATGTATGTCCATCTCACAATTACGCTTAAGGCGATTTAGGGCGACAACCGTTCACTTGCGGTATGTTGCGTTCAGCTACGTTCACACATTCGGGCGCTAGGAACAACATACCCGGTATGCTTGGATCAGTGCTCACAGCTGAACGGGTTTGCGAGTCGGGTCAGCTCTCTGTTCTCTATTTCTATCTCTTTTTATCATGTATTTTTTGAAATGTCTAAAGTCAAAACAGTCGGAGTCGTGGTCTTATGTCAAACAAGGTGACTTTATTTTCGTTGACTCTTTTTTGGACTAATATGGAAAAAACTATATTTCTCCGTTAATGCATTTTAATTGCCAGACACTATTTTTGACAGTTTTAAATGTCGCAGAATATACATAACCACCAAGCACGGTGTCGACAAGTGAACCAACGATTTTTGGCGCCACCATTAACCATATCATACCGTAACTAACCGTAAGTAATCCGAAGAAGTGAACGGGTATGTCGCCCGAAATCGCCTATAGTCATTAAGGCTTGTTATGATTTATAACATCCGTGGTTTGTTCAATAGTTTATCGATTTTAGAAAATGAAGGTATTTTTAATAAATATTATTTTTTTAAAATCTCTCGTTAATGCTACTTTCAGAATGCTATGGGTAACAGAACAGAACATTTTTTTTTTTAACATATATCAATATGACAAATATTGAAATTGTGCTTTATTCCTCATGTTATAGTTCCGGTGATTCAATGGTTAGAGCAACGCCTCATGTTATTAGTGCCCTCGGGGCTCTGGGTTCGAATCCCACTAAGGCATGGATGTGTGTGAATGTGAACCCACTCTGTAATTGGGATTTAATCATGTTGACGGGTTTAAAAAAATGTAGTTACTTGGATTAGATTAGACTATATTTTAAGAAAAATTAGAGTAAAATTCGCTAATCCAAAAAACTTAATCTTTTTTTGTGACTCGGGCTGTAAATGGCGGGAGGTATTTTGTTGGCCACACCAGATTTTTACATTATAATTTTGTAAATTTACAATTGTTCACGTAGCGTTGATGGAGATGAGATGATGAAAGCACAGTCACAAACATCCAAGCCAAGGTGGGAATTGATCCCACGACCCCAAGATCCGAGCGGTGATGGTCGCTTTGAGCGCTGTATCAACTCACTCGGCCACCGAGACGGCATTTTTATGAAACCATATAAGACTATTTTGGGTGTATTCTAAACACAATCCGTTAAAATATATTATGTAAACGGATTCCGTTAAAATATTTCTTATTAACGGATTCCGCTAAAAATTCTATTCACAATATGACATTTCAACGGATCCGTTAAAATTAATATAATAAACGGATCCGTTTGCTACTGTAGGGCAGTGTTGTCAAATTGTAAATGTCATTATATTTATATTTTGATAATAACAAAATATATTAATATCTAAACAGGTATTTGTGATACATAAATTTAGAGATACTATTTAGTAATAAATTTATATCAATAAATAATCATAATAATGAATATATTCTTCAAAATAATCTTTGGAATATTGGTAGGTAAATACTTTGTTGTAATAAATGTCAAAATTGTCAGTTTTATAACCTTTTGATATTATTGTAAATTTGGAAAAAAATTGGCATAAAACAAAAAAAATCTATAAAATCATAATTCGTTACTTATTAAGCGCAGCTAAATTAACAATGAAGAACGTCCCTAACGCCCAACCCCAATATTTATCTTGAAATTATAGACACCACTAAGCTAATCTATACAGTATCGAGAAAATGAACATACGCGGGACCACAATTAAATATTGGCGCATGCTCTTTAAAAATTACACAAATTATAATACACACATTATAAGCTTGATTTTTAATTATTCGCAAATATTAATTAATTTTCTTTATTAGATTAATTCATCTAATCAGTATTCTTCGAATATAATCAAAATATCCATTGTTGTAATCAAAATATTCTTTGTTGGACCAAAATATTCTTTGTTGTAATCAATAATTAAAAATACAGGCACCAATAGAACATTTGTGTCTTGAGCCCCTGAAGATTAAATGCAGTACTGAAAATACTCGAATATTTTTAAAACATTAGGTAAAATACAAGATTTGCAATGTAGAGTAAAATATCTGCTCGTTTCATTAGAGAAAGCATTTTAAATTTTGTTGAGAACGAGAAATGGATAATTTTTGTATTGTCAGTTTACAATTAACGGCTATGATTCATTCTCCGTTTAAATTTTATTTATAGACGGATAACATAAACGGATCTCCGTTTATATTATTAACGGATAGTGTCTTTAGAATAGCAAAATCTAGTTAACGGATATCTTAATTTTAACGGTCCGTTTATAAATAACGGAATGTCTTTAGAATACACCCATTTTAGCATTTAAGAGCGTCGAAACAACCGACCGAGCATCGAGCTTGACAACTCCATCGAGTTCTGGCGTGGGGTGTTTGGCAGTGTGGCCGCTCACCACAAGACCATTAATATCACAGTAACAAGTGCAATAATTGGCGTTAGCGTGAAATTATTAGATGAGCGTATTATCAGTATTCGGGTGAATTTTCATGCGCCGATCTGCCGTGCTAAATCATGGATATTACATCCAAGCCGCCAATACAGAGGCGTACCAGAAGAATTTCACTTCGGAACAAAAAGAATGTGCCAATCTGCTTTATACAGGTTGTCTCAGAACTCGCGCCCCAGACGAAACTGACACTTGCCGACGACAATAGGTTGCCAACAAATAGAAGAAAATAATTTGCGGCTGCTTGCATAACGGAGTTACAAGTCTTTTTAATCCACCAATCCCGGAAGGATATCTTGGGGTGTGATGATATTATTACAAAATAAAACTGGTTGCTAGGTTTTAAAAATACTACTAGTGAGTTACAAAATTTGTTTGACTTACTGTAATTTTGACACTTTAGAGTTGACTTTTCATTGTCAACAAATTTAGGTTAGCGAAGGTGTCATCCCAGATCATCATTTATATCGTATAGTGCAACGTGTTGTAGCAGCTGTGTAAAATGTGTTAAACGAAAATATTATTGTCATTTGAATTCTTTGAGATTAAAACAACAAATGGTGGTTTTTGGTTTATGATCCACAAGATTTCTATCCGGAAAACGTTCCGAATAGACTCGTGCTGCCTCTCTGGCGTTACGTCCACATTCTCCAAAAATTATAATCATTTCTAAGTAATCAGCGGCTGAATACATTTGCCATTTTACCTTCCGTCACCTTTAGGTAAGGAAGGTATTGTCTTTGGTCAAAAAATTCGGTGGTGAGTTTTTGATGAATAAGCACGTTTTAGGGTGCCTAGAATACGATTTTACTATTTTTACGATGATGTCTGTATGTGTGTGTGTCTGTCTGTGTGTGACAAAATTTTCTAATGCAATAACTCTAATACCACAATTCCAAAAATTATAATTCTTTCGTATTCCTCTTCGTTACATCCATGTGAAGAGCTGATTAGATTTTGGTTTTAATTGGTCAACCGGAAGTACCCTCATTTGAAGATTTTAACAGTTTTTCTTGAAAAAACAATGTTAAATATAATTTTTTCACATTTAATGTTATTATAAATATTAAAGAATTATTTATTCTCTATACGATTTGAATGCATTTTATACTTCATATTAAATGGACATAGAGTTAAAAAAATTATAAAGAAATTAAATACCATATATATTAGTCAGCTTTGCTATAACTCTGGAAACAGCTGCTACATTAAGAAAATTCTGATTGAAAGGTGTCGTGTCAGTGTCAAGTGCAGTTGACAGTATGTTTATGTTATAATTTTACTGGAAATATAGGACCTTTTCTTAGAAACTTTCTGTATGGAATTTGTATAAAATACATACAACCGCCTTAAGGTAATTTACAAGAAATATAATCTTTTGCAAGGAACTTTCTGTATGACATTTATACAAAATACATAGAATTGACGGAAGGTAATGTGCTGGCCACATCAGATTTTTTTATTCACCTTGTCAAATTTAATTTGACACTGACATTTTTCGAAAACTATACTCGCCCACACATTTTGAAGAAGATTTGACACGTTAAAGATATAGGTCTCTGACTGGATAATTTTAAGACGTCTTTTCTCGAATATCTTTTAAGCTAGATTTTTTTTTCTTCGAAATTACACATCCGAGTGTAGTCCCGTGTTTCCTCATTCGCTATGGGGCGCGAGTTGTGAGACAGCCTGTATTTTATATATAATACTTATACATCTTCTACAGACGAGAATGGAATAATTAGTTGAACATTTATATGTTAGTTTTCCTCAAAGTATTCAGAAGCATTTAAAATAATTTCTTTCTATCGATTCGATAAAATATCAAATTCACCCCATTCTATCATCTCCAACGATAACGATTGATGTTTTAAAAATAAATAAATTATTATAATAATTGTGACAGTATATTTTTACATTAATATGCAAGATATTAACAATATTAACATTCAAAAGAATTCGATACATTTTAATATTTATTTATTTTTCCCTCCTTTTGCGTATATTGTTATTGTACGCTACTGCATAAGTAACAATGACGTTAACCGGGTACCGGCAAATACGATATTTATATGCGTGAATATAGATAACGCGAGCTGTGTTCACTACATCCCTTCTCTTTTGCCCTCATCAACACATACAGGCTGCTCCACAATTAATTTCATACTTATTTTAATCACACGAAAAATAAACGCGAGTATTTAATATATCACATAATAATGAGTTGCAATTTGGTTTGTACATTGATTACAACAATGATGTTCATATATCGAATATAATTTTGTGAATATTATTTGATCCTCTGTTAATTTCCTTTAATTTATTTAAATAAAAAAAATTATTACGATCAAAAACAATGCTTAATTACAATAATGAAAATATGATGTGGCCAGCACATAAGCTCACGCCAGATATTTTACCTGGTTGTACGCATAAAACGAAAAATATATCTAAATACAAATACATATATTCATGTCTCACTGCAAAATAATTCTCACATATATTTGCAAAATCTATGGCATATTTTAATATAAATTATGTACAATACATACATTTTCTTTATATTCAATATCCTGAAATTTTCTTTTTTTACTTTCCTTTTCTTTTTCTTTATATTCGTCATTTTTTCGCAAATTCCTTTTATATTCTTTTTTATATTTTGCGTTCATAATAAAGTCATTACGATACGCAATTGCGTATCATAATGATTATATTTCGATACGCAATTTTTTGTTTTAGACGGTTGGTACTAGATGACGTTTCTTTAATCCTTTTACCTAGTTTATTTTTAGTTAATTGACAATTCATTTTAATAAATGTCGAAATTATTATTTTTTTATTTAGGGAAGATTATTTACATGAAAATGTACAAATGGTTACAAATATAATCACAAATTGAGTAAGTAAATGTTATTGTAGAAGACGCAAAATATAAAAAATAGTATAAAGAACTCATTTTATAAGAATTAGAAAACGAGCGTTAGCGAGTTTTCTAAATTTTGACGCGTGCTAAAAAAACATGTCTTATAAAACACGTTCTTTAATATACTATTTTACGTATATTCTTTTGCGTTGTTGACTTTTTTTATTTTCATAATCTTCATAATGATGTACAAATATTTTTGACAGTGGCATACAAATATTTGTGACAGTGACATTTATGTGTCAATTACAAACATTTGAATTTCTTACCTTGAAGTAGTTTGATCTGAGAATTTTTACATCAAATTGTTTTATATGCATTTCTTTATCTCTACATCTATAGAATATATAATAATGAATTTATATTTATCGAATAAAGAATTTAACGTTCTTTAATATAAGTATTTACATAAATTTTCGATAAATAATATTTAGATGATTTTTTTTCTTGTAACTACTACTTCTGGTTGTCCAACTTAATCAACTCTTCCCATTATTGTTAGATTGAGGAATCCGTAGTTAAAAATGTCTTAAGTCTTATAATATTTGAGAAATCGTGGATCCAACATCCAAACATCCACACACACATACGGACATCATCGTAAAAATATTTTAATCGGATTCTAGGGACCTTAAAACGTGCTTATTCACTAAAATCTGGATATGCGATTTTTAACATGAATTCAATACCTCTCTTAGCAAGAGGTAAAAATTTGATTACAATAATGAAATTAAACTAATCAATACTCTTAAGAAGGTAAAGTACCTAAGTAAAATTGGATGATTCAATATACTAAATCAAATTCAAATGACGGTTGGGCCGAGCACATTTCTTAGCTTACGCCCTGAGACATCTGGCGGATACAACTTCGTAAACATGATATTTGCGATGAATTGGCATACCTGAAGCAGTGTCGGCTTTTTGGGGTCTATAGCTGCAAAATGTCTTAAGTCGGTACTAACCTGAAGTATTTATAAATCGTAGTTTGAACTAAATAAAACAATGAAATCTTTGTTAATAATACAATGCAATATTTGTGCGTTCTTTTGGGACACGCTGTATAAAATCCTGACCCACGCTGCGTTCCCGTGCCAGCATCATCGAGTACGAGTGTTGGCGGGGCCAGAGATATAGTTTATGTAATTTGAACTGGATTAAATCGTTCCGTAAAAATTATCTCCGCATATAGTCACGGAATGATTGTACATACATGTTTATTGCAGTGATTTGCTGTATAAATATCCCCAGATTCCGATTTATGGTAACGGCGCGTCGCCCAACAGGGATTTTCATTTCCAACAGTTGGCATTGGTGTAAGAATGGAATTCAGGACTAATAGAAGGGATTTATGAATGAATTAAATAAGAATTTACAGGTAAAATAATATAAATAAAAGAGAGATATTTGTACTAATGACTCGAGTTCGTTTCCATATTTTTCTATTATCTTACTTTTCTCGAATTTTTTCAAATACATTGATAAAAACTAATACATCGTTCAAATTTTAGTAAAATAAATATAGGCTACCATTTGAAAAATATTAGTTGGTAGTCGTATCTTGTAAACCTGACTTTATAAAAAATATATACATCTGCCATCAAATAGTATATTGTAACGTTTTTATATTTATTTGGGTGAAGTGTAAATATTGGACAATTATTTTTAATTAAAATTAAATGTTTATTAAACTATAATAAAAGTTACTATTAATATTAAACAATATTAAAAACTAATTAAGACTAATGCCCATATTCATAAACACTCGTAAAGTTTCAAAACGGCGAGCTATAATTTTTGACAAATAGAAACAAACTTGACAAGTTGAATTTCGATTTTTCTATCAGTGTCGACTGTTTTTACTGGATAAAAATTATAACGAACCGTTAAAATATGAATATGGGCATTAGTATATAATTAACTAGATAATACTAACACTATTTATAACCAATTAACACCACTATTTATTACCACGATAATAAAAATTATTTATTTCACTACGCGTTCCAATCTTAGACTGCCGGTCTGTTGCAGACTCTTGTAGACTGTTTACGCGATATTTCTATCACTATATACTTATATAATGTTCAACTGTCCGCCTAGCGACCTCCACAGCGTCTATATACTCAACTGACTCAACAGCGTCTGTATATTCAACTGCTCGGACAGAAGTCTCTCACTGTCAATCTATTTATGTAACTCTTTCTCTTCCACAGCCTCAGTATCACCGACTTTCCGTATGCCACAATTTTTCAACACCAATGCCGAGTACCCACTCCAACTCGCTGTTACTGTCTTTGTATACCTAGCTTCACAATACTCGTCAACACTACCGAGTATTCACATCCACAGCTATCACAATATACCAGTAACTTCCCAAGTACCTAATCGATACCAATTGCATACGCTCACCACGATACTGCTGTGCTTCTCACTAACACTTTACTTTCTAACTTACTAACTCGTCCCTTTTATACATTTGTCATTATCTTCTAGAAAAGCACTAGAATGTTCGACCGCATAATAACAATGAACACAAAAGGTTCCGGCGACCGGAAGAAATTAAACAATTAACCACTCGATTACAGCGGGGGAGACGGCAGGCGTTCCACGTTACAATATTTAAAATAATAAAACTAATATAGGAGCCATATTTTTCTATTCCTTATAATAAAAAATCTGATGTGGCCAACACAATACCTACCGCCATTTACAGCCCGAGTCACAAAAAAGATTAAGGTTTTTGGATTAGCAAATTTTACTCTAATTTTGACAGTATATTTCTTAAAATATAGCCCAATCTAATCCAAGTAACTACCATTTTTTTAAACCCGTCAACAGGATTAAATCCCAATTACAGAGTGGGTTCATATTCACACACATCCATGCTTTAGTGGGATTCGAACCCAGAGCCCTGAGGGCATTCATGACATGAGGCGTTGCTCTAACCATTCCGCCACCAGAACAGTAATAAAATGAAGATTAAATTTTAAATACCGGGATAAAATAGAATTCACTAATCCAAAAATGAGGATTAGCTTAAATATTTTTGTGAATCGTTAATTTTTATTAAAACCTACATATTTACTTTTGCTGGAAACTGTATTGAATTTCTTTTCTATTGTTCTATTTATTTTTTAAAACGTTACTAATATTATTTTAAAATGATTAGTTCTGTGATAGTGACATCTGTCATTTACATACATTTGAATAACTGTATTTTGCAGTGCCGTAACTAGGGCGTGGCAAAGGTGGCACACGCCACGGGCGCAAAATTCTTAAGGGCGCAAAATTTTAATCATTTATATGGTTTTAGATCAAATATTTCTAAAGCCTATTTTCTAAATTTAACAAATAATTATCTACAGATAGGCCAGTCACAGTGACAAGCTGGCGTGAATTTTATTCTCTTTATTGGGACCTCCAAAAAGACATACTCATTTTGCACCCTCTAACGACTCCGGATTTTGCCGTCATCTTGGGTGAATGGTGAAAAAATGAGTTTCTGGCCATTTTCTTGAAAACAGTGACCCGTATAAAAAATTTTCAAGAATACAAAATTAAAGCTCGTAATTTCCTGTACCTACATATAATGATTCTTACATTTTTTGCTTAAGATGAACTCTCAAAGAGTTATGTTAAAATATAGTTAACCAGAAAAACAATTTGACAGAAATTTAAATTGCTCAAAAAATAAACTATATTACGTATTTAAAACTTACTATATATCTTGTTCCATTTAAGCCGTTCATTATTGTAGAGAATTGGTTTGAATTCTCTGATTGTCTGACATTGGAGACATGAGACACGTTTACCCAATGTAATTTCGGCTACTTAAAACTGACACTGATGCGAGCACCATCTGCTAAATGGCCTAAATGGAACAGAGTATAGACGATTTTTTGCCGATGAGCGGTTCGCGAGTTACTAATAACTTAAACTTATACGAAATTCCTCTAAAATTTTAAACATCTGCAAATCATTTCATCTGAAATTTCGACACATATTAAATACGAAACATAATCTTTAATCGTGTCAAAATTTTAAATGAAGATATGAGAACTAAGCCGATTTGCAGATGTTTTAAATTTTAGAAAAAGTACATGTAAGTTTAAATTGTTATTGACTCGCGAACTGCTCATCAGAAATTTATTTTGTTTTTATTTTCTTGATATAGGGGCGCAAATTTTTTTTTGCCACAGGCGCTCCAAGCCCTAGTTACGGCTCTGGTATTTTGTTTGTTTAAAGTGTAAGCTTTGGGATTTAAATTATATAGTAAAATTTAAAATCTACTGTCATTGAATATAAGATGTGCGAAGAGTTATGCAACGTAGACCGTGTGGCCTAATGGATAAGGCGTCGGACTTCGGATCCGAAGATTGCAGGTTCGAGTCCTGTCACGGTCGAATATTATTTTTTATTTTTCTTATTTTACTTTACTCGTTAAGGTTGTACAATTACATTAGAACAATATTAATTTTATTATTATTTTTTTATTTTAAAAGAAAAATTTATAAAATCAAAAAATCTGATAACTGCTGAGAATGAATATATAGAATATACAGCCCGTCTCATAGCTATCAGTTTCAGTTTCGTTTTCATTGTAGTGGGGTAATATAATAATATTGGTTTTACAGATCCTTAGGTCACGCTAGAATAAAAAGTTAGGTAAGCCATGGATAATAAAATTTAAATAAATATGTACCTATCTATATCGTCACGGCATATTACCCATTGTTTCAAACCGACATCTGCGGCAGTTATGATACTCATAATAGGCCCATGTATATCTATAAAGATAAATTACATTGTTTTAATAGTATTTTATGTACCAAGGGCGTTACTATGATGATATGCCAGGAGGGCGACGAGGATCTAGCCTCTGGCCCGAGGGATAGATGTCGCCCGATGGGCATTATCATCTAGTAACGCTCGTGGTGCATACAAGATTTTATGTCTCACTAGATTATGTGAAATAAGTTTTCATTTATAATAATTTTTATTACAATAATGCTTAAGCTTTGACGTTCCTAAGGATGTTGTTTAATTGTTTTGTTTATTATCAACATTTATTTATTTTAAAAACACCAACGTTTTAAATCGTTGGAGATGTTGGAATGAGTGAATTTGATGTTTCGGAAGATATTTTGTCGAAACGGTGTAAAGAATTTATTTTGAATGTTTCTGTATACTTTGAGGAAGACAAACGTATAAATGATCTCCTAATTATTCCATTCTCGTCTGTAGAAGATGTAAGTATTATATTTTGAGGTTCGTTATCACATGACATCTCAGTTCTTTATTTCTTATGCACTTATTTCTGAATATTATTACATTTTAGAGAGCTTGTACGGCTTTGGATGTGTCACATGTGACGATAAATAATATCAAAAATGAATTCAAACGTGGATAAATATCGTCCCCAAAAAAATTAGTGATCCGTCATCAGTCAAAAATGAATGCGAAACATTACAGTCTGCAATTCGACGGACTTACTATATTCATGTGTAGTGTAAGTAAATGGCTTTTTAAGGTCTTTTTGATAATCAATTTTAAGTATTATAATTAAATTAAAATTGATTTCTGTGTTGTGTTTTCAAAGCTGTTTTCTTATATTAATTGTTGTAATCAATTAATGTATTAATTGTTGTAATCAATCCTTATTATTATTGTTATGAATTATAATTTTAAAAAAAATAAATTCATTGTATACCGTTCATATTATTTTTAATTTAAAGTCCATAAAAGATGATTGGATTATAATGAGGGCATAATGAAATATTATGCCCTCCCATTATGCCCCGGTTGTTATAGATATGTTTATATACACCGTATCCTAGCAATAAACAGTTCATAATACTTTAGTGAGACATAAAAAATATTACTACACGATTATAATTTACAGAACAATTGGTCCCTTTTGAATTTTGATATATGTATACTATACTTACCTTCTACAGCATATATCACCCCTATTCGGTTTTCATTATTCTCTACATTTAAATTCACTAAATGTAAACCCTGGTAATTCCTAATAATATATTTCCGTATCTACCTTACCGTTTCACACGGTCCTATCCGTGTACATCTCCGGTTATACTGTTGTATGTGTGTATGTGTGTATGTACTCGTAGGTGGAGTATATCATTTTTCCATGTGACCAGACCGGTCAAGCCTTTAAGCCACCCCCGCAAGCCATTGTTGTCTAAGGGTTAATTCTATTGTCTCTCAGTTGCAAGGTTTACATCCCTTAACAAAACAGGATGTGAAAAGTCAAAATAAGGGAAGAAAAAGATCATTTTTAATAAATGTGACACGGTTTTATTTGTTTAGTGCGTAATAGCTGAGTTTTACGTGTTTCATTTCTGTAACCTTTTTACCTTCCGTCACCTTTTGGTAAGGAAGGTATTGTCTTTGGTCAAGAAATTCGGTGGTGAGTTTTTAATGAATAAGCACGTTTTAAGGTCCCTAGAATACGTTTTTACTATTTTTACGATGATGTCTGTATGTATGTATGTGTGTGTGTGTGTGTGCGTGCGTGCGTACGTGCGTACGCGCGCGCTTGTGCGTGTACGAGTGCGTGTTCGCGTGTACGTGTGCGTGAGTGTGTGTAACAAAATTTTTGTCTACGATAACTCTAATACTACAATTATATTCTCTATACGATTTGACTGCATTTTATACTTAATATTAAATGGATATAGAGTTATAAAATTATAAAGAAATTAAATTTCATCAATTAGCCAGCTATGCTAGAAACAGCTACTATATTAAGAAAATTCTGATTGAAAGATGTCAGTGTCAAGTGCAATGGACCTTTCCAATTTAAAGAGATAGAAGATATGCGCAATGGGGATCAGCGCATAGTAAGAAAAATTGAGATCGATGGCGTTTATTTCTAAAAAATTTAGACGTAAAATGTGAGAATATCTCAGATAACTTTAAAAAATCTTATCGAAATAAGTTACAAAAACTTTTATTGAAGTTAAAATGTCTAACGATGCAAATTTTCACTGAGAATACAGGTATTTTAATGACTGCAATATTTTTGACGTTTCGTTTGCCAGCTCAACTGCCAGTTGTTCGCGCCATTTTCTTACTATTTGCAGCGATAGAAAGAGATAGCCGTTAAATTGAAAAGGTCCATTGACATATTCGTAGTATATTTGTGTTATAATTTTACTCGAAATACAGGTTCTTTTTGCTCGAAACTTTTTGTACGGAATTTGTGTAAACTACATACAACTGTCGAAAGGTAATGCACATACAAGAAATTTAGAATCTTTTGCAAGGAACTTCGTGTTTGGATTTTATAGAAAATACGTAGGCATTTACGAAAATTCTACCGATAGGTACCGCATCTACCGACTGTGTTCGAAAACACGAGTGGTAAAAAGTTACCGTGTTCGAAAATTGTACAATATCTACTAGATCCATCTACCGGATTAATGAAGAATCTAATCTTAAAAGAAGGTAGTGATGCAAAGTGAAGTGCATGCGTTAAAAGTGGAAATGTGGTTAAAGTATGACTCTGATCAGTTTGATAACTACATCAAATTTCTAACCTGTTTCAAATTTTCAAATTTTTTTATAAGTAGGTTATGGATCTACCCTGTTTACCACATGTGTTCTTAAAATATCGATTCCGGTAGCTATAACCTGACAAACAGCTGTTTACCGGTAACAGTTCACAGGTAGAATTTTCGTAAATGCCGCATATAACTGACGGAAGGTAATGTGCTGGCCACATCAGATTTTTTATTTAATTGTGTGAAGTGTAAAATTCAATTAATTATTATTAAATAAATAGATTTATATGTATATATATATATATATATATATATATATATATATATATATATATATATATATATATATACAGGGTGATTCATCGGTCTGTCGAATACGCCGCCTTAACGCTCTCGGCCACAGAGACGGTTAAATAGATGTTTATAAAAATGATAAATAAATATTTAAAATATACAAGAGCAGCACCAGAAATTTCCAGCCTGATGCCTGACATAGATCCAAGTATTTCAGCAAACAACCTCTAAAAGGTTAGGAATCGACATATTACTATAACGATTGTGAATAAAATATATTATAGGCCTCCCTCACCCAAAATCAAAATCAAACACTGATGTTATTCCTTTACTTATTAACAATATATTAGCATTGAATCTCTGTCAGTCCCTGCTTAGTTTTTGGTTAATTTCGCTTTGCGGCGGGTAGATTTTAATAACCTCCCCGGAATAACAATTGGAATCGGTCAGGGCTTTAATCCCTCGGGTTCGCGTCGCTGCCATCGCCTAGGAAGAATGGGGGATTTGCAATGCAGAGGATTCTCCACTCCAGCTCCAGAGTTTCAGGCCGGGATGTCACAAATCACTTTTACTGGCCTCGCAAGCCTAATGTCTCAGATCCTATATTACAACGCGACGCCACCGACGCGACGCCAACCGACGCTGGACTTCTGGCGATTTAATAAGCACGGGGTTTACTCACTAGCCTTGCGACTGCCGCTGGACAATGTAAAAACATTATACATGGATAATATATGAGGATGTAATAAATTTTCTTAATAGTCTACCTATTTAAATCTAGATCTTTTTACATTTTAAAGCGATGATAAAAATAAATGGGGGAAAAGATTTATTTTACTGCTGCACGGTCACATATTAACGATATAAATAAATATATACTTTAACGCCTTCTGTTCAAAGGTGTAAATTTGACAACTACATTCATAAATTTATTTCTATAGATAGATGATGTACAATAATGAATCCCGCAATATACTTACAAGTCAGCCCGAGTCACAAAAAAGATTAAGTTAATCTTTATTTTTGGATTATCGAATTTTACTCTAATTTTGACAGTTTATTTCTTAAAATGTAGTCTAATCTAATCCAAGTAACTACCTTTTTTTAAACCCTTCAACAGGATTAAATCTCAATTACAGAATAGGTTCACATTCACACACAACCATGCCTTAGTTGAATTCGAACCCAGAGCCCCGAGGGCACCCATGACATGAAACGTTGCTCTATCCATTGAACCACCGGAGCTATAATAAAATGAAAATCAAATTTTAAATACCGGGATAGAATAGAATTCACTAATCCAAACATGAGGATTAGCTTAAATATTTTTGTGAACCGTTAATTTTTATTAATCTAAAACATACCTACATATTTACTTATGCTGGAAACTGTATTGAATTACTTTTTTCTTTTTAAAACGTTACTAATATTATTCTGAAATGATTAGTTCTTTGATAGTGACATTTGTCTGTCAGTTATATACATTTGAATAACTGCGTTTTGTTTGTTTAAAGCATAGGCTCTGGGATTTAAATTTAAGATAATTTTATAAATTTGTCCATAAAATATATAGAAAAAGTATTAATGCAAATCTATAGAAAATTTAATACTTTTTCGAAGAGTGCGAAAAGTGCCATTTCCGGTTATCCGATTTTCACCAAAATCTAATGGGCTCTTTCCATTACAGAAAACGTTCGAAATACAAGGTTTCATTTCTGAATGATCCAAACACACACACACACACACACACACACACACACACACACACACACACACACACACACACACACACACACACACTCACACATATATATGTATATATACATACACAAAGACATCGTGAAAATTGGATTCTAGGGACCTTAAAAAGTGGCCATTTACCTAAATCTCGATATGCAATTTTCAGCACGATCCCTATACCGCCCTGACCAAAGGTAGCGGGAGGTAAAAAAA
The DNA here is from genome assembly GCA_963082715.1 of Harpalus rubripes. Taxonomy (NCBI): domain Eukaryota; kingdom Metazoa; phylum Arthropoda; class Insecta; order Coleoptera; family Carabidae; genus Harpalus; species Harpalus rubripes. Next base: position 7,182,599 of record OY720465.1, read on the forward strand.
AATTGGCGTGGCAAATTTTGCGGTTAATATCCATTTTACTAGAAATCTATCAACTTATAACATAGGACATGCTACACAAACTAGTGAACTAAGACACTAACATTTTTTTACTAGTACAACAATAACATTTTTGTACTAGTAAGACAATGAATATCTTCTATAGTGTGTGTACAGTAGCATAATATGAATATTATAATACGCTTGAAGAAAAAATATATTGTCACTTCTATCACGTTAATTTAAGTAAGTTTTATAGTAATTTTGTATTTACTTTACTGTTTTGAAACGGCGCCCCTCAAAGTCAGGCGCCTTTGTACGGGGCACAACCTGCCCACCCGCACGGCGTGGCCCTGGCCCTGGGATACCCGTATATGGGCCTCAAAGACTTTCTGTGTCAAACGCGAGCCTACTCTGTATTCTCACACTGATAGAAGTGTGACAATATTTTTATGTAACGCTATATTGAGTTATTTTAGAAAAAGTAGTTAAATATCACAAACATAAAAGTTTAAAAGATAAATGAAATTTAAAATTGGACCTCATAGGCTCCGTCGCATATTCCACTAAACAATACGAACAACATTCACAGTCTTCATAACAATTCATCTCGGTCATTATCTCCCCCTCCCTTAGATCATCCTGTTTTTATTGCCTCCCACTCTCTGCTGGCTGCAATTACAGCCCGTCCACACTCCTTGCCCTAGCGGGCTGCGAACCCGGACCGGGCGGATGACGAACGGCGTGTGGCAGGTGGACGTAAGCGCCATCTCGGCCCATAAATAAACACGCGCCCATACCCCATAGCCCTTAACGGCTAGCCAAGCATGAACGCCTAAATTAATTATAATACATGGCCTCAGCGAGGATAGTACACAGATAGAGGGGGGGAGGTGTAAAGAGGAAAAGATGACGATAAGGATAAACATGAGGAGGCAATTGATAGAATAACTACGTCATGGTTGTCAGCATAATTTTTATAAATAATATCATAGGTGGTAAATTTTTGCCGGAATAATTTTCAGATTGTTTACGAGAGCTGGTTGCCTAGCAAATTATTGAGTGACATTGACAAAAAAATCACGAGTTGGCAAACGAGTGATTTTTGATCAATGTCACGAGATAAATTGGCAACAAGCTCGAGTAAAGCAATAGGGAAATTTTTCCAGGATAAAATTTAACCACGAATGATATTCGGATGACTATTTCCAAAATAAAAATCAGGTAATCATTTATACATTTTTTTTCTTGACAATAATCTTCTAATTTTTATTGAGTTTTGAGGTGTTATATTTAAGTTTGCTTTTTCAACGTTTTAAATAGATTCCTGTCCGAATCAACTCGTTTTTAATGAAAATATACACACTTTGACAGGTATGTAAACAATATGTTTCTAAAACGTAAAAAAAATTTCACTTATCAAAACTCACTTGTCAAAATACATCATATTGGCTTAAACGGTGCGAAATTTTTTTTGTAAAGGTGTTTTGTCGAAATGAAACTTGGTAACTATGTAGAATCCTGAATTTGAATTGGCTTATAAATTTATGAGTAAAATAGTCAAGTATAAAACAGCGGAAGCAACCTCATATTTTTAAAGAAAGGTTGAGGATTTCTAAACGTAGTCGATTACGCCTATTTGTTGACTGGATTCATTATTATTTATCAATGTAGCTAAGTAATGACACCTGATATGCTTAAAAATTATATATGACAGTTATCAATTTGACACTATACTGTGACATCACATCCCGCTAGACCGCTAGATGCCTAGCAATTTATTGAGTGGCATTGAGAAAAAAATAACGAATTGATTTTTGATTATTGTCACGAGATAAATTAGTAACAGGCTCGAGTAAAGCAATCGGAAAATTTTTCCAGGATAATAATTTAACAACGAATCGTATTTGGATTTCCAAAATAAAAATCGGGTATATAATTAAAAGTTTTTTTCTTGACAAAAAATCTTCTAATTTTTATTGTTTTGAGGTGTTATATTTAAATTGTTTTGTCCACGTTTTTAATAAAAAGTGATAACACTGAAAATATACACATTTTAAAACGTTAAATTATTCACTTATCAAAACTCACTTGTAAAAATACTGCATCTTATTGGCTTAAAGAATGCGAATTTTTTTTTATGAGACTGTTTTGTCGATATGAAACTTGGTAACAAGGTAGAATCCTTTTTAACAGTAGTAATGTTTTTTATTTCATACTGCCCACCCTGTATTACTTTACGTTGCTAATTTAAGTCCAGGAAATGTAACATTACAGTACCGGGGCCGGGAAGAGTTGACTGGAAACATTTTCTGGACTGTTTATTTTTAACAAAAAAACCTCACTCATTGGGGTGTAATCTGTAAAAAAATGTTAATTTTAACATGCCTTTAAAAAATTATATTTTAACATGACTGTTAACAATAAATTCATTTTTTGATATTCTCTACGCGAAAATTTGACACTGCTGTTAAAATCATAAATTTTAACATGTCTGTTAAACAACAGAATGAAGTGAGCAACAAGACAGAAAAAAAGCACGTCTTTGCTAAAGTCATGTAGTTAGTAACCATAACACAAATAAATAAGCATGATAAAAAGAGTAAACAATTGTCAGTTTATGTGTCACTTTGAAATTTTAGAAAACGAATCTGTCACTTTGAAATTTTAGAAAAACGAATGGAAATAATGCTTCAGATAATAAATAAAACTCTGCTGCATAATCATGTTTCATTTTAGATTCCGTATTAAAAATGAATTATATTAAAATTGTAAATTATTAAGTCATCATTAGGTATGTAAAATTTCTTCTTCTTGATCCTCAGAATTGACATTCCAAAATGTTAAGGTACGTTGGTTTGACGAACAAGGCAGGAATAAGCAATTTTAACTGCATTTAATACCTACATTATAATAAAGAACTATGTTCTACGATACATCTAAATCGTGCTCTCGGTATACCTTCAAAGGTTCAGTTGTGAATCTTTCACGAATTATATTAATTCAATATTCCTACTGGCATCAAGTTGTGATACACAAAGACATACGATGGAATGGGTGACCGTCATTAAATAAAATACTTCGTAAAACAGTTGTATATTTTATTAAATATCACCTAGATATTTTTTTGTATTCATCCATGGTAATTTTCTTTCGTTTTCTATTACATTTTCATTAATTAGAAGTGCAACATATTCAAATGCTGCGATAATTTTATTGTATCAACATATGTTAAAATTTTAAAGGCATCGATTTGAATTTTAACACGCGTGTTAGAATTTTAACAGAATTCACAGTTTCAGAATAGAAAATATATTTTAACAGCAAGTTTATTTTTAACATACTGTTTAAAATTAACAGTTTCCTTACAGAATACACCCCAATATCTGGAAAATTTATTTTTTTTAAACACACTATAAACGATTAATATGGTACATAGGGTGCATTCTTCAAATTTTGTTTTCCATTGCCTATCTGATTTTCCTCTTCTCAAATTTGTAGCGTGACACTCGCACATCATTTGAGGCGATAGTGTATTCCTGTATATGTCGGTTTCCACACCTAATAACGTAATATACCTAATGGTTTAAATTCCCCGTGCCCCAAGTGTATAAACCCGGAACCCGGAGTCCCCGGAGCACGGAGCTAGCGGTTCGCTCGTGGCTGGGCTGTGGGCCGCGCATGATTGAGCACAAACAATCCCAATTGTTCTCTTGTCAGTCAACGCTACCTTTGATGATTCACACACATACAAGACAAGAGATGAGAGACGCACAGGGCACAGGACTGACGGGTAGATATAAAGGAAGACAGGACGCAAGAAACAAAGGATAAAAGAAGGACAAGAGAGAGGAGATAGTTAGGAGTTGCTAGTGTCTTCAATTTGTTAAAATGATAGCATGATAGACAATCGAATAGTTACTAGTGCTGTCATAACCCGAAAAAAATTAGAACTAAACTATTATTCACGAAAGATGACTATTCAAGGTCATTTGTCAGCCGTCTGATATAATATTACTTGCAGATAACTTCATTGCATTTCATTTGCATAGGCGTGCATCATGAACTATTTATGGACACATTTTAACTGAAAAAATAAGAATAATTCATTTGAAAATTATGTTTCTTTCTAAATAATGCCTTTCTGAAAGATTTATGTTCTTTACTTATGTTTTTGCAAAATACAAAAACATAGACTTAACTTATAAACCAAGGAATAATAATTTGATTTAAACGTCAACGCCACTGGGTAAATATTAGCACAGAGGGCAGTGTAGTAAATAATTAGGTATCTGTAAATCTACGACATATGTCATTATTATTTATAGTGTGTTAGAAAGTAATGCCACTACTTACGTATATCTGTCACACCACATAAATTAAATACGCATAGGTCAAATAAACTTTCTCTTTCTAATACAAAATGTTGCTAAGCACTGCTATAAAGTGATGTGTATTCTTTCTTCGAACAAATTACCTTGAATAGTTAGTTACTATAGGCGGTGTGCACAAAAGTAGTCAGCGCCGACAGCGGACAAAAATGACAAAATGGTTACTCATTGAAACTTAGCAAGGTTATGTTTTCTGTCAGAATAATTTTGCAATTTCTATTTTATAAAATATTTCCAATAAATGCGAATGATAGGATGTCAAATGTGATGCATTGGGGGATGTAATAATTCTCACAAAATTACCGATTGAAGTATCGAATAATATAAATTTCCTAGAAGATTATATGAGGCACAGATGTTTAAGAAAATAACTTTTTCTTCTACTGACATGAAAAATTCTTTAAGGTATACATATTTTCTCATTGTAAAAGATACTTATCGTATGAATAAAATTCCAACAATAGTCGTCTGATTGCAATAATGAATTATATAAAAATGTGTTTCTTAAGTTAATATTTGAACAAAATATAATAGAGAAAGCAGAAAATTGTATTAAAATTGCATAATACTTGCAGTTGTATGAAATAGAAGTCTATTTTTGACATAAATAGCCTATTTATTATAGATTTTGTACATGTAATGTTAATGTTAAAGGTAGAAATTTACATGGTTCGTATTTTTCGTGTATTTTCTTTTCCGAGCTAACACAACTGATTCCACTTAGAGCCTGGTATATTTTCAATGAAGAATCTTCTTCATTTATTGCGAATATAAAAGAAAGATGCTAACATCATACACTGATATCGTGATATGTAAAAATTTCCAATCATTCAAGTTTTCCAACTTTTTAATCTCAATTTCCATGTATTATGCATCTTGTAACATTTAACTAATATTATAAATTATAATATAAATTTAAATATGATAAAATGGTTTACAGAAATCACACATATTATGAGAAAAATTATATTTTCTGCCACAGTACCTTCGCTGGTATTTTGACTTTTTTTATTGTCACATCACATATATAGCATTTTAAATATTTTCTTTATTCATTACAATATAATGTGATGTATAATATGCATACACAATAGCAATAACTCAAAATAAAATTGTAAATTATATCACTTTCTCGAAATGACAAAATTGATTCGGTACTCAAAAATGCCAATGTAGCCGTTAGAGGCGCTGACACTCAAAATGTGCACATCGCTTATATATCTATATTCCCGGATACTCGAAATATATAATTTACCTATTTAATTCATATGAAATATCTGACGGCTGGACATAATGTTATAAACATTTTTAAAGATAATAAATTAATTTGTTGGCCTATTTTTAACTCAGGCAGGTCTTTTAATTTAATTTTATTATGCCAAACAAAACATCCTGTCAATAAATTATGTTACATTTAAAACAAATGAAATATTTGCTCATTCAGACAAGCCGGAAATTATTAATAATAAAATAATGTTAATAGGTAATTCCAGGAAGTCAGACATATATCTGTATGTAACAGCTAAATAAAATACATACAACGCCTGACCAAATATTATACCTAGTCAATATTATATGTTATGTGTACTCCACAAAAACTAAGTAAATAATACTACTGAATTTGACAGATTGGGCGGAGGATCACACATCTTTGAAAATAACTGTAAATTCCTTACAATTTACGAGGTATGGTATGACTAACGAATGTAAGTTGACGTTTAAATTATTTTATAGTTGTGGTTTCTTTTGAAACCCTAGAGAAATTAACTCGGAAAGAAACAATACTAGTAAACAAGCTACTATTGAAATTCCAGCTAATAATTTCATTAAATTTTTTCAGTCAATTCCTAGTAATATTTTAAATTCACTTCCTCATTCAAAATATAATACATATACTTTGCTAAGTAATATAAAAGCGGTTAATAAGACATTCTTTCTACTTCCTACAAATCCTAGGGAAGTTCAAAAAGAAATACTAAACTTAAAAAATTCCTCTTGACCAGATATCTTTGAACTGAATAGTAATAAAAAATATTTCCAATTACATTTCACAACCTCTAGCATACATTAACAAATGTTTCGAGGATGAAGTTTTCCCGGATGTATTTAAGGCTGCCAAAGTGATACCGATCCACAAAAAGGTGAACTATGCGACCCAGACAACTATAGGCGCATTTCTATATTACCTTTACTGAGTAAAATTATGGAGAAAACTATAAAACATAGACTTGTTCAACTCTTAGAAACTAATAACGTTCTTAATCCGTGCCAGTTTGGACTTAGAGAATGCAACTTATAAATGAAATAATTAAAAGCTCTGAAAATCGGGAACATACTGTCTTGACTTTATGTGATTTGTCTAAAGCTATTGATTGCGTCTCTCATGCATTCTTCATGACAAACTGACAATATGGAATTCGTGGAATACCATTGCATTTATTTGCGTCATACCTGCAAAATAGAATGCAATGTGTTCACATTAACAACACCTTCTCCGATTTTCTACTAGTAAGTCATGGAGTTCCACAGGGTTCGGTCCTGGGTCCGGTTCTTGGTCCGGTTCTTTTTATTCTTTATATCAATGACCTATACAATTTTCTAAAACCAAACAAATGTATCCTGTTTGCAGACGATACGACTTTACTTTCCAGTCATCCTAATATGGATATACTAAACAAACAATTTGAAGATACAACTAACAATGTTGAGCACTTGTTTGCATCAAATAACTTGTAACTAAATTAATCAAAAACTCAAAGTCTCATAATCTCTAACAACCTAAAGAACAGAAATGGTTAATCTGTCAGACTCCTTGGTATGGATATTGATGATGGCCTTACAGGACATTCCCAAATAATTAAACTTTGTGGAACTCTATCAAGTACTATATATCTGTTTAGAAGGCTTAAGAACATATGTCAAGTTCCAGTTTTACGTTTGGCCTATTTCGCTCTTTTCCATAGTCATTTAAACTACGGCATCTTACCCTGGGGTAATTCGACGCACGTAACCAAAATATTTATACTGCAAAAAAAGATCGTCAGAATAATTGCTAATGTAAGCCCTACACATTCCTGTAAAAACCTTTTTATTGAGTTAAGGATAATGACTTTGCCTTATCTATATATTTATGCAACATTACTTGAAATTCACACGAACCAAGATAAATATCTGAGGAACAGTGATGCACATAGCCATAACACTAGAGCAGCAAATTTATTACGATTAAATAAGGGCCGGTATTTCCATCTCCGGATAAAGTTCAGGATAACTATCCGTCAGATAAATGATACAATATCGCATCGAAATAAAAGCATAAATGAAGTAAATTATATTGTATGTAATTTTTTGATGCGATATTGTTCATTTATCCGACGGATAAGTTATCCAGCACTTTATCCGAAGATGGAAATACCGGCCCTAAGTTTAGGAACAAACGCTCCGAATGAAATTATCTTCAACTAAAATTCTATAATACTTTACCTCATCATGTTAAGGCACTCTCCAAGCCTAAATTTAACAATGTTGTCCGTAACTACATAATAACAAATAGTTTTTACACTTTTCAAGAATATGTGGATACCCCCTAAATATTAAACCTAACGTGTATATGCATTTATCTGTATTTTAAACTGACGTGCCACAATTGTATTTCATGTACAAAAAGTGGTTTAAATAAATTATTATTATTATTAAAAGATTAGAATTGTACGAAATATTCAGGTATGAAAATTTTGCATGAACTCATTTAAATACTGGACTAGGAAAGCACAGAAATACATTACTATGTTTGGCTGAAAATAGATGGTTGATTAGGGTAACTGAATATTAAAACAGGAGTGCGTTTAAAATATTTTAAACATTTTCCGTTTATGTTGATTATAACAAAATATTTTGATCTTTAAACTATTTAGTTTGGCAATTCTATGAAATAGGATTATTTTTAATTTCCTTTAAAAGTAAGTCCGACTCGAGGGTTGCTTACACCTGAGACCAACGAACTAGAATTTGCGATATTAAATTTTTTAAATACATCCCTGAATCCTGTTGCTAAGGTCATTTTAAATGCCTCCTGGTATTGAGTACAATTAATCTTCTTAACCGGAATACATAAGGGTCAGTTTCTTTTCAAATCAAATATTGGGACATACAAAAGAAACTACATCTATTAAATAATCTAAACGTCAACTTTCATTCGCTTGTCATACTATACTGTGTGATATCTGACGTTCTAGCACTCGGGCCTTAGCAACCTCTAGACAACGATTTCGGGTAGTTTTTCACGCTACCTCGTATGCAAAACAAAATTTCGATCGATCTTTTTCATTTCAGTTATAATTCTATAGTTCTAATTCCGCTGGTTGGTAAATCTTGGTGCTGGTTGACATGCGGCGATGACTTGATGAAATATCGACAGAGATTTTGGATTAACATTCATTACAGCCGCAGAGCGTTGAAGCTGAAGCCTGAAGGCTGAAGCCGCGACAAGGACCAAGACAACAGTGACACGCCATCACTATTAATAAGGATTTGCCGCGATAAAACGCGGATTGCGGGAAAAAATGGGAATTAATTGCGGTGATTTCCAAGATGCAAAAGCGCTAAATTAGGCCTTTAAATTTGGGATAATAAACAAGAATATTCATATTGCGTCTATACAGCCTTGAAAAGAATCGTCATATTAAACTGTATATATCAATTTCAATATACAGGAGAAATATTCGTTATCCGGGAATGAACTGTGTCTTATTTTGAGTCAGAGCTCAACGTTTCGCCTGCAATCGTACAGGGCATCTTCAGGAGCAAGGGGGATAGTACCAGTGGCGGACCCAGGCGGGGGTGCGAGGGTGATTTTACCCCTCTGACAAAAATCATGAACTAACGGCGCCTTTTCTTTTGTTATGTGATGCTGCAGCAAGTTGTGTTGAAGCTAAAACTTTTTTTGGGGTAATTAAATCAATTTATGTACTTATTCATAAATGGGAGTTTACCGCGTTTAAATATTTTGAAAGAGGAACAAGAACTTTGTGAAAATATGTCTAGATTCTTGTCGGTAAAAAGACTTTCTGAAACGCGCTGGTACAGCATACTTGCAAGCGTTATAGCTGTTAAAGAAAACCTTGTTGCAATTCATAGGACAGTTAGGCAATGTATTGAAAGGGAACTTTCATTAACTCCAAAAGCAATATCTGAGGGGCGAGGCAATTATTGATACGAAAAACATTGCTTAAAAACATTACCTTCTTTTTACAAAAAATGATTTAATTTGCGAAAGTAATGTTGTTCAAGAATTTGAATCTTTTAAATCATTTTTGTTGAATTTATTAATTCTGATGATTTTGAATCTAAAATTAAAATTGTGTCATTTATATTAGCAAATCAATTACATGAAATTTATCCTAATTTATTTACTTTGTATAAATTCTTTTTGATTGTACCTGTAACTAGTTCGTCTGCGGAGCGTAGTTTTCTAGTTTTAGTAGACTTAAATTAATTAAAAACTACCTACGGAATCAAACAGGAGAAGAACGACTTTCCTACTTAGCTCTGTTAAGCATTAAACGCGATGTCTCCAACGATTTAGATCACAGAAAAGTTTTGGATATATTTTCAAAAATGAAAATAAGACGAAAACAGTTTTAATTTTATTAGTTGTTTTATTTAGTTAAATTGTTAAATAAACATATGTATATAATTGTTGAGCCATACTATTATACTACACTATTAAAGTGTATTTACTGTTTAATTTTTATATTAATCCGAATATGTATAGATAGAATTACATATTTTATTCAAAAATAAACAATTTTCGCAAATCCATAAGAACATTTTTTACTCCAATTTTGCCTGAAAAAAATTAGTGGTTTGCAAATGTTGGCGCCTTTTGAAGATCCTAATACCCTGCTGACAACAAATCCTAGGTCCGCCACTGGATAGTACTGTCTTAAACAAGGTTACCCGACGTGTCAACCACGCTAGAGGCCGAGTTTAAGCAACAAGAGGGGGAGACTCAGTTTACAAGGTTACCCGACATGTAAACTGAGTCTCCCCCTCTTGTTGCTTAAACTCGGCCTCTAGCGTGGTTGACACGTCGGGTAACCTTGTATAAGACAGTACTATTCCCCTTGCTCCTGAAGATGCCCCATACGACTGCGGGCGAAACGTTGAGCTCTGACTCAAAATATGACACAGTCCATTCCCGGAAAACGAATATTTCTCATGACTCAGACTGTGGAAGCCTACGCAATTATTTCAATATACAGGTGTTCATTTTAAATGGGCCACTATTGCTATCTCGAGAACTATAAGAGCTACAAAGATGGTTAAATAGGCAAAAAAAAAATCTATTTCACAAGATAAATTTCAAGAAAAGAAAAAGAATTTTTTTGGACCAGTGGTTCTCAAAATACGTGATCTAACTTTTTTATTTTAAATAGAATCATATATTTTTTATTTGCTCATTCGTAAGACAATTTAATTCTGAATTCAGTGATATAATATATTTATTCCCTTACATAACTATTTGTTTGAGAAAAAAGCTTGTAAAGTTTCATATTAATTTGATTAAAATATGGCTATAATAACAGTGTCATGAATGAAAAAAATCTGATGTGGACACCACACGACTTCCTTGTACGCAAGACCAATATGAAGCGAAGTATAGATCCAATTATAAAATTGCATGTATTTGCCGTAATTTGACATTAACATCTATTTTTTTTTTTTTTGTTATTTTTTGTCCTAATCCATAGAAAGCTTCATTACAAAAACCAAAAGTTTATAAGTTTTAAATTTATATATCTCGCTTATACAAAGGGCTAATTTAATAATACTTGATGTGCTAGACGCAGAATTTAATTCTCTAAAACTCTTATTTGAAGTATTTATTTCTAAAATCAAAATGAAATCATTTTAGTCAAGAAAAACTGTTAACAACTTCAGGTAATATATCACTTCCTGTTTGCCTTTTTTAACCAAAATCTGTTATGTTATTCAAATTGATATAAAAGTCTTATATACCAAATTTGAAAAGTTTTGGATTATATTTTAATATAGTTATTCATTACAATCTATTATAGGCTTCGAATAAAGTACCATTTCTGGAAATTATGTAATGACCAAAAAGAGAGGTGCACAACTAGATGTTATAGCAGTCCTAAATACAAAATTTCAACTTTCTACGGCAAGGAAGTAAAAGCTTAACAATTTTGCTCGCCCATGACCATGGGCGCCCATACAATGTTATTCAGGGGAAGGCAAAGTCAAAAATACAAAAATATAATATACTAAAAATAAGTATGTTCTTAAAAATATAAAACAACAAATATTTGTGGAAAAAATTAAAATACAGTAATAGTACATTACTAACCGAGGTGGAAAGTGTTTCATTACTGTCGAGGGCGAAGATAGCTGACCAAGGCGCGAAGGTTAACAATAACTAACTTCCCAACTTTTTAAAAGTGAGAAATCGTTATATTACCAACTGATTGTGAATATTAACATTACCTACTTATTCTTTTTCCGAAAATGCTAATTTAAAATTCCTTGCATCTTTGGCAAATTCATTCAGAACTTCGTCTATATATTTTTGTTTATTTTCGCTTATGTAATCGCGATGGAGGCTCATCATACATAAACCGTCTAGCCGATCTTCGCTAATAGTAGATCTAATCCATGTTTTCACTCTTCTTAGAGTGCTAAAAGGTCTTTCCACAGTGCATGTAGTTGGAGGAAGACAAATTAAAATTTCTAAAGCTTTGGAGATTGCTGGGTAAAATGTACAAGGTTGTAAAAGTTCTGTTAGAGGAGTTTCTTTAGTAATAATCATTTCATTATTTGAAACCCAATATTCGTGCCATGCTAAAGCTTCTTCAAAAAATTGTTAATTTTATAATATGAATCTCTTGAGCTAGTTTAGTAAAATTATTATAGTTTATTTGTTTTAAATTAATCGGATGCAAATTATAGAGCAAATAGGCAACATTATCATCTTTCGAAAATCGAGAATTTAAAGAACTAATTAAAAAATCTAAGTAATTTATAAAAATTGCTTTTTTAAAATATCCTCGCACAGAATTAGCTTCGTAGTTTGCACGGTGAATTTGTCTTCCACCACTAGCGACTCCCGGCATTTTTAATTCAAGATCAAAATTTTGTGCAATTTCTTCAGCGCTATTAAATAGTTCAGTAACAATTATTTCTAAATCAGAGTTCCTATGTTTATTAAATATATCCAATAAATGATTCATATGTTTCTGTACAGCTAGCATATCAACAGAAATAGCCTGCAAAATATTTTTTACGGGTTCCAGAAGTGCCGAATATTTAGAAATTATTTTAAGGGAAAATAGCTCTCAACAGTAGCACTTGATAGTTGTTGTGCTCCTAATCTAGTAGCACGATTAACTTCAGCTATGGTATTGGTAATATTTTTATTTATAATTTGTACTGCGGATATATCTTTTAAATTATGTGCGCGCGAAGCTTACGCTAACTTCATGATGAAGATTTGAACGTTAGGAAACAGAACGAAAGAAAAAAACAACAGGGCGATGTAAGGACATTAGGATGCGACATAAGTAGCCGTGGCAAAACAATTAAAAATGGTAGTTTTGCTTTTAAAATTCTTAAAATTAGAGAAAAGCCAGGGGGGCAAGCGCCCCCTCTTGTCCCTCCCCTCCTATTGGCGCCCATGCCCATGACCAAGTGTTGCCCGTGACGGTGCGCTCCTCAAGAAACCTAGTTTGAATTTTGAACATAGTTAAAATGAAATTCTAGAAAAAATGCTCTCAATTTATAATGTAACATGAAAAGAATATTTTTTGACACTTCAAGTAGGTAGACCCCTTTGAACTTAAACACCTCAATTATTAAACAAATAAATACCATCATTCTTTTCTAATTACTTCTACCTTTAGTTTATTCATACACCCCTAGCTGTTGTCTTTCATCACCCACCCTCACCTGATTATTTGCCTCCCTTGTTGTACCTTGTGTGATGGCTCGTGTTTTTGTGGGTCCGTATTCATCTCCGGTGACGTCCCGGGATGTCTCATCACCGCGGACAATGAAACAATAGCTGACACAGCCGCCACGATCCAGATTAAGAAAGAGAAATGATTTGCCCTCGTTAGGACAACTGAAGAGCGGTGACAGTGATGGAAAGGCGGGAAGATTTGAATGGGGAGGGTAATTTTAAATAATTTGTGGTGGGGAGGGGAGGTAAACCTGAGATGGGTACATATTGTAATGATGTATAATCGGTAGACAAAAAGGATTTTTCTAAAATACAATTATTTTATTTCCTGTGCTCTCCACGGTACAGATATGCCATCATCTATGAATAAAAATGCGAATTATTAATTAATTTTGAGGTTTTTAAAGCAAATCATTTTAATATATTCTATTATTTTAAAGCTGAAATTAATTTAATTTAGTTAGATGCATACAGCCGGTCTAGTTAGTAGCTATCTCAATTTTGTTTTCATTATGGAGGTAGTAAGATATGTACATATTGTAATGTGCAGTGCCCGCCGTCGCCGCCACTGTTACCGCCTCTGTCCCTGTCGCTGTCGCCGCCGCTGTCGCAGAGACGAGCGAGTGTCTATTGTTAGCGATGACGCAACCGACTGATCTGATTTTATCTAGAAGTGTTCCAGTGAGTTCTCGAATTTTCGGCTAGGGTATATAAGCACCGTTAGCAAAGGCACTGGACACTCTGATATAAATAAGCGTTGCGTGTTAAACAGTTGGTGATATAAACAGATAGTAGACAAGTGGTGAATATAAATAAATACAGTTGTATAAATAAATAAGTGATCTATATATTGTTTAAATAAATAATCTTAGTGTTTAAGTGTTTTATAATATTCTTAGTCTTAATTAGTGTTTAATATTTGTTTAATCGTAGTGTTCGTCATATTTATCAACTTTTAATTATATTTAATATCTATTTATCGTTATAATAAACTTTTATTTTAATTAATACTAATTGTCTAATATTTACACTTCACCCAAATAAATATAAAAACGTTACAATATGTATTTTTTTATAAATTTGAACAGTTTTTATGTAAATTTAAAATAGTAATTTTTCAAAATAATTGTGTACAGGCGTCTCATTTTCGATGTTCTTTAAGGTACCTCGGGTAATATTAATGATAGAGCAAAACCGTTTGCACATTCCAGGGTCAACTTTTCCAGAAAACCACAGGAATTTTCGGTCTTCTTTTGTTTCTGAGCTACAGCCAATCTTCTTTTCGCTCATTTTGAAAATATATCATATCTTATTTATTATGATAATAATGGGAAGAGTTGATTAAGTTTCGGTAACAATTGGACAACCGGAAGTAGTAGTTACAAAAAAAAAATCATCTAAATATTATTTATCGAAAATTTATGTAAATACTTATATTAAAGAACGTTAAATTCTTTATTCGATAAATATAAATTCATTATTATATCTTCTATAGATTTAGAGATGAAGAAATGCATATAAAATAATTTGATGTAACAATTCTCAGATCAAATTACTTCAAGGCAAGAAATTCAAATGTTTGTAATTGACACATAAATGTCACTGTCAAAAATATTTGTATGCCTCTGTCAAAAATATTTGTACATTATTATGAAGATTATGAAAATTAAAAAAAGTTAACGCAAAAGAATATACGTAAAAAAGAATATAAAAGGAAGAAGAAGAAGAAAAGGAAAGTATAAAAGGAAAATTTCAGGATAATGAATATAAAGAAAATGTATGTATTGTACATAATTTATTTTAAAATATCCCTGGATTTTGCAAGGTTAATAAGGGAAGGAGTAAAAGTGACGCCATTATATTTAGATTATTTGCACTCTACAACACATGTTTGATGGCTTTTTCACCACGGTTTTCGTTGCTCGTCGCGTGTTTACGAACTGTCATCCCAGCCACGTCCCAACCATAGTGTTAAAAAATCCGCGAGTGGCGCGACGTTACGTACTTGGTAAGCCTATAAATCATATGTTTCATAGGGCAAGAGTCTTCAAAAATGATCGCAGTCCATAATGTTGGATTGCACCAGGACGATTTGAAGTTACTCTCTCCGTGCTGGGGCATGTTAATGTCTCTAGCTGTTGATGCTTTCTACTTCTGTCTTTACGCCGACGCCTTGTTGTCTGTGTCTACACATAGCGCATATTCTAATGTAATGGCAAATGTTTTATCCGGCGTTTCGTTTTCGGCTAATGAATTGTTTCCAATGTCGAGACGTGAGAAGAATCAGCATGCTAATGTTAAGTTTCTTTCATTTCTTCGGGCAACATCAACGTAATGGCAATGCAGGAATTAAGCGTGGGATGATGGGGCATTTGCATTTTCATAGGGATGGGATACTTAACTTTACGATAATTGTATTAGAGTAAACGTTTTTTTTTAATGATACATAAATATATCAGCGCGTATTTTATCCATGGCTGGGTATGATATTCTGTATTTTTGTTTTTTATAGCTATTTTTTGTTTAAATAAAAAATCTGATGTGGCCAGCGCATAACCTCTCGCCATATATTTTACCTGGTTGTACGCATAAAACGAAAAATATTTTTAAATATAAATACATATATTCATGTCTCACTACAAAATAATTCTCACATATATTTGCAAAATCTATGGGATATTTTAATATAAATTATGTACAATACATACATTTTCTTTATATAGGGCGCGAGCAGACACGTGACTCGAGCGACCTTGGCGTCTTGGAATCAGCTGATTTGTGTGCGCATGTCATTTTGACAAGGACAATATCACGTTGACAATACTAATGCTTTGATTTATTTTGATTTTGAACTGTTTTAATGTTATTATTTTACAATTATTAAGCAGTAAAACACATGAAATTAAAAATAATAACTTTTTAGCAGTTAAAAATCAAAATAAATCAAAACATTGGTCTTGTCAACGTGACATTGTTCTTGTCAAAATGACATGCGCACACAAATCAGCTAATTTCAAGCACGTCAAGGTCGCTCGAGTCACGTGTCTGCTCGCGCCTTATTCAATATCCTGAAATTTTCTTTTTCTACTTTCCTATTCTTTTTCTTTATATTCGTCATTTTTTCGCAAATTCCTTTTATATTCTTTTTTACGTACATTCTTTTGCGTTGTTAACTTTTTTTTATTTTCATAATCTTCATAATAATGTACAAATATTTTTTATAGTGGCATACAAATACTTTGACAGTGACATTATGTGTCATTTACAAACATTTGAATTTCTTGCCTTGAAGTAGTTTGATCTGAAAATTTTTACATCAAATTATTTTATATGCATTTCTTTATCTCTCAATCTATAGAAGATATAATAATGCATTTATATTTATCGAATAAAGAATTTAACGTTCTTTAATATAAACTATTATTCACGAAAGAAGACTATTCAAGGTCATTTGTGAGCCGTCTGATATAATATTACTTGCAGATAATTTCATTGCATTTCGTTTGCATAGGCGTGCAACATGAAATATTTATGGACACATTTTACCTCAAAAAATAAGAGTAATTCATTTGAAAATTATGTTTGTTTCTAAATAATGCATTTCTGAAAGATTTATGTTCTTCACTTATATTTTAGCAAAATAAAAAACCTTAGACTTAACTTATTAACCAAAGAATAATAATTTGATTTAAACGTCAACGCCACTGGGTAAATATTAGCACAGAGGGCAGTGTAGTAAATAATTAGGGATCTGTAATTCTACGACATATGTCAGTATTATTTATAGTGTGTTAGAAAGTAATGCCACTATTTACGTATATCTGTCACACTACATAAATTAAATAGACATAG
Source organism: Harpalus rubripes (assembly GCA_963082715.1). NCBI lineage: Eukaryota > Metazoa > Arthropoda > Insecta > Coleoptera > Carabidae > Harpalus > Harpalus rubripes. The sequence goes on from OY720465.1 coordinate 7,199,816, forward strand.
ATCAAATAATCTTTCTCTTTCTAATACAAAATGTTGCTAAGCTACTACTGTAAACTGATGTGTATTCTTTCTTCGAACAAATGACCTTGAATAGTCATCTTTCGTGAATAATAGTGTAAGTATTTACATAAATTTTCGATAAATAATATTTTAATGATTTTTTTCTTGCAACTACTACTTTCGGTTGTCCAATTATTACCAAAATTTAATCAACTCTTCCCATTATTGTTAGATTGAGGAATCCGTAATTAAAAATGTCCTAAGTCTTATATTATTTGAGAAATCGTGAATCCAACGTCCACACATCCACACACACACATCCAGACACACATCCACACACACATACGGACATCATCGTAAAAATGTTATAATCGGATTCTAGGGACCTTAAAACGTGCTTATACACTAAAATCTGGATATGCGATTTTTAGCATGAATACAATACCTCTCTTAGCGAGAGGTAAAAAGGGAAGAGGAAAGCCGACGAAAACATAAGAGGGAAGAAGAGCTGAACTCGGAAATAAAAGTGAAAATAAGATGAAACGAAAAATATGGCAAAGGATAAAATTAAAATGGAAGAAATGGATTAAAAATTAATTTTGAATAAGGAATGTTCACATCCGACTTCTTAGATATATCAGTGATATGGTGAAAATTTTAAATTTCACTTGCCGTTCTGAGCGCGGCCAAATTGTCCAATCGCAATGCAAATACCATTTGATAATTATCACCCCTTACCCTCCTGGCACGTCTACAGCCCTTGATAAGCCGATGCGTAAAATTGGCATGTAATTGTTTTCTCGGCACAGCCGCCTATCTACCCAGCGGTAAATATGTGAACAGGGGAAAAATTAAACGTAACAAGACGATGCTGCTTGTTCTTAATTAACGTTAGAGGCGCAACGAGTCGCCAGATGCCACTTAAAGAACGAAATATACAAGCGATTCGAACCAATGGCGTACTTAGATGTGGGGTAAATACTAAACGTGCAAGGGATGATTTTTCAAGTGCTTTAAAGACGGTGTAAGAGGTAATAGTTTAAAAATTGCCTGTTATGTTTAGATAAAAATTTATATGGGGTACGAATTAAATACTGGGTATAGTCATTACAATAATTGACTTGCCTTGAAAATTCAAGCTTCCTAAAATGAGTGTGTTGGTAACAACTAAATAAAATTATATCTTACAATCAATAATTGTTTTCCTTCGTGGCTAGGTAGATAATATTTTAAATATTTTTACCTTCCGTCACCTTTAGGTAAGGAAGGTAAATATCATTTTTTCACATTTAATGTTATTATAAATATTAAAGAATATTTTATTCTCTATCCGATTTGATTACATTTTATACGTATTATTCAATGAATATAGAGTTAAAAAATTATAAAGAAATTAAATTTCATAAAGCAGCCAGCTGTGCTATAATCATGGAAACATCTACTATATTAAAAAAATTCTGTTTGACAAATGTCAGTGTGAAGTGAAATTGACATAGTATGTTATAATTTTACTGGAAATATATAGAATCTTTTACATTTTTGTATGGAATTTGTACAAAATACATAGAACTGAATATATCTTCTTCACAATCTTTTATTGTCCGATAAATTGTTGCCGCAGAGATATTGTGCTCGCGATAAACTAACAATATCACACTTAAGCATTCGCCCAACAAGATTGTAAATTCCTTTTTCATAATACCATACTGTTAAATGTGCGTTAACAGTACTTTATGCTCAACCGATATATGCATCAAAACAGCCACGGCCGTTATTTTTTATAACAGTACAATTATTAAAAATCATGTGTTCCTAAAAAATCTCAGCATCATGAAATTGTCATGAAGAGCTGTCACCTGTCAATATGCCATAGAAAATAGAATTTTAAGAAGATATTTTATGTTATTATGAAAAATACTGAACGTCACACGGCTGATATACAAATAACAGACACGGTTGATTATAAAATCTCGGTTACCGCCTCGATTTTACAACATTCAACCTCATCTGTTATTTGCTACATATCAGCCTTATGACCTTAATAACTATTTCGTTTTATGCGTACAACCAAGTAAAATATCTGGCGAGAGGTTATGTGCTGGTCACATCAGATTTTTTGTCTTGTGCCAGTGTATCTAATCTCGAATCTGGAGACAATATACAAAAGTGATCTCTCCACGCCAGCAATGAGTGCCCATGAAGTGAGGCCTAGTAAACGCCCGCATGTTGCAAATATGTTATCATCATTACCGATACCTGTGTACAAAGCAAATTGGTACACCCAGCAATGGGTAATGCTATAATGATATATACAGTGTGTTCAAAAAAAATCCTAACTCGGAGTAGGCTATGAACAGAGAAACGTTTGTCTGATCATTATTCAATTCAAACGTCAAGTTGTCAAAATTGATCTTAAAATGTAATTTTAAAGAGAAAAGACAATAAAAAAGGATACAGTATATTGACATTCGCCGTTTTCTAATTTGTTTCCATTTCTAAAATAAGATACAGGAAGAAAAGCTTTGATTTCTTTGGATAATATTTTTGACAATATCTTATGTCAAATTAACATGTAATTAATTGACATACGTTTCTATGTACATAGCCTACTCCGAGTTAGTATTTTTTTCGAACACACTATCAGAACCTATATAAATACAAATATTGGTTTTCGTTGAGACAAAAATAAGGTTTTATGATTTAAATTATTGGTTATCCGATATGAAAAATCGGTTTCTTGCCTTTGTTTCAAGCATATATAGTTTCTCATGTTGTTATCCATACGAATACTAACTGCATTTAACTTTGCTTAACTTGACAGATTCCATTCGATCAATAATTCATAATAATAAGATAATCATTATTAAAATTTGAAAACCTGTACGTATTCATATTATACACATTTCAGTGATTAAAAGAACCCAACATTTCCAAACAACTTTTCTAATTTCAAAATCATGAATTTGATTCCTCTGTTAATTCTTTTTCAAAGTCCATCCCCCTATTGATACGTAAATTACAAAGAAAAATCAGTGGATTAATCGTTGCCTTTCAGCCATGTATCTGTAACATCTGTAGCACGATCGCTTGGCTTGTCTATTGGCGTTGATTTCAAAGTAAAACATTTACCCCGTCCCGCGTCGTTCTCACTTCATTAGTCATAAAATGCATATGTATAAATATTATTTATGTATGTATGATATATACAGATTGATATATGTATACAGATCAAAGTTATAAACATTATTTTACTGTAAAAAAGTCAGTTATTTGTGACTGACGAGAGAATTTTTTATTTTGATTTTCAATAAAGCTTCAATGTTATTTAAACCATTATACAGGGAATCGGTTGTATGTTCATTGGTTTTTAAATACGAACGCAAAACGTTCAACGAATTTACAACCAACTTGTTTGAAGGTGGTTGCTGCAAAACATCCTCCATCATATCACTTTCGCTGTCATCTGTATTGTCGAGCTCTACAGATTCGGATACAGATTTGTAGAGCTCGACAATATCTTCATCTGTGGGAAACTCCGAAGTAACAATATCATCATATTCCAATTACAATTGAATTTCTTCTTCACGTTTTTCATTCATACGTTCACTTATGAAAATCAAAGGAATTTCATCCTCTTCGTCCCACTCAGAATACTGACCAAAGCCGGCTTTTTTAAAACAGTAGACTCTTGCCGGAACATCATATTTCAGAGATCTTTCTTTCGTGAACCACTTTCCACTTCTTTGATCAGTCTAAATTTTTCATCAATAGATAAAGTTTTTAAAGTACGTTTTAATGACATATCAGCAATGAAAATGTCTTAAACGTGATAAATCAAGTAGGCACAGTATTTGTTTTCACTTCATAATAATTAACAAAGCATATGTTTGAACTTCAGTAGTACAGAAACTGAACTGCCTCCATCATCATGTTATAAAAACACCTGTTACAAAATCACGTAATTAGGGGATTTCCCCCAGAATTCGACTTATTGAAGCTGGCGCCAAATATTCTGTTTGAATTATAAAGATATTCGAGTAATCGAAGTTCGAGTTATCAAGTAAAAATTACCCATAATTCTCACTCTTGGCGCTATTGCCAACCAGTTTGATTCGAGTTATCGAAGTTCGACTGTAGTTGCAAAACCATAATAATAAGATAATCATTATTAAAATTTGAAAACCTGTACATATTTCGTATTATACACATTTCAGTGATTAAAAGAACCCCACATTTCCAAACAACTTTTCTAATTTTAAAATCATGAATTTGATTCCTCTGTTAATTCTTTTTCAAAGTCCATCCCCCTATTGATACGTAAATTACAAAGAAAAATCAGTGGATTAATCGTTGCCTTTCAGCGATGTATCTGTAACATCTGTAGCACGATCGCTTGGCTTGTCTATTGGCGTTGATTTCAAAGTAAAACATTTACCGCGTCCCGCGTCGTTCTCACTTCATTAGTCTTGCTTCATACTTGATTTCCTTGTGGCTGGTGGACTGGAGCTGGAGCTAACATACAGCTCAGGGCTTTTTCAGCTACATCAAAGAGCGGGAAAGGAGTAACGTGAAAATGCGGAAAAAAGGAAATTGTTGTGTAATTTCACTCAGAATCTCGTTGGGATATTGTTATCGTAAATAATTAGAAAGAAAATATAACTCATGTAGGTATCAGGTTGATGTATAATGTGTCACTTAAGTTTTCGGAACTTTTTGAATTTATAGTACTACGTGGTTTAAGATGTAACACGAGGGGGGTGCAGATCTAGATGATGCTAATACTTCTTACTCCTGTTTCAGGGACGTAACTACGGGGGGGCCTTGGTGGGCCTCATTGATGTGTTGGCCCACCCGCTGGCCCACCCAAAAAATATTAAAGGTATTTAGTTTATTTTATAAAAGAGATAATAATTTAGAACGTGTAATACAATTTGTGTGGATGTAAAACATACATATTGCAGAATAAACATTTTAGATTGTATGTGAGCCTATTGCCAAAAATGTCTGTCCGTGGAAAAAATTGAAGTAACTATTTTCCAAGAAATTGCCCTAATTCTGTAGCAAAATTATTATTTCTTATCAACATTGTTATAGCAAGTAATCAATAATAATTGGAAACACTGAATAAAACATGACACGTTACATTTGTTTCTATTGAAATTGAATAGAATTTTCGAGATGTTGTTATTATTTAACAACTTTCTTACAGAATTGAGATATGAATGTTGATTAATATGTAGCTAATTAATTTAGCGGATGATACCATGCTGGACACGCAAGAGATATTTGTAATATGGAAGTGTATAAGAGAAGTATCTGGACTAATAATAGATATTATATCAACTATTTCAGATGAATTAACAATACTGAAATTATTTTACAAAAATTAAAATATGTTTAATTAGCGTTTACGACAATTTTTATATGGAATATAGTAAATTGATAATTCCTTACTATATTATTTATCAACATTGAAATAAAATTAAAATACATAAAAAAAATTTGCTCTAAGCAAGGACGAACTATTATGACGAGAGGCTCGCATCTAAAACCAAAATTTGGAAATCGATTACGACACTTCAATAAAGATTAGTTTGATCTTTTTAAATTGTTGAATTTAAAGTATGTATTTATTAATATGGGCGCTGCATTTTACACTATTACTGAGTTTACATGCAGTTTTGAAACCGTTTTTAAAACGTTTTTGGTTTTGAAAACTCCATGTATACAGTATCAAAACGGTTTTGAAGTATCTCAAACCAAAACTAAAATTCATAGGTTGGACTTGAAAACTAGTTTCAAAACTGCTCATGTAAACACTTAAAATTCAGTTTTGATACTGCGCATGCGTACAGAGCATAACGTTTCTGTCGCTTTGTGTTACTAACCTTCAAATATACTGATAGTTGTGTAGTTTTAGTGCGTAGTGGTACGAAGTATAAAAAATAATTGGAATAATAGCAAAACGAAGTATTTGGAGTGAAGAGGATCTGTCACTTACATCAGCTAAATGCGCATGCGCCGAAACTAATTTCAAATCAATTTTTAAACTTGTTTTGAAAACTGCATGTAAACAGTTTTGCATAATTTTGACTGAAAACTGAAACCATTTAACTGCATGTAAACGTAGTAAAAGAAAATTATATATTTATATATAACCAGCTTCTTATGTATCACAATAATTAACAACGCTTTAACTATCTAAGACATTCGATAAATTACTGCATGACTGTTTAATATATAGATTAGCTGAAATGGGTGTACATGGTAATCTACTTCATTGGTTCATTTCTTACTTAAAGGATAGAAAGCAGCATGTTGTTGTAAATGGTTATTCATCTAATGACGAAGTCACATCAGGTGTACCTCAAGGTTCACATTTAGGCCCTTTATTGTTTAATATTTTCATTAACAATATTTCATCTTGCTTCAATTTTGTTCATTTTTCACTTTATGCAGATGATTTAAAAATGTACCATACAATAAGATCTATAAATGATTGTATAGTTTCAGAATGATTTAGATAAAATTATTTTCAGATTTGTTTCTCTTTTTACTTTCTTGTACACAGTAAAGGAAGTATTGTAATCAGATTTCAAGGGAAATATCCATTTTGACCATCCCTGAATTCATTCTGACTAATTTCGTCGTGACGTCTGTACGTACGTACCTCCCTTTTTGGTCATTACATAATTTCCAGAAATGGTACTTTATTTGAAGCCTATAATAAATTTTAATGAAAAACTATTTTAAAATATAATCCAAAACTTTTCAAATTTGGTATATAAGACTTTTATGTCATTTAGATTAACATAGTAGATTTTGGTTAAAACAAACTGACTGGAAGTGATATATTACCTAATGTTTTTCCTGAATAAAAACGTTTCATTTCGATTTTCGAAATAAATGCTTCAAATAAGTTTTATAGAATTAAATTCTGCGTCTAGCACATCAAGTATTATTAAATTAGTCCTTTGTATAAGCGAGATATGTAAATTTAAAACTTATATACTTTTTGGTTTTTGTAATGAAGCTTTCTATGGATTAGGACAAAAAATAACAAAAAAAAAAAATAAAAAATAGATGTTAATGTCAAATTACGTCAAATACGTGCAATTTTATAATTGGGTCTATATTTCATATTGGTCTTGCGTACAAGGAAGTCGTGTGGAGTCCACATGAGATTTTTTTAAATGGAACACCTTATATATTTTCATATATTTTGAATTTTATTTTATACACCTATACGCACACATATTTTTTTAATTTTCCTCGGCGTTGTCCAGTTATTCCGTTTTTTTTCTCTAAAAATGACCTAATACGCATTACTTTATAAAGACGTACTAAAGTTATTTTAATAGTAAAACAAGAATTTTTTTTCTGTATAACTATAACTATACTCCATGTTGTCATATATTTAAAAAAAATATAATTACACAGGGTGTTCAATAACACGATTCAAATTTACTCAATTTCAAATGACTATAACTATTTTCAAATGGAACTCCCTATATTTTATTATTTAGTTGTTATCTTTCTATGTTATTAAGGGTATCCTATGCCTAAAACTAATAATTTCGGAGTTATTCACCATTTTTGTCTAAATTTATTTAAATTAAATCTAGTATACTATGAAAATTGTATTTTTACCTTCCGTCACCTTTAGGTAAGGAAGGTATTGTCTTTGGTCAAAAAATTCGGTGGTGAGTTTTTGATGAATAAGCACGTTTTAGGGTCCCTAGAATACGATTTTACTATTTTTAAGATGATGTCTGTATGTGTGTGTGTTTATGTATGTATGTATGTGTGTCCGTGTGTGTGTGTGTGTGTAACAAAATTTTCGTCTACGATTACTTCCATACTACAATTCTAAAAATTATAATTCTTTCGTATTTCTCTTCGTTACATCCATGCGAAGAGCTGATTAGATTTTGGTTAGAATTGGACAACCGGAAGTACCCTCATTTGAAGATTTTAACAGTTTTTCTTGAAAAAACTATGTTAAATATCATTTTTTCACATTTAATGTTATTATAAATATTAAAGAATATTTTATTTTCTATACGATTTGGTTGCATTTTATACCTAATATTAAATGGATATAGAGTTAAAAAATTATAAAGAAATTAAATTTCATAAAGTAGCCATAGCTGTGGAAACAACTACTATATTAAGAAAATTTTGATTGAAAGATGTCAGTGTCAAGTGAAATTGACATAGTGTGTTTGTCTTATAATTTTACTGGAAATAGGTATAGGATCACATTACACTGTATATAGAAAACGTCACAAAATAATAATTTTCTGTATGAAATTTGCATAAAATACATGCAACTGCCGGAAGGTAATGTACAAGAAATAGAATATTTAATTTAGCAAGGAACTTTCCGTATGAAATTTGTACAAAATTCATAGAACTGACGGAAGGTAATGTGCTGGCCACATCAGATTTTTTTATTAAGCAATTGCAATAATAGACAGTAGTTTGCATTAGCCAATAAATAAAACTGTTTATTATTAATATTATTGTGATTAGGTAATAATAATTTATTCATATGAATTTTTCGCAAGACCTATCAATACCTAATCGCACAAATATTAATAATAAACAGTTTTTATGCAAACTACAAGATGTTTTATTTAAAACTACTTGATTTAAAACTTGAGATTATGTTTATTTATTATCCAAAAATAAAGTTTCTAGGTTCTAATAATAATAATAATAATAATAATTTTATTCCATCGGCATATATGTATAGAATACGTCATTCGTACATACTTCTTTTAAAACAATAAAAATGATAAAATAGTAAATAATAATAATAATAATAATAATAATAATAATAATAATAATAATAATAATAATAGAAAGGAGACTTCATTATGAACTGCACAGATATTCATTTAACGAGTAATACGTTTTATCCAAAAGAAAGCTTTAAGTAAAGTTTTAAATTTACTTTTGTTTTCTCTTCTCTAATATTTATGGCAAATTATTAAATACATTTATACCTTAAAATAATAAATCTTTTTGTCGAGTATTAAAAGAATGTATGTCTGCATTCGTTTTAAATTTTTTTTATTGTTATATACGAATAGGCAAACTTCAAAAATATACGGAGAAGTTAGAGAGAGTATATTTAAGTTTTTAAACATGTGTCTACACGAATCTCTGCGAGAGATGCCCGATATCGTTCGGACTACCCGTTTCTGGATGATGAATACATCATATGCCGAGGATGAGGCACCCCAAAAACAGATGCCCTACCCTGTACTAAAATCATGTTTGTAGTTTCATTATTACAAGACATATTTCTTCTTCTATACATAATTACCTCTCTTCTCATTTTTGCTCGCCGTCATCTCTTTAGCGTCGTATGCACAAAGCTTGTCGATGTCAGTGTCGGTGTCCATCGTGCCGACCAACACCAACGGCCACTGACGGACTCAACAGCAACGCAACGCACAGAGCTTTGTGCGCGAACGAAGGCCCTGTGCCCGACATTGGACGAAGCCCGAAGCCCCAGGCGTTGGGTGTATGGAGTGACAAGAGAAAGGCAAGAGGGCAAGTCAAAGGAGGTTGCGGGGGGTAGGGGTGAGAGGAGGGCGTTTTGATGTAGAGGTGGAGGAAAATAAGTAAATGTGAAGTAAATAGTAGTTACATCAGATGGCGACTTAAATAAGGGAGGGAAAATAAAACACAAGCGCTTAAATCTTTTTATCTTCCGTCATCTTCAGTAAGGAAGGTATTGTCTTTGGTAAAAAAAATCGGTGGTGAGTTTTTGATGAATAACCACGTTTTATGATGATGTCTGTGTGTATGTATATAAGTATGTATGCATGTATGTATGTATGTATGTGTGTACGTGTGTGTGTGTGTGTGACGATTATTTCGTATCCGATAACTCAAATACTACAATTCAAAAAATTATAATTCCTTCGTATTTCTTCTCTTTACATGCATGTGAAGAGATGATTAGAATTTGGTTATAATTGGTCAACAGGAAGTACCCTCATTTTAAAATTTTAACAGTTTTTCTTAAAAAAATACTGTTATATGTGTAATATCACTTTTTCATATTTAATGTTATTATAAATATTAAAGAATATTTTATTCTCTATACGATTTGATTACATTTTATATTTCATATTTAATGGATATAAAGTTAAAAAATCTGATGTGACCAGCACATTACCTTCCGTCAGTTCTATGTATTTTGTACAAGTACCACACAGAAAGTTCTTTTGCAAATGATTCCATTTTTCCAGTACATTACCTTCAGTCAGTTCTATGTATTTTATACAAATTCCATACAGAAAGTTTCTTGTATGACTCTATATATTTCCAGTAAAATTATAAGTCAAACATATTATGTAAATTGCACTTTGACACTGACATTTGTCAATCAAAATTTTCTTAATGTAGTAGCTGGCTGCTTTCTAATATTTTTATTTTTTTATTTTTGTAACTCTATATCCATTGAATATGAAGTATAAAATGTAATCAAATCGTATAGAGAATAAAATATTCTTAAATATTTATAATAACATTAAATGTGAAAAAGTGTTTTTAACAGCATTTTTTCAAAAAAATCTGTTATAATCTTCAAATTAGGGTACTTCCGGTCGACCAATTATAACCAAAATCTAATCAGCTCTTCATATGGATCTAAAAAAAACGAATACGCAATAATTATTATTTTTGGAAAGGTGGTATTGGAGTTATGCGATCCGAAAAAATCGTCACACACACACATACATACAAACACATACATCCATCCATACAGACATCGTAAAAATAGTAAAATCGTAGTCTAGGAACCCTAAAACATGCGTATTCATTAAAAACTCATCATCGAATTTTTTGACCAAAGACAATATCTTTCTTACTTAAAGGTGACGGGAGGTAAAAATTATAAAGAAATTAAATATCATAAAGCAGCTAGCTCTGCTATAACCATGGAAACCGCTACTATATTAAGAAAAAGCTGATTGAGAGAGGTCAGTGTCAAGTGCAATTAATATGTTTGTATTATAATTTTACTGGAAATATAGAATCTCTTAGGTACATGAAACTTTATGTATGGAATTTATACAAAGTACATAGAACTGACAGCAGGTAATGTACTTGAAATATGGAATCTTGTGCAAGAAACTTTCTGTATGGAATTTGTACAAAATATATGGAACTGACGCAGGCACCGGTCAGCTAAATGAATGTGCCAAAACACTATCATAGTTCCAGGAAGCAAACTGTAGAGGCGCGACAGTGCTTAAATTTTAATAAAATGGATTAAGTCACCTTTGAGTTCAAACCTTTTTGCAATATTTTGAATTGTAAAGTCACATAAGTCATCACACATGTCATTGAACGTACGCTTTAACATCTTTATTATTTGGTAATTCAATTTGTAATAGTTTATAGTTTTAGCTATAGTGCCAGTAGTGATTTATTTCGTGATTTCTCCAGTTTTAAAGTGTATTAACTGTGCTTAGTTTTTGACGTAATATGGAATTGAAATTCAATAAGCTGATGAACATTCGTTGTGCCGTTTGATATAAAGTGCAGTGTAAAGAAACAAATAGACGTTTACTTTTATATTTAATGAAGAAATGTCGTACCATTTCCAATATCCTTTTATCTTACATATAAACAAATATTAAAATAGAAGGGTATGTCTATCTGACAAGTAATTTTAAATTTATTTAGAAGTGAATTTATAGTTATTGTATTGTGATTATTTAAAATATATGTATGTACTTATATTTAATTTTCTTATGGTCTTTTATTTTAAAAATTCAAAATTTCAATATATATATATATATATATATATATATATATATATATATATATATATATATATATAACACAAATCAGCTGACCCCAAGCAAGTCAAGGTCCCTCGAGTCACGTGTCTGCTCGCGCCCTATATAAGACATGTCTCCTATGTCACAAACTACCAAGCCGACCAAGCCATCAGAGTGTGCGTTAGTTCATGGAAGCAATCTGTAGATGTCACTATTTTGTATTTCGAAAAATACATTAACTGTCCTATCTGTAGTTCAGGTGATCCGTGGAACTGACGGAAGGTAATGTGCTGGCCAAATCAGATTTTTATACATAAAGTTGTAGAGGTAACCAACTTTTGCAACTAGAAACACACAAAAACAACAATATGAAATTTAAAATTACCCCCAAACCCTTCGCTCTCATCCCCTAGTCCTAGTTGACATCCACCCCCTTCTATTCCACCCACGGTCGCTCGGGGCTCCTGCCGTCTATCCCAGTCTATCTCGTGTAGCGTCCTATCCCTAATTAATTTCCTTTCATCAGTGGCCGGTCTCTTTGTACTGCTCATCCCCACCCGCTCAACAGCCTGACTGCATGTCTGCTTGTGTCCCAAGCAGCTTGGTACGACTTGCAGGCTTCCTCTTTGACGGACTTGCCTTGCAGACGGGAAGCGGAAAAGTTCTATCTTAGAAGATTGGATTGATTGGGTGGGAGGAGACTTAGAAATAGTTGAATCATTAAAATTACCTCAAATGGGACTGGCCCTAATACTTAAAAATAAGATGTGAGAAAAGCATTAATTATGTATAGAGGAGAGGAAGAGAGATGTCTTGTATAATAAACATAGCAAAGTAAATCTTATTGCAACAATGGAAAACTGATTATAACAATGTAAATGACTGGTGATACAAAATTGAGATTATAAATGTGTTTCATATATATTTATTTTAAGCATAGGTCTTAAAAAATATCTGGTGTGGCCAACACAATACGTCCCGCCATTTACAGCCCGAGTCACAAAAATGATTAAGCTGATCGTTATTTTTGGATTAGCGAATTTTACTCTAATTTTGGCAGTTTATTTATTCAAATATAGTCTAATCTAATCCAAGTAACTACCTTTTTACCTTCCGTCACCTTTAGGTAAGGAAGGTATTGTCTTTGGTCAAAAAATTCGATGATGAGTTTTTAATCAATAAGCACGTTTTAGGGTCCCTAGAATACGAATTTACTATTTTTACGATGATGTCTGTATGTGTGTGTGTGTGTGTGTGTGTGTGTGTGTGGATGTGTGTGTGGATGTGTGTGTGTGTGGATGTGTGGATGTGTGTGTGTAACAAAATTTTCGTCTGCGATAACTCTAATACTACAGTTACAAAAATTATAATTTTTTCGTATACTTCTTCGTTACATCCATAGGAAGAGCTGATTAGATTTTGGTTACAATTGGTCAACCGGAAGTACCATCATTTGAAGATTTTAACAGTTTTTCTTGAAAAAACTATGTTAAATATAATTTTTTATATTTTGCGTTCATAATGAAGTCATTACGATACGCAATTGCGTATCGTAATGACCTTCATTTCGATACGCAATTTTTTGTTTTAGACGGTTGGTAATAGATGACGTTTCTTTAACCCATTTTTACCTAATTTATTTTAAGTTAATTGACAATTCATTTTAATAATATAATGTTATTATTATTATTATTTTTTATTTAGGGAAGATTATTTACATGAAAATGTACAAATATAATCACAAATTGAGTAAGTAAATGTTAATATGTTCGAATTAGTCCACATAGATGGACCTAGTAGTACTAAAAATTTGTAGATTGAACCTTTGAACGATAGAAAATTATTTTTAATTAATTTTAAAGCGTTTTAATTCAAATATAAGAAAAAATAAAAATTTCCTGTACACTGAGACTGAAAGGGTTAAATTGTCAAACGTCAAAGCTGGAAGATAAATTTCTATATAACCTCAAAATTTCTTTTACTTAATTAATCACTTTATTTAATGAATATAATAATAATAATAATACAGATTTTCGTCTTACTTTGCATTTCAAAATAAGCAATTAAAACATTCTCTGTTACGCCTTTGACATTATTTTCTTTACACCATGTGTCAAAATTTGCAAATTCTTTCTCATAAATCTCGCGCGATTTTTTAGGAAGTAGATTATTTCCTGTAGTCTGAGCTATATTACGTAGCTCAGGCGGAGTGCAACTGATTTCATCTTCCATGATTACACTAAATTCACTTAAATTTGTTCGTAAATATTGAAATGACATGAACTTTCAAATAATAATTGAATGTGGTCAATTCAATGTTACCAACTACAACATTTCACTTACAAATTTCCCTAAATCAACTCGGTTTAATATTAACAGTTTTTTTAAAATATTTTAGTTTGTAGAAGGTGCAAAATATAAAAAATAGTATAAAGAACTCATTTTATAAGACTTTTTTTCGCACTTGTCAATTAGAAAACTCGCTGGCGCTCGTTTTCTAAATTTTGACGCGTGCGAAAAAAACATGTCTTATAAAACACGTTCTTTAATATACTATTTTCACATTTGATGTTATTATAAATATTAAAGAATATTTTATTCTCTATATGATTTGACTGCATTTTATACTTAATATTAAATGGATATTGAGTTAAAAAATTATAAAGAAATTAAATTTCATAAAGTAGCCATACCTGTGGAAACAACTACTATATTAAGAAAATTCTGATTGAAAGATGTCAGTGTCAAGTGAAATTGACATAGTGTGTCTGTTTTATAATTTTACTGGAAATATAGGATCTTTTGCTTTCTCTATGGAATTTGTATAAAATACATACAACTGCTTTAAGGTAATGTACAAGAAATAATAATAATAAATCTTTTTTTTCTGCAGATACATTACACTGTATATAGAAAACGTCACAAAATAATAATTTTCTGTATGAAATTTGCATAAAATACATGCAACTGCCGGAAGCTAATGTACAAGAAATAGAATATTTAATTTAGCAAGGAACTTTCCGTATGAAATTTGTACAAAATATATAGAACTGACGGAAGGTAATGTGCTGGCCACATCAGATTTTTTTCGTTAATTTTTATTAATCTAAATACATACCTACATATTTAGTTATGCTGGACACTTTTGATTTCCTTTTCTATTCTTCTATTTACTTTTTTCATTTTAAAACGTTACTATTATTAATTTGAAATGATTAAATCTTTGGCAGTGACTTTTATCTGTCAGTTATATATATTTGATTTGAATAACTACGTAACCAAGGAGTTTTGTTTGTTTAAAACGTAGGCTCCGGGATTTAAATAATAGATAATTTTATAAATTTATCCATACAATATGTAGAATAGGTATTAATGCAAATCTGTAGAAATACATATATTTGAATAACTGCGTAACCATGGAGTTTTATTTGTTTGTTTAAAGCGCAGGATTCAGGACTTAAATTATAGATAATTTTATAAATTTATCCATAAAATATGTAGAAAAAGTATTAATGCAAATCTGTAAAAAAATTAATAATCTGTAATTTATATAATAACATTAATCTGGAAAAAGTAACATTTAAAGGTATTTTTCGAAGAAAACTATTTTGAGCTTCAAGTAAAGTGTCATTTCCGGTTATCCGATTTACACCAAAATCTAATGGTCTCTTTCCATAATAGAAGAAGGTTGAAATACAAGGTTACAAAATTTTCTGAATGATAGTCCTAGAGTTAGAGTGGAGGATCCACACAAACATAATCGTGAAAATGTTAAATTTGGATTTTAGGGACCTTAAAACGTGGTTATTTACCAAAATCTCGATATGCGATTTTTAGCACAATCCCTATACCTCTCTTACCAAGGGTAGCGGGAGGTAAAAATAAATAACCTCTCTACGTCATTGATATTATAAGGGCGGATTGGCTATAAGGTTAATCGGCTGGAATTCGATGAACTAGTGCCTATATGTATCGAACGAACATAGAAAAAATAATGTGACGGGCGTAAACTAGCATTGTAGCTTTAGAAACACTGCCGCGTTCCGCTAAGCGACAAAGTATCACTTTATGCTCTTAATACACAAATCAGTAATTATTTTATCGCATGCTTCTCTTGGTAAGAATAAATTTTAAAAGCAGATTTTTGTTTCAGATTAATCTTCATAGACATCGTATGCAATTAAAAGGTATGTGAATCTATATTTACTGTTCTTTTTAATATATTAATTAATATCTTTCCTCAAATCAATTATTGTTTTGAAGTAGGGAAACGTCTAGATACATACAGGATCTCTTAAAAGAATAATTATCTACCGTAATTTTAGTTGGTTGTGATCTATTATTTCAGTTATTAATTTTGTTTAATTTAATTTTTTTAAGTAATTTTATTCATTTTTGATACATTTGTTCAAAAACACTAGAATTTGTTTGAATGGAGTCATACAAAAAAAATATATACTTATTAATTTTTTTTTCATAAATTAAAAATTTACCTAATATCCATCAAAAATATTTAATATTATTAAGATTTTCATTCATAATTTTCTTTATATACATTCTGAGTCTGTGACGTCATAATTTTATACACACAGCACGGGAAAGACTACATATGTAAGCAGTTTTAAGTGTACAGGTGTCTCATTTTCGATGTTTTTTTAAGGAATCTCAGGTAATATTAATGATAGATCAAAACCGTTTACACATTCCAGGGTCAAATTTTCGAGAAAAGTTTAATAGTCATCAAAGGAATTTTCGATATTCTTTTGTTTCTGACCTACAGGCAAAAACTCGTTTTTCGCTTTTTCAAATGTATCATATCTTATTTATAATTAGAGAAAAATTGTTTTTACAATATTTTTACCGTTTTTTAGATTGAATAAAATGGCGTAACTAGATTTTTTGAAAACTTAATAATTCTCGAATATAACACAAACTTATGATTTTTTAAGTGGGAACCTATGTTGAAAATAGTCTCGTCTTTTTGCTTAATTTATAAGCTAAGTCTACATTCTTTTGTTTTAAACATTAATAAAAGACGAATTATTAATTTATTGGGGTGAAAATATTGGAAATTATTAAGAAACAAATGAAAAAAATCTCTTTCAGGTCATCATTTGCATATTTCTAATAATATTTGTTTCAGTTTTACTCATTTTTTCAATTTATTTACTTCAAACGCATATTAAAACATTTTTTTCGGATTGTGTCCAAGCCAACTGTAACGTAGATAAATAGTAATTTAACTAACCCGAAAATAATGGACCTTTCCAATTTAAAGAGATAGAAGATATGCGCAACGGGAATCTGCGCATAGTAAGAACAACTGAGATCTATGACGTTTGATTCTAAAACATTTAGACGTAAAATGTGAGAATATCTCGGATAACTTTAAATTTTTTTATCGAAATAAGTTACAAAAGCTTTTATTGGAGGTAAAATGTCTAACGATGCAAATTTTCACTGAGAATACAGTTATTTTAATGACTGCAATATTTTTGACGTTTCGTTTGACAGCCCAACTGGCAGTTGTTCGCGCCATTTTCTTACTATTTGCAGCGATAGAAAGAGATAGTCCTTAAATTGGAAAGGTCCATTGGTTAAGAATAATTTTGAGAACACAATTAAGGGCCGGTATTTCCATCTTCGGATAAAGTGCTGGATAACTTATCTGTCGGATAAATGAACAATATCGCATCAAAATATGACTTTCAATATAATTTACATCATTTATGCTTTTATTTCGATGCGATATTTTATCATTTATCTGACGGATAGTTATCCTGAACTTTATCCGGAGATGGAAATACCGGCCCGAATAGATATAGAATTAAAATAAACAAATGATGATCTGTAATAATTTTTTTCATTTGTTTCTTAATAATTTCCAATATTTTCTCTCCAATAAATAAATAATTCGTCTTTTATTAATGTTTAAAATAACAGAATGTAGACTTGTTATATATCATTGAAAAGCTTATAAATAAAGCAAAAAGACGAGACTAACATAGGTTCCCATTTAAAAAATCAAAAGTTTGTGTTATATCTCGAGAATTATTAAGTTTTCAAAAAATCTAATTACGCCATTCTAACAAACGGTAAAATTTTGTAATTTAATTTTTCTCTAATTATCACAATAAATAAGAAATGATATATTTTCAAAATGAGCGAAAAACGAGTTTTTGCCTGTAGCTCAGAAACAAAAGAAGATCGAAAATTCTTGTGGTGACTATTAAACTTTTTTGGAAAAGTTGACCCTGGAATGTGCAAACGGTTTTGATCTATCATTAATATTACCCGAGATATCTTAAAAAAGCATCCAAAATGAGACACCTGTACTTTTAGAAAAATATAAAATTGGAAAATGTGGTATGACCCCATTTCTTGTGCTACCATACAGTATACACTCGGGCCTTACATTAATATCATGTTAGTGTAATCACGAACAGTCCCACCACCTTTCAAAAATTCCTGCCGGCGCCAATACCTATAAATTTACTATACCGCTGTGCGTATTCGTAACACACTGTATACTATTTGAATCGCCGGACAAACCATTCCGGTACAATTCTCTCCGGGCATATTTCTCGTCCTTATTAGCTTTGGGTATTTAATAAGGAAATGTTATGCCGTAAGCAGCGGTTTACGGGCGGAACAAAAAGGGAAAAACTCATCTAGATTATTTGCATAAACTGCAGCGTCTGTAGCCATTCTCTTCCACCCCTCCCCCTCAGTCCCCCCCTGTGCAGATACTCGCTAATCACGAGAGTTATCGGCCACGAATTAAGAACTTGCACCACAAGTTTGCGCCTTTTTATTACCCCGTGCTTTGCTGCTTGCACTGCACACTCTGATAAAATTAAACTTGCCAATTTTTAAGATAAATATTTAAGGAGTTGAGTTTCTATGCATGAATATTAATTGAATTGCTAAATAGTTTAATTAACAGCATTTGAATTTTTATTTCTACGGGGATATTGGCCGGGATAAATTAAAAGTTTTCAGTCAATATTTTGTTATACTTTATAGGAGCGCTTTTTTTCATCTGTTGGTAAGATGACAAAAAAACAAGAGTGATAGAAAAACTTTTTTGGCCTCCTAAAGTGTAAACATAACAATCACACATCGTTGGCGTCCATGGTAGTTGCGATTTTACACATGCCATGACTATACCGCACCGAATAAAGTAATACACACCCATATTTTTAAGTTTTAATAGGCCACTAATAAAGAAATCTACTTTGTAATAATAAAGAGTGCCTACAAAAACGCTAGCTACCGCAATTTTCGTACAATAATAGTAAATAAATAAATAAATAAATAAAACTGAATTTCTTTTAATTTAATCCGCCAGCGCCATCTTTTGGCATAAGTCTCAGTCGGCAATGTCAATATGTCAAAATTGTCAAATGATAAAATAAGTGGAATGATTGATGAGAATTATTTATTTTATTTCAAATGTTTGAAATTAATTTTAATGAAGAATGTCGAAAAGGGTAGGAACTAATCTACCTAACCTTAATTTCCTTCCAGCATAGCAGCATAGACAATAGACATCCCTAATAAATAAAATAATTAAAGTGCAAATTCTTGGTCTTGTCCCAACCCAACCTCTCAATTGTTGACTTTCTTTTCGTCACATCACCGTATGAAAACTTGATAATATCTCTTGTAACAGGCATTTGATTTTTCAGGGAGTAATTCCGATGAAACATTTTTTGCTTGTTCACGTAACCCTGGCGGAGTAGATGTTATAGATTCGTCACTGTCTGACATTTTTCTCTTTGATAGATATGATTACAAATATAACAAGAAATACAATTATTTGATTATTTTGACGTTTCGTTGGTTTTCAAAGCGCCTTGATGCTGAGCCTACAATAAATTGTTTTGATAGCAGCTCGCTTGATGACAACAATGGTTTAAGGTTAACAAGCAAAATTTATAGAAAATACATATTTTAGTAGATATCTCGGCCAAAAAATTTAATACATAATGTGTGCGTTAGGTATTTGTACAACGCTCGGTTTTATTGCAGCACTCCGCTGCGCGTCGTGCTTCAATATAAAACCTCGCGTTGTAAAATAACACCTACCGCACGTATAATGTAAATAACTATTAATGTACAGGCTGTGCGTTTATAAATAAATCATCAAATTTCTCTCTTATTTAAATTTTTAGCAATATCATCTATAGGGCGCGAGCAGACACGTGATTCGAGCGTCCTTGACGTGCATGGATTTGTGTGCGCATGTCATTTTGACAACAATATTGTCACTTTGACAAGACCATCGTTTTGACTTATTTTATTTGAACCGCTAAAATGTTATTATACAATTTTCAGGCATTAAAACACATGAAATTAAAAATAATAACTTCTCAACAGTTCAAAATTTAAATAAGTAAAAACACTGGTCTTGTCAAAGTGACATTGTTCTTGTCAAAATGTCAAGCGAACACAAATCAGCTGATTCCAAACACTTCAATGTCGTTCGAGTCACGTGTCTGCTCACGCCCTATATAATGTATATTATTATACGTTACTACCTTCACAAAATTTAGGAAGTGTATTCAAAATGATTAGGCAGAAAACGCACGTCATCAACCTAAAAAATTATTGGGTGTTATTTATTTTTTAAAAAAGAAGAAACAGAAGTATTAGTATTAAAAAACGTATTGTAACGTTTTTACCTTCCGTCATCTTTAGGTAAGGAGCGTATTGTCTTTGGTCAAAAAAATCAGTGGTGAGATTTTGATGAATAAGTACGTTTTAGGGTCCCTGGAATATGATTTTACTATTTTTACGATGATGTTGTGTGTGTGTGTGTGTGTGTGTGTGCACGCGCGTGTTTGTGTGTGTGCGCGCGCGCGTGTTTTGTGTATGTTGGTGTGTGTGTGTGTGTGTGTGTGTGTGTGTGTGTGTGTGTGTGTGTGTGTGTGTGTGTGTGTGTGTGTGTGTATGTTGATGTGTGTGTGTGTGTGTGTGCGTGCGTGCGTGCGTGCGTGCGTGCGTGCGTGCGTGCGTGCGTGCGTGCGTGCGTGCGTGCGTGCGTGCGTGCGTGCGTGAGTGCGTGCGTGCGTGCGTGTGTGTGTGTGTGTTCCAAAAATTATAATTTTTTTGTATTCCTCTTGGTTACCTCCATGTGAAGAGCTGGTTAGATTTTGGTTATAATTGGTCAACCGGAAGTACCCTCATTTGAAGATTTGAACGGTTTTTCTTGAAAAAAACGATGTTAAATATCATTTTTTCACATTTAATGTTATTATAAATATTAAAGAATATTTTCTTCTCTATACGATTTGAATGCATTTTATACTTCATATTAAATGGATATAGAGTTAAAAAATTATAAAGATATTAAATATCGTATATTAATCAGCTATGCTATAACTCTGGTAACAGCTGCTATATTACGAAAATTCTGATTGAAAGCTGTCAGTATCAAGTGCAGTATGTTTGTGTTATAATTTTACTAAAAATATATGATCTTTTGCTAGAAACTTTCTGTATGGAATTTGTATAAAATACATACAACTGTCTTAAGGTAATGTACAAGAAATAGAATCTTTTGCAAGGAATTTTCTGTATGACATTTATACAAAATACATAGAACTGACGGAAGGTAATGTGCTGGCCATATCATATTTTTTATTTATTTGTGTGAAGTGTAAAAATTAAAGAATTATAATTAATTAAAATAATGTTTATTAAAACGATATATAAATACTTGAAAGATAAGAACAATGACGATTACTAGTATTAAACAATTATTAAATACTAATTTAAGACTACGAATATAGTTAACTGCACATTAACACTAACTATGTATTTCTCGACTGGATCAAAGTAATACTGGGAAAACTTGATGAAAAACAGTCTGATGAAAACGTTTGAAAATGTTTGACGTTTTGTTTTCCAGTCGCCAGGCGTTTGATCTACTTTACCGCCCGGATGTGCTACTTTACCGTCCGCAGGGTGTAATCTTTCAGTTTCAGCTATGATAACTAAGGTGTAAACAAACAATTTTAATGCAGTTGTGCGTAAAAAATATTACATATCTATTTCTATTAAATGTAGGAGGATTTGTAATACATTTTTTTGAATAAGAAAAATTTAATTCTTAAAAAAATTGATATTGCGATTATTAATCTATTCGCCGTTATTCTATTGTCCTCATTTATAATGTGCATTCCCCATTCATCTGTTTTCCGCCTCTGGGCCGTAGAACATTTGATGTTTGTGACAAATGACGGTAGATTTACACGTTGGAAACAAAAGAATGAACTCGTGATTAATTTCCATCACATTATCAGTCTGTCTGGTGATGTCTACCTCAGCTTATGTAACCATAGACTACTAGAAAATGAGAATTTTAAATACTTTATCAAGAAGAAAAATTATACAGCGATTGTCTCATCCATTGATCCTTGGGCCTTGATCCTTGATCTGATGACAAGAGTCGTTTGTCAGGATTAGGTTTCTTCAAATAATTGATTGAAGAATTGTAAGAATAATTATTTTTCTTGCTTGATAGAATTTTTTCGACAGAACTCAACTAATATATTACTCATAGCTTACTGAAATCGTTTCATTATAACAGCCTAACGCAGAGGTCGACAATGTAATGTAAAATGTTCTGTGATCTGGCAATTTATTATTGTACATGAAACGGGAAAAACATGCAGCTTCACATTCCTTGAAAAAATGTTAATTGCAATTATATATATATATATATATATATATATATATATATATATATATATATATATATATATATTACAGGGTGTTAATTAAAAAGCGGGCCATAGGATTTTAACATAGGAAATCAGTTTTTCCTTGCGCAAAAGTTCCTAATTAATTTTAGGCAAAAGTGTTTCAAATAAAAGTTGTAGATAATTAAATTATATACCAGCATCACTAAACAGATTTTATTTTGCATGGAATTTAAACAAAATTACAAAGGTATGCATATCGTTTGAACTGTCAGAAATTCGATTTTCAAATAAAAATTGCTGATAATTATATTCTATCCTAAGTCCTTAAAAATAGTTTGTTTTTATAATCTACATCTAAATTATTGCTTAGATTTTATTTATTTTTATTTTGTAACCTGCAAAATTGAAATTCTGACAATTCAAACGATATGCATTTCTTTGTAATTTTGTTTAAATTCTATGGCTATCACTACAAATGAGCAATTTTTATAAAATTTTAAATTGGATTTCAACGGTTACTAAACATGCAAAATAAAATCTGTTTGGTGATGCTGGTGTAGAATTTAATTCACTACAATATTTATTTGAAACATTTTTGTTTAAAAGTAAATGGAAAGTTTTGCGCAAGGAAAAACTGATTTCCCATGTTAAACGCCTATGGCCCGCTTTTTAATTAACAGCCTGTAATATATGGATGATTTTTTCAAGGCGTACATAGGAAATTAACATGGGAAATTAGTGTTTTGCCAGCCTTTGCCCCCCGTTTTAACTTATGGTAATAGTTGTGGTGTCAATACAAAGATAAATAATTTCCCCATTAGAAAATACCAAATACATGGAATTATCCGATATTTTAGGCCCATTAATTAATTTTAAAAAATTATTCATTTTCCTATTAATAGCTATAGGTAGCCATTTCAAATTTGAACAAAAAGATAGACAAATGCTTGACATTTTCTGAATTTTAGAATATGCTAATTGACATTGTCAAGAGACATTACCCTATTCTGACAGATAAAATTATAAGCATTTGTTTATCTTTTGGTACAAATTTGGCATGGCTTTTACTTTTATTTAATATTACTATTTTCCGTATTTAAGCTTTCTGTATTCATATAAGGACTTGATTAGATTTTGAGTAATATTGGAAAACTGAAAGAAATACTTTACTTGAAGCCCATAACAGATTTTAATGAAAAACTATATTAAAATATAATCCAAAACTTTTCAATTTTAATATTTAAGACTTTTATGTCAAGGGGAACAACATATTAGATTTTGGCTAAAATTGATAAATTGGAAGTGATACTTTACTTGAAGCTCTGAACAGATCTTCGTGAAATATTATGATATACGTAATTCAAAATTTTTCAAATTTGGTATTTAAGACTTTTATAATAATGAGAACGACATATTAGGTCATGTGTTGGCCACATCAGATTTTTTATTAATTATTTTATTAAATTGCTTATTATTATTCTTACATATTTCCAATTATTCACCACGAAAGTTATGTATATATTTTTATTTTATTTTCGAATCATAAACTTGTTTATCTGCCCTCAATAACGAGCGCAATTTGGCTTTTATCGCCCGAGAGCTTATAAAGTTGCCAAGCAACAGATATTCAAACGTCAAAATCGTAGTTTTTAGATAAATGTCACACAACATAATAAATTGGATAAATCACATTTTTTAAACACCACTGCTCGTAAAACTAATCGTATCCTTTCTCGTATACGTCTTTTCACTTCTGTGGAGAACGTGCTTTGGGCATCGTCAAATTCATTTGATATTTCTTTTGAATAATCGATATCTTCCATTTTCATTTGACACTACATTAAAATTTGTTTTAAACAAACAATATAGCTAGAAACCACAGCATACTTAAAATTCACAGCTCCAGCACAACGATACCGAATATATATCCATTAAAAATGCAAGTAAAATTGAGATTAAAACAAACTGATATCCAGCTCCATGCTTTTAAAAAAGAAAATGATTTGAAATTTATATTCCCAATTTTTCCCTGTTACAAACTGTCATAAAATAAATTCTGCACAAAATCGAAATTCCCTATAGCCCAATATTCTTTAATTTACATCTTAACTCCTGGTTATAATTCTTCCATCACTGCCAACCTTAGATAAAAAATTTCAAGCTAATATTTACCTCTCCCCAGCTAACTTCAGACATGAATATTAATTGTTGGTACGGCCCTGCCTGTGTGTCTAAGACGTGGCAATAAAGGGTAAGAGAAACAACAGCGCTGATATTAAAATAAAACTAAATTATCTCAAGCTTACAAGTCGCACAAGTGGCAACACTGGCAGAAATGTGTACAAGCAATTATCGTTATGCCGTAATAATGCTATGCTTGATGGAGAAGTGGAGACGAAGCTTTACAATTAGCGAGAATTATACTAAGAGGGAGATTTTGTTGCAGGGGATTATAATTTTGTTTAAATAAAAAATTAAAACGAAAACTGTATGGAAATGTCGCGTTTTGTTGTTGATTGCAACAATAAAAGCAAAAAGAAACAGGCTTTTGTTGATTATAATAATGGAAATGTAATTTTTTGTTGATTACAACAATGATAATTAAAATAAAATGAATAAGTTATTTATATATAGAAACATTTCAATATCTCAATCTCAAATGTCTTTAAGAATTCCTTACAGCGCTAAATGGACCTTTTCAATTTAACGGCTATCTCTTTCTATCGCTGCAAATAGTAAGAAAATGGCGCGAACAACTGCCAGTTGGGCTGTCAAACAAAACGTCAAAAATATTGTACTCATTAAAATTCTCATATATTGTGGTAAATTTTTGCCGGAAAAATTTTCAGATTGTTACGAGAGCCGGTTGCTTAGCAATTTATTGAGTGACATTGACAAAAAAATCACGAGTTGTCAAATGAGTGATTTTTGATCAATGTCACGAGATAAATTGGCAAAGGGCTCGAGTAAAGCAATCAAAAAATTTTTCCAGGATAAAATTTAACCACGAATGGTATGCGGATGACTATTTCCAAAATCAAAATCAGGTAATCATTTATATATATTTTTTTCAACGTTTTAAATAGATTCCTGTCCGAATCGACTCGTTTTTGATAAAAACTGATAACAATGAAAATATACATACTTTCACAAGTATGTAAATAATATGTTTCTACAACGTCAACAAATTTTCGCTTATCAAATCTCACTTACTTGTAAGAATACGACATCTTATTGTCTTAAAGAGAGCGAAAAAGATTTTGTGACGGAGTTTTGTCGAAATGAAACTTGGTAACTAGGTAGAATCCTGAATTTGGATAGGTTTATATATTTATGAGTGAAATAGTCAGTGAAAATTTGTATCGTTAGACATTTTAATTTTTTTTAGACACAAGCGCCATAGATCTCAGTTTTTCTTACTATGCGCAGATCCCCATTGCGCACATCGTCTATCTCTTTAAAAATAAGACATTAATCTATTCTGACAGATAAAATTGTATTTGTAATTTTAAAATCTATATTAAACTAGTCGAAAGAAATTTGTAGAAATTTGTCACCATTTGCGTAAGTTTTATAATAGGGGATTACAGCGCAATTGATTTAAGAGAAATTAGGAAAAAATATTGAAAGTATATGCTTATTATAAATATTAATAAAGAAATAAAACGACATAATTGAAATACTTCGGAAATAAGGGGATTTTTGTTATAACAGCTCGTCACTCATATGAAATCCATATATATTATTTTGATTGGCGACTCATAGACGGCCTATAAATATATAACGAATAGCCAGTTAGGGTCGGAGCGTACTACCAATGGAAGTAGAGAAATTCAAATAGCAGAGGCGTGGCTATCAGTCCAGTAGTGCAATTCTCAAACAGTTTTTTTTTGAATATAAATCTTTTGCATTAAACTTAATAATTTAAATATATTTCTAATTATAAATCATGTAGACTTGTACAGTATAATAATATTCATTTATTTTTTATAAATATAATTTAGAAATAGCATATATTTCAAGACCATTTAGGTCCACGAAGAAAATAGTTTGATATAAAAACTTATATTCGTGACGTCACATCTATATATTCAAATTTCGGAGGACTATAACTCGCTTATTAATAGGAATTTTTTCACCGACAGTCTTATGCTGGATTTATACAGCGTAAGCCGTAACGTAACGTACCGTGCCGTGGCGTACTGTAACGTATCGTAACGCGTGATTTTTCTAGGCTATTTTATAAAGAACTTTTACGGTACATTTTCGTAAAAAGTATACTAATGCTCTGTCGATACAAATGTAGTGTACATCAGATTTGTATTTATCAGATTCGTTAGTTTATTCGCAATGCACTATATATCATATATATTTCCATTTAATATATTAATCCAAACTTTGACACAAGAGACATGTCACTTATGTCAGTCAAAGTCACACAAGACAGACTATTCATAATGTAGTATTTTTTATATTTATATCCATTTAATTTATTAATTTTAACTTTGACATAATTATCCACACAAAAACAGACTATAGCGCAGGTAAGCAATAATTTTCATAATATCGCAACGTACCGTAACGTAGAAAGATAAAAGTTCGCGATCTTTGGGTTTTTGGCACGTTACGGCACGGTACGTCACGTTACGGCTTACGTCTGTATAAATTATCACATAAGTATGCATTGATTTATTCTTTACGTTACGTTACGGCACGGTACGTTACGTTACGGCTTACGCTGTATAAATTCAGCATTAGTTTTACTTATACGTTCAGATGAAATTATATTTCAAAAATGGTGGAATCCCCTATTTGTTTGTTGAAAATGTAAACTGGACGAAATGTTATAAGTTTAGGGCGGGCTTGTAATAAATACAAAAAAAAAATGCCACTACATTATGAAGAAAAACCATTACGATCACTTTTGTGCTATTCAAAGTGTTCGTTCTATGTTTTAATCTATTACTTAATACTTAATAAAAAACCACAAACCGCCAACTTTCTATTCTCATTGTTCCGGTGATCTTTCCGTTTTAAAATGCGCGCGCATTCCCCTCCTCTTGTTGGTTAGTGGGGGAACAGGAAACGGATATGAACGTCGTCACGGAATGGGCTCATTACACGAGGTGATCCCACATAGCATTTAGTTCTGACATTTCAGTATTTATTCGCATAATAATACTTTGCCATGTCGTTAAGAATTATGTCCGTCTGCCGAGAAATAAATTAGTTATAAAGATTTATGTAATGGAAAACATATATCATTATGAAATTACACCCAATTGTGGCCTGGCGGAGACGGGAAGACGTTGGAAGCGGCGAAGACAATGACAAATATAATACGAAATGTGCAGCCATCAACGAAAAACGCTAAGGAGATCAATACGGCAATTAGCAAAAGAGGGAAGGATAACGGTTTCCCACAGAAGAAGAATACGCACTCTAAGATGTACAATGGTTGACGGTATTTTATTTGTAATATATTTATAATTTTTATTTTATGATAGTTCTCTAACTCAAATTTCCAAAAAATATTGGCCAGTATTACTAGCTCACTTTTGTAATAAAATCGCTTTGTGCTTTTACATTATTATCTTATGAAGAGTATGTTACATAAAAGCGCTTTTATTGTAAAAGTATCTAAATTCGTAATACGGGACAATAACTTCAAACATTTGCCCGTTTAACAACTTTCAAAAAGTATTTTAAATAAAAGTGCAATTATATTTTTTTCATTAATTTGTTATTTTCGGTAATAATTAATTAAAAAGATTGGTGTCAAACAAAGTCAATATATATATATATATATATATATATATATATATATATATATATATATATATATATATATGTATATATATATATTGACTTTGTTTGACACCAATCTTTTTAATTAATTATTATATATATATATATATATATATATATATATATATATATATATATATTGACTTTGTTTGACACCAATCTTTTTAATTAATTATTACCGAAAATAACAAATTAATTTATAATTTATATATATATATATATATATATATATATATATATATATATATATATATATATATATATATATATATATATATATATATATATACGTACAGTTTTGTAATACATTTCATTTTGCCGATCCCAGGTATATATATATATATATATATATATATATATATATATATATATATATATATATATATATATATATATATATATACAGGCGACTCATTGAAATGACTGTCTTTGATATCTCAGTTGTCGTTAGAAATACAGTATAAATTTAATAGAATTTATTCGATTACTCAAGAAGCATAACGTAAAATTATTTTCATATATACTGGGTGTTGCATTACGGCTCGGCGAGAATTGTTTGTCTTTTTTCAAATGGAACAGCCTATATATTTTCATATATTTTGAATTGTATTTTATTCTCCTATACAGACATATGAATTTTGTTTTAGTTTTCTGCGACGTTGCTAAGTAATTCCATTTTTAACCTTCCGCTACCTTTAGGTAAGGAAGATATTGTCTTTGGTCAAAAAATTCGATGGTGAGTCTGTGTGTGACAAATTTTTCTAATGCGATAACTCTAATACTACAATTCCAAAAATTATAATTCTTTCGTATTCCTCTTCGTTACATCTATGTGAAGAGCTGATTAGATTTTGGTTATAATTGGTCAACCGGAAGTACCCTCATTTGAAGATTTTAACAGTTTTTCTTGAAAAAACCATGTTAAATATCTTTTTTTCACATTTAATGTTATTATAAATATTAAAGAATTATTTATTCTCTATACGATTTGAATGCATTTTATACTTCATATTAAATGGACATAGAGTTAAAAAATTATAAAGAAATTAAATATCATATATATTAGTCAGCTTTGCTATAACTCTGGAAACAGCTGCTACATTAAGAAAATTCTGATTGAAAGGTGTCAGTGTCAAGTGCAGTTGACAGTATGTTTATGTTATAATTTTACTGGAAATATAGGATCTTTTGTTAGAAACTTTCTGTATGGAATTTGTATAAAATACATACAACTGCCTTAAGGTAGTGTACAAGAAATATAATCTTTTCCAAGGAACTTTCTGTATGACATTTATACAAAATACATAGAACTGACGGAAGGTAATGTGCTGGCCACATCAGATTTTTTCTGTAAAAAATTGGACAACCGGAAGTAGTAGTTACAAGAAAAAAATCATCTAAATATTATTTATCGAAAATTTATGTAAATACTTATATTAAAGAACGTTTAATTCTTTATTCGATAAATATAAATTCATTATTAGATTTAGAGATAAAGAAATGCATATAAAATAATTTGATGCAAAAATTCTCAAATCAAACTACTTCAAGGCAAGAAATTCAAATGTTTATAATTGACACATAAATGTCACTGTCAAAAATATTTGTATGCCACTGTCAAAAATATTAGTACATCATTATGAAGATTATGGAAATAAATAAAAAGTCAACAACTCAAAAGAATATACGTAAAAAAGAATATAAAAAGAATTTGCGAAAAAATGACGAATATAAAGAAAAAGAAAAGGAAAGTAGAAAAAGAAAATTTCAGGATATTCAATATAAAGAAAATGTATGTATTGTACATAATTTATATTAAAATATTGCATAGAATTTGCAAATATATGTGAGAATTATTTTGTAGTGAGACATGAATATATGTATTTGCATTTATAAATATTTTTCGTTTTATGCGTACAACCAGGTAAAATATCTGGCGAGAGATTATGTGCTGGCCACATCAGATTTTTCATATTTGTTTTTTAGTGAAACCAAAATGTAGTCAAAATGAGCTAGAAATGAGAAATGATTATACATATCCATTTATTGAACAAAAGTTCTCTGCTTATAACAAAAACGTGAAACATACATTACAGATTATTACAGAAAGTACATAAACAATAGTATCGTTTTATAAAATTTTCTGGACAAAAGTAAGGACAGTTATAGCCAAGTCGGTATTTGAGAAATTTTTAAATAATGCACGATATTTTCTACTTTTGATAGAAACATGACAAACTATCATAATATACAGGCTGTTTCACAACTCGCGCCCTAGAGCGAATGAGGAAACACGAGACTGCATTCGGATGTGTAATTTCGAAGAAAAAAAATCTAGCTTAAAAGATATTCGAGAAAAGACGTCATAAAATTGACCAATCAGAAACCTACACCTTTAACGTGTGTTTGCCGTAATTTTACGTTACTAGTGTTTTATACAAATCAAATCTTCTTTAAAATGTGTGGGCGACTGTAGTTTTCGAAAAATGTCAGTGTTAAATTAAATTTGAACCACCATTTGTTGTTTTAATCTCAAAGAATTCAAATGACAATAATATTTTAGCCCTGAGGAAGACTGTAGTAACAGTCGAAACGTAGGCCAGGAAATAAATTATTTACATTAGACTGCGTGTCCGATCATTTCCCAATTTTCCAATAATATTTTCGTTTAATACATTTTACACAGCTGCTACAACACGTTGCACTGTACGATATAAATGATGATCTCGGATGACACCTTCGCTAACCTAAATTTGTTGGCAGTGAAAAGTCAACTCAAAAGTTTCAAAATTACAGTAAGTCAAACAAATTTTGTAACTCACTAGCAGTATTTTAAAAACCTAGCAACCAGTTTTATTTTGTAATAATAGCTGTATTCTTTTTGACCCAATGGTAACTCAGCTCAGTACACAACTGAGTTGCGATAAAGTGAGTTGTGATGTGTGCAAAAAGAACAAGTTTAATTCCATTTTATCACTTCCTTCTTTACCGATAGTATTTGCTGTAACAGCTGTCAAAATTATTGACTTATTTTCTGATCTATGATACTGTTTATAAACGAAAAATGGATAATGTTGAAAATATATTACTGTAAGTATATGTGTATATGTGAATATAAAATTTGTTGTATTATATAACCTTAAAATGCAAACTGAGTGTTTCAAATCATTTTGAGTTTTGTAAACTGGTAGTGTAGCATCGGAAAGGGGGGAAGTGAGTTTACTCATAACAACTCAAATCAGTTGTGTCAAAAAGAACAACGATTCCTGAGTTTATCTGAAGTGATCTGAGATGAGCTGAGATTTTGTCCAAAAAGAATACAGCTAATATCATCACACCTTAAGATATCCTTCCGGGATTGGTGGATTAAAAAGTCTTGTAACTCCGTTATGCAAGCAGCCGCAAATTATTTTCTTCTATTTGTTGGCAACTTATTGTCGTCGGCAAGTGTCAGTTTCGTCTGGGGCGCGAGTTGTGAGATATCCTGTATAAAAGACAAAACTATATTGTCATGGTATTTTATTATGTTCGTACGGTCGTGGTACCGTCTAATGTAAATGCTTCCTGTAATTGATATACCGTCACTGTACCGTTATTGTACCGTCATCCTACCGTTATTGTACCGCTAATGTAAATCAAGCCTAAAAGTTTGTTGAAATTTGAATTCGTTTGATTTTTATCTACCTAATTTCAAAATCCGGATATTGAAAATGAAAAACCCTTTTATAAATAATTTACTTATAATATTCTCTTAATAAAACCTCATACACATCCAACATACACCAAATATAATAAATGTATTATGAATATTTCACATCCCATGTACGTAATAACATTGGCTTATTGTCCAGTCTTTCCGTTTCTCATAATTTTGTTATTAATAGCACAAGCCATGGATTATAAAGGCCTGAGTTCCTTTGTCAGTTGCGACGTCTTGGACGGACGGACAATGGCCATCACCCTGTTCCTAATTAAAGCCTCGCAGAGGGCGTCTGCGTCGCGACGCCGTTTGACGACCATGACTACACTGCACGAACACGACGAGTTGGTAATGAGTGTACAGATGTCCTGCGAGCTGTAATTAGCAACGGATACCAACCGGGATGAATCTGGATTTTAAAGACCTGCCGCTGCTGGACTATATATATGTGAAGGCTGAAAGCTGAAAGCTGAAGGCAGGGTTTGTTGTTTCAAATAGACGTAGACATGCAAACTACTAGACTTTGTGATGTGTATGAGTTTGCTTCCAGTATGTGGGCAAAGGGCAAAAGTACCTTTTAAGTTATTCGCATACGAAAGGTTTTGTTACTTTATAATGTACATAACATGAAGAATTATTTTTAATATTTTTGAGATGTTCTGGTTAGATTCGCTTCTATTCTAGTATGAGATCCCCTATTATTAAAAATCTGATGTGACCAGCACATATCCTCTCGCCAGATATTTTACCTGGTTGTACGCATAAAACGAAAAATATTTTTTAAATACATATACATATATTCATGTCTCACTACAAACTAATTCTCACATATATTTGCAAAATCTATGAGATATTTTAATATAAATTATGAACAATACATACATTTTCTTCATATTCAATATCCTGAAATTTTCTTTTCTACTTTCCTTTTCTCTTTATAATCGTCATTTTTTCAAATTCCATTTATATTCTTTTTTACGTATATTCTTTTTGCGTTGTTGGCTTTTTATTTATTTTCATAATCTTCATAATGATGTACAAATGTTTTTGACGGTGGCATACAAATATTTTTGACAGTGACATTTATGTGTCAATTACAAACATTTGAATTTCTTGCCTTGAAGTAGTTTGATCTGAGAATTTTTACATCAAATTATTTTATATGCATTTCTTTATCTCTAAATCTATAGAAGATATAATAATGAATCTATATTTATCGAATCAAGAATTTAACGTTCTTTAATATAAGTATTTACATAAATTTTCGATAAATAATATTTACATGATATTTTTCTTGTAACTACTACTTCCGGTTATCTAATTGTTACCAAAACATAATCAACTCTTTCCATTATTGTTAGATTGAGGAAACCGTAGTTTAAAATGTCTTAAGTCTTACAGTATTTGAGAAATCGTGGATCCAACATCCACACACACATACGGACATCATCGTAAATATGTTATAATTGGATTCTAGGGACCTTAAAACGTGCTTATTCACTAAAATCTGGATATGCGATTTTTAGTATGAATCCAATACCTCTCTTAGCGAGAGGTAAACAATCTGGTGTGGCCAACACAATACCTCCCGCCATTTACAGCCGGAGTCACAAAAAAGATTAAGTTAATCCTTATTTTTTGATTAGCGAATCTTATTCTGACAGTTTATTTCTTAAAATATTGTCTAATCTAATCTAAGTAACTACCTTTTTTTTAAACCCCTCAACAGGATTAAATCCCAATTAAAGAGTGGGTTCACATCCATGCCTTATTGGGATTCGAACCCAGAGCCCCGAGGGCACTCATGACATGAGGCGTTGCTCTAACCATTGAGCCACCGGAGTTATAATAAAATGAAGATTAAATTTTAAATACCAGGATAGAATAGAATTCAGTAATCCAAAAAATCTGATGTGGCCAACACATAACCTCTCGCCAGATATTTTACCTGGTTGTACGCATAAAACGAAAAATATTTTTAAATACAAATACATATAGATATTCATGTCTCACTACAAAATAATTCTCACATATATTTGCAAAATCTATGGGATATTTTAGTATAAATTATGTACAATGCATACATTTTCTTTATATTCAATATCCTGAAATTTTCTTTTTCTACTTTCCTTTTCTTTTTCTTTATATTCGTCATTTTTTCGCATATTCCTTTTATATTCTTTTTTACGTATATTCTTTTGCGTTGTTGCCTTTTTATTTATTTTCATAATCTTCATAATGATGTTCAAATATTTTTGACAGCGGCATGCAAATATTTTTGACAGTGACATTTATTTGTCAATTACAAACATTTGAATTTCTTGCCTTGAACTAGTTTTATTTGAGAATTTTTACATCAAATTATTTTATATGCATTTCTTTATCTCTAAATCTATAGAAGATATAATAATGAATTTATATTTATCGAATAATAGCTATTAACATACCTAGGAATGTTAGGCATATCTTAATTGCCGCAGATGTCGGTTTAAATCCGAGCTCGTAGAGGGAGGATTTTAAGACATCTAAGGCTTGTTATGATTCATAACATCCGTGGTTTGTTCAATAGTTTATCGGTTTCAGAAAATGATGATATTATTGATAAATATTTTTTTTTGATATTTTCTCATTAATGCTACTTTCAGAATGCTATGGTTAACAGAACAATTATTTTAACATATGTCAATATGACAAATATTCAAATTATGTGCTTTATTCATCTTGTTTATTACTTTAGAGTAGAGTAGACCGTATTTAGAACAATACGCTATCGTTATCTGTATGTATTAATGAAGAGCATTATATTTTCATTTAATCTTATTTTCATTTTGTAATAATATTACCATACAGATACAGTTATTATTTAGTTACCAGCCTACTTTTGTATATGTAAACAATGGAATAATATCCTGAAACCGTTAAAGAATTTAATTTAATACAAGTATTTACATAAATTTTCGATAAATAATATTCACATGATTTTTTTCTTGTAACTACTACTTCCGGTTCTCCAAAACTTAATTAAATTTTCCCATTTTTGTTAGATTGAGGAATCCGTAGTTTAAAATGTCTTAAGTCTTATAGTATTTGAGAAATCGTGGATCCAACATCCACACATCCACACACACATACGGACATCATCGTAAAAATGTTATAATCGGATTCTAGGGACCTTAAAACGTGCTTATTCACTAAAATCTGGATATGCGATTTTTAGCATGAATCCAATACCTCTCGTAGCGAGAGGTAAAAAATTTGGTGTGGCCAACACAATACCTCCCGCCATTTACAGCCGGAGTCACAAAAAAGATTAAGTTAATCCTTATTTTTTGATTAGCGAAATTTATTCTGACAGTTTATTTCTTAAAATATAGTCTAATCTAATCTAAGTAACTACCTTTTTTTTAAACCCCTCAACAGGATTAAATCCCAATTACAGAGTGGGTTCACATCCATGCCTTTTTGGGATTCGAACCCAGAGCCCCGAGGGCACTCATGACATGAGGCGATGCTCTAACCATTGAGCCACCGGAGTTATAATAAAATGAAGATTAAATTTTAAATACCAGGATAGAATAGAATTGACTTAAATTCCTTTTTTATTGTTCTATTTACCTTTTTCTTTGTAAAACATTTATATGTCAGTTACAAACCTTTGAATAACTGCGTTTTGTTTGTTTAAGGCGAAGGCTCTGGGATTTAAATTGTAGATAATTTTATAAATTTATCCATAAAATATATAGAAAAAGTATTAATGCAAATTATAGAAAATTTAATAATCTTTAATTTTTATAATAACATTAACCTGGAAAAAATAACATTTAAACGTATTTTTCGAAGAAAAACTATTTTGAGCTTCTACGAGTAGTAAAGTATTATTTCCGGTTATTCGATTTTTATCACTAATGGGCTCTTTCCATTAAAGAAAAAGTTCGAAATAGGTTTAAAAATTTGGCTTGGCTTAACTATCTAAAACTACAAATCGCATTCAGTTTATATGAAGTTTAATAAAAAATAAATAATTCAAATAGTGGAGAACCTTATTGCATCAATGATCTAATAAAGCGCCTTATTTCCGTGCAGTATTGCAACTTTCAATATACCATTAAAACAGATTAATCCATCTTTATTTACATGTCTCCATCATAGCCATCCCCAATTTGACACTAACTTCCTGCCGTCCGTCACAATTACCCTTCATCTCTACCTTTCCTTCCCCCTTGCCCTTTAAACCCTTTCCTCCCTTGTTCATCCCTAAGTTCCCTGCATATACACCGACAACCTACATGTCGTAGAGTATACGGCGTAGTCTAGTGTACATCGCATGTAGTACACAATGACCGACAATACAATTACACGTGATGGCAGCTCGTCGCCCGAGATAACCCAACTGACGTGGCTGATGTGAGGGGGCGGTGGTGGAATGAGTGGGGGAAATAGGTGGGGTGGGGAAAAGGAAGGGTAAGTGGTGACAAGGATGCATGGTACACGACAGGAAAGTTTGGGAAGTTAAAAGTAAATAAATATATAAATGTAAATATGTATTAGGACGGTTTTTTACTTCCTTGTACAAAGTAAAGGAAGTATTGTATTCGCGAAAAATTTCGGTTTCCAGATTTCAACGGAATTATCAATTTTGGCCATCCCTGAATCCAGGCCCGGATACGGCCACCGGGCAAATGCCCGGTGGGCCGAACCTTAAATTGGGCCGACCTGCAATTTTTGAATAAATAATCAAAAGAATTTTTTTTTATTCTGAGCAAAAACGGCTAATCTAGAATACCAATCAGTCAAGAATTTTATTTTGATCATTATATACCGGGTGTACTACTGTTTTTGTGGACCATAGGAAATACAATGTTAAAATTTTGCCCTATTCATTTTATAACAAAACTGTAATTACAAAAATGTTCAAAATTAAAAACTGCGTTTAACAAGTCCAAAATTATTGTTTGCATGCGCTTCGTTAGCTATTTAGAGTGAGCCACGAACAATAGCACAAAATATTAAACAGTTGTATTTCTTAAGTTTCGCAGATGACATCTCTCATAAAGTTTTAATAATTATTAAATTCATTAATTTATTTAACAGTAATCATGGATACATTTAGCATCGCACATGTCAAAGTGAAACAATACGACTATGGAATTGTATGTTCTGTCGTGCTTAAAGACGGATATTTTATTTTATGGTTGTCTCATGAAAAGAATCTATTATATCAATAAATTTAGACTCTTTTGCTACAGTTTTTAATTCTCAACATTTTTTTGTATTTAAGCTTTAGTTCTAAAATTAATAGGGAAGAATTTAGAGCCATATGAAAATTTTTACATTTGTATTTCCTATGGTCCATAAAAAGTAGACACCCAGAGTATATTTGTAAAACCAATAAAAACACTGAATTCCACAAAAATTAGAGCGCGGAAAGCAATATTTCTAGTCATCTTGGATTTATTTCTGTAGGGTTTAATTCCTATAAAATGAATGTATATCTATCCTAGTTTCGTCAAATTGAGTTCTGTGCGTTGGGTTAATATTACGTTAAAGTATTTTTTAATTTGCAAGCGATATAGTCACTTTTTTCACAAATACGGACTAATAATCATTTCGGCGCGAAATACCTATAAAATGCATGCACCACCCAAATTGAGTTCAGCGCATTAGGTGACTTTACGTTCAAGTATTTTTTTAAAAATTTGCGAACGAAGAAGTCATAATTTTCACAAGAGCCTTTAGATGAGGTAAAATCCGACTTTATTTCTGCAAAAAAATTATAAAGATATCTGCTTCCGCGGTTTAATTTTGGGTTACTTCATTACAGCAAAAAAAAAAAATAGAATTTTAAGGGTGGTAGATATTCTAGAATCCAGCTTCAAAAACAATAATTTAAAATGATTCTTTTTACCTCTCGCTAAGAGAGGTATTGTATTCATGCTAAAAATCGCATATCCAGATTTTAGTGAATAAGTACGTTTTAAGGTCCCTAGAATCCGATAACATTTTTACGATGATGTCCGTATGTGTGTGTGTATGGATGTGTGTGTGTGTGTGTGTGTGTGTGGATGTTGGATTCACGATTTCTCAAATACTATAAGACATAAGATATTTTTAGCTACGAATTCCTCATTCTAACAATAATGGGAAGAGTTGATTAAGTTTTGGTAACAATTGGACAACCGGATGTAGTAGTTATAAGAAAAAACTCATCTAAATATTATTTATCGAAAATTTATGTAAATACTTATATTAAAGAACGATAAATTCTTTATTCGATAAATATAAATTCATTATTATATCTTCTATAGATTTAGAGATAAAGAAATACATATAAAATAATTTGATGTAAAAATTCTCAGATCAAACTACTTCAAGGCAAGAAATTCAAATGTTTGTAATTGATACTTAAATGTCACTGCCAAAAATATTTGTATGCCACTGTCAAAAATATTTGTACATCATTATGAAAATTATGAAAATAAAAAAGTCAACAACGCAAAAGAATATACGTATAAAAGAATATAAAAGGAATTTGCGAAAATATGACGAATATAAAGAAAAGGAAAGTAGAAAAAGAAAATTTCAGGATATTGAATATAAAGAATATGTATGTATTGTAGACAATTTATATTAAAATATCCCATAGATTTTGCAAATATATGTGAGAATTATTTTGTAGTGAGACTTGAATATATGTATTTGTATATAAAAATATCTGGCGAGAGGGTATGTATATTAATAATCACCGTCAATGGATAGAAGGAGAACCATTTTTACCTCCCGCTATCTTGTCGTTATTTGATCTAGATGTATCTCCTACCCTATATTAAGACCAACTAAAAACCCTGCATATAACTATTTGAAACTATTATAACCTTAAGGACTATAGCACAAGAATATCGTAGAATTTGAAAAAGACAAAACCTCCTGAAACTTTCCTCTAGTTGTGGACACCACCAACGTAACCTGTGTGCAGTTCAGGAGCGTCCAGCGAGAGCTTACAGAGATAACGGAGTGTATCGCACA
Organism: Harpalus rubripes; assembly: GCA_963082715.1. Taxonomy (NCBI): domain Eukaryota; kingdom Metazoa; phylum Arthropoda; class Insecta; order Coleoptera; family Carabidae; genus Harpalus; species Harpalus rubripes. The sequence goes on from OY720465.1 coordinate 7,238,866, forward strand.
TCGCCTCTGCATCAGTGCAGTGGAGCTACTGCATCTACCAACCTTCCTTTACTGCTTGCAACACTAGTAACACTACTGTTTTCTCTCCTTGCCATCCGAAAATTTACTTTATATTATACACAAGACTACAGCGTATGTGATGATTATTGTCCTAAATCTTTTGAGGGATTAAAAATATAGATAAATACGAAGGTCGCAGTTATTTATCTGTTATATAAAATTACGTTGCGAAATTTGTGAGTGAAAATACGGAGTTAACCACAATAATATATCTCAATTAATAAATAAAAAATCTGATGTGGCCAGCACATTACCTTTCGTCAGTTCTATGTATTTTGTACAAATTTCGTACAGATAGTTCCTTCAAAAGATTCTATTTCTTGTATACATTACCTTCCGGCAGTTGTATGTATTTTATATAAATTCCATACAGAAAATTTCTAACAAAAGATCCTATATTTCCAGTAACATTATAAGACAAACACACTATGTCAATTTTACTTTACACTGACATCTTTCAATCAGAATTTTTACCTTCCGCCACCTTTAGGTAAGGAAGGTAGGTATTGTTTTTGGTCAAAAAATTCGATGATGAGTTTTTATCAATAAGCACGTGTTAGGGTCCCTAGAATATGATTTTACTATTTTTACAATGATGTCTGTATGTGCGCGCGCGTGCGTGTGTGTGTGTGTGTGTGTGTGTGTGTGTACAAAAATTTCGCCTGGATACTACTTTATGAAATTTTATTTCTTTATAATTTTTTAACTATATATCCATAGAATATGAAGTATGAAATGTAATCAAATCGTATAGAAAATAAAATATTCTTTAATATTTATAATAACATTAAATCTGAAAAAATAATATTTGACATAGTTTTTCAAGAAAAACTGTTAAAACCTTAAAATGAGGGTACTTACGGTTGACCAATTGTAACCAAAATCTAATCAGCTGTTCATATGAATGTAACGAAGAAGAATACGAAAGAATTATAACTTTTGAAATTGTAGTATTATAGTTATCACAGACGAAATTTTTTTTACACACACACACACACACACACACACACACACACACACACACACACACACACACACACACACACACACACACACACACATGCAGTCATCATCGTAAAAATAGTAAAATCGTATTCTAGGGACCCTAAAACGAGCTAATTGATTAAAAACTCATCATCGATTTTTTTTAACCAAAGACAATACCTTCCTTACCTAAAGGTGGCGGAAGGTAAAAACTTACGTTACAGCGACAGTATTGTCAACAACGAACATCGTTTTAAAATGAAATAAACTTTGTCGAAACAATATGAATTTTTGAAAGACAAGCGTGTTATTTCTATTCTTATCGCACACGCTTGTAGTCTTTGCAAATGAGAGAAATATATGTATGCCACTTTTTAAATTTGTTTATGATACAAATGACATTGGTCTTTAAATTTTTTAAGTATATAGTTTTTCTCAATAATTCTAGCGTTAACAACATCATTGCCAAATAACCGTATTTATAATTCCATCCAAATTGTAAGACCTAAATTCCTCTATCCTTTACCTCTCAAGCCACCCATATCTTTCCACTTGCACGTATATTGTAGACGTCGGGACGCTGGTCGTCTGGTCGTCGATTCGGCGCTAACACTTTGACTAACAGTCCCTGAGGAGGTAACCAACCAGGTCTCAGGTCCGGCAATATTGCACAGCCACCTTCGGCCTGGACATTCATTAAAATTGCAGCCTCGACACTCAACTATACCATAGGAATATAGGGGATAGTATAATGTGGATTAACAATGTTTATGAGGTATTGAGGGAGGTATTAATGAATATAGAACGGACAAGAAAAGCGGGAGGGGTTGTTAAATTATGATAAAATAGATATGCATTATAGGGTTTTGCTAGACTTATTGAGAATATAAGGGATAAATGAAAGCACTTGCTGTTTCATTTTGCAAAATGTATATTTTGTTTTATTTATTTAAGTGGTAACCGATTTCGGACAGAGGCCTTCACCAGGCAGACGCGTCAAAAAATAGTTTATATATACAGGGTGATTCATCGGTCTGTCCTTTGTTTATAACTCTTTTATTTTAAGTCAAATAAAAAAACTCTTCAAAAATAATTTATATGATATATTATTGTCTATCTACGTACCATATGCATTTGTATACAGGGTGCTCCGTTTAAGCGCAACAATATGTAACTTTATATTTCTTAATGGAACATCCTATATTTATTTATTTATTTTGATAGTAAATTAGATTCTTTTAAAAAAGTATTAAGTAATAAGGGGTCTAAAATTATAAATTAAGAAGTTATTTACGTTCATAAAAAATAGTAGTTCAGAGTGGAAAAACCATAATATAATACAAAAATTTTATCCTTTTTTATTAATACTTATTTTCAACATTACACTAATTCCATAGAAGCTATTATAATTTAGTGACAGACTAAATAATGCAAATTATAATAAATGCTCTAAAACTTGTCCTTCAACTTCAATAGATTTTTCTATTATAAATATTATACTAACCATCTCATCTTTACTAAAATTTGTATTATTCATTTTCACATCAACATCAACAATGATAAACTAAGAGTATTTGGATAACTTGTTTGTTTAAATTCGAAACAATTGATTAGATTATCCATAGCTTACTTTGTTAATAATAACATGATAGAACCATATCATTCAACGAATAAATGTAAATAACTTCTTAATTTATAATTTTAGACCCCTTATTACTTAATACTTTTTTAAAGGGAATATAATTTACTATCAAAATAAATAATAAATATAGGATGTTTCATTAAGAAATATAAAGTTACATATTGTTGCACTTAAACGGAACATCCTGTATACAAATGCATATGGTATGTAGATAGACAATAATATATCATATAAATTATATTTGAAGAGTTTTTCTATCTGACTTAAAATAAAAGAGTTATAAAGAGAGAACAAACCGATGAATCACCCTGTATATATATATATATATATATATATATATATATATATATATATATATATATATATATATATAAGAAATAAACTTTGAAGGACATATTGTCCTGTGTTGAGGCCATTAACATTGAAAAATAAATTATTACGTTGATAAAAGAAGAAAATGTAAAAAAGGTTTGACACGAAGGAAACTACAATGACTGTCATTGTAGTTTTATTTTTCATGGACAGTGGGTCTTCGTTCTATAAGTAAATTGTTATTCTGTAGCTAAGTTACTTTGGCAACTTAATTTCAAATGACAGATAAATGTTTAAAATACCTACATATTCTCAGTAATAGGGTAGTCTCTCATATTTTTTTTTCTTGAAGAACAGATATATCTAAGAGTACCTGTGAAAACCCAAGTTAAATATTCCTTTTAATAAGCGAGATATTAATTTTTAAAATTTGATTTTGTTGTGTCACGTGATAGTGACGTACTAGTTGTACAGTACCAGCTTTGTGCTATCAGTGGTTCATGCGACCTCTTATCACCTTCGAACATGGAGTAGGGATTTCAACTGGTCTCCCATTGGAAGGTCATCTAGTACATCAGCAAAATTTAAATGCTTTATATCTTTTGCAACAATCAATTTATAATATGTTTTTTTTTTGTTTTTTCCCTCTTGTTTACCGATCAACACTAATATTTTATATAAATTTTGGCAGTTCTCGGAGAATACCCTATTCTAGCATGTCCCTCATATTATTAGAGAAAGTAAAAATAAGTAAAAGAATAAAGATAATATTATTTTTTGTATTACATTATTTTCTCTGTATCCCTATTTCTTTTATGAAATCCTACACATGTCTTTTGCTAGGTACGTGTGTCACCTCCTTTACCCTCTCCCTACACTCACCCCCCCCCCTCTATAAAGCACAGCGGATGTGTAATCCCCACACGCGGCCGTTTAACAACTCCTTAACCGCATTAACTCGCGTCCTCACGTACGGTAAGGATGTTGCAAAGGGCTAGGGCTGCTTTATGGCTTTAATTTCATCCAAAAAATGGATCCAATAGCGCCCACATGTACAGGGGTGTTATTGTTTGTAGCCAAGATGAGCAAGATGTGAATGTGGGGCAGGGAGGTTGGCTTTCTAAGCGCGAAATTGTTACAAAGTAGAATGGAAGAAATGACTTCATTGGGTTTTTATATATTTGCCATGTTCAGGCTAAAATATCATCTCTACGTTTTTTAGTAAAACTTTTATAAATATGTACAAAATTTATAAGTATACTCGTATATTTGATAACAGATTCGATAAGGCGAATAGGGCTGTTGTAGTGATGCACGCGAGACGAGACGAGACGAGAAATATAAAATATGGATCTCGTCTCGTTTCCGGAAATGCAATCTCGCTCTCGTTCTCGCACATTTTTTTGGGTCTCATCTCGTTCTCGCGCGAGAGTCGCTGTAAAAATAAGCGCATGCGCACTACGTATTTACCTCGGTATTTACGTATCAGTTGAACTACAAAAGACAAGTTCGCACCAATCGTTTCGTCTTCCGTGTATCTACAGTCGTATAACTGTAATAAAAAGACGAAACACTAAATTCTAGTCACCAAATTATTTCAATACGAACATCTGTTAATACATTCTGTCATCAGTAAAACTAATTATTAAAAAACTTATTTTTTGTAACTAAAAGTTTCTACACTTTATCATTAACTATGCCAATATTTAAGTAAGATTTACTCATAAAAAAGCGTTACATTGGGAACCCGCTGGCAACCAATCACTTCGCTTCACTCCGTGTTGGCTCCTATCGACGCGTAATATAAGATCCTATACTTTTCAGGGACAACAAGAATTTTATTAACCGTAGTTTTAACTGAGATGAATTAGGGGCTGAAATGTTGGAGAAAAACTAGTTCTATTAGAGGCAAAACCGATTTAGTCTTTATTTTGCATTTCCTCGCTCTGCGACCGATATCATTCGACTCTAGATAGACTCAAAAAAATATAGTCAATTCATATATAATTTTCACATTCACGTGTTCTATGCACGAATTACCGTTGACTCCACTCCCTGTACGGTGCATTTTTCTTTGAATTTATGAATCAAAGCTATAAAGTAACAAATATTTTTTATTGCGAGACACTCGCGAGAATCTCGCGAGATTTCTCGCTTCTCGCAGTTGTTATATCGATCTCGCCTCGAATTTTAAATTGCAATCTCGCTCTCGTTCTCGTCTCGCATAATGCAGCGAGACGAGACGAGATGCGAGAGTACTCTCGACTCGTCGTGCATCACTAGGCTGTTGCAAGAATTTATATATGCCTTGTAAGTATTAAATTTAAAAAGATATCATTATTTAAATAGCCTCAAATTTGAAAATATCACCAAATATCCATTAGATATTTTACAATTAATTTTTGAAATTTGGATAATATTTTAAAAATCACATGGTCTGAAACAGAAATTATTTTTGTCGACAGTCAGAGCTTAAATACACGTGTGTAACAAGAAAACTGTGGTTAAAATTACGCGTTAAATTACAATTAAAATACAAATAAAATCACACACGTGCTGAATCAATGACCGTCCAATTGACGTGAATCACAAGTGAATGCGAGTCAATGCAGGTTATGTGTGGGTTACGTTTAATTTTACCGCGTCACATTTAATAAAAAATATATTTTTCTACAAATCTATTAAAAGTGGGCTTTTTAATGTTTGTCTTTAGCGTTAAAAATGTCATTTTATGACACCAGTGTTAAAAGTGACAGATCATTGTTACTTTTGACTAGTGTTAAAAGTGAATGTCAAAAATTATTATAAATACAAATTTAAATTAAAAAATAGTGCTTGTAGAAAAAATAGTGTTTGTAGAAAAAATTGTGTATGATATACGTGTTAAAAGTGATTTTATTTTGTTCGAAGGTTTGGATCACTCTGCTTCGCGTCGTTTTCCAAACTTCCTTCTCACAAAAGAAAATGTCACTTTTAACACATATCATAAATAACTATTTTATTTACCTATGTCTAGTTTAATATTGTATTTATATTTTTTTACTAGTCATACCAATTTCTGTACCCAAGGAAGAGTTTTTATCCAACACCGAATTATACTTGTCACTATGGTTATTTGAAATAACTAATGTTCAACATTAGTCACACCGTGAGAGAATATTTTAGAAGTCACGGAGGAATTATTACTGATTTTTGTTTTTTTAATATAAATAAAAAGTAATTTTACCAAATTATTTTATTATTGAAATAATTTAACATTATGAAACTTATTTATTTAAATTCATATTAACATTTATACTAAAATAGGTTACTTATCTTTAGACGACAGCTGTCATGCACGAGAAACGAGTTAGTGGTTTCTTGCTTCGGAATTAAATTCAAAGATGCTGTTTTTACTTCAAGTGAATAGGCTTTATAGGAAGGTCCTCATTTTCACCCAATTTAATGTATTTTTCTTTGAAATAATTCCCAATGACAGACAATAATAGAACTTTTCAATTTAACGGCTATCTCTTTCTATCGCTGCAAATAGTAAGAAAATGGCGCGAACAACTGCCAGTTGGGCTGTCAACCGAAACGTCAAAAATATTGCAGTCATTAAAATATTTGTATTCTCAGTGAAAATTTGCATCGTTAGACATTTTAGCTCCAATAAAAGCTTTTGTAACTTTTTCCGAGAAGTTTTTTTAAGGTGTCAAAGATTTTTTTTAGATCTCAGTTGTTTTTACTATGCGCATATCCCTATTGCGCATATCTTCTATCTCTTTAAATTGAAAAGGTCTATTACAACAGCAATTTTTTTTCAATAACAATATAACAAAACCATATCAACCGTTCAATGGCTACTTTCTAATTTAAAATACTACATCAGTTGGGTGATCAGTTGACTTGACAGTGTCAAACGATGAATGAAAACATAAAAATTATCTAATGGCTGGTTTATGATGGAGTTAATTTACCAATTTAGATTTACGAATTTATATTTAAAATATCACCATATTTCATATTCTAAATGTAAATTTATAAATGCGTCCAATCATTTCACAGTATTTCAAACAATGATTTTGATGGGGAAAATGACAGTTTCAAGTAACAGTTGAAACATTTTAATTTTGATTTGACAAATGGTTTCTGAAAATATGGATATATTATTAATATTATCTGTAGAACAATGCAGATTTGTAAATTTTAATTTATAAATTAAATCAGCCAAAAGAAGTTTTTAAAGAAGTGTTAGATAAAACGTTGTATTACACTCGTGTGGAATGTATATTAGTCACTAAAGAAAATTAGCTAAACTTTTTCTTTCGTGAGTAATATAATACATTCCACACTCATATAATAAATAACTATTATTTTATTGTTTTTATTAATTTAAATATGCATACTGCAGTTTAACAAAGGAATTAAATTATTTTTGTTTCTAATCTACGTGAGTTTTCTTTCTCATAGTCCGAATCTGAGTTACGAGACACGAGATACGAATGAAAGCGTACCCGAGTTCTCGACTAGTTTACCTGACAAATTCAGTGCACACATGAAATACCATTCTAGCAATATAATCATTCGAATGATTTAAAAATTACTCGAGCTATTTCGAGATCTCGAGACATTTTCATAACCGAATACTTCGATTATTTTCATTCGAATGATCCCATCACTATTAGAAACCATAATAAAAATATTTGTAACAGCCCTACTGCAATACCTCAAACGGCTTTATTTTAAAAACAATATAGACACATCTTAGACAACACATACACTTCCAGCAACAGTAGTCGTATAGTTCCAGCTTCCACATAGTTTATTATTAACTCCCCGTTCTCCCAGTGTATACAGCGACACCTGCAGGTCAATATCTGTGTGTGGTGTCCACGTGGAGGTTATTGGACACTAATGCCGTCCGCACGGGGCCGTACACTACCCAGGCCCATGGGACGCCAGGTAAGTCCGCTGTATTGGAAACGTCGTCGACGAGTTACGTTCTGGTGTCCGCAGAGACGCACACAGACATAGACTAGATAGAAGCTATAGAGGGCAGATAAGTTAAGATGACAAGATGCTGTAATATTAATGAAGATATAAGAATTTTTTTAGATAGGTAATAATAACACTATTATTATGCATCGCTAGACTGCCCAGTAATGACTTTATAATCACGCGAAAAATAAAAGTGTTCTCAAAGTCAAAATGAGTATTGGAAACAAGTAAATTTTTTCGCACTACACTCAGCAATTCGTGGCAGTGGCGGCACTAAGGGGGGCCAGAGAGGGCGCGTGCCAACCCTAAAAAATCTTGTGTCCACCCAAGTAGTGGGTGGGCACTACCAACATACAAATAATAATTTTTGTACATATAAAATTTGGGGAATATTTTTTTAAATTTTGAACATTGTATTTAATACTTTTGTTCTAAAATTAATAGGACCGAAATTACAGTCGCATTTCAAAATTTTACCATTGTATTTCCTGTAATTCACAAAAATGCAAACACCCGGTATATGTAATTATTTGAATATGGATACTTGCGTCTTTGTTCCATTGTATGTGTGTATATGAAAAAATACTAGATATGTATCTTTATTATTTAAAATAAATGGGTGCACACCAGGCGCGTATACATAAGGGGGGGGGGCAAAGGGGAATTATTCCTTCCATAAGCCATGACTTAAAAAAAATATGATGTGGCCAGCATATTACCTTCCGTCAGTTCTTTATATGTTATAAAAATTCCATACAGACAGTTTCTTGCAAAAGACTCTTTTTTTTCAGTACATTACCTACCCTGAGTTCTATATATATTTTGTACAAATTCCATACAGAAAGATTCTTAGAATGTATTACATATTTACAGGAAAATTATAACACAAACATACTAAGTCAATCGCACTTGACATTGACATCTGTCTATCAGAATTTTATTATTTTTATTAGCTGTTTCCAGTGTTATTGCATAGCTGGCTGTTTTGTGAAATTTAATTTCTTTATAATTTTTTAACTCAATATCCATTGAATATGAAGTATAAAATGTAATTAAACCGTATAGAGAAGAAATTTTCTTTAATATTTATAATAACATTAAATGTGAAAAAATGATATTTAACAGCGTTTTTTCTAGAAAAACAGTTAAAATCTTCAAATGGAGGTACTTCTGGTCGACCATTTATAACCAAAATTTAATCAGCCCTTCATATGGATGTAACGAAGAGGAATACGAAAGAATGATAATTTTTAGAATTGTATTGTTGGAGTTCTCGACGGAGAAAAAATCGTCACACACACACATACACACAAACATATCATCGCAAAAATAGTAAAATCGTATTCTAAGGACTCTAAAACGTCCTTACCGAAAAGTATGACAGAAGGTAAAAAAATCAAACAACCGCAAATATTATAATTTAAAAAATGAAATCAAGAGTATGTTCCGTAACGCAACCGGTTCGACCAGATTTTCGGTTTTGTGTTCCGTAAGTCCTGAAATTATTTACCGGTTTCTATTTGGAACGCGGTTCATGAAAAAAGTTGGTAAAAGTCGGACCACGACAACCACGGTATTTTTACCCCCACTACCGCTACTTTTAAACATCATCATAACGTGATCATAACAAAATCAAACGATATCCGTCAATGTCAAATTTCTAAAGCACATTTTTAGTGGTATTACAAATACACTATTATTCACGAAAGATGACTATTCAAGGTCATTTGTTCGAAGAAAGAATACACATCACTTTATAGCATTAGCTTATAGCAGCATTTTATATTAGAAAGAGAAAGATTATTTGATCTATGTCTATTTAATTTATGTGGTATGACATATATACGTAAATAGTGGTATTACTTTCTAACACACTATAAATAATAATGACGTAAGTCGTAGAATTACAGATACCTAATTATCTACTGCACTGCCCTGTTTGCTAATATTTACCCAGTGGCGTTGATGTTTAAATTAAATTATTATTCCTTGGTTTATAAGTTAAATCTATGTTTTCGTATTTTGCAAAAACATAAGTGAAGAATATAAATCTTTCAGAAAGGCATTATTTAGAAAGAAACATAATTTTCAAATGAATTATTCTTATTTTTTCGGTTAAAATGTTTCCATAAATATTTCATATTGCACGCCTATGCAAACGAAATGCAATGAAGTTATCTGCAAGTAATATTATATCAGACGGCTCACAAATGACCTTGAATAGTCATCTTTCGTGAATAATAGTTTAATTATTATAGATGTATTTTTATTGGCATTATTCAACGTTATCATTCATTTGGTTAATTTTTATTTTTGTTAGGTTGTGTCAATTTTAAATGTCATATGATTCAATCTGTCCCGAAATTCGAAATATAATAGATGATAATATTCAGAAACCATGGTGTACTCCAAATATAGATACTGGTCTTTTGGTTGATTTACGGAACATAGTATAAATAATGTAGGAGTATTTTACACAATTAATATTGTTTTGATAGTTTGTTTTTGTAATATAAATTTTGATTACACTGATATACGATAAAAACTTCCTGCCAATTTTCTTTTGAAATGATTTCAGACTAATTTCTGAGAGACTTGAAAACTGTCTAATTAAGTTCGGTGACTTAAAAATTGCCGAAACTGTCAAATCAATTACCATGGGGCTTAAAAACTGTCATATTATTTAGGCAGACTTAAAAATTCTTTCTATACATAACTTACAAGCTCCCAATACTCGCCTATAACTTATTATTATTATATCATATATTCATGATTACTATCTGTTAAACAATATTCGGTTTGGGACAAATCAAATCAATTCAAGTAATCACAAAATTTGCGCAGATTTGCGGCAAAACACTATTATATACCGTTCGAAATATGTGATATTTATATGTGGGATGAGATAGTAAATACCTAGAGGGTTCAGGCTGGCAAAAACTGTTGATGTAGTATGATTAAAACTGTGCGGTTCCTAATAACGTCCGATTGCAAACCTAATAACACTTGCTGTGAATCTGAATAAACGGCATTGATACCGCGGTCACAATAATATGATGCCCGATACCGTTTAGCCTTTCATATAAAAGGGGAAGGGGGATGGGGTTTTACGAAGGACATGCTAGGATTATTGAGAATACGAAAATCAGGCAGTGGAAAACAAAATATGTTAAACAGTTATTTGTCTGCTATTTGAAATTAAGTTGCCAAAGGGCCCTATTCTGTAACCCGGTGTTTAATTTTTAACCACTGGTTAAAATTTTTATCCAATCGTTCTTGAATTGACAACTAAAAATACTTTTTTTGTTATATGTCAACATACTTGATTGGTTCAAAAATTTAACCAGTGGTTAAAAATGAACCACTGAGATACAAAATAGGCCCCAAAATTAATATAGTTACTTTTATATAGTATTCCAGTTAAGAATGTACTTGGTGGTGCTTCAGAGCAAGTTTATTTACACACAAGACAGGACAAGTAGGCAGCGAGAGAAAGATAACACCTGAAATATCTCGCAAAGTAATTATTAAAAATCTGGTGTGGCCAATACAATACCTCCCGCCATTTACAGCCCGAGTCACAAAAAAGATTAAGTTAATCCTTAATTTTTGAATTATTCAATTTTACTCTAATTTTGACAGTTTATTTTTTAAAATATAGTCTAATCTAATCCAAGTAACCACCTTTTTTAAATCCCTCAACAAGATTAAATCCCAATTACAGAGTTGGTTCACATTCACACACATCCATGCCTTAGTGGGATTCGAACCCAGAGCTCCGAGGGCACTCATGACATGAGGCGTTGCTCTAACCATTGAGCCACCGGAACTATAATAAAATGAAGATTAAATTTTAAATACCGGGATAGAATAGAATTCACTAATCCAAAAATGAGGATTTGCTTAAACATTTTTGTGAATCGTTAATTTTTATTAATCTAAGTACATACCTACATATTTACTTGTGTTGGAAACTGTATTGAATTCCTTTTCTATTGTTCTATTTACTTTTTTTCTTTTTAAAACGTTACTAATATTATTTTGAAATGATTAGTTCTTTGATAGTGACATTTATCTATCAGTTACATACATTTGAATAACTGCGTTTTGTTTGTTTAAAGCGTAGGCTCTGGGATTTAAATTATACATAATTTTATAAATTTATTCATAAAATATATAGAAAAAGTATTAATGCAAGTCTATGGAAAATTTAACAATCTTTAATTTTTATAATAACATTAATCTCGAAAAAATAACATTTAAAGGTATTTTTTGAAGAAAAACTATTTTGAGCTTCTAATAAAGTGCCATTTCCGGTTATCCTATTTTCACCAAAATATAATGGGCTCTTTCCATTACAAAAAAAGTTCGCAATACAAGGTTTCAAAATATTCTGAATGATACTATTTGAGTTAGAGTGGAAAATCCACACATACACACAGACATCATCGTGAAAATGTTAAAATTGGATTCTAGGGACCTTAAAACGTGGTCATTACCAAAATCTCGATATGCGATTTTTAACACGATCCCTATACCTCCTTTACCAAGGGTAGCGGGAGGTTTTTTATATCTTAATCGCTATTTATTGAGTAATACTGTAAATATAAAGTGTACATTTTATTATTTTTTGTTATGGTTCACGCGCTAAGCGAAACATTCACATTAACTTGTTTGAAACTTCGAGAAACAGTAGCTTGACTTCCAGGCCGCTAGATGGCTGGATGTGTTGAGGAAATGAATGTCGGTTAAGTTCGGAGAAAGTCGACTGGTGACGTCTGGACGAAACTGAAATGCAAGTAGCAGGAAAGCAGCAGAAATTGGAGAACGGCGCAGGGAAAGATAATATTTTGTTGAAGTTTAACCTTTTGCGCATTGAAAGAGATATCTATTAATAAGTATTCGTGTAGCAGTGGTGGCGCAAAGGGGGGGGGGGCAGGTTGGCCACGTGCCCACCCAAGTGCCCACCCATTACCAACATACAAATAATAATTTTGGTATATAAAATATTTGATTTTTAATTCTGAACATTATTTGTATTTATACATTTGTTCTAAAATTAATAGGGCAGAAATTACAGCTCTATGAAGATTTTCTCCACAGTATTTCTTGTAATTCATAAAAAAGTAAACACTCAGTATATGTAATTATTTGAATATGGATACCTGTGTCTGTGTTTTGTTTCATGTGTGTATATTAAAAAATACTACGTATATAGGTATCTTTATTATTAAAATAAATGGGTGCCCACCAGCTGCGAATACAAGGTTGCGGGGTAATGGGGGTAACTACGCCCCTCCCCCCATAAGCCATGAATTGATTTAAAAAAATCAAACAACCGCAAATATTATAATTTAAGATAAAGAATAAAATTAAATACTTATTGTATTTTACTCAGTTAATATTTATGGCTTGTTTTTGAAATATTAATGTTGATAACAAAATATGGATGTCAGTTAAAATATAATTATTATAATAGTAGAAGTATAGGTGATATTCAGTTTTCACAGTTAATCAGCTTCACATTTCCTTGTCTAATGTTCTATTTACTTTTTTCTTTTAATACGTTACTATTATTCATTTGAAATTAGTTCTTTGACAGTGACATTTATCTGTCAGTTACATACATTTGAATAACTACGGAGGAGTTTTGTTTGTTTAAAGCGTAGGCTCTGGGATTTAAATTAGAGATAATTTTATAACTTTATCTCTAATATATGTAAGCCCGGACTACCCATAAGGCCAACCTAGGCCATGGCCTAAGGGCGCAGGCCCGGAGGAGGCGCACATCGAGTAGTTGGATAAATGAGAAAATCTCAAGAGCTGTTGCGCAGAAAGCAAAACTCTATCTTTCTCTCTCCCCTATTGTCTGACCTTTCTCTAGCTGTCTCTCTTCTTGATCTGCGCATTTCATAGCTCATGACATTTAGCCTCACCTCTACTAGACGACGTAAACACTCACATTGGCTTTAATTATACAAAATCAGTATAATAGAGTGAATGGTAAATCCTGTTGAACTAAGACAGTTGTCGAAGATTTTAAATAATTCTAGGATCTCTACTTATGAATCTTAGCAAATACAATGTTTAAATTTTCATGACTGTAATACTGTAAAACTGTTCAGAATTAAAAACTGCATCTAATAAGTTCAGAATTATTGTTTACATGCGTTTCATTTGAGAGATAGAGAAGCAAAATAAAAGTGATAATCTTTAGCTAGTTATAAAAAGATGGTAAATGTAGCTTTGATGACTGATAATAGTAGGTATATTGAAAACAAATTTCATAAGGCAATCTGTTAACCCACGAGTCCAACTTTGGAAAATGAGCCACTTCGCAGTGAGTTTTATAAAGGACGAGTGCGAGCATAGTTCTTATGAAACATGTTTTTATATAATTTTTTCTATTGGGGAAATTTTATAATTCTATTACATTTTTAATAAATACGACTTGTAAAATCAGTTACGTTGATAGCACTTCCCTCTAACATATTGAACTTCAGGGATGAAAATTCTTTGTTGACTGTCAGCAATTTGATGTTGATATGTCATTTATGTATCAGTTTTAAAAGCAGTAAGTCATACCACCTCTAGAAAACAAAAAGCTCCAAAAACAGTACATTTATAGATCTTCTTAACATGTTTTCAGTGCGTTTATAGACTCATAAAGGTACCGATATAGAACAAGAATTTAATGAAATCAAGCATGATTAAAACACGGTATATATTGAGAGGTAGAGGGGGGTACAGTCATGAATTTTGGCCTAGGGCGTAAAGAAATGCTAATCCGGGCCTGAATATATGTAGAAAAAGTGTTAATGCAAATCTGTAGAAAATTTAATAATCTTTAATTTTTATAATAACGTAAATCTCGAAAAAATAACTTTTAACGGAATTTTTTGAAGAAAAATTATTTTAAGCTTCCAGTAAAGTGCCATTTCCTGTTATCCGATTTACACCAAAATCTAATAAGCTCTTTCAATAATGGAGAAAGTTCGAAATACAAGGTTTCAAAATTTTCTGAATTGTATTTGAGTTAGAGTGGAGGATCCACACATACACACAGACATCATCGTGAAAATGTTAAAATTGGATTCTAGAGACCTTATAACGTGGTCATTTACCAAAATCTCGATATGCGATTTTTAGCACGATCCCTATACTGCCTTACCAAGGGTAGCGGGAGGTAAGAAACGGAACGGTCCCGTTCAAAAAGGGACGTATGGTCACCCTATCTGTGAAAAACTTTAAATATTGGTTTAAAATAAAAAAATCTGATGTGGCCAGCACATTACCTTCCGTCAGTTCTATGTATTTTGTACAAATTTCACACGGAAAGTTCCTTGTTAAATTAAATATTCTATTTCTTGTACGTTACCTTCCGGCAGTTGCATGTATTTTATGCAAATTTCATACAGAAAATTATTATTTTGTGACGTTTTCTATATACAGTGTAATGTATCTGCAGAAATAAAAGATTTATTATTATTATTATTTCTTGTACATTACCTTAAAGCAGTTGTATGTATTTTATACAAATTCCATACAGAAAGCAAAAGATCCTATATTTCCAGTAAATTATAAGACAAACACACTATGTCAATTTCACTTGACACTGACATCTTTCAATCAGAATTTTCTTAATATAGTAGTTGTTTCCATAGCTATGGCTACTTTATGAAATTTAATTTCTTTATAATTTTTTAACTCTATATCCATTTAATATTAAGTATAAAATGCAGTCAAATCGTATAGAGAATAAAATATTCTTTAATATTTATAATAACATCAAATGTGAAAAAATTATATTTAACATAGTTTTTTCAAGAAAAACTGTTAAAATCTTCAAATGATGGTACTTCCGGTTGACCAATTGTAACCAAAATCTAATCAGCTCTTCATATGGATGTAAGGAAGAAGTACACGAAAAAATTATAATTTTTGTAACTGTAGTATCGCAGACGAAAATTTTGTTACACACACACACACACACACACACACACACACACACACACACACACACACACACACACACACACACACATACACACACACACATACATACACACATACATACACACACACACACACACACACACACATACAGACATCATCGTAAAAATAGTAAATTCGTATTCTAGGGACCCTAAAACGTGCTTATTGATTAAAAACTCATCATCGAATTTTTTGACCAAAGACAATACCTTCCTTACCTAAAGGTGACGGAAGGTAAAAAAATAAAAGACGCTTTCTTAAACGAAACATTGTGTTAAACTAAAGCAAACCATAAGTAATAGTTTGATGAGAAATCGCCATGAATTTCACCTTGTTTTGCGTCCTTTATCCTTTTGATAAACAGGTGTAAAAGAGCCTGATTGTCCATCCGCTATTCGATCTGTTAAATCATGCTTTAATGTAGTGTATAAAAGCTAAACCATCCAATCCATACATTATCTGTGCTGTTTTTGAAAAGTTGAGCCCTGCATCAATTCCGCTGTGACAGAGCTCACAAATTCCTGTTTATTTAAAACTGCGCGTCGTGCATTTTGATAATTCCACCGCTCTCTGCTCTTGCGATAAATCAAGGTGCCTTTGCTTGATGCATGGTTATTGGTTTGTCATATCTTAATTGAACGAGCCATAAATTGCCCACCAATCAAAGGGCCGCGCAAAACCGTCAGTACGCGTTGACTAGTTGTCATAGCGACGGGAAAACAACCCGCAGTACACTTTATCATTTGAATCTGTCGAACGGATATGAGCCGTGATGAAAATTCCTATTTTTCTTAATTTTATTGCGGATTACTGCATTGCCGGCTTTTTTAATGCCCATTATACAGTTTTTGTACAGTATATAAACTCACTATTTTTACCATCCGTCACCTTTAGATAAGGAAGGTATTGTCTTTGGTCAAAAATTCGGTGGTGAGTTTTTGATGAATAAGTACGTTTTAGGGTCCCTAGAATACGATTTTACTATTTCTACGATAATGTCTGTATGTGTGTGTGCGTGCGTATATATATATATATATATATATATATATATATATATATATATATATATATATATATATATATATATACCGTGTGTCTATCTCAAAGGTGTACATAGGAGATTAACATGGGAAATCAGTTTTTTGCAATTTCCTGCTCGCCTAATTATTTTAAGCAAAAACGCGTCAAATAAAAGTTTTAGGGCATAAATTTCTGCATCTAAATCAATAAACAGAATTACCTTTACATGCTTTGTAACGACAGATATTAATTATGAAAATGTCGAAAATTACGTTGAAAATATCGACATCCATGGAATTAAACAAAAAATAAATAAATGCTTGACGATTTGTCAAATTATCAGAAATGTCAAATAAGTTAACTTACGTTGTGACAGATAAAACGTCAAGCATTTATTTATTTTTTTGTTCAATTCCATGGCTGTCGATATTTTTAACGTAATTTTCGACATTTTTAAAATTCATTTCTGTCGTTACAAAGCATGTAAAGGTAATTCTGTTTATTGATTTAGATGCAGAATTTTATGCCCTAAAACTTTTATTTGACGCGTTTTTGCTTAAAATAATTAGGCGAGCAGGAAACTGCAAAAAACTGATTTCCCATGTTAATCTCCTATGTACACCTTTAAGACAGACACACGGTATATATATATATATATATATATATATATATATATATATATATATATATATATATATATATACAGCCTGTCTCACAACTCGCGCCCCAGAGCGAATGAGGAAACACGAGACTGCACTCGGATGTGTAATTTCGAAGAAAAAAAAATCTTGATATTCGAGAAAAGACGTCTTAAAATTGACCAATCAGAGAGCTACACCTTTAACGTGCTTTTGCCGTAATTTTACGTTACTAGGGTTTTATACAAATCAAATCTTCTTTAAAATGTGTGGGCGACTGTAGTTTTCGCAAAATGTCAGTCAAATTAAATTTGATAAGGTGAATAAAAAAAGGCAAATTCTTATCATGTATTCAGCCGCTGATTACTTAGAAATGATTATAATTTTCGGAGAATGTGGACGTAACGCCAGAGAGACAGCACGAATCTATTCGGAACGTTTTCCGGATAGAAATCTTGCTAACCTGAATTTGTTGACAGTAAAAAGTCAACTCTAAAGTGTCAAAATTACAAAAAAAAGACTCGAGTTTTATGCGTTAATATTGTTTTTGTCAGGATTAAAAAAAATAGTCTAATTTTCCACTTGGAAGACATTTTTAAATATTTAATTCTACACTGTTAAACATGAACACCACCAATATTTTAACAAAAAATTACAGAATTTCAAAGAAAGTTTCCCATAAAGCCCCAATATTTTTAAATTCTGAGCGTTTTTCTTAAAATAAATATTTTTGAAAAGTCTCTAGTTTAGCCGGAAAATGAAAATTTTGCAAATTTTAATAAAATATGAGACCCTCACTGCAATCTACAGATAAATATCAAAACTACATACCTGGAAATTTTTATAAAATATTAATAATTATTTTTATGTTTCATAACACATTCAGATAGATTAAATATATTGTAGTTTAAAGTGTTTTTTGGATATTTAATTTTTTTATTGAGCAAAACCAATAAATCGATAGATTTTGCATTGGATTATCAAAAATCAATACATGTTCTGGCATCTGTATGGAATATTCTGAACTAAAATGTTTATAATAAATTATTTAAACAAATGTATTTAAACTTATAAAATTATTTTTTAAATATGTTTTTCAATTATATGCTTTAAAAATAAATAATAACTAATCTTTTGTAAATTGTTAATAACAATATTTATAACCTCAAATCTCAAATGACAGCTGACGGCAATTGTTAAACAATTGTACCTAGAATGATTAGAACTGAAAACAAAACAAATTTCGGCAATTTTTATTTGACTTCAAGGTGGTATTTAGTAAGAAAACATTTATTTAAACAGTAGATATGCAAATAAGTTATATTTCAGGTGCTTTAAACCGGTTTGCAAAATTTTATGGATAATAAAATAAATCAGGTTGTTTGGAGTACCTACTAAACTTGAAAAACTGCTTTGTGGAAGTGAACTCGTCATAAAAACAATATTTTATGTATTATAATAATAGGGTATGTAAATAATAATCACTATATGGCATTGTTATTACTAAATATGTATTGTTTATAGTATTGCAAATCAGCTGATTACAAGTTTCATCTAAATGCAAACATTACAAATGTTTGGAGTTATCCTGCGACGAATATTGTTGTTTAAGGGATAAAATATCGTAGGACTAAACTTCAGAGGTTGTTTGTGTGTTCTGGTCTACTTAATTCAGTTTCGGATTACAGCCAAATAAGAATGCAGGTAAGTACAAATATCAAATAAATGAAATAATTCAGCAGTATTAAGACATTTTGCATGCTGTAGGTACTTGAGGACCATACAAGACGACCTGCAGGTATCTCAAAAGTACTATTCGATATAGAAAATTTTGCAAAAGGTTGGCAAATTGTATTCGAAAACTCTACGAAGCACAACAGAAATCAGAACTCAAAGAGAAGACGTGAAAGAACAAAATATTGGGAAGAATATCTTGAACATAGCCTAGAAGACAATAATTTTATTGTTTATTTAGTATTTTTGTGCTGGAATTTAGTATCATTGTACACTGAATCTGTTGATGTATAATTGATTTACTTTTGATGAAAATTTTGTACTGAAAATTTTGAACGAAGAAAAAATATAAGTATGTCAAATGAAATGTATAAGAGTTTAACGATATATTATAATTATAGTTTATAAATTTCATACTTTTGTACACGGAATTTCATACTGAGTCTTCTGATATATAAAATACTAGTATTAACTTTTAATGAAAATTTATTACAAAAAAGTGGAAAGAAAACTGTAGTCATGTCATTGTAATATTGGTATAATATTTTTAAATTTATTTCGTATTATATGTTTATTTCTACAAACTACATTATAAGTACAATATTTACAATAAGTTATTGTTAACAATTAATGTTTATAATATTCATAAACAATTAAAAAGTTCTTTTTTGTAGACTTTTGTAATGGATATAACCAAATATGGTATTTATTATTATAAAAATTGGATAATATTTGTAATATTTTATTTATTAACCCCCTAAACACATATAATAACAATAATTAATATAAAAATCATAATACAATGTCAAAATTTGAAGAAATTCCAATGTTTTTATTTTGGTATTTAGGCGCCGGCGCTTCTCATATTTCACATACCACAAAGAATTTGTTATTATAACAAGACGTATTCAGGAATTTTTTTCCTAACCAATTCTCGAGTATATCTTCTCTGAAAATTAAGTTCAATCATTTATTTTGTACTTTTTATAAACTATTGTGTTATATTTGTTGATTTACATATAAACAATAGCCAAAAAAAACTATTGAATGTTTTCTGAAAACAATTATTTTTAACTACGGTACTGGATTTGATGAAGGTCAGATGTTTGTTAAGAATAGATAGAGACATCATGTGCAACGGTGGTTGCAATTAGTACTAACGACAAAAAGCAACAAATTAATATTTTATAACAATTATTACGAAATGGTTTATTTTAAAATATAGCTGTATCATATAATAAAATCTGAAAAAATAGTGTTGTTTGTATATGTCCCCAATGCCCATTGTAAGTATATTTGTTTATTGTTACTGTCATTTGACATATAATATTATAATTATTGTTTATATTAATTAACAAGTAATTAGTTGTTATTTTTTTGAGGCTAAATGTAAATAAACTCATAAAAAAAATATTTAAAAATCATTACTTATAAATTGTTTATAAAATCATAGTTCATGTTATTGCCAAAAGATGCCTCAACTGGTATTGATTTTTGCTAATCCAATGCAAAATCAATCGATTTTTTTGATTTTACTCAATAAAAAATTATATTATCAAAAAATATTTTAAACTACAATATATTTAATCTGTCTGAATAGGTTATGAAACATAAAATAGTATATTAAAGAACGTGTTTTATAAGACATGTTTTTTTCGCACGCGTCAAAATTTAGAAAACGAGCGTCAGCGAGTTTTCTAATTGACAAGTGCGAAAAAAAGTCTTATAAAATGAGTTCTTTATACTATTTTTTATATTTTGCACCTTCTACAAGCTAAAATATTTTTAAAAAACTGTTAATATTAAACCGAGTTGATTTAGGGAAATTTGTAAGTGAAATGTTGTAGTTGGTAACATTGAATTGACCACATTCAATTATTATTTGAAAGTTCATGTCATTTCAATATTTACGAACAAATTTAAGTGAATTTAGTGTAATCATGGAAAATGAAATCAGTTGCACTCCGCCTGAGCTACGTAATATAGCTCAGACTACAGGAAATAATCTACTTCCTAAAAAATCGCGCGAGATTTACGAGAAGAATTTGCAAATTTTGACACATGGTGTAAAGAAAATAATGTCAAAGGCGTAACAGAGAATGTTTTGATTGCTTATTTTGAAATGCAAAGTAAGACGAAAATATGTATTATTATTATATTCATTAAATAAATTGATTAATTAAGTAAAAGAAATTTTGAGGTTATATTGAAATTTCTTATCTTCCAGCTGTGACGTTTGACAATTTAACCCTGTCAGCCTCAGTGTACAGGAAATTTTTATTTTTTCTTATATTTGAATTAAAACTTGCTTTAAAATTAATTAAAAATAATTTTCTATCGTTCAAAGGTTCAATCTACAAATTTTTAGTACTACTAGGTCCATCTATGTGGACTAATTCGAACATTATATTAACATTTACTTACTCAATTTGTGATTATATTTGTACATTTTCATGTAAATAATCTTCCCTAAATAAAAAATAATAATAATAACGACATTATATTATTAAAATGAATTGTCAATTAACTAAAAATAAATTAGGTAAAAATGGGTTAAAGAAACGTCATCTAGTACCAACCGTCTAAAACAAAAAATTGCGTATCGAAATGAAGGTCATTACGATACGCAATTGCGTATCGTAATGACTTCATTATGAACGCAAAATATAAAAACAATTATTAATATATTATAAAAATTTCCAGGTATGTAGTATAGATATTTACCTGTAGATTGCAGTGGGGGTCTCATATTTCATTAAAATTTACAAAATTTTCATTTTCCGGCTAAATTAGGCACTTTTCAAAAACATTTATATGAAGAAAAAGACTTATAATTTAAAATAAGTGAGGTGTTATTTGAAACTTTTTTGGATATTCTTTAATTTTTTGATCTGACATTCCGTTGATCAGTCAGCTGATTTTATTGATATATAATAACAATAACAATACGTGGTGTAAAAAGTATAAATCAGTAAATACTCTATTTAAGGGTGAAAAGGGAATCAAAGAAAAACAGAAGGGTGCGTATTGCAGAATTACAATTGTTTGGTAAGCATATCTTTTAAATTAAACAATCTTTTAGTTAAATTTCCGTTTATATTTATAGGGCCGCTCCGTGCGTTCGGGCAGATTGTGCCCCGTACAAAGGCCACACAATTCCTGAAATGATTTATTTTTTTCAGTACAGACGCCTTCTTTAAGGGGCTTAATTTTCATATGCCCCCAAATGACAATTTGCTGCATCAAATCGAAAAAAACTAAACTGTCAAAATGAAAACAAGTTATTTGTGATATTTTGTTTCCAGCGACAATTTGATTAAACGTTATTTGGTATAAATACAAAATATATAAAAAAAATCTGATGTGGCCAGCACATAACCTCTCGCCAGTTATTTTACCTGGTTGTACGCATAAAACAAAAAATATTTTTAAATACAAATTCATGTCTCACTACAAAATAATTCTCACATATATTTGCAAAATCTATGGGATATTTTAATATAAATTATGTACAATACATACATTTTATTTATATTCAATATCCTGAAATATTGTTTTTCTACTTTCTTTTTCTTTATATTCGTCATTTTTTCGCAAATACCTTTTATATTCTTTTTTACGTATATTCTTTTGTGTTGTAGACTTTTTTTATTTTTATAATGATGTACAAATATTTTTGACAGTGGCATACAAATATTTTTGACAGGGACATTTATGTGTCAATTACAAACATTTGAATTTCTTGCCTTAAAGTAGTTTGATCTGAGATTTTTTACATATGCATTTCTTTATCTTTAAATCTATAAAAGATATAATAATGAATTTATATTTATCGAATAAAGAATTTAACGTTCTTTAATATAAGTATTTACATAAATTTTCGATAAATAATATTTAGATGATTTTTTTCTTGTAACTACTACTTCCGGTTGTCCAATTGTTACTAAAACTGACTCGACTCTTTCCATTATTGTTAGATTGAGGAATCAATAGTTAAAAATGTGTTAAGTCTCATAGGATTTGAGAAATCGTGGATCCAACATCCACACACACACACACACATCCGCGCGCGCACACACACACACACACACACACACACATCCGCGCAAGCACATATACACACACACACACACAGACACACACACACACACACACACACACACACACACACAGACACACACACACATCCGCACACACATCCACATACGGATATCATCGTAAAAATGCTATAATCGGATTCTAGGGACCTTAAAACGTACTTATTTACTAAAATCTGTATATGCGATTTTTAGCATGAATTCAATACCTCCCTTAGCGAGAGGTAAAAAACTTTAGGACCATAGTTAAAAATGTGTTAAGTTTTATAGTATTTGAGACACACACACAAACATACACACACACACACACACACACACACATGCATACATACATACACACACATCCACATACGGACATCATCGTAAAAATGTTATAATCGGATTCTAGAGACCTTAAAACGTGCTTATTCTATAAAATGTGGATATGCAATTTTTAGCATGAATTCAATACCTCTCTTAACGAGGGGTAAAAAACTTTAGGACCATACGTTACTAAGAAAAATATATCATTTAAAACACTTAAAAATATGACCCAAGTATCTCCTTTGAAATTTGGTCAGTACGGAAACTTTTGAAACCTTTCTCGTAAGTATTTAAATTCCAACTGTATCTCACATCATTTAAAATCTAATTTTAGTAACATTTAAAGTAACAATCCTGCAACTAAATACAGGATGAATCCTTGATGATATACGCAGTATAACTGGCTTAAAGCACGTGTGATATATTCACTATATACTCGGAAGCTTAGAGCTTTAATCACCATCTTAACCTCACGTAAGATCAAGTATATTTGTCTAATTCCCATCACGGTCTCTAACTCCCGTCTTAGGGCTGTTGCCGTTGCTGGGGCACAGCCCTAGAGACAACCGGCCAAGTTTAAGCCGAAACGCGCGCCCGCAAAAGCTTAAATTATTTGTACATAATTTCCCATTCGTATTCGAGGCGCTGCAAACACAAATACACTAAGTATAATCTGCGGAGCCGAGTGCGTGAAATTTATAATATCCGTGTAAATTTGTAGTTTTAGTTAGCGCTTTCAGCTAATCGGTGGGAGCGCTAAACACTGGATGATGCGACAGACGAGGACACACATTTTGTGTACTCCTGTTTCTGCCACTCACAAATGGGGGTCAATAAATTGTTATTATTTGCTTATTAACGTTCCAGGGGCCTGTTTCATAAAAGTTTCTAATAATATTAGTTAATAATATTACTCTAATAAAATAATAATAGTAAACTAATATTTTTTGTTTCATATACAGGCAGAGTCGGATTGGTCAGTCAGGATAATCGGGAATTTCCCGAGAGGCCGCGACTTTTTGAGGTCGCCGCTCGGTGATTACAAACTAAAATTTGAGTACGTAGCATCATCTAATTAACTTCACCGGCTAACAGTTCTTATTTAGATCGTTTTCAGTATTTTCTAATTCTTGACAAAATTTCTTTCGGTGTTGCAGATATAGTTCGAGCTCGAATATATAAGGATTTGATAATTTCCAACTTTGTAGATTTTGAATGATTGGAATTATAATTAAGGTACTGTGGTGTTGGTGTGTTGGTTTACGGTAGGGTAGACTGATGTTATTAGTCCATGGTTTGTTTTCTCTGTTAAAACATCCAAGAACGGAGGAACTCCATGAGACTTTTTCTCCATTGTGAACCTAATATAAACTATTATCGAAATATCTTAGCAAAAGTTTAGGCCTTATATTGGCCCCATCTAGTGTTAATTCTTCAAAAAATTCCATGTATAAATTGGCTATAACTGAGAAGAACCCATCAGCAAACCATCTTGTACAAAATGTCTAATCTTTTTCTTGGAAATATGAATTGATATCTTTTTCAAGCCTAGTTTTGATGATTTCTAAAAATTTCTCGTAAATAAACTTACAACATCAAAGCTGACAAAAAGATTTCGTGGTTGTAATTGTATTTAGCTCAAAAATTCTACAAAGTCTTTTGAATTCTTAACATACGATGTTCTTTTTCTTTGAAGTGGCTGAATGATTGGTAATAGAAATTTTGACGGTGTGGAAGCTTGCTAAAATATGGAGTGAGATCTGTTATTGTTCTAAACGGTATATAATTCTTTATATTTCTTAAGAGCACGGAACACTTTGTTTTGTATAGACGTAGTAGAATGTTTTCCAAGTTTCTTATAAATTCCTTGATTCAAAAGCTCTTCTATATTCTAATCATATAAATTGGTATCCAGTATTACTGTAACATTTCCATGATCTGCGGGTAGAAACTTGGTTGTGTTATCTTTCAATGCTTTATTTTCTTCGTTTTCAAGATTAGGTTTCATCATATAATTTTTTTGTTTCAGAATTTTCCTCAGTCTCCATTTATTAATAATTTAATATTGTCTACAACTTTTAGGAGAACCTAATGTTATTTTCTTAACTACATAATGTTCTATATTTTAAATACTATTTT
Organism: Harpalus rubripes; assembly: GCA_963082715.1. Classification (NCBI taxonomy): domain Eukaryota; kingdom Metazoa; phylum Arthropoda; class Insecta; order Coleoptera; family Carabidae; genus Harpalus; species Harpalus rubripes. The sequence continues at coordinate 7,264,770 of OY720465.1, forward strand.
TAAGAGCGCTTTTTTATATATTTCAACATCTTTTATAACTGTTCTATTTATATGTAGGCAAAAAATTCGTATTATCCTACACCAAAATTAATTTATGACTTTGTGGCAATATAATTATAATTTTTTTAAAAACTGGAGGTGAGGTCGTTCATGCTATAATTTTCCCGGGCCGCTGAATCTTCTCAATCCGGCCCTGTATACAGGTTGTAACAGCTAAACGAGCTACCTCAAAGCTCAAATAATTTCTATACTATTAAAGATACAATAAAATACCATAAGACAATTTTATAGAAGACCAAGGGGGACATCCGATTAGAAAAAAAAATATTTTTTAAACCAGTGGTTCGCAAGTTATTCGATAGAGTATTTTATTCTGAATTCAAACGTATATTCACTTTATATCTTTACATCACAAAAATGTTGAAAAATATTCAGTTGAAATTTAAATAAATTTATATTATATAGCCATTTTTCAGTAGGCTATGTTTGAAAAACAAAAACTTCTATTTGTCAATTTGTATTATTTAGAATATAGTCAAATAGAACACTGTTTATTACGTTATTAACAAATATTGGTTTCATTTTAATTTAAGGACAATTGTTTTCCATACATAGCCTACTTAATTTCAATTTAATTTTTCTCAATATTTTTGTTATGTAAGGATATAAAATAATTACATGGTTGAATTCATGAACATGAACTATAATTTTATAAACAATTTATAAATAATGATTTTTAAGTAATATTTTTTATGAGTTTATTTACATTTAGCCGAAAAAAATAAAAAATAATTACTAGTTAATTAATATAAACAATAATTATAATATTAAATGTCAAATGACAGTAACGATAAACAAATATACTTACAATGGGCATTGGAGAAATATACAAACAAATTTTATTATTTGATACAGCTATATTTTAAAATAAACCATTTCGTATTAATTGTTTTAAAATATGAATTTGTTGCTTTTGTCGTTAGTACTAATTGCAACCACCGTTGCACATGATGTCTCTACCTATTCTCAACAAACATCTGACCTTCATCAAATCCAGTACCGTAGTTAAAAATAATTGTTTTCAGAAAACATTCAATAGTTTTTTTGGCTATTGTTTATATGTAAATCAACAAATATAACACAATAGTTTATAAATAATACAAAATAAATGATTGAACTTTATCTTCAGAGAAGATGTACACGAGGATTGGTTAGCAAAAAAATTCCTGAATACGTCTTGTGTTATATTAACAAATTATTTGTGGTATGTGAACTATGAGAAGCGCCGGCGCCTAAATACCAAAATAAAAACATTGGAATTTCTTCAAATTTTGACAATGTATTATGTTTTTTATATTAATTATTGTTATTATATGTATTCTAGGAGGTTAATAAATAAAATATTACACATATTATCCAATTTTTTTTTAATCAATACTATATTTGGTTATATCCATTACAAAAGTGTGCAAAAAAGAACTTTTTAATTGTTTATGAATATTATAAACATTAATTGTTAACAATAACTTATTGTAAATATTGTACTTATAATGTAGTTTGCAGAAATAAACATATATTACGAAATAAATTAAAAAATGTTATACCTATATCACAATGACATGACACCTAGTTTTCTTCCCATTTTTTTGCAATAAATTTTCATTAAAAGTTATGTTATATATCAAAAGACTCAGCATGAAATTCTGAGTACAAAAGTATCAAATTTATAAACTATAGTTATAATATATCGTTAAAATCTTATACATTTCATTTGTCATACTTATATTTTTTCTTGGTTAAAATTTTCAATACAAAATTTTTATCAAAAGGAAATCAATTACACATCAGCAGATTCAGTTTACAATGATACTAAACTCTAGCACAAAAATACTAAATTAACAATAAAATTATTGTCTTCTAGGCTATGTTCAAGAAATTCTTCCCAATATTTTGTTCTTTCACGTCATCTCTTTGAGTTCTGAATTCTGTTATGCTTAGTAGTCTTCGAATACAATTTGGCAACCTTTTGCAATTTTTTTGCATCGCATAGTACTTTTGAGATACCTGCAGGTCGTTTTGTACGGTCCCCAAGTACCTACAACATGAAAAATGTCTTAATACTGCTGAATTATTTCATTTATTTGATATCTGTACCGGCCTGCATTCTTATTTGGCTGTAATCCAAAACTGAATTAAGTAGACCAGAACACACAAACAACCCCTAAAGTTTAGTCCTACGATTTTTTATCCCTTAAACAACAATATTCTTCGCAGGATAACTCCAAACATTTGTAATGTTTGCATTTAGATGAATCTTATAATTCAGCTGATTTGCAATTCTATAAACAATGTATATTTAGTAATAACAATGTATAATGATTCACTTCCACAAACCAATTGGTTAGCAAAAAAAATCCTGAATACGTCTTGTGTTATATTAACAAATTATTTGTGGTATGTGAAATATGAGAAGCGCCGGCGCCTAAATACCAAAATAAAAACATTGGAATTTCTTCAAATTTTGACAATTTATTATGATTTTTATATTAATTATTGTTATTATATGTATTCTAGGAGGTTAATAAATAAAATATTACACATATTATTCAATTTTTATATTAATAAATACTATATTTGGTTATATCCATTACAAAAGTATACAAAAAAGAAAAAAGTAAATCAATTATAGGTACATCAGCAGATTCAGTTTACACTGATACTAAATTCTAGCACAAAAATACTAAATTAACAATAACATTTTTGTCTTCTAGGCTACGTTCAAGAAATTTTTCCCAATATTTTGTTCTTTCATGTCATCTCTTTGAGTTCTGAGTTTTGTTATGCTTAGTAGAGTCTTCGAATACAATTTGAAATTTTTTTTGCATCGCATAGTACTTTTGAGATACCTGCAGGTCGTTTTGTACGGTCCCCAAGTACCTACAACATGAAAAATGTCTTAATACTGCTGAATTATTTCATTTATTTGATATCTGAACTGGCCTGCATTCATATTTGGCTGTAATGCAAAACTGAATTAAGTAGCCAGAACATACAAACAACCCCTGAAGTTTAGTCCTACGATATTTGATCCCTTAAACAACAATATTCTTCGCAGGATAACCCCAAACATTTGTAATGTTTGCATTTAGATGAATCTTGTAATTCAGCTGATTTGTAACTCTATAAACAAAGCATATTTAGTAATAACAATGCCATATAATGATTATTATTTACAAATATACATACCGTATTACTATAATACATAAAATATTGTTTTTATAACGAGTTCACTTCCACAAACCAGTTTTTCAAGTTTAGTAGGTACTCCAAACACAAACTGATTTATTTTATTATCCATAACATTTTGAAAACCGGCTTATAGCACCTGAAATGTAACTTGTTTGCATATCTGCTGTTTAAACAATTGATTTCTTACCAAATACCACCTTGAAGTCAAATAAAAATTGCCTAAATTTGTTATGTTTTCTTTTCTAATCATTGTAGGTACAATTGTTTAACAAATGCCGTTTGCTGTCATTTGAGATTTGAGGTTATAAATATTGTTATTAACAATTTACAAAAGATTAGTTGTTATTCACTTTTTAAGCATAAAATTGAAAAACATATTTAAAAAATAATTTTATAAGTTAAAATACACTTGTTTAAATAATTTATTATAAACATATTAGTTCAGGATATTCCGTACAGATGCCAGAACATGTATTGATTTTTGATCATCCAATGCAAAATCTATGGATTTATTGGTTTTGCTCAATAAAAAAATTAAATATCCAAAAAATACTTTAAAATACAATATATTTAATTTGTCTGAATGTGTTATAAAACATAAAAATATTTATTAATATTTTATAAAAATTTCCATATATGTAGTACTGATTTTTGTCTGTAGATTGCAGTGAGGGTCTCATATTTTATTAAAATTTGCAAAATTTTCATTTTCCGGCTAAACTAGGGACTTTTCAAACATATTTATTTTAAGATGAAGGCTCAGAATTTAAAAATATTGCGGCTTTATGGGAAACTTTCTTTGAAATTCTGTAATTTTTTGTTAAAATGTTGGTAGTGTTCATGTTTAACAGTGTAGAATTAAATATTTAAAAAATCAGAGGGTACACGCTAGGCAGGGGATCCCAAAGTGCGGCCCGCAAAGCCTGTGAATTCGGCCCGCGATATCGATACGATATATTATATTTAGTAAAGTAAATAGTAAAATAAATAATAAATATTACAAATAAGATACAATAAAATATTTTAATATTTTTAAAAAATTCTTACAGAACTTTAACCATAAGCGTTTGTATTAATAAAATATTGTTTAGTTTATATTTAAAAAATTATTGTAGTATGTCTAGTCTAGTTATTACACATTTGTACAGAAATATAATATAGTAGTCTCAAATAGATACAGAACTGTTAATCATTTCTGGCGCATCTAATGCAACACACAATTTCAAAGAATCAGTAACGAATTTATCGTTTTTTTCAATGATGTGCGCTGTGCCGCACACTACAACTGTACCACCAAACCTTGTCCTGCCTACCCAGTTGCCCCGAGCAATACAGGCCTATGCCATATTAACGAATATTCAAAAATGCACTGCTCCAACTCACTAGAGGTGGGACGAAAAACACAAACAGATCGTCTTTTCTTATTGGTTGCTCAAATTATGAACGAAATGCGTCTTTCGCGCAGTTCTGTTTCTATTTGAGACTACAATGCAGTAGTGTTTACATGTGCTAAAATAAGAAATGGTTAAATATATTTAAAACAAAAAAAATCGTGGTTATTGTTTTGATTTTATTCCGTTTTTTTTTTAGCCCGCCAAAATATTCGGTAATATTAAATTGACCTGCCTAAGAAAAACTTTGGGAACCCTGGCGCTAGGGCAACTAAAAAATACTAGAGCCTAGCCAACAAGGCGGCAGAGCCACCGAAGATACACGATGTCGTCCGAGTGGAAACTAAGACTCATTTCTTAATAATTTTTTTTAAATCCTGACATAAGCAATAGTTAACGCACAAAACTCGAGTCCTTATACTTGTTTTTACCTTCCGTCACTTTTAGGTAAGGAAGGTATTGTCTTTAGGCAAAAAATTCGTTGGTGAGTTTTCCCTAAATGTTTCTTATCGATAGGAAAGATATTCATACACTAATAATACAACATTCAACAAAACTTTAACAACTTCAAAAACCACGTCCCCCTTTTCGGGTTTTGCTTATCTCTCCCATGTTCTACTAAACACCAGAGCACAGGGTGAACCCGAACAGTTCTCCGTATGGGGTTGGGGTGAAGTTGTTCAGGTGGAATCAAGAGAGTACGTGACGCGTAGTGCGTGAGAGAAGCAGAGATTATTTGTGCGTGGGGTACGTTTACGTTTCCAGGAAACGAATTTGTTTAAATGCCTCCAACGCGTGACTTAAGGTTAAGGTGTTTTCCCTTTCCAGTGGAATTTGTGTACATTGTAATTGGCAAACGTGTAACTGCAAATTTGAATAATATCAAAGGGAAAGTAGCGTTTATATAATAATGAGTTGAATGTACATATATAATAAAGATTAAATTTGGCTGAATTTAATCATACGAATGTATTTTTAAATAGTATCCATCCCCTCCAGTATTAGATGTCTTTAGAAAAAGACAGCAGGCTCGAAGACAGAGATAGTTTTGTACTGCCATGGCCTCTCTTCTCGTCTAAACATATTGTCCTAATCCAATTCTACATCTACATACAGGATATCTCAGGACGAGCTTACGCTATCGTTATTTTAAAAACTAATGGTCTAATGTAAATAAATGCAAATTAAATATTTTCCAATTTACTAAAAATCTATCAACTTTCAACATAGGAATGCTACACAAACTACCTTTACCGGTTTCAGGATATTATTCCATTGTTTACATGGACAAAAGTAGGCTGGTAGCTAAGTAATAACTGTATCTGTATGGTAATATTATTACCAATGAAAATATAATGCTCTTCATTAATACATACAGCTAACGTTAGTGTATCGTTCTAAATACGGTCTACTTTATTCTAAAGTAATAAACATGTGGAACAAAGCACATAATTTGAATATTTGTCATATTGACATATGTCAAAATAATTGTTCTGTTAACCATAGCAATCTGAAAGTAGCATTAATGAGAGAATTTCAAAAAATGGTATTTATCAATAATGTCTTAATTTTCTGAAACCGATAAACTATTGAACAAACCACGGATGTTATTAATCATAACAAGCGTTATATGTCTTAAAATCCTCGCTCTACGAGCTCGGTTTTCAAACCGACATCTTCGGCAGTTATGATGCACATAACATTCCTAGGTATGTTAATAGCTATTATTTTTTAACAAAGAGTTCATTTAAATAATAAATTTTAAAAAATTGAGTTTTTTGAATTTTGTGAACTGCAACTTTACGTTAACGTAGAAATTACAATTTTGAAAAACAGTCAATTATTAATTTGTATTATTGTAAACAAAAGCTTTCTTTATAAAACTGTTTTTACAGATTATAGAAATTCGATTCCGTTTTCGAGATATAGAGTGATAAAAAAGTGGCCGTTTTTAGATGAAAAATCAAAAAAAGTTGTATTACGCCGGAAGTGGTTGAGCATGACCTCCCGTCAATTCCATGTTTGAAATAGCAATAAACTTTAAGTAAAGTATCACTTCCGGTTGATCGTTCGTAAACAAAATCTAATTTGTTGTTCCAATAAATAGAAAATTCTGTAATACCAAATTTTGGATTATATTTTATTATGTTTTTCCTCGAAAATCTGTTAAGAGCTCCAAATTAAGTACCACTTCCGGTTTATCATATAGGTAATATAGTCAAAATCTAATGTTGTATATATATATATATATATATATATATATATATATATATATATATATATATATATATATATATATATACAGGGTGGTGGCGGTTAGGGGTGAACATAGGGATTTAACATGGGATTTTAGTTTTTTGCAATTTCCTGCTCTCCTGTTCATTTTACGGCAAAAACTGTCGAGTACAATTGTTCAGAATTAAAAATTGCATACAAAAATGTATTTTACATTTATTATTATGTTTTTGGTTACTTCACAATTTTAAAAAGAAATTTCAAAATTTCTGTTAATTTGTAGCAATAGCAATGACTTACAACTCAAATGTTTAAACATAATAATGTCATTCAATTTCTGTCAAATTTTCGAAATTTTCTCTAATAAAAAGTTAATTTAATAATGAATGTTTATTCGAATAAGGAACGAGTTTTCATTATAAAAAATTATTATGGAGGAAATAGTTTTAGCAGAATAGGTACGTGATTTGTTTTCCATAAAGTACGAAAATACACCAATTCCTATTATAGCAATAATTTCTAAACTTGTTAAAAACATTGAGAACACACGAGAACACAGCTAGTGTAGCTGTGAACGAAGATAATGAAGGAAATAATAATAATAGAAGACGTTATAATGAAGTGAATGAAGAAATGGTATTGGCTATGATAAATCAAAATTCTACGTAGTTGATACATTTGGAATTGGTTTATTATTAAATGGTATAGGTACCTAATAAAAAATGCGTATTAAAATTAAAAGTTGTTTGTTTTTAATTAATTTTAAGTTAGATTAACGCATGGTTGACGTTTATAAATAATTTTTGACAACCAAAAAAATTAATTCCATGGCTATTGCTACAAAATAACAGAAATTTTGAAATTTCTTTTCAAAAAAAACTAAAAACATAATAATAAATGTAAATACATTTTAGTATGCAATTTTTAATTCTGAACAATTTTGTACTCTACAGTTTTTGCCGTAAAAAGAACAGGAGAGTAGGAAATTGCAAAAAACTAAAATCCCATGTTGAATCCCTATGTTCACCCCTAACCGCCACCACCCTGTATATATACCTGTAAGTTACCGAAAGTATCCAAGCGAGCTATCGATAGCCCGCGATCGTTGGGTTGGCGACCACTGGTCTAGGCTACACGACACGATAGCATTGAACCTTTCCTATTTGGCATTTAATAGAACAAATGGTAACATCAAAATGAAATACATCATCCCCACTACAAGTATATGTCTATCAACAAATCTCCCACTGCCATATTGTGAATTCCCAGCATTCCCTTGTTTTTCCTGCTCCTTGAAGAAACCTCCGCAGTTGTGTGGCTTGAATCGCCTGGCAGGACAATGCAGGACGATGTCCCGTGTGTCAGACAAGAACAAAGCTTTATAATATGACAAATTAACACGAAACAATGACGTCATTGTGTGTGGATGTGTGAGCCGCTGTCGCCGCTTGTCAGCCTGTCTACAGTTCTGGACGGCCTGGACTCAACGTCCTGCCAGAGTCCTGAGGGAAGAAGGGACAGGATACAGAGGGTTGGAAGGATACCTGGATGGATGAATGGGACCTAGATAAAGGGAAAGACGTGTTTATGAAGTAAAAATCTGATGTGGCCAGGATATTATTTGCATCTGTATGTTGGAACCCACGCTATGCTGTTTACATAAATCGCATTGAATATATTCAAGGAAAATTCTTAAAAAAATTTAGTCGGAAGTTTCCAACATACAGGCCTAAAGTACTATCATTAGAAAACAGAAGAAAATTAAGTACCTCACATTTTTACAGAAACTTTTTAACCTTCTATTGGTGACGTGAAAATTTTGTAACGTAACTGGTGACGTGGTGCCATCTTGACCCCAACAGTTTAACTAATTATTACACAGCAACTATACTCTATCCGTTATAACTATAGACTAGATGGCGGAACGAGCGCGGCCGTTTTTACATGTATTAAATACAAAATTCAAATTTTGGCGCCATTCCTGGATTTAAAAATCTTCTAATTGACATTTTTTTAGTAATTTTTTTCTTGTATGTACATATCTATTTTTATCCATAATATTAACGAAGAGAACAATAATAAAACTAGCGAACAACTAACTAAAAACTAAGAAAATGCGCACAATGAAAACTATGTAATATGAAATATAACGCCAAAACACTATGAAAATTATATAAATGAAAAGAACAATAATATACTTAACAAACAGAACTGAACAGAAATTAATAATATGTAATAAATCGTGTACTATTGATTTTGTTGACTTTTATTTATTTTAAGTCAAACGTCAAAATAATTGATACAGTTGTCAAGTAAATTTAAATTTCGCGTCAATTATTTTACTGTGTAAACTCGGTTCACGTTTGAACCAATCAGAGAGCTAGAATCGTAGGCCCTATCTCACCCAACGCTCTATAGTTAAAACGGATAGAGTATAGTAACAAATTGTTATTGTTTATTTTAAATATATTTTTAAACAATGTATTTAAGTAAGGTAACACAATTAAATAATTGACATGTTATTTGGAAAAAAATATATTCACGATTAAAGGAAAGGCGAACGAAAATGTGCTGTAAAATCTAGAGGTTTAGAAATGTTAAAATAATATTTTTTTTGTACGTATTTTTTAATGTTAAATATATATTTTTTAAAGATTATACATGGCTTATTTACAAAAAAATAGAAAAGCTTAATTAAACAACTTGAAATAAAAAACTGCAAGGACTAAACATAATACAAAAATAAATTATTCTATACAATTTTTGCAAATATTTGCTCTGCAATCGTGACACATAGGTATTTTATATAGGTTACATGTATTTTTTGACTTCTTGTCATTTTTACGTGGACAAAATCCACATCTTCTTTTATTACCCGAATCTGGCTAAACGGCTTCGTCTGCCACAGGTTTTTTCAAAATTCTTCCTATAGTGTTACGTAATTCTCGTGGAAGTTTTTGATTTATTAATATTCTATTCATATGATCTTTTACAAGTTGCTTTGCAAGTAATTTGATAAAATCTGTTCTGCACACTTTGGGAAGTAGTTGCCATTATTAAAATAGTAACGTGAACGGTGACGTGGTGCCAATATGACCTCAATCAAATTTTGAATTATAATAACTCTTCAAAAAACCAACTGATGTTGTTACAAACATGTGAAATGAATAAACTACATCTAACTTAAAGGTAGATGGAGCCAGTGTACATTAGCTTTAAAACTATTTAGTTGGCGTTAAATATAAAAACAGCTGGGGTCATAATGGCACACCGTCGATTCACCAATTTTACTATCGTCGTTTTGCCTTAGAGTACCTAATTACGATACTAGAACAAATAGCTTTTTTACTTACTGTCATTGGGGTGTATTCTGTAAAAAAAATGTTAATTTTAACATGCCTTTGAAAATTATATTTTAACATGACTGTTAACAATAAATTCATTTTTTGGTATTCTCTACGCGAAAATTTGACACTGCTGTTAAAATCATAAATTTTAACATGTCTGTTAAACACCAGAATGAAGTGATCAACAAGACAGAAAAAAGGCACGTCTTTGCTAAAGTAATGTAGTTCGTAACCATAACACAAATAAATAAACATGATAAAAAGAGTGAACAACTGTCAGTTTATGTGTCACTTTGAAATTTTAGAAAACTAATCTGTCATTTTGAAATTTTAGAAAAACGAATGGATATAATGCTTCGGAAAATAAATAAAAATCTGCTGCATAATCATGCCTCATTTTTAGGTTCCATATTAAAAATGAATTACATTGAAATTGTAAATTATTAAGTTATCATTAGGTATGTAAAATTTCTTTTTCTTGATCCTCAGAATTGACAATCCAAAATGTTAAGTTACGTTGGTTTTACAAACAAGACAGGAATAAGCAATTTTAACTGTATTTAATACCTACATTATAATAAAGAACTATGTTTTACGATACATCTAAATCGTGCTCTCGGTATACTATTCAAAGTTCACTCTTTGTCGAATTATGTTAATTAAATATTCTTACTAGACATACGACGGAACGGGTGACCGTAATTAAATAAAGTACTTCGTAAAACAGTTGTATATTTTATTAAATAACACCTAGATATTTTTTATATTCATCCATGGTATTTTTCTTTCGTTTTCTATTTCATTTTCATTAATTAGAAGTGCAACATATTCAAATGCTGTTATAATTTTATTGTATGAGCAGATGTTAAAATTTTAAAGGCATCGATTTGAATGACGTTGAAATATACAGTTTTAACACCTAATTTTAAGACGGGTTTTAAAATATTAACAGAATTGATAGTTACAGAATAGAAAATATATTTTAACAGCAAGTTTATTTTTAACATACTGTTTAAAATTAACAGTTTCCTTACCGAATACACCCCATTATCGCACAAACTCTATCCTAAATTCTCCTGTTATAAGATTGTCACACTTGTACAACGGCAACAATATGCCAGATCTGTTCTGTACTAGTTTACCGGAGTTTAAGCGTCTTCTTAGATTTTCTTAACTTAAAATGTTTGTATTTATATATGTATTTACTATCACTATACTATTTATTTTCTACAAAAATCTTATAATCACGGTACTGTTATTGTTTATTTCTAATAATTGAATTTTTTCTGTAATTTTTTTTTGTATATAATGCTAGAGCTTATTACTGGAATTTATTCTTGTTAAGAAGCCAAATTTCAAATAAATAAATAAATAGGCTTTAGTTTGCGCATCAGTATGTGAGGATGCATTCTCCTGATGCATTACTAATTTACTTCGAGGCAATATTGACAGTAGGACCGGATTTTGAGAAAAAGGAGGCAATCGTTTTTGTACCAATACTTTGAACTCGTTTTACTTTGACAGGATTGAGGTATGTTGGAAAGATCCATTGAGGTGATTGTCGTTTTGTTTCAATTTAAATGCATACATCCATGATTTATCACCTGTTATAATATCATGCTTTAGATTGAACTTCGTTTTAATTTTTTAATGTTTTAATGCACCATTCCACACGATGTTGCTTTTGACCATCATTTAAATTATGAGGTATCCAACGGTAACAAACTTTCCTGCCTTTTAGATAATCGAGCATAATTTAATTTATAAGCGATCATTCCTATGCCCAAAGTAGCCCGTAAAATTCTATGTGTGACACGGTTGCCTTCTTTAATCATTGTACGAATAGCAGCTATGTTTTCATCCGTAACTGCAAAAATTGACCGATCTTCACGTATTCGTTATTGAAAGAAACTCGATGAAATTTAAATTCATTGTACCAGCTGTGAACAGACCAGATACTAGGTTCTTTATTTCTAAAAGCACCCCGAAGCTTTTCGAGGCATTGTTTTGAAGAGACCGAACTTTCAAAATCGTAAAATATCATGGCTAGGAAATTTTCTCATGTTAACTGTATTTTCAGTACGACGTGCGTATTTTAAAACTGCATGGAAAAATACTGATAACAGATAACGAATTGTAACAAAAACTATCATGCTACCTAAGGATGTAGTTTTGTTTTGCCATGCATTTATTTTTCGTAGCTACCTTGGTTATACATATTTGTTTGCAGAAACTTTCGGTACTACCCTCGTACAAGTTTATATAACATCTATCGAAACTTTTTCTTAGCAATATTAATTTGCTATATTATAAATCAACTATCATGTATTTAATATGTCCAGTGACAACTAGTTTAGACCTTATTTAGTTATAAAATTTGGAGCGTATAATTTTTCTCAAAACTTTTGTTACATAAACGTTAATAAAGCTATTGTTAATATTTTTTTTCTAAAAACTAGGTTCAAAAAACTAGTATCGAAAATATTTTCGTAAATATTTCCTTTCTAGTGATGCACGACGAGACGAGAGTACTCTCGTATCTCATCTCGTTGCATTATGCGAGACGAGAACGAGAGCGAGATTGCAGGTTAAAATTCGAGGCGAGATCGATACAACAACTGCGAGAAGCGAGAAATCTCGCAAGGTTCTCGCGAGAATCTCACAATAAAAAGTGTTTGTAACTTTATAGATTTGATTCATAAATTCAATGAAAAATGTACCGTACAAGGAGTAGAGTCAACGCTAATTCATGCATAGAACACGTAAATGTGAAAATTATATGAATTCACAATATTTTTTGAGTCTATTTAGAGTCGATTAGTATCGGTTTCGGAACGAGAAAATGGAAAAATAAAGACAAAATCGGTATTGCATCCAATAGAACTAGTTTCCTCTAATATTTCAGCCCAGAAGTCACCCCAGTTAAAACCACGGTTAATAAAACTCTTGTCGCCCCTGAAAAGTAAAGGATGTTATATTAAGCGTCGATTTGAGCCAACAGGGAGAGAAGCGGAGTGATTGGTTGCCAGCGGGTTACCAGTGTAGCGGTTTTTTATGACTTAATCTTACTTAAATAGTGGCATATATTTAATGAAAAAGTGTAGGTACTTTTAGTTACAAAATATAATTTTTAAATGTTTAATTTGTTTTACTGATGACAGAATGTGTTCTTATTGAAATAGTTTAGAGATCACAATTTGATGATAAATTGGATATTTTAGAGGTAAATTAAATTATTTACTAACTTATCACATTTTCTGGTGACCGTAAATGAATAAACATTATGTTCGTATTGAAATAATTTCGTGACCAGAATTTAGTGTTTCGTCTCTTTATTATAGTTATACGATTACAAATACATGGAAGACGGTGCTATTGGTGCGAACTTGTCTCTTGTAGTTAAATAGTTACGTAAATACGTAGTGCGCAAGCGCTTATTTTTATAGCGAGACTCTCGCGAGACTCTGAGAGAAATAAGTGCATAAGAAATAAAGAACTGAGATGTGCCATGTGAAAACGAACCGCAAAATTTAATACTTACATCATCTACAGACGAGAATGGAATAATTAGGGGAACTTTTATGCGTTTGTCTTCCTCAAAGTATGCAGAAGCATTCAAAATAATTTCTTTACACCGTTTCGATAAAATATCTTCCGAAACATCAAATTTACCGATTTCATTATCTCCAACGATATAGAACGTTGATGTTTTAAAAATAAATGTTGATAATAACAAAACAATTAAACAACATCCTTAGCAACGCCAAAGCTTAAGCATTATTGTAATCAAAATTATTATAAATGAAAACTTATTTCACATATTCTAGTGAGACATAAAATCTTGTACAGGGCCACTCCGTGGGTATAGGACGCCTTTGTGCTATGTTATATTTTAGCGCCCTGTCCCCTCTTGATGTAAAATTTGCAAATTAAAGTTTAAACTATACTTTCTGTTCTTCAAAAATGCTAGATTTAATATATTGATGAAATTTTCCTAGATTTATTCTTGTAATCAATGGGTTATAATCAAAACCGTTTATTGTAAACAAAAATTTTACAACAAATTTCAGAATTTTATGTGCATTGGATTCTTCGCAAAATGATAGTAGGTATCTAAATATTGGATTCATTGTGCGATTCATTCTTATCAATATTCTTGAGTTATAATCAATATATTCATTGTTGTAATCAACATATTTATTATTCCAATATAACAATGCTAAAATAATAACGAACCGATTGGTACAATAATTATTTTACTTATAACTAGAGCTGTAATGCAAACAAATTTAAAAATATATTGTTCACTTCCATCACGTTAATTTGTAACTCTCGCGAGACTCTCGTGCAAGAATGAGATGAGACCCAAAAAAATTGCGAGAACGATAGCGAGATCAAGATTACAGATCCGAAAACGAGACGAGATTGATATTTTATATTTCTCGTCTCATATCACGTGCATCACTATTCCTTTCCTTTCTCTCTTCTTAATCTTACTGTGAAACCCTGACAATTTAAGATGCTTATGCATAATAATAAATAAGACATGAATATGCATCACGCTAACAAGAGAGATCTATACGCATTTGATGATTCTCTTACCGACATTTATAGGTAACAAGATAACAAGAAGGTATTAGAAAGACCCTTTTCAGATATAAGATGGCAATACGGTATTACTGTATTAGACGTCGATGAATTGTTAAAGAGGATATTGAGAAAAGGATTTTGGAAATTGAGGATTGTTGGATATAAATAATAATTACATGGCTTTTCTTGTTTTGGGTAATTTTGCAGAATTCAGATTATAGAAATGTTATTTCAATAATATAATATAATTTGTTTCAAATAAATAAATAAATAAATGGGAGTGCCAATCTGCTTTGAACGCAGATATCGGTAATGATGATGCCCTATTTGTACCGTGCGGGCGTTTATCAGGCGTCACCTCACGGGCACCCATTGCTGGCTTGGAGAGTGTACAACAGGGGTCAATTTAGTGCCATTTAAAATTCGAAATATTTCGCGGCGGTCAGGATCGAGCCCGGTTCCCCAGATTCGGCACGCGGCTACGAGACCCCATTTGTTTCAAGATATTTGCAAACGTATCTGCCTCGACTTACGCAGCGAGTGGCTTCTAAATTGGGCTTGATGGGTAACATGACAGGGTTGTAACAAAATATTTGAAATCCAACACACGAAATATTTGTGTGGAATTTAATGTTACACTTGAATTTTAAGAAATACAGAACAAAGAATATGACATTACACCAAATTTTCACAATTATAAATAAAACCAGATATATTAATTAGCGGGATTTTGAGAAAGTAGGTACCTATACATCGTTTTCCAAAATTATGCTAATCCTCCCCTGACGCATAGGATCATACATACCATGCTGTTTTGTGGTGTACCGCGTCATTACGAAGGCAGATAGATTTGTCAAATATTTCGAATTTTAAATGACCCCTGTGGTGCACTCTCCACGCCAGCAATGAGTGCTCGTGAGGTGACGCCTGGTAAACGCCCGCACGATACAAATATGTCATCATCATTACCGATATCTGCGTACAAAGCAGATTTGCACACCCAGCAATGGGTAATATGCCGTAATGATATATTTACATTTATTTATTTATTAATTTATTTGAAACAAATTAACTAACATTTCTATAATCTGAATTCTACAAAGTTATTATTTTGAGATTTGTTTTCACATGGCAGATCTCAGTTCTTTATTTCGTATGCACTTATTTCTGAATATTATTACATTTTAGTTAGTCGAGAGTTTTTAGGTACTGCTTTGGATGTGTCACATGTGACGGTAAATAATGTCAAAAATGGATTCAAACGTGGATGATATCGACCCCAAAAAATTATTGATTCGTCATCCGTCCAAAATAAATGCGAAACATTGCAGTCTGCAATTCGACGTACTTACTATTTATATATGTGGTGAAAGTAAATTGCTTTTTAAGGCCCTTTTCATAATCAATTTTGAGTATTATAATTAAATTAAAAATTATTTCTGTGTTGTGCTTTCAAAGCTGTTTTCTTATTATAATAATTGTTGTAATCAATTAATATATTAATTGTTGTAATCAATCATTATTATTGTAAGGAATTATAATTAAAAATCTGATGTGGCCAAAACCAAACCTCCCGCTATTTAATTTTTATTAATTTAAATATATATATACTTACATATTTAGTTATTGCGGAAACTGTATTAAGATCCATTCCATATAACTAGGGTTCTATTTACTATTTTCTTTTTAAAACGTTACTGTTATTAATTTGAAATGATTAGTTCTTTGACAGTGACATTTATCTGTCAGTTACATACATTTAAGATATGAACTGTGTAACCAAGGAGATTTGCTTGTTTAAAGTGTAGGCTCCGGGATTAAATTTATAGATAATTTTATGAATTTATCCATAAAATATATAGAAAAAGTATTAATGCAAATCTGTTGAAAATTTAATAATCTTTAATATAATAACATTAATCTCGAAAAAATAACAATTAAAGGTATTTTTCGAAGAAAAACTATTTTGAGCTTCTAGTAAAGTGACATTTCCGGTTATCCGATTTACACCAAAATCTAATGGGCTCTTTCCATTACAGATAAAATACAAGGTTTCAAAATTTTCTGAATGATAGACATCATCGTGAAAATGTTAAAATTGGATTGTAGGGACCTTAAAACGTGGTCATTTACCAAAATCTCGATATGCGATATTTAGCACGATCCCTATATCTCCCTTACCAAGGGTAGCGGAAGGTAAAAATGATTTCTGTGTTGTGCTTTCAAAGCTGTTTTCGTATATTATATTTATTGTTGTAATCAATTAATGTATTAATTATTGTAATCAAACCTTATGAACTATAATTAAAAAGAAAATAATTTTCATTACATACCGTTCATATTATTTCTAATTTAAAGTCCATAAACGATGATCGGATCATAATGAGGGCATAATGAACTATTATGCCCTCATATAATGCCACGGTTGTTATAGATATATTTATATCGTATCCTAGCAATAAACAGTTCATAATACTTTAGTGAGACATAAAACTTATTAAATCATAGAAATAGTGCAAATACTAAGTAATAAATAAATACAACTCATATTTGGTCCAATTATCGACAACTTTAAATTTTGCAGAGCAGTAAAATTTTGAAAAGTGCTCAATTTGAAAAAGCCTGTTCATATCGGGTGATTCAATAACCGTTGTCGGTCGGTGGACGGCGCGACGCGCAACAAACGAAATAATAATGAAACGCGGGCTTTTTATTTAACTATTGCATATATCCTGCTGACGGATGCGTCGATTTATGCCCCGCTGTGGCTATGGACCAGCCTCAAATATAATGGAGGTGATACCAATAACGCATCACGTGAAACTGTAATGTCCAGCTAATACCAGTTATTAGCCAATTGTTTATTGCCGTTTTTTGTTTGTTTGTTTACGGCAGGGGAGGGGAAGACTATATTATAACAGGGGTAAATGCAACGTGATGTACATATTACTACTGGATGCTGATGGTGATGGTGATTGCGCACTTTATCACCTACTGATTGCAAAGATAAATATAGGGATCATCAGGGGTTTTTTACCTCGTTGGGGGTATAATCTGCACCCTATGCATCATATATGTAACTATTTAAAAATATATATAATAAAATATATCATCACGGCATATTACCCATTGCTGGGTGTGCCAATCTGCTTTGTTCGCAGAAATATCATCAACCAAAAAATAATCACTCTCTCTTTCAACAACACTCTTACTAACCTGACATCATAGGTACAACATACATTTCTCACTCTTAACATATTAATGGTGCTATTCTGTAACTTTGCTCTGTAAGGCTGTAACTCTATAGACTCTATAAGCTATAGAGCTCTGTAAGACGACAGCTTACAGAGTAGTAAAATTACCTATTCTGTAACTCCCTCTATAACAAGTCACGCTACAGAGTTATTCTTATAGAATGCCTAACTTCATTCCTGTCTAGCTGTCAAATATGCTACAGTATATTTGACAGTAATTTTGTAGGCATTCTAAAATATATGAAATAGAAACGATTGGTATATAAATAATACACTATAAAATGGTAGGTATGTTGGTTCAAAGATACATATTCCATAATATGTAGATGAATAAGCAATAGATTCCATCTCGATTTTTTTTATTATTATTAATTTCTATAAATACATCAAATGGACCTTTCCAATTTAACGGCTATCTCTTTCTATCGCTGCAAATAGTAAGAAAATGGCGCGAACAACTGCCAGTTGAGCTGTCAAATGAAACGTCAAAAATATTGCAGTCATTAAAATACCTGTATTCTCGGTGAAAATTTGCATCGTTAGACATTTTACCTTCAATAAAAGCTTTTGTAACTTATTTCGATAAGATTTTTTAAAGTTATCCGAGATATTCTCACATTTTACGTCTAAATGTTTTAGAATCAAACGTCATAGATCTCAGTTGTTCTTACTATGCGCAGATCCCCATTGCGCATATCTTCTATCTCTTTAAATTGGAAAGGTCCATTTACACATATGTAATATATAGGTTTATGATTAAATGAAATATATAATTATTGAATCAAAATACGTTATGTTTTGATTTTTACAGGTAATCAATGTTTACCTCTCGCTAAGAGAGGTATTGTATTCATGCTAAAAATCGCATATCCAGATTTTAATGAATAAGCACGTTTTAAGGTCCCTAGTATCCGATTATAACATTTTTACGATGATGTCCGTATGTGTGTGTGTGTGTGTGTGTGTGTGTGTGTGTGTGTGTGTGGGGATGTGTGTGTGTGTGTGTGTGTGTGTGTGTGTGTGTGTGTGTGTGTGTGGATGTTGGATTCACTATATCTCAAATACTATGAGACTTAAGACATTTTTAACTACGGATTCCTCAATCTAACAATAATGGGAAGAGTCCAGTCAGTTTTGGTAACAATTGGACAACCGGAAGTAGTAGTTACAAGAAAAAAATCGTCTAAATATTATTTATCGAAAATTTATGTAAATACTTATATTAAAGAACGTTAAATTCTTTATTCGATAAATATAAATTCATTATTATATCTAAGAAAGGCATATAAAATAATTTGATGTAAAAAATCTCAGATCAAACTACTACAAGGCAAGAAATTCAAATGTTTGTAATTGACACATACATGTCACTGTCAAAAATATTTGTATGCCTCTGTCAACAATATTTGTATATTATTATGAAGATTATGAAAATAAAAAAAAGTCAACAACGCAAAAGAATATACGTAAAAAAGAATATAAAAGGAATTTGCGAAAAAATGACGAATATAAAGAAAAAGAAAAGGAAAGTAGAAAAAGAAAATTTCAGGATATTGAATATAAAGAAAATGTAAGTATTGTACATAATTTATTTTAAAATATCCCATAGATTTTGCAAATATATGTGAGAATTATTTTGTAGTGAAACATGAATATATGTATTTGTATTTAAAAATATTTTTCGTTTAATGCGTACAACCAGGTAAAATATCTGGCGAGAGGTTATGTGTTGGCCACATCAGATTTTTGTATTTGTTGTAATCAATGCTTGTCATTGTTAATAATTTTTTTATCTCCTGTGTTTTAATTTTTGTAATCTATTCCCCTCGCTAGTGTGGGCTATTAATATTAATTAGGAAGTCATCATTTAATGACTGTTTCAATTATCTATGAAACTGTAAACAGTTCTATATCATTAATTTGTTTTTGTACTCGTACTTGTACAAGTAGATAGGGTTTTCTTCAAATCATCTTGACTGGCGGGAACTGCCCTTATTGCCTTTAGCTTTGAACCTATAATTATGACAAATTCTTATAGCTATTTAAAATTATTCAACTTGATATTAAAGAAAAAAAGTCACTTTAATTAAAGTTTTACAATGAGTTTGTTTAAAAACATTTCTTAATTAGTAATGTAATTCAATATCTGGTACACTGATCTGAATGGATTTTGATAAGTCTGGAGAAACCTTCTCAATTTCCATGATAAAATATTTTTTAAAATATAAATTTCCATAAGAATTGGTAGGATGTATAATTACCTTCTATGTTTTTCATTTAATAATAGATATAATAAAAATTGTTAACTTTTGCTTTTAATTTCCATATTTGTTTAATTTTATATATATATATATATATATATATATATATATATATATATATATATATATTTGCTTACATCCTGTAACGTTGGTTACTTACAGAGCCTATAGAGCTTATAGAACGGTACAGACTAGCATCATAAAGTGACCGATTTTCGGTAACGAAATACCGCAACCGGACCACAATAATAGTTACGAATCAATCATCCTTCGCCACACATTCCTGTCTAAGCACACTTCTTTCGCCTCGGCCACATTCATAATCGCATTCATACACGCTCTTCTTCTCTTCCCACTCGGAAACTTTCTCTCTTTTAGTACCTTATCAATCGCATCCATCCACTTACACACTGGATGGTCACGCAATCGAACACCCTCAATTTCACCAAGATATATACGCTTTACAAGCCGTTCACTCTTCATTCTCTCCACATGACCAAACCATCTCAACTGGCTCATTCCTACTCTCTTAACAAACAACATTCTTCCTAACCATACATTCATCATACACCAAATTATTCCTCACGCGATCTCGTCTTACATATCCACATACTCCACGTAAATACCTCATTTCCACGGCAGTTACTCTCTTTTTATGCTTTCCCGTCCAAGCCCAACATTCGCTTCCATACATCAAAGCAGGCACTAGCACTCCATTATACACACTTAAACGAGCTTCTCTAGATACGTTTACGTTTCGAGCAAACGTACTCAGAGCACCCATTACCTTACACTCCGCACTCACTCTCCTTTCAATTTCTCTATCAATTCGACCATCCCTTGACATCATGCTACCCAAATATATAAACTCATTCACTTGCTCCAGTTTCAATCCATCCACCAACACATTGCACACAGTCAGCAATTTACTCCTTTCAAATACTAAACACCTTGGATTTATCAACATTCATCTTCAGATTAATACTTCTTCCAACTACATGTATTCTCTGTATCATTCTTCTGAGTTGCTCTTCATATTCACCTAAATCAACTAGATCATCCGCATACGCTAACGCAGGTACAATACTTTCACCAATTTGTACACCATCCATTTCACTCAATGCTCTCCGCAACAACACATCCATATACAAGTTAAACAACCACGGAGACATACCACCGCACTGTTTCACACCAACATTTATACGAAACCAATCACTCACCCTACCATCTAATCTTACAGCAGCCTCACTACCCTCATATAATGCACGAATCGCTCCCAGCAAATTTCCATTCACGCCGTACTCCCTGGATACATCCCACAAAGTATCTCGAAGAACACTATCATACGCCTTTTTTAGATCAAGAAAGCCACAGACAAGTGACTTCTCAACAATCGTACGAAGAGCAAACCTCCCCAAATTTTCCCCCCTTTCCGTTTGGGCTAAGCCGCCCCTGCATAGCGTCCGTCTAGTAATTGCTTTATTGCCCGGAATGGTAGAACCGGCACAGAATCTTAATTATTATTTCGTAAGTTCGAATTTTCTCTAACTAATTTCTACGACATTACCCAATAACCGTTTCTCCGATGCTCCCGCATCATTCGCCGCCACTGTCACAGATCAATGGGGCGGGGGAAGAAATATTAGGTTGAGAGGGGTCTTTCTCTACCCTAAGAACAGAGAATAAAAATTGATAGAATGATAGAAAGTTTAGTTTAGTTCTTATACTTGTATGATGTTATTAGTTGTTTTGTTTAATAGTTTATTATTTTTATATAATTGCCGACCGAGATTCTGCGTTCGAATTCCAGATAGGGTATGGATGTTTATGAGTATGTATCTTCATTAATAAGTATAATTTCAGTATAATTTTTAAGAAAAACATCTGATGTGGCCAGCATATTACCTCCGTACAAATTCCATGTAGGTAGAAGTTTCTTGGAAAAAAAAGAAAATCCTTTAAAATTTTAAACATCTGCAAATCGGTTTAGATGTCAATTTTGCATCTAAAATTTTGTAGATGAATTTGTAGGAAATCGTTGAGGAAAAATATTTATAAATCATCGTTAGTTTCTTTAGATGCCACAACGAATCTAAACTGGTATAAATAGTAAAACATATTATACTAAGTATTAAATACCTAATATTCTTACTTTTTGAGTAATTTAAATTTCTATCATTAATTCTGGTTAACTATTTTTACCTCCCGCTACCCTTGGTAAGGGAGGTATTGGGATCGTGCTAAAAATCGCATATCGAGATTTTGGTAAATGGCCACGTTTTAAAATCCGTAGAATCCAATTTTAACATTTTCACGATAATGTCTATGTGTATGTGTGTGTGTATGAGTATGTGTATGTGGATGTGTTTGTGGATGTGTATGTGTTTGTGTATATATATATATATATATATATATATATATATATATATATATATATATATATATATATATATATATATATATATATTTATTTGTGTATGTGTGTGGGTTTGTGTGTATATTTGTGTGTATGTTTGTGTGTGTGTATGTGTGCGTGCGTGCGTGTGTGTGTGTGGGTGTGTGTGTGTGTGTATGTGTGTGTGTGTGTGTGTGTGTGTGTGTGTGTGTGTGTGTGTGTAAGTGTGTGTGTGTGTGTATGTGTGTGTGTGTGTGTGTATGTGTGTGTGTGTGGATCCTTCACTTTAACTCAAATACTATCATTCAGAAAATTTTGAAACCTTATATTTTTACCTTATTCTAATATGGGAAGAGACCATTAGAGTTTGGTGTATATCAGATAACCGGAAATGGCATTTTACTTGAAGCTCAAAATATATTTTATACAGATTTGTATAAATACTTTTTCTATATATTTTATGGATAAATTTATAAAATTATCTATAATTTTAATCCCGGAGCCTACGTTTTAAACAAGCAAATTTCTTGGTTACACAGTTCATATTTAAAATGTATGCTTTGAATGTATGTAACTGACAAATAAATGTCATTGTCAAAGAACTAATCATTTCAAATTAATAATAGTAATGTTTTAAAAAGAAAATAGTAAATAGAATCATAGTTATATGGAATGGATCTTAATACAGTTTCCGCAATAACTAAATATGTAAGTATGTATATTTAAATTAATAAAAATTAAATAGCGGGAGGTTTGGTGTTGGCCACATCTGATTTTTTGACATAACTCTTTCAGAGTTCGTCTAGGTAGAAAATATAAGAACCCTTTTATGTAAAAACAATTAGGAATTTAAGTCTTATAAAATTTTGATTTCAAGAAAATGGCCAAAAATTTATTTACTTCAGCTTGCCACCATTTATTACCACAATAAACTCTTTGCCGACTGGCCTATTATTGTAGATATTTATTAAATGAAATTGAAAATCTTATTTTTGAACATGGTTTATAAATATATAGTAATATTATAATTTTTTACAGCTGACATTACATTAATTTTATGCTCGTATAACACAAAAATTTAAGTTTAAATTTGTTTCAACAATACTGTACTTATCTATTGTTCTGATATGACAGGACAGCGAACATTTCATTTGATTCATCCATGATGGCTTGAGCTTGGAACAATAGTGCGTGACAGTATTAATTATACTTATTAAATAATGTAAAGTTGTCATCGTCACTTAGCGGATATGTTGATGAATTATTTGTTATTGCACATCAGTTTGTTGTGTACATAAGTCTCGCACTCAAAATACATTGTATTAAAACGGGACGTTGACAGGTGACGCACCGCAATTCAAAACGTCAAATGCAACGACGTAGCCAATACCAAGCAGAAATTAATTATTATTGTTACTCCGAATCTATATACACGTCAATAATTCCAAACCATGCATCATTCACAGCGTTAAATATCAACAAAATATATAAATATGTCAGTATAGTCTTTCAAAAGTTTCAACAGTTCCTGGTACTTCATCATCTAATGGGGTCTTTTACCTTAGTACATTACATAAGCATACCAATTTTCATAATTTTTGAACAACCCATTATTGGGTATGAGGATGGCGTGGTTTAAAAAAGGGTGGAAATTTTAAAAAAATTAAAAATTCTGTAAATCTGTATTTAAGTAGTTTGAAGGGTGTAGATTTAAGATTTTAAAACCACAGGTCGATATCTCTTTTCGTGTCCGAGATATTCGCCCTCAAAACTTTGCTCAAAAATGCCCATTTTTGGGTCGTATCCCAAAAATGGTCAATTATACACCGCTGGCGATATCACCATTAGATTCTACGAGCAAAATTACATAAACATACCAATTTTCATAATTTTTGAACAACTATTACAATCTCCAGAAGGAAAAGTCTGAAAATGGCCAAAAATCGCAAAAAATCTAAGGTGTACCCCTTGCGATTTTTTTTAGTTTTTGACTATTCTAAAGAATGTTTAATAATAAATTTATCCGTTGGAATATTTTGATGAAAATTGGTATACTTATGGTTTTTGGTACGAGGAATTTACTGGTGAGGTCGTTGAAGGTGTACCGCATACCCATTTTTGGGTATGAGGGTGGTGTGGTTTAAAAAAGGATGGAAATTTTAAAAAAATAAACTTCTGTAAATCTGTATTTAAGTAATTTGAAGGGTGTAGATTTAAGATTTTAAAACCACAGGTCGATATCTCTTTTCTTTTTCGAGATATTCGTCCTCAAAACTTTGCTCAAAAATGCCCATTTTTGGGTCGTATCCCAAAAATGGTCTATTATACACCGCTGGCGATATCACCATTAGATTCTACGAGCAAAATTACATAAGCATACGAATTTTCATAATTTTTGAACAACTATTATACAATCTCCAGAAGGAAAAGTCTGAAAATGGCCAAAAATCGCAAAAAATCTAAGGTGTACCCCTTGCGATATTTTCAGTTTTTGACGATTTTGAAGAATGTTTAATAATAAATGTATCCGTTGGAATATTTTGATGAAAATTGGTATACTTATGGATTTTGGTACGAGGAATTTATTGGTGAGGTCGTTGAAGGTGTACCGCACACCCGTTTTTGGGTATGAGAGTGGTGTGATTTAAAAAAGGGTGGAAATTTAAAAAAAATTAAAAATTCTGTAAATCTGTATTTAAATAGTTTGAAGGGTGTAGATTTAAGATTTTAAAACCACAGGTCGATATCTCTTTTCGTGTCCGAGATATTCGTCCTCAAAACTTTGCTCAAAAATGCCTATTTTTGGGTCGTATCCCAAAAATGGTCAATGATACACCGCTGGCGATATCACCATTAGATTCTACGAGCAAAATTACATAAACATACCAATTTTCATAATTTTTGAACAACTGTTACAATCTCCAGAAGGAAAAGTCTGAAAATAGCCAAAAATCGCAAAAAATCTAAGGTGTACCCCTTGAGATTTTTTCAGTTTTTGACGATTTTAAAAAATGTTTAATAATAAATGTATCCGTTGGAATATTTAGATGAAAATTGGTATACTTATGGTTTTTGGTACGAGGAATTTACTGGTAAGGTCGTTGAAGGTGTACCGCACACCCATTTTTGGGTATGAGGTACAAAAAAGGGTCGAAATTTTAAAAAAATTAAAATTCTGAAAATTTGTGTTTGATTAGTTTGAAGGGTATAGATTTGAGATTTTAAAACCACAGGTCGTTATCTCTTTCGAGATATTTGATATTTTTTACAAAAAAGTGAATACACCCTTTCTCTCGCTTATTATTGCAGATACACATATTTATTATTGAATTGGATCATTTATTTTAAAACTAGCGGTAGAATGACGGTACGGTAACGGTAATAACGGTATGTCAATTAAACGAGGCATTTACACTAGACGGTACAACGATGGTACGAACATAATAAAATACCATGACAATATAGTTTTGTCTTTTATATATTATGACAGTTTGTGGTGCATACATCAAAAGTAGAAAATATCGTGCAATGTTTAAAAATTTCACAAATACCGACTTGGCTATAACTGTCCTTACTCTTGTCAAAGAAGAAAATGAAGAAAATCCAGAAAGTTTTACAAAACGAAACTATTTTTTATGTACTTTCTGTAATAATCTGTAGTGTATATTTCACGTTTTTGTTATAAACAGAATTTTTGTTTAATAAATGATAAATGTATATGTATAATCATTTCTCATTTCTAGCTCATTTCGACTACATTTTGGTTTAACTAAAAGATGAAAAAGTCAAAAACATGTCAAATGTCAATCAGTTACTAGCATATGTTTACTTTCACTCGGCTGATTTTGGCATGAACGTCAACTTGAAGTGCACCTACTCTTCAAACGCGACCTTCCACTCCCCCTTGCATGGAAATACTACGCTGTTACTAATCGCTAATGTAAATCAGTAAATATGACTGGGGCGTCATCGTACCGTCATCGTACTGAGAATGTAGATGTAAATGGGTCCATTAAAATACATTGGACCAAGAAGTATCGTACCGTTATTGTACCGTCATTGTACCGCTAATGTAAATCAAGCCTAACACTCTATGTGAAAGTCTCTATATGTCTCTCCATGTACTAACTAACTAACTAACTTCCGAGCATAGCTGCGTCCCTTTTATACAGCTGCCATTAACTTCCATAGAGCTCTAGAATATTCGACCTCATAATAACAATGAACACAAAAGGTTCAGGCGACCGGAAGTAATTAAACACGTCGCGATTGGTTTGTTTACGTAGCCCGGCTGCTAGCGCAATTGCGTCATCGCTATAAATAAAGACACTAGATAAATTACACCATTTTGGAGCCAATTAAATAATTCAATATCAGTGGTACAGTATTATTTATCATAGAAATTATACATAATGACGGGTTGTTCTGCTCCAAATTGTGCAAATCATTGGAGAAATGGTTATAATTTTTACAGGTACTTACGCAATACATATATTTTTCTCTAACCTCAAAAATCTTAACGAACCGTATTTTATTTTGTTTTATTATTTTAAATAAATCAATTTGGCAAATATGGAAGTTATATTTTATTATGTAAAATAGTTACTACATAAACTTATAAGAAATGCACTTTTATTTCAAAATTTATTGCTTTCATTTTGGCACCAATATGGCAGTATATTATGTAATAAGTTTTATAAACATCGTTTTAGTAACGAGTTTATAAAACGTAATGATTATTTAAAATTTATTATATTTTAAATTTATTTTTAGAAGCAATTATTAAATGATGACAAGAGACAGTGGATAGTACTTCGGATTTTCTAATAGACCAGAAAAGTTAGGTTAGAATTTGCCTTTGGCGCGAGTCCATAGTTTGAATTCCCTAGTATAGGTTTCATATAGGAGTTTAATTTTACAGACAAAAAAGATATTTTAGAAAAAGAAATGAAGCAGCTCTTGCTAAGAATTCGATAGTTTGTTTATTCAGTAATAGATTGCAACAGTTTAAACATGTAGAAAAGGTAAAGTAAGAAAATTATTAGAAATTAAAATGCTTGGTGCAAGCAAGGATACCGTATGTCGTGATCCACCAGTAAATAGGACAGCATAATAGAAGATGAAGCATGCACGATCAAACTAAGACATACGTTCATTGAATTTTGTAGTGTTGTATTATTATTTAAATAATTATAAATTGTGCAGAGTTCATGTGAATATTATTGTACGAATCTGGAGATAAAGGATCGGTCTAGATGCTACATTAAAGCTTTGCATAAGAAATTAACTTTTATGAGATTCTTCGGCCTTTAAAGTTGAGCAAAAATTTCCTTGGTAAGAAATACACGGGGATTGAAATTATGTTCTCAGCGTTATGAACTGAGTTTGAATTTCGCGCCTAAGTTTGACCGTTACACTTTTCTGGTCTATAGACAGTTCTACGGAATTTGTTGTCGTACTTTTTATTTCACAAAAATCTTAATTCAGCTGGTCTGGACTACATAACATAATTTTTTGTTAAAACAAATCTCCCTTGTTTTTATATCTTCCATGTATCTTATGATATATTTATCTCTCCATATTTTTCGTTCCTCTTATTTCCCTAATCCTAATTGACACTATATTACTCGCGGGCCATTTCTTTTTCCTTGCTTATTCTATGTCCATCTCCAGACAACGTAGAGGGCACTAGTCGTAAGAGACGGAGGAAGCCAGAGACATATTTACAGCTTGCTTCCTTCCGGCCTAGCAAGCAGTCTCTAGGACTAGTCCTGGACTCACTGCGTGGACTTGGACTCGTGGACTTGTCTTACATGGAGACGGGAATGTGATTGGTGGATGCGAAACAGGCCAGGATTATGGAAAATTTGAGGAGAGAAAAATTTGAGTTATAAAACAATAAGTAAATTTATTTAAATAATTTGATGTGGCTAACACATTACCTTTCGTCAATTTATATAAATTCCATACAAAAAGTATGGGGACGGGGACCGATTCTAATGAGGTGTTGCAAAAAAATTAACATGCCTTTTTTCTTCTGAAATTCGAATAAGGACGTTCTACAGTATTATTAAATATGATGTTCTGTTCAAATTTCTATATACATAAATATATATATATATATATATATATATATATATATATATATATATATAAAATAGTAAGTCGAACTTCGATAACTCTTTTTTTGGATAACTCGAATCAAACTGGTTGGCAATAGCGCCAAGAGTGAGAATTATGGGTGATTTTTACTTGATTACTCGAACTTCGATTACTCGAATATCTTTATAATTCGAACAGAATATTTGGCGCCAGCTTCAATAAGTCGAAGTCTGGGGGAAATCCCCTAATTACGTGATTTTGTAACAGGTGTTTTTATAAATATAAATGATTTATATACGTGGATGACGATATTGTTACTTCGGAGTTTCCCATATTGTCGAGCTCTACAAATCTGAATCCGAATCTGTGGAGCTCGACAATACTGATGACAGCGAAAGTGATATGATGGAGGATGATTTGCAGCAACCACCTTCAAACAAGTTGGTTGAAAATTCGTTGAGCGTTTTGCGTTCGTATTTAAAAACCAATGAACATACAACCGATTCCCTTTATAATGGTTTAAATAACATTGAAGCTTTTTTATTGAAAATCAAAATAAAAAATTCTCAGTTACAAATAACTGACTTTTTTACACTAAAATAATGTTTATAACTTTGATCTGTATACATATATCAATCTGTATATATCATAAGGTAAGTGATTTTTACTCAAATAAATACATACATACATAAATAATATGGTTCATACTTTAGATTTAAAGACTTTTGCCGCATATTATGTAATGACTCCATTCACACTTCAGAATTTAGGGTCTTTAAATCCAAATTATAAAGCTAAATATTGCAAGGTCCAAACTTTAGGTTTATGATTTAGTTTGACGTCACAAACTTCACCAATGAGAACGAGTCTGAAATGATATAGATATATACACATCTTTATTTACACTCTTAGAAACAGATAGGGAAAATAACACGCACGAAAATCTATTATCCTAGTCCCAGCAGGTCCACTATGATATTCTAGACATATTGTCTAAAATATAAAAAGTCAACATTTTACTAGCCAATATGACAAAAAGATGACTATATGATTCTAGACATTTTTTACTATTTAATCATTGTAAAATTCTTTACTTGAATCATAGTCATTTTGTCTTGTTTAAAGTAGATATTTTTACAATTTAGCTTGTAAATAATTTACTGGATTTAAAGTCAATATTTACTCTTTCGAAATTGTCACTTTTACTTTGTAGAATGTCATTTTGACTATTTTAATTTTGCCCTTTTATCTATGTTATTATATGTTTTACCATATTGACTGTTAAAAAACTGTCAATTTGACTATGATTCTATTTTATTTAACTAGAGATTTTTGTCACAGGGTACAAATATAAAACAGATATATATGCATTTTTTTATTTTAATAAAAATAATCGTACATTCCATAAATAACATATAATATATCATACGTTTAAAAAACTTTTATAAAAAATCAATTATAAACTACTAAGTTATATATTATAATTATCATCTAATAATACCGTATAAGAATACAATTTGTAAAAATGAATAAAATGGTACTAGGTTGGGATCAAAATGTGCTCCAAATACCGTATGAGACATGAACAATTGGTGAAAAGCACTTACAGTATTTGATGTACGACAGTCAATAAACCTTTTATCAATGCAAATTAAATACTGATCTATTGCTCCTTTAGTTGGCCCACGGGCAATCAGAACGGGTTGTTTTGGCTTTTTTTATTGAGAACATCTGTCATTGAAAGTCCAGTCTAAAAATATTATATTTTTTATATAACAAACGTTCCATCCAACAGTGTAATGAAATATCTATGTACCTTGTGGAATATAATTAGCCGATCTACACTGGACTGGATTGTGTGTTGCACTTGCACCACCTCGCGCTGTTGGTGGCAATAAAAATAATAGAGGTATAAACCCTTTTGTATAAAGATTCCAGTCTGAAAATATTGTAATAATTACTAACTATAAAAATCACAACATAATGACAAATTACCAGAAGTTAATTCAGAATTTGGGTCCATTTTATCCACTAAAATACATGCGACACAGGAGCACAGTGTACTGATCATCAAATAAAAATAAAGTGAAAACCAGGCTCGTTCACACTAGATTAAATTTGTCTAGGTACACTTGTAAAATTTACTAGGGTTGATAGTATAATTTAAACTCGTTCAAACTTGTTTTATTTAATGACTTTGGTAACCAGTGCAGCATACTATACTTTCAGTAAACTTTACATTAAATTTTAGTCAATTGAAATTTTTACTGTTTTTAAAGACAAATTGACATTGTACAAATGTTTTATTACGTATTACTAGGTAACATGTTAAAATGATATTACAAAAAGTAAAATCAATTTTTACTTATTTATACTTAGTTAGAATAACATTAGAAACTAGTAAATAAAGCTTGACTAGCGACATAGAATTCAGCAATTTCTAAGAGTGTAGTATCCACTTGGTGGATTCGGCTTTTTAAACAAATGCAAGAACATGTAGACTGTAATAACTTAATTGCTGAAATATAACCAATAATGCCAAGCGAATGACAGTTTCACGGCGCACAGGTATCTTAATGAGTACTGCTCTACCGATATTTTAATCTTGTTTTTGAAGCATTTACACAGATGTCTGTAAATATCAAAACTAATTTTCAGGTAATTTAAACTTACATTTATGAATAAGTTACTTAAACCTAAACATAAACCATAAACCTAATTTTCATTTGCAAATGCACCTTTATTCTTTCGATTACAGCAAAGAAAAAAAATCTGATGTGGCCAGCACATTACCTTCCGTCAGTTCTATGTATTTTGTACAAATTTCATACGGAAAGTTCCTTGCTAAATTAAATATTCTATTTCTTGTACATTACCTTCCGGCAGTTGCATGTATTTTATGCAAATTTCATACAGAAAATTATTATTTTGTGACGGTTGCTATATACAGTATAATGTATCTGCAGAAATAAAAGATTTATTATTAAATTAAATATTCTATTTCTTGTACATTACCTTAAAGCAGTTGTATGTATTTTATACAAATTCCATACAGAAAGCAAAAGATCCTATATTTCCAGTAAAAATTATGGCAAACACACTATGTCAATTTCACTTGACACTGACATCTTTCAATCAGAATTTTCTTAATATAGTAGCTGTTTTCATAGCTATAGCTACTTTATGAAATTTAATTTCTTTATAATTTTTTAACTCTATATCCATTTAATATTAAGTATAAAATGCAGTCAAATCGTATAGAGAATAAAATATTCTTTAATATTTATAATAACATCAAATGTGAAAAAATTATATTTGACATAGTTTTTTCAAGAAAAACTGTTAAAATCTTTAAATTATGGTACTTCCGGTTGACCAATTGTAACCAAAATCTAATCAGCTCTTCATATGGATGTAACGAAGAAGTATACGAAAAAATTATAATTTTTGTAACTGTAGTATTAGAGTTATCGCAGACGAAAATTTTGTTACACACACACACAGACACACACACATCCACACACACACACACACACACACACACACACACACACACACACACACACACACACACACACACACACACACACACACACACACACACACACACACACACACACACACACACACACACACACACACACACACACACACACACACATACAGACATCATCGTAAAAATAGTAAATTCGTATTCTAGGGACCCTAAAACGTGCTTATTGATTAAAAACTCATCATCGAATTTTTTGACCAAAGACAATACCTTCCTTACCTAAAGGTGACGGAAGGTAAAAAACTGTGCAACACCTCATTCATTTTAGAGACTTGTCTCAGTTGATGACGACATATTGTTCCCATGGTTTTGTTATAAGGCGCCGGCAGACACGTGACTCGGGCGTCCTTGACTTACTTGGAATCAGCTAATTTGTGTGCGCTTGTCATTTTGACAA
This sequence comes from Harpalus rubripes, assembly GCA_963082715.1. Lineage (NCBI taxonomy): Eukaryota > Metazoa > Arthropoda > Insecta > Coleoptera > Carabidae > Harpalus > Harpalus rubripes. The sequence goes on from OY720465.1 coordinate 7,297,544, forward strand.
GAACAGTGTCACTTTGACAAGACCAATATTTTGACTTATTTTGATTTTGAACTACTAAAATATTATTAATGTACAATTTTCAGGCAGTAAAACACATGAAATTAAAAATAATAACTTCTCGACAGTTCAAAATTAAAATAAGTCAAAACATTGGTCTTGTCAAAGTGACATTGTTCTTGTCAAAATGACAAGCGCACACAAATCAGCTGATTCCCAGCACGTCAAGGACGCTCGAGTCACGTGTCTGATCGCGTCTTATAGGGATCAAATAGGGATTTAATTTTCTAGCTTGGTATAAGGTGGCGTATGACAGGACTTTGTCATGTTTGACATTTTGAAAATTTTATTTACTTATATGCTTCCCTCAAACCACAGTTTCGTTCATTCATGTTTTTGGTCGAAAACTTATGTGACACATGTTAATTCTAGATTGTTGGAATATTTTTCCAATTAATACATTTTTTCCGTGAATGACATATTTAGGTTATTGTCCATTTTGTGTTATAGAAGTTGTTTGTAAGATTGGAAGAAGGCGTGTATCTTGTATTCATATTTCCATCTCCATCTCCATGCCGAAGGCGTGTGCGTTAAAAGTTGCGGTTGGAAAGTTTTGTTGCTGGATAATTTAGTGCATTTTTAGATAATAAAATATAAAGCCTGGATGATCGGTATCACATTTCCATTTGCCTATAAGTTATCGGGTGGGATTTTTTGCGGTACGCGGCTGTTTTCAATAGTGAATCCGGAGAATCAATGAACCATAATGAAGACCATAAATAAAGAGTAAATGGCTACGAGCGGACAGGCGAGGATTTTATGAACATCCCAGGAAACAATATGACAACACGTAAATTACGAAATTAGACAGAGAGGAAAGAGTTATTTTGAAATGTGTACGCGGTATTGATTCCGCGCGATTGAAATGCCGGTACGATCAGGGATGGACAAAACTATGTACCAACACGACAACAACAACCAAGAGGTAACAACAACAAAAGCTGAACATATACCTTCTTGCCCAGAATGTAAAGATCATCTATTTATTTTTTCACTACGAAAATAATAGTTGCCGCAAGACCAAGACCAGTCTTGGTTTTGTCTCGTCTCGTGTTGGTCTTGTCGAGACAGGTGCATAATTTTAGTCTCGACTGAAAAGTTGAGACGAGATGAGACCACTATCGAGTCTTGTCGAGAAAGTCTTGGAGTCTCGACAAGACTCTCGACTTCAGTTTGTAGGTATTTTTGGAATATATTTACTAATGCCCGGTTTTATAAACATCGAATAAACTGCTGAGTTATTACTTTGAAAGTAAATTTAATCGACAAGTAAAGTCTGTTTTATAAAACAAGTTACAGAGTAAAATAACTACTTGCAGAGTAAATATTTTATCCTAGTGATTTACCGACAGAGACATGACATCTGTCATTATTTTGTGATTTTTGCATATAAATATTTTAATATTTTCTATAATTATATACATTTAATATTGTTTTTCACTATATTAAGAATCTATAGACCAGAGGGGTAATAAAATTATATATGTTTTTATGAATTTGCAACTACAACTTTAACTGGGGACAAGGAAAAGAGCCTCCATGAAGAGATGAAGAGTGTGTGAATACCGTAGTACACTTTGGCTACGGTTTCTTATACCGGCTAATCTTTCGACTACTGGAGCATAAGAGAGATTGATAAAACTAGGATATATCATTACTAGACGGTATCCCTTAAAACCACTACTGACGATAATGTTAATCTCCAAATGAAGAGGATCTATTCCAAGCCATGTTCCGCAGAATGTTTTAATAATACTGTATTCTATATGTTCCTAACACGAAATAAATCCAAAAGTCAAAATAGAAAATAAAGTGTGTCATAAAGTGCCAGGTGTCAACTAACATGGAAAACAGAGAACGGGAAAAAAATTACACAGAAATAGACAAAGCAAATATATTGGATATAAATAAATAAATGTAATAATAATGCAAGAGATGAAATTTATAATGAATTTAATTTAATTAATGTTGATGTGTCAAATTTATTCTACAGAATAAAATTTACTTCCTCGAAAATCGGTGGAGTAATTTATTCTGTAGATTTACTTAGCTAGAATATTTATTCTTGCTTTATAAAACGAAAATCTCTGAAATAAACTATTTTACTTTAAGAGTAAATTTTACTTTGCTAGTAATTTACTTATCCATCTTTTATAAAACTGGCCATAAAAGTGCTTCACAACCGAAGAGTAACGCTATAAATATTGTTTGAAAATTAGTAAAAAGAAGAGAGATATAAATTTGTAACTATTTATTTTCATTGTGTTCCTAAAACATTCATTTATGTGAATATAAAAATTTGGATACTTTATTAGAAATTCACAAACTAGGTTTGAAACTTGGCTTAAATAGTAAATATTGCAAAATAAGCATTATACTCCTATTTATGATCTATACATAAAGAAATAATGAAATAAATGTGCATTAATTGCATAGATTTTGGTATATAATAGAATAATTCATAAATATAAATCGGAGAGATGAACTGACTTGTAGAGACCTGGGAAAAACACACTGCGAGGGACGTTGTATAAAAAATATACGTGACTTTGACAAAGAAAAGAAATGTTGAGGAAGGGAAAATAAGGACAGCGACACGCATTTTATTTACAACTAACTATTTACACTAAAAACAACAATATTAATATATGCAATATATTACAGTGGGTTAGAACACCCACACCATTATTAAAGACGCTGGTCGGCTAGTGCCCTGACAAATCTGGCTACAACCCTGATTCTAATAAAAATAAATGTGACTTCAAAAGCGTATTAAACCATCTTTTTCGGATTGTATCAAAGCCAACTGTAACGTCGATAACTAGTAATTTAACTACCTATCCTGAAAATAATAGGTTAAGAATAATTGAGAACATAATTAATAGATATTGAATCAAAATAAACAAATGATGATTTGTAATAAAAAATTTCATTTATTTTTTAATAATTTCCAATATTTTCACCTCAATAAATTAATAATTCGTCTTTTATTAATATTTAAAACAAAAAAAATGTAGACTTATTATATATCATTGAAAAGCTTATAAAATAAGCAAATAGACGAGACTATTTTCAACAAGAATGAGAACCATTTAAAAAATCATAAGTTTGTTTTATATCTCGAGAATTATTAAGCTTTCAAAAAATCTAATTACGCCATTTTATTCTATTTAAAAAACGGTAAAATTTTTGTAAAAACATTTGTTCTTTATCATAATAAATAAGATATGAGATATTTTCAAAATGAGCAAAAACGAGTTTTTGCCTGTATCTCAGAAACAAAAGAAGATCGAAAATTCCTGTGGTGACTATTAAACTTTTCTCGAAAAGTTGACCCTGTAATGTGCAAACGGTTTTGCTCTATCATTAATATTACCCGAGATACCTTTAAAAAACATCGAAAATGAGACACTCTGTACAACGGTGCTGTACAATAAAATTTTACCATTGAAACCCCTATGCTGCGTCGTCCAAGTCACCATCCTGTATACATATATATATATATATATATATATATATATATATATATATATATATATATATATATATATATATATATATATATATATATATATATATATGTACGTGTTGAAAATTCGTCACTATTTGAATTATAATAACAATTTTGTAGGATTTCAGTGAAAGGGGAAAAATATAGCTCGTTCTAGGTTATTTCATCAAGATTTCGGATTTTATTTTAATCCTTCATCAGGGTGCTGTAGAATTATACACAAATGTAACAAACTAGGTTATAAAGTAGTTAACATTTAGTTTGAAAACTTACAATAATGTACAGATTTTTTTAGATTTTCATGCACTATTATATCAAATTATAAACAATTTGTTGATTGACGCAGAGTCGAGAGTCTTGTCGAGACTTGAGACAAGACGAGACTGACTGGAAGTCTCGTCTCGACAAGCCCAAGGAAGTCGGACTTAGTCAAGACCAAGACAAGACCGACCTCAAGTCTCGTCTTGTGGCAACACTATAAAACAAACAAATGTCAAATATTCAAATAAAAAGCAGTGTTAACAGCTTATCTGTTGAGAATAATACGGCGATCATAATGATCCTGGCTTGAAAAAAAAAACTTTTTTCCAAAATTCTTCCTGAAAGTTTTCCAATTTCCACCGGATTTTTACTTCCTTGTACGAAGTAAAGGAAGTATTGTAATCGCGAAAAATTTCGGTTTTGAGATTTCAACGGAAATATCCATTTTGACCATCCCTGAATCCATTTTGACTAATTTCGTCGTGACGTCTGTACGTACGTGCGTATGTATCTCGCATAAGTCAAAAACGGTAAGCCGTAGAAAGTTGAAATTTTGTATTTAGGACTGCTATAACATCTAGTTGTGCACCTCCCTTTTTGGTCATTACATAATTCCTAGAAATGGTACTTTATTTGAAGCCTATTCGCAATCGTACATAAAATTTCCCCTCTAGTGGCGCAAATCGGTACTACGGAAAGCAATCGTACAAGCGCCATTTTGAATAAGTGACAGCTGAGTGAGTAGTGTAGTAATTAATAATTAAATATTTAAACTTATCGCCTTCATATAAATAAGTTTTTAAACTCGGTTTGTATACACAGTCAACGAAGCACAGCGATCAATGTGAACTGTCATATGTCAAACCCATCGTATGGCGGCCATCTTGTTTCGAAAATCAGCGCCTCTATCGTTAATTTCGATTGCGAATAATAGATTATAATGAAAAACTATCTCAAAATATAATCTAACACTTTTCAAATTTGGTAAATAAGACTTTTATGTCAATTGGAATAACATAGTGGATTTTGGTTAAAACAAGCTAACCGGAAGTGACATATTACCTGAAGTTGTTAACAATTTTTCTTCAATAAAATGGTTTTATTTTGATTTTAGAAATAAATGCTTCAAATAAAATTTTTAGAGAATAAATTCTGCGTCTAGCACATCAAGTGTTATTAAATTAGCCCTTTGTATAAGCGAGATATGTATATTTAAAACTTATATAATTTTTGGTTTTTGTAATGAAGCTTGCTATGGATTGACAAAAAATAACAAAAAAATAAAAAATAGATGCTAATGTCAAAATACCTCAAATGCGTGCAATTTTATACTTGGGTCTATACTTCATATTGGTCTTGTGTACAAGGAAGTCGTGTGGTGTCCACATCAGATTTTTTATTTTTAGTGAATGCATCGTCTTTTCCAAGACTTTGTTGTTTTCTGTCCACCCCTTGATAAACGCTTCCCGTCTCATAATGAGGACACAACACATATAATTCAGACTCAATCATTTTTGGCATGCAGACCGTGGACGCACGAACATTAAACAGAATTATGACTAGTAATTACGGTTTGTGAGTAATGTCATTCATTACCGAACACAATAAATAATAAACACATTATAATGCATGCGCGCACTGTATTCTTGATTAACAAAAACGATATATTTCTATTATGTCCAGCGGTTTGCTGCGCTTGTTGTCAATAGCTGGAGCTGCAGCTATAGCGAGCGCGGGTGGAACGAAACGTGATGGACGGTCGCTGCAAGCGAATGAAATCAAAACGGAATATGGGAGCATGGGTTTTCAAGATTTTCATATACTGTGTATAGAGAGAGAAAAGAAGTTTTTTTTATTTATATATGCAGGGTGTCTCACAACTCGCGCCCCAAACGAAACTGACACTTGCCGACGACAATAGGTTGCCAACAAATAGAAGAAAATAATTTTCGGCTGCTTGCATAACGGAGTTACAAGACTTTTTAATCCACCAATCCCGGAAGGATATCTTGAAGTGTGATGATATTATTACAAAATAAAACTGGTTGCTAGGTTTTAAAAATACTACTAGTGAGTTATAAAATTTGTTTGGCTTACTGTAATTTTGACACTTTAGAGTTGACTTTTCACTGTCAACAAATTTAGGTTAGCGAAGGTGTCATCCGAGATCATCATTTATATCGTACAGTGCAACGTGTTGTAGCAGCTGTGTAAAATGTGTTAAACGAAAATATTATTGTCTGGCATAAGTTGACCGGTCAAATGCGTCCTTGCGATGGCTCTCAATATCACTTTATGATCCACAAGATTTCTATGCCCGGAAAACCTTCCGAATAGACTCGTGCTGCCTCTCTGACGTTACATCCACATTCTCCGAAAATTATAATCATTTCTAAGTAATCAGCGGCTGAATACATGGTGTGACGTTCAGTATTTTTCATAATAACATAAAATATCTTCTGAAAATTCTAATTTCTATGGCATATTGACAGGTAACAGCTCTTCATGACACACTTCATGATGCTACAATTTTTTTAGAAACACTTGATTTTTAATAATTGTAGGTACTGTTATAAAAAATAACGGCCGTGGCTGTTTTGATGCATATATTGGTTGTGCATAGAGTACTGTTAACACATTTAACAGTATGGTATTATGAAAAAAGATTTAATATATCAGAGTCAAGAGTCTGTTGCAAATTGCATCAGAGATTTTAGTTTCATAATATACAGGCACTTAAGAAACCAGTACATAAAATTTCCATACGCAGATGAAGAAAAAATTAAGATTAAATTATTATTTATGCAAAAAAAAATGATTTCCTGGAGTCATCGGTACGGGAAATATTTTATTATTAACTATTGTCCACTGAAGCAGGTGTATCGTCATCAATTTTTGGTCCATCTAATAACTTATACTTTACTGTAAATACATAATTAATCTGATCAATATTATTTAATTTTGAGACGTAACTTATAAACACAACTATGAGGTTAGGATTCTTATTTTTAAATTTAAAGAAAAAAATTCTTACTTTGTGTTATTCTTTTAATAATGTAGCAAAATTTGTCGATGTAAACACTATTTACCTTAATTTTAAATAGATTTAAGCCTCATTTCCACCGATTGCCTTAATGATCATGATATATGACAACGTTTACTACCATTTCCAGCTATGCATAAGACTTAATATTTAAGAACTAAGAGCAATGCTTAAGAACAAAAGTTTGCAAACTCCAAGGTTTAAGGCGTAATGCCTAAGCGTAATTGTGAGACGGACATACATATCTGACATCTGTCTTTCTTTATTTTATAAACTGAACTGCCAACTGTCAGTCTATTTTATAATTATTACGTTTTTTACCTTCCGTCACCTTTAGGTAAGGAAGGTATTGTCTTTGGTCAAAAAATTCGGTGGTGAGTTTTTGATGAATAAGCACGTTTTAGGGTCCCTAGAATACGATTTTACTATTTTTACGATGATGTCTGTATGTGTGTGTGTGTGTATGTATGTGTGTCTGTGTGTGTGTGTGTGTGTGTGTGTGTGTGTGTAACAAAATTTTCGTCTACGATAACTTCAATACTACAATTCTAAAAATTATAATTCTTTCGTATTTCTCTTCGTTACATCCATGTGAAGAGCTGATTAGATTTTGGTTAGAATTGGACAACCGGAAGTACCCTCATTTGAAGATTTTAACAGTTTTTCTTGAAAAAACTATGTTAAATAACATTTTTTCACATTTAATGTTATTATAAATATTAAAGAATATTTTATTCTCTATACGATTTGACTACATTTTATACTTAATATTAAATGGATACAGAGTTAAAAAATTATAAAGAAATTAAATTTCATAAAGTAGCCATAGCTATGGAAACAGCTACTATATTAAGAAAATTTTGATTAAAAGATGTCAGTGTCAAGTGAAATTGACATAAGGTACGTCCTATCGGTGTCAGAAATATTCCTACTAGAATAAGAATGTTCTTAAAGCAATAGAACGCTCAGTGGCAAATAACTGTCAAGTAAAAAATAAATACGATAGAACAGTGGGAGTGTTTATGTGTTATTGTTAGTTAACAACTAAAGCTAACTTTGTATGTTTATTTTGGATCTTCAAAATGTTGTTATTACAGAGATTATAATTATATAAAAATATATTAAATAATAAAAATGTAAAGGAGGTATTTCTTTGAGCACAGTCTAATCTGAACATTGACAAATGTAATAGAAAGGTACGCGCGACAGTCGGCTAGTACAATTTTGAATTTATCTCCAATCTATATATCTTCCAACCAGCGCTTCCAGCTCTGAAGTTGGAATGATTCGTAGGAATATTCAGATTTTTTTGACGCAAAAGAACGATCATTGAGGTTCTACTAGAAGAAGTAGTAAGATTTCTGACACCGATGGAACGTACCTATAGTGTGTTTGTCTTATAATTTTACTGGAAATATAGGATCTTTTGCTATAAATTTTCTGTATGGAATTTGCATAAAATACATGCAACTACCGGAAGGTAAAGTACAAGAAATATAATCTTTAGCAAGGAACTTTCTGTATGAAATTTGTACAAAATACATAGAACTGACGGAAGGTAATGTGCTGGCCACATCAGATTTTTACATTTTTAGATATGGATAAAGATACACTAAATTATGTATATGCAATGTTGTGACTGATCTAGATCATTTGATCTAAATCACTGATGTAGCTCATTAAGTATGATTTTTGATCTGATCTAGATCTTTTTATGTATTTAGATTTTGATCTGGATCTAGATCTAAAAACTATAATCTATGATCTTAAAAAAAGATAAAATAAAAGCCTTCGAAAGTTATTATAAAATTCATATATCTTAAATACAATACTATCCTACCGTCATCTGCACCATTGAAACTTAGTGAAAATTAGTGTTGGCAGTCAAATATTACTTCCTAGCAGATGCAATTTAAGTGACAGTAGATTTGAATCTTTTGAATATTTTTAAAGGGAAGCTTGAATAAAATTGGTGAAGACGAAAATTAATGGCCTGTCTTAATATATTACATTTCAACAATTCTAATAAAATTATTATTGTTTCTGTTTCTACTTTATTTTTTGTAAAGAAATAAAAGGCATTTTTAAGATCTAAGAATATCAGATCCCAAATTCCTGATCTGATCTGTAAAATAGATCCGATCGCAGAAATTGACCTATGATCTGATCTAGAACATATGAATTGTATAGATCTTGATCTTGGTCTAGATCCTTTAAAATTTGATCTGTCACAACACTGTGTATATGTCATATTAAAAAAAGAAGAATTACTGCTACAATGACAGTCTTCTACACTTAAAAATAAAAAGAATAAAAAAGGCGACATTTCTATCGAATTATTCACTAAACAAAGTAGCTGGAAATGGTATCCTAGTAAATTGTTATAATGCATTAAGCCTTATATAATAATCATTATGCATTAAGCATTAAAACATTCGGTGGAAATGAGGCTTTACAATGATTGCTACTGAAGAGACAGCTTTCAACCCACAGACTACGTTCATCTCGACGTTTGAAGCCGCTTGAATTTAGTAAATCCCTTTTCAATCTTCGAAATAAACGATTGAGATTAATATTTCAATCCGATTGAAAATGTCAAGTCAAGCCTATAAAATAACAGGCTTGAAGCGGCTTGACTTCTGTCGAAACAAACAGTGAAGCTTCAAATAATGGAACTACGCATGCGCACATCCGCAATATGTTGGAGTGTTAATAAATTCATATCATTTGGTTATTTGTATTTTACTTCATTTTATAAAAGTCGCGACCTAAAACTTAATAAAATTCTCCAAAAGCGAAATACAGAGTGTCTCACAACTCGCGCCCCAGACGAAACTGACACTTGCCGACGACAATAGGTTGCCAACAAATAGAAGAAAGTAATTTGCGGCTGCTTGCATAACGGAGTTACTAGACTTTTTAATCCACCAATCCCAGTGAGGTGTGATGATATTATTACAAAATAAATCCGGTTGCTAGGTTTTAAAAATACTGTGGAGTACGATGATCGACTGGTAGCAGAATGGAAAATTGGGAAATGATCGGACACGCAGTCTAATGTAAATAATTTATTTCCTGGCCTACGTTTCGACTGTTACTACAGTCTTCCTCAGGGCTAGAAATGGTCAATGATTATAAACGGTAACGTGGGGATCCCCCATATGACCCAATGGAGATAACAAATTGAAATTTATTAAATATATTGTATTTATATAATATATCAAGTCAAATAATTTTAAGCTGGAAGAAAACTCAAACAACTTTTCTAAAAATTCAGAACGTTTTAAATTTTTAGAAAAGTTGTTTGAGTTTTCTCGGAGTTTCAGCTTAAAATTACTATTCCTTCCTAATTCACTAATCCAAAAATGAGGATTAGCTTAAACACATTAAATTGAAAAGGTCTATTATTATAATTTAAACTGTATTGAATTACTTTTCTATTGTTCTATTTACTTTTTTCTTTTTATAATATTACTAATAATATTTTGAAATGATTAGTTCTTTGATAGTGACATTTGTCTGTCAGTTACATACATTTGTATAACTGCACTTTGTTTGTTTAAAGCGTAGGATCTGGGATTATAGATAATTTTATAAATTTATCCATAAAATATATAGAAAAAGTATTAATGCAAATCTATAGAAAATTTAATAAGCTTTAATTTTTATAACATTAATATCGAAAAAATAACATTTAAAGGTATTTTTCGAAGAAAAACTATTATGAGCTTCTAGTAAAGTGCCATTTCCGGTTATCTGATTTTCACTAAAATCTAATGGGCTCTTTCCATTACAGAAAAAGTTCGAAATACAAGGTTTCAAAATTTTCTGAATAATAGTATTTGAGTTAGAGTGGAGGATCCACACACATACACAGACATTAGCGTAAACATGTTAAAATTGGATTCTAGGGACCTTAAAACGTGGTCATTTACCAAAATCTCGATATGCGATTCTTAGCACGATCCCTATACCTCCCTTACCAAGGGTAGCGGGAGGTAAAAAAGAATATTGGTCGATACTGTTGATCAAAATCTAATCTATTCATTTTACCATCAATCAATCATAAACAAATATAATTCTTTTAAATGTCGCTCAAAATCCATACCCTTCAATCCATTAAATGCTTTTTGCCAATATTTATTTCCCTATAAGAACAAAGTACCTACGACAATTTTCCTTATCAGGCGTCTGCAGTCGAATGATCCAATATCACCCCCACCCCTTCCCCCACCATGGAGGGGATCGGGTTATGCACAGGCGGGAAATTTAAATTTATTGCTACTTTATTCCGCGCCTTCATTTTATAATTGCTAACTGACATTGATATAAATTTAGGGACCGTGACTGAAAGTGCCGTACGTATCTCGGATCTGCCGGTATATCATAGTTTTAATGTGAACGCGGATTCCACCCTCCTTAGCTGTTTGTCTATAAATTATACCCGAATGAGGGTAAGACAGAGAGGGTCGATGTGTATGTGCATATTAAAAAGAGATGGTGATATAAATTCGCATACTAAGCGAAAGATTGTTCTTAAAATTCAGCAATAGACAATGGCAGTGATGTTGTCACCATACGTAAATTCAAGTGTGATCTAAAGCGTCCAGTAGAAGTGATAGAGGTTAGTATTTGGATGTATAACTGAGTGGGAAAATTAAAAATATGCAAGCCTGAGTGTCTGGTCGCGAATATAGGGACCCGACACCAAAAATTATTTCGAATTTTAAATGGCATAAAATTTACCCCTATGGTGCATTCTCCACGTCAGCAATGAGTTCTCGGGAGGTAAAGCCTACGGTACAAATATTTCATTATTAGGTAGGTACCGATATCTGTGTACAAAGCAGATTGGCACACCCAGCAATGGGTAATATATGCCCTGATGATACATTTATTTATTTTATGTACAATATAGAATATTATTTTCGATTCTTTGAAAAAATCTGATATGGCCTTGATTATTGCTCAACAAATTCTAGGCATTTTTTGTAATATTTTTTTTCTTGCAAAACAATACTAGAAACTGATTTCCAAATGTTTTCCAAATTCTGAATAACATTTAAGACATGTACTCGTATATAGGTACACTATTAGTCACGAAAGATGACCATTCAAGGTCATTTGTTCGAAGAAAGAATACACATCACTTTATAGCAGTAGCTTAGCAACATTTTGTATTAGAAAGAGAAAGATTATTTGACCTATGCCTATTTAATTTATGTGGTGTGACAGATATACGTAAATAGTGGCATTACTTTCTCACACACTATAAATAATAATGACATATGTCGTAGAATTACAGATACCTAATTATCTACTACACTGCCCTCTGTGCTAATATTTACCCAGTGGCGTTGACGTTTAAATCAAATTATTATTCCTTAGTTTATAAGTTAAGTCTATGTTTTTGTATTTTGCAAAATCCTAAGTGAAGAACATAAATCTTTCAGAAAGGCATTATTTAGAAAGAAACATAATTTTCAAATGAATTTATTCTTATTTTTCAGTTAAAATGTGTCCAAAAATATTTCATGTTGCACGCCTATGCAAACGAAATGCAATGAAGTTATCTGCAAGTAAAATTATATCAGACGGCTCACAAATGACCTTGAATAGTCATCTTTCGTGAATAATAGTTTATAATAATTATGCGATTTTCGTTAGCGAAATACGGCATCCGGACAGTGCTGGCTCTAGGGTTCCTTGCGCCCCGATGTAATTTTAAATTGAGCGCCCTATAATTTTTACCTTCCGTCACTTTTAGGTAAGGAAGGTATTGTCTTTGGTCAAAAAATCCGATGATGAGTTTTTAATGAATAAGCACGTTTTAGGGTCCCTAGAATACGATTTTACTATTTTTACGATGATGTCTGTATGTATGTATGGATTTATGTATGTATGTGTGTGTGTGTGACGATTTTTTCGAATCGCATAACTCCAATACCACTTTTCCAAAAATTATACCTAATTTTTGCGTATATAATTTGTCGACCGGAAGTACTCTAATTTGAAGATTTTAACAGTTTTACTGGAAAAACGCTGTTATATATCATTTTTTCATATTTAATGTTATTATAAATATTAAAGAATATTTTATTCTCTATACGATTTGATTACGTTTTATACTTTATATTCAATGGATATAGAGTTAAAAAATTATAAAGAAATTAAATTTAATAAAGCAGCCAGCTGTGCTATAACCATGGAAACATCTACTATATTAATAGTATGTTCCGTAATGCAACCGGTTCGAGCAGATTTACGGTTTTGTGTTCCGTAAGTCCTGAAATTATTTACCGGTTTCAATTTGGAACGCGGTTCCTGAAAAAAGTTGGTAAAAAGTCGGACCACGGCTACCACGAAATAATCCTGGTTCATAACAAAATCAAACGATATCCGTCAATGTCAAATTTCTAAACCGCATTTTTAGTGGTATGACTAATAATTATTATAGATGTAAGTATGAAAACATTATTTATATTTGAGATATTGGTGATTGCGTTATTTTTATTGGCATTATTCAACGTTATCATTCATTTAGTTAATTTGTATTTTTGTTAGGTTGTGTCAATTTTAAATGTCATATGAATTAATGTCAATCTGTTCCGAAATAGATGAAAATATTCAGGAACCATGGTGTACCAGCAATCAAGATACAGGTTTTTTGGTTAACTTACGGAACATAGTATAAGAAAATTCTGATTGACAGATGTCAGTGTCAAGTGCAATTGACATAGTATGTTTGTGTTATAATTTTACAGGAAATATAGAAACTTTCTGTATGGAATTTGTACAAAATACGTAGATCTGACTTAAGATAATGTACTGGAAATATGGAATCTTATGCAAGAAACTTTCTGTGTGGAAATTGTACAAATACATTGAACTGACGGAAAATAATGTGCTGGTCACATCAGGTATTTTTAAAAGATTTAAAAAATCAATTAAAATATTTAATAAATTTCTGTATATTAAGGCTTAAAATTTAAAATATTTTCCGATATACATATATGTCTGGCATTAAACCTGTTTAATTTATTCTTTAATACTCAATACATTCTTCAATTCTAACGCGAACTACATTTTATTGTCTAAAATAATATTTTAAATAATATCTTTTCGAATTGAAATGCGCGCGCAGCGCTTTGTTTATTTAGTAGCGTGATAGAGAGTTATAATCATATGTCAGTTATAGAGGAGTTGATGTGTTTCAGGAAGCACCAAATATTCTTTTTTTACAAGTTTTATTGTTGTTTAAAGTGTTTTAATTGTTGTAAAAGTGACTATACTAATCGTGAGTGTATTGTGGACACTTTGAAACATTTGTATTGTGTTATATACTGAAATTAATTTCATTCATACTGAAAGAACATTGCTGAAGGTCAACGGAAAATCGTCTTCATATCCAGGTAGGATTTTTGATATTTTTATGGTTTATTTGTTTATATTTGTAAAGCTATGAAAATTTAAATTTAGAACAACTTTTTCTACGTTCAACACAATATACATATCGAATGAGATATCGATATATCGATTTAACCTTTGTTGTACACGTATACCATAGGTAATTTATGTTGACTTGATATTTCTATATTTTATTTGTACTATTTCTATACGTTCATCACAATATTTAAGGAATTTATTGTTGTTAAAGTTAGATATTATACTATTTATTAATATGGATTGTCAATCCAGCTCATGTTTACAACAAATATGTATAAATAATTTATATTTCCTCATTTAGCTGTTTCTAATATTCTCGAGTAGTACATTTTAGTTCCAGATCCTTATAAGAATTGGTGAAAACGTTTCAGTCAAAAAAAATGTATGCTCTTCTAAAATGAATATAGACAGAGTATTATAGCTAGGATTAGTGTTTTATATGACGCACCAGAGTGCCTTTGGAATGTTACTTTACAATATACCCACGAAGAAAAACAATTTAGTAAGGTAATATTTAAATGAACGTTAGCAACTTTCTAAAGCAGCCCAAATATGTTGACGTTTCTGGCTACCCCTAGGATAGTGATTTTAAATTTAAATGACGTGACAGTAATTTAATGGTTATTTTCAGTCATTCGGCCTAATTCACTAAGATAGTTGTTAACTTAGTCGTTAGGTAACAACTGAGAGTTAACAACGATTTTTAGCAACTCTTGTAACAACTGTCATTCAATTGGTATTCAGTAAATACATAATTAACGTCATTGTTAAAAAACGGTCGTTCTGAACAATCGTTGTTAAATGTAGCAAGTTAAAAGGCATGTCGATTCTCAATATTTGTACATATTTCTACTCTATTCACAACCTAAAGTGACAGATTTTGATTCGTTTGACGTTTGAGTTTTTAATAATGAGTGATAAGAAAATTTGGGGTGCAAGATGTTCCGCGGAACAATATTCTCTAATGGTAGATTTCACGATAATTTTGGACTAATTAAATAACAAAGCTAGTTTTGCATTTCAGTTCTGATAACTGCTAGTTGGAAATTTTGCAAATGATTGATTTGACCTATAGCCCATAGCTAGGTGTAGAAATTAAGTGTTGGGAGAACCTGATGAAGTTCTCCAGTTTAGTATACATGTTTTTTCAATTCGATGCGATCATTTTCGAAATTTCAAGAATCTTAACATCAGGAATGACGCATGACCATCGTCTAGAAGTTTTAACAGTAAAAATAATAGAAATTTGACATTTTTGAAATGGCTGTTTAAATTTAAATGTGTAAGATAAATGAAAATAAATTTCAAAATATTGAATTTAAATCTTTTCGGGAATCTGAAAATTTGTTCAATATTAAGAATTAATATATATATATATATATATATATATATATATATATATATATATATATATATATATATATATACATACAGTGTGTTTTTTATAAATTTAGATTGTATTTTTTATTCTCTTTTCGACCATACCAAATTTCTTAGTATTTACCTCGGTATTTACCATATTCATTTGTTAAAAATAAATACTGTCTTTTGCTGAAATTTTATCATTAATGGATGTAATTTAGTATGTGATGTTAATCTGAAAAAAATAATATGAAATTCAATATTTACAAGTAACAAACGACAAAGGTATGACAGTTCTAATTATTATATCATGAAAACAATCGAGAATCGATAGCCTTCTCACATATTAAATTGCATCCATTAATGATAAAATTTCAGCAAAAGAAAATATTTATTTTTAACAAATGAATATGGTAAATACTAAGAAATGTGGTATGGTCGTAAAGAGAATAAAAAATATAATCTAAATTTATAAAAAACTTGTATAGGTTGTATTTAAATTTACAAAGTTGATATCACTTCCGGTTATACCGGAAGTCTCAGAATTACACTTTTCATATAATATAATCGCACACATTGTATTGAATAAATTATGTCTTATAAGCAATAAGCGTATCTGCAATAATAAGCCAGATAAATGGGTGTAACCACTTTTTCAAACACACTGTATATATATATATATATACAGGCTGTCTCACAACTCGCGCCCCAGAGACTGAACTCGAATGTGTAATTTCGAAGAAACAAAATTCTAGCTTAAAAGATATTCGAGAAAAGACGTCTTAAAATTGACCAATCAGAGACCTACACGTTTAACCTGTGTTTGCCGTAATTTTACGTTACTAGGGTTTTATACAAATCAAATCTTCTTTAAAATGTGTGGGCGACTGTAGTTTTCGAAAAATGTCAGTGTCAAATTAAATTTGACAAGGTGAAGAAAAAAAGGCAAATTCTTACCATGTATTCAGCCACTGATTACTTAGAAATTATTATAATTTTCGGAGAATGTGGACGTAACGCCAGAGAGGCAGCACGAGTCTATTCGGAACGTTTTCCGGGTATAGAAATCTTGTGGATCATAAAGTGATATTGAGAGCCATCGCAAGGACGCATGAGACCGGTCAAGTTATGCCAGATCAAATGACAATAATATTTTCGTTTAACACATTTTACACAGCTGCTATAACACGTTGCACTGTACGATATAAATATAAATGATGATCTTGGATGACACCTTCGCTAACTTAAATTTGTCAACTCTAAAGTGTCAAAATTACAGTAAGCCAAACAAATTTTGTAACTCACTAGTAGTATTTTTAAATTCTAGCAACCAGTTTTATTATGTAATAATATAATATCATCACACCTCCAGATATCCTTCCGGGATTGGTGGATTAAAAAGTCTTGTAACTCCGTTATGCAAGCAGCCGCAAATTATTTTCTTCTATTTGTTAGCAACCTATTGTCGTCGGCAAGTGTCAGTTTCGTCTGGGGCGCGAGTTGTGAGACGTCCTGTATATATATATATATATATAACAACAAGAGAAATGCAGTTGGTAGATTAACAACTCGACGTAACGCCTAGTTGTTAAATTTTAGCAACTTGATGTAATAGTGAATTGGGATTTTGAACTTAGCAACTGACATTGAAATTAACAACTGAAAATGGTTGTTAATTTTAACATTTTGCTCAGAGAATTAATGCGATATTGGGCCATTTTTGGTCATTTTAGTTATTTATTAATTTATTTTCAGTATCACGTAAGTAGCCTACTTACTTGACGGTTTTTGGAAAAACAATCAATGCTATAACAGTATTATACATAGAGTTCTAAATGAAAAAATTGTTTAATCCTTTAACCGATCTTGTCTCAAACTTAGATCTTGCAGGTCCTTATCTTTTCCATATTTCACCCCACTAATATTTACCCACATCTTGCAGCCTATAAAAAGTATGGATAAGTTTCTGGCCGACCCACCCTTGTATAAAAATGTGAAATCAGTGTTTTTCCTCAACTCAGCACGTGTGAATTTGCTTAGACCTCACCCCTCCGCCCCCCACCTCGTCCTCATGGCTCCCGACTGCGCTCGGCTCGGCAATGAAGCCTGTCAGAAGGATGATGGACGTTCGCACATAAAACTGACGAGTGACTCATGGCGCCTTCACAAATGGCTCTGCGGAGCCTCGTATATCACTTTTATTACACCCATCTTCATTTTCATATTTCATATTTGCATTTTCTGTGCCGTTATAAATCAGGGAGTTTATGGCTAATTAGGCCTTTGTGTAGCGGGTAGGGACGACGGAATAACGGCTTATCGGACGCTACTACGCTTCTCTGGCATATAGCGTAGCGTATACGAACGCTGCCAGGAGTAATGGGTGGTGAGTGGGCGAGGGGAAGTAGATACAGGGGTGAAGGGTGGTGACATGTTTCTTTATACGAAACTTGAATATGAGAGAATGGAAAAATAGTTTAGTTTAGTATCTTTTCTTTACACACAGTGGTGGGATTTGGGGAGGCAAGGGTGGGCAGCCTTCTTTATTTAATAAAAATATAATATTTACTACATATTCGCCATTGTATTTTTTAATAATATAACATATTATTGTTTGTGTCAACACATAACTGTCAAAGATCCCGACTAAACAAAAAATCTGATGTGGCCAGCACATAACCTCTCGCCAGATATTTTACCTGGTTGTACGCATAAAACGAAAAATATTTTTAAATACAAATACATATATTCATGTCTCACTACAAAATAATTCTCACAAATATTTGCAAAATCTATGGGATATTTTAATACAAATTATGTACAATACATTTCGCAAATTCTTTTTATATTCTTTTTTACGTATATTCTTTTGCGTTGTTGACTTTTTTTTATTTTCATAATCTTCATAATGATGTACAAATATTTTTGACAGTGGCATAGAAATATTTTTGACAGTGACATTTATGTGTCAATTACAAACATTTAAATTTCTTGCCTTGAGGTAGTTTGATCTGAGAATTTTTACATCAAATTATTTTGTATGCATTTCTGTATCTCTAAATCTATAGAAGATATAATAATGAATTTATATTTATCGAATAAAGAATTTAACGTTCTTTAATATAAGTATTTACATAAATTTTCCATAAATAATATGTAGATGATTTTTTTCTTGTAACTAATACTTCCGGTTGTCCAATTGTTAGCAAAACTTAATCAACTCTTCCCATTATTGTTAGATTGAGGAATCCGTAGTTAAAAATGTCTTAAGTCTTATAGTATTTGAGAAATCGTGGATCATCATCGTATAAAAATGTTATAATCGGATTGTAGGGACCTTAAAACATGCTTATTCACTAAAATCTGGATATGCGATTTTTAGCATGTATTCAAAACCTCTCTTAGCGAGAGGTAAAAACCCACGAAAGGAAAAATGATAATTATTTCTAAACAGAATTTTGACAAAGATAACAAATTGAAATATTATTCCTGAACTACAATTTGGAAAAGTTTATAAACAGTATATTATGTTATTAGGAGTAGAAAGCGGTCTTTTTGTGTTGAACCCAGCAATTGCGGCCGAGGCGCTAGCCGAGGCTAGGCAAGCAGGGTAAAACACAAAAAGGGCGTTCTACTCCGAATGACATATACTATTTTTTCTTCAAGTGTTTCAAAGAATTTGTGACATTTTTTTTTTGAAATTTTTTAATTGTAGTATTTGCAATTTCAGCCAGAACTGGCTGTGTACACTACAAAACAAAAACGATACAACTGTCAAATAACAATTTTCAATATAATGTGTGTTGCTGTGACAACTGCCGCCGCCAGCGGTGATCTAAGACACTAACATTTTTTTTACTAGTACAACAATAACAACATTTTTGTACTAGTAAGACAATGAATAACTTCTATAGTGTGTGTACACTAGCATAATATGAATATTATAATACGCTTGAAGAAAAAAGTTATTTATTTGTTCTTACCCTTGTCTTATCACACTCTTTCTTTAATCCAAATCGAGATATTGCATCATTTTTGGATATAGAGTTAAAAAAATCTGATGTGGCCAGTACATTACCTTCCGTCAGTTATATGAGGTATTTACGAAACTTCTACCGGTGAACTGTTACCGGTAAACAGCTTTTTATCAGGTTATAGCTACCAAAATCGATATTTTAAAAACGCAAGTGGTAAACAGGGTAGATCCATAACCTATGAAAAAATTTGAAACAGGTTAGAAATTTGACGTAGTTAACAAACTGAGCAGAGTCCTATTTTGAACACATTTTCACTTTTAACTACCTTTTTTTAGATTAGATTAGATTCTTCATGAATCCGGTAGATGAATCTGGTAGATATTGAACAGTTTTCGAACACGGTAACTTTTTACCACTCGTTTTTTCGAACACAGTCGGTAGATGCGCTATCTACCAGTAAAATTTTCGTAAATGCACCTGTATTTTATACAAAATCCATACAGAAAATTCCTTGCAAAAGATTTTAAATTTCTTGTATGTACATTATCTTTCGATAGTTGTGTATGTATTTTATACAAATTCCATACAGAAAGGTTCGTGCAAAAAGATCCTATATTTCGAGTAAAATTATAATACACATATACTACGAATATGTCAATTGCACGTGACACTGACATCTTTCAATCAGAATTTTCTTCATATAGTAGATGTTTCTAGCATAGCTGGATAATTTATGAAATTTAATTTCTTTATAATTTTATAACTCTCTAACCATTTAATATGAAGTGTAAAATGCAGTCAAATCGTATAGAGAATACAATGTTCTTTAATATTTATAATAACATTAAATGTAAAAAAATGATATTTAACATCGTTTTTTCAAGAAAAACTGTTAAAATCTTCGAATGAGGGTACTTTCGGTTGAGCAATTATAACCAAAATCTAATCAGCTCTTCATATGGTTGCAACGAAGAGATGTAAAGAAAAGGAATACGAAAAAATTATAATTTTTTGAATTGTAGTAGTTGAGTTATCGGATCCGAAAAAACGTCACACACACACATACATATCATCGTAAAAATAGTAAAATCTTATTCCAGGTACTCTAAAACGTGCTTATTTTGACCAAAGATAATACCTTCCTTACCTAAGGGTGACGGAAGGTAATAAACTTCGTTAGAACTTTTTTTCTTTTTCCATAATTTTTAAAATAATCGTGTAAGTACAGACCGATGAATCACCTTATTAGAGTAAGAAATACTCTTTTTATACGCGAAGTTATTTTCATATACATCTCAGCTCAGTTTATCTTAAATTACTTATGAAGTGAGCTGAGCAAAAATATTCCAAAAAGAGTACCAGATAATGACATATTTAATTGTTATCATTGTCTTCCCTAACCCAGGAAATAATTTCCAACCTCACTTTAGCATATTCCACATTCCTTCAAGAGAGTGATGAGTAATAATTCGTTTGTAAACACCGAGAGCTTGTTGAGGAATGAAGAAGTGTGAATGTAGTGCGTGCACCACGAACCAGAGGTCATGTGCTGTGATGTATGACCTAGGTTCACACGCCCAGTACACCTGTGTAGTGTACTTGCATACATGCGGACGTATAACAAGGATTCAGGAATGCCTATGTCACCGCCGGAAAGATAAAGGGGATTTTTTAGCGGCTGTAAAGAAAGAGTTTTCATACATCAATAAGTTTGTAATAATGCCAAAGGACTTGTAATGAGCCGGGTTCACATTTTTTAAATGAAAGTTTATGCAATATTTTTTATAGTAATATAAAAAATAATAATAATTAATTGTTATTTTCGTAAATTATTAATAAAAAGATTGCCGCCAGAAATAGTCATTAAAAACAACCCCCCCCCCACTCCTTTGACGTCGGAGCACTTACAGTACGGCATTCATAGACAGGGCGCGAGCAGACACGTGACTCGAGCTACGTTGACGTTCTTGTAATCAACTGATCTGTGTGTGCATGTCATTTTGACAAGAACAATGTCACGTTGACAATACCAATGTTTTGATTTATTTTGATTTTGAACTGCTTAATGTTATTTTTTTGCAATTTTTAAGCAGTAAAACATGAAATTCAAAATAATAACATTTTAGCAGTTAAAATCAAAATAAATCAAAACATTGGTCTTGTCAACGTGACATTGTTCTTGTCAAAATGACATGCGCACACAAATCAGCTGATTTCAAACACGTCAAGGTCGCTCGAGTCACGTGTCTGCTCGTGCCCTATAGGAAGTTTTTGCATAGCGTTTTCTCGAAAGACATATGTATACGCTAACGTCTTGGTTGCTAAGCAATATCACATTTGTTACTTGAACGTGAAATTTGAAGATGTAATACGTCCGTCAGGGGTAAAAGACGGGCCAGTTGACGTACGTCTGCTATAATCTAGTAGGCACAGAATTTATTTTAAAACGTCAGAACCTTTTTGTTTTGCAGTCAGAACTGTCTTAAAAATTCGAAATTTCTTATTTATTCCTTAATTTGGGTGAAATGTTTAAATTGAGAGAATTTACCATCGACGATAATTATTTGAGATTGCTAAAAAATGTAACAGAAATGATCCTTTATGAAAATATGTGAAGTTGGGACATCATTAAAAGTAACCTGAATAGGACCACAATTTTTTTCGTTCAGAGTTATCAATGAACATTTGTAACACCTTTTAAAGCTATTTAGAAAACATTAAATAGTTATTCCATTTGTGTTTGATTTCTTTACCAAAATACAATGAAAATGACAGATATTGAAACAACTGTCATTTGAGCGTCAAAATCAACGTAAACTTTTATTTACGAAAGATGACTATTCAAGGTCATTTGTGAGCCGTCTGATATAATATTACTTGCAGATAACTTCATTGCATTTCGTATGCACAGGCGTGCAACGTGATATATTTATGGACACATTTTAACTGAAAAAATAAGAATAATTCATTTGAAAATTATGTTTCTTTCTAAATAATGTCTTTCTGAAACATTTATGTTCTTCACTTACGTTTCTGCAAAATACAAAAACATACTTAACTAATAAACCAAAGAATAATAATTTGATTTAAACGTCAACGCTACTGGGTAAATATTAGCACAGAGGGCAGTGTAGTAGATAATTAGGTATCTGTAATTCTACGACATACATCATTATTATTTATAATGTGTTAGAAAGTAATGCCACTATTTACGTATATCTGTCACACCACATAAATTAGACATAGGTCTAATAGTCTTTCTCTTTCTAATACAAAATGTTGCTAAGCTACTGCTATAAAGTGATGTGTATTCTTTCTTCGAACAAATTACCTTGAATAGTCATCTTTCGTGAATAATAGTATACGTGTGGTTAAAACGTAATGCAAAATCTTAACCTTTGAAAACCCGTTACTTTGTACGTCCGTTATTAAAGACGTAAAGTTAGCGTTGACGGAATCTTCTCGTACGTCATGTAAAAATTCCCTAATAGGAAAACAGTTTACGTTATTTATATAAATAAAAGTAGACGATAGTTTGTTACATGTTAAACTGTATATATGCGCTCTGACGTCACATTCTGTTTCAGATCACGTGACTTTTTCAAAATATTACACAAATTTGAATAATTAATTGTAAAATATCTAATGGATATTTCATGATATTTTCAAATTTGAGGCTCTTTAAAGGACAATATCTTTTAACAAGTCATAAAAATTTAATGTCAATTAGACCTTTGTTTGTTGGGCTGGTTGAAATACTTTTAAATCCTTCCCTGTCTATTCACCTTCACTGTATTTTCAACCCCTGCCCCTCCTCCTTCCCTTCGCTGTTTCTTGTTATGTCTTTGCCGCACTGTTCTGAATGCATAAAAGAAGAGTTAAGAAAAATAATTATTTCAGGATGTGCGCGAGTCGCGTATACCGGAACCGCTACCGGGTGGAGGGGGGCATTGCCTCCCTTGGGGAGCTTTTCCGGGAGAGACTCTCCTCTCTTACTGGACGGAGATGATTTTTGCAAGAGATGATTAAGTTAATAGATTCAATAAAAAATACAAACAGAAAATAATAATTACTATCCATTTCAGAATTATAGTCAGTTGAGTTTGATACTCAATAACGTGCTTAAAAAAATCTGATGTGGCCAGCACATTACCTTCCGACAGTTGTATGTATTTTGTACAAATTCCACACAAAAAGTTTTTTGGAAATAATTCCGTATTTCCAGTACATTACCTTCAGTCAGGACTATGTATTTTGTACAAATTCCATACAGAAAGTTTCTTGTGAGATTCTATATATTTCTAGTACAATTATAACTCAAATATATTATGTAAATTGCACTTTAACACTAACATTTGTCAATCAGAATTTTCTTAATGTAGTAGATGTTTTGCATGCTTATAACACAGCTGGCTGCGTTGTGATTTCTTTATAATTTTTTAACTCTATATCCATTTAATACGAAGTATAAAATGTAATCAAATCGTATAGAGAATAAAATATTTTTAAATATTTATAATAACATTAAATGTGAAAAAGTGATGTTTAACAGGATTTTTTCAAGAAAAACTGTTAAAATCTTCAAGTTAGGGTACTTCCGGTCGACCAATTATAACCAAAATCTAATCAGCTCTTCATATGGATCTAAAGAAAAGGAATATGCAAAAATTATAATTTTTGGAAAGGTGGTATTGGACTTATGCGATCCGAAAAAATCGTCACACACACACATACATCCATATATACATACATACATACATACATACATACATACATACATACATACATACATACATACATACATACATACATACATACATACAGACATCATCGTAAAAATAGTAAAATCGTATTCTAGGGACCCTAAAACGTGCTTATTCATTAAAACTCATCATCGAATTTTTTGACCAAAGACAATACCTTCCTTACCTAAAGGTGACGAAAGGTAAAAAATTCAAGAAATATGAAACACATTTTCAGTTATGGACTATATATTTCTACAGAATTATACTAATTTACATATTTTTAATTCAATTAATATAAAAATAATGACAATTATATTAATAATGACATCCATTTTTAGCGCATTTGAAGAAATGTCCAACTTCATTTATGCCCAATTTCAATAAGTATGAATGAAAAAAATTTTTTTAATATGTTGTAACCATAGGCTTTGTGAATATTTTCAACGTTATTTTTTTTCAATTTATTTATATTTTGTCTACAACAATTAAAAAAGTAAAAGTGTTAGATCTCAGCTTGTATTAATAATTAAGAATTGAATCAACATGCTAATGAAACATAATAATAAAATAATAATATATCATTACGGCTTATTACCCATTGCTGGGTGTGCCAATCTGCTTTGTGCACAGATATCGGTACCTAATGATGAAATATCGTGCGGGCGCTTACCAGACGTCACCTCACGGGCACTCTTTGCTGGCGTGGAGATTACACCACAGGGGTCAATCTTGTGCCATTTAAAATTCGAAATATTTGGCGTCGGTCGGGATCGAACCCGGTTCTTC
This sequence comes from Harpalus rubripes, assembly GCA_963082715.1. Classification (NCBI taxonomy): domain Eukaryota; kingdom Metazoa; phylum Arthropoda; class Insecta; order Coleoptera; family Carabidae; genus Harpalus; species Harpalus rubripes. Next base: position 7,322,732 of record OY720465.1, read on the forward strand.
AGATTCGCGACCTGACACTCAAGCACGCCGTCACGAGACCCCATAAACAAATCTTATGGAACATAAATAACTATTTAAAGTGGTAGGACATTTTTTACCTCTCGCTAAGAGAGGTATTGTATTCATGCTAAAAATCGCATATCCAGATTTTAGTGAATAAACACGTTTTAAGGTCCCTAGAATCCGATTATAACATTTTTACGATGATGTCCGTATGTGTGTCTGGATGTGTGTGTGGATGTGTGTGTGGATGTGTGTGTGTGTGGATGTTGGATTCACCATAACTCAAATACTATAATCGAAAATACTGCAGTGGGCAGTGGAATATTTTTAATACAACTAAATTCCACATATATGCATGAAACGTGAAACTGGAATTCTATGTGTTTCAGTAATAATTTTACTTGTTACCTCTCGCTAAGAGAGGTATTGAATTCATGCTAAAAATCGTATATCCAGATTTTAGTGAATAAACACGTTTTAAGGTCCCTAGAATCCGATTATAACATTTTTACGATGATGTCCGTATGTGTGTGTGGATGTGTGATTCACGATTTCTCAAATACTATAAGACTAAAGACATTTTTAACTACGGATTCCTCAATCTAACAATAATGGGAAGAGTCGAGTCAGTTTTAGTAACAATTGGACAACCGGAAGTAGTAGTTACAAGAAAAAAATCATCTAAATATTATTTATAGAAAATTTATGTAAATACTTATATTAAAGAACGTTAAATTCTTTATTCGATAAATATAAATTCATTATTATATCTTCTATAGATTTAGAGATAAAGAAATGCATATAAAATAATTTGATGTAAAAATTCTTAGATCAAACTACTTTAAGGCAAGAAATTCAAATGTTTGTAATTCACACATAAATGTCACTGTCAAAAATATTTGTATGCCACTGTCAAAAATATTTGTACATTATTATGAAGATTATGAAAATAAATAAAAAGTCAACAACGCAAAAGAATATACCTAAAAAAGAATATAAAAGGAATTTGCGAAAAAATGACGAATAAAAGAAAAAGAAAAGGAAAGTAGAATAAAAAATCAGGATATTGAATATAAAGAAAATGTATGTATCGTACATAATTTATATTAAAATAATTATTTTGTAGTGAGACATGAATATATGTATTTAAAAATATTTTTCGTTTTATGCGTATAACCAGGTAAAATATCTGGCGAGAGGTTATGTGCTGGCCACATCAGATTTTTTTTTATTGATGAAATGGTAGGACATATTTTGTTTTCTGTGGCCTACTTGATTTTCTTACTATTATACCTTATAATAAATAACACCCCTCCCCTCATTCCGCGAACATTTGGCTCACCCTCCTATAACTTATTGGACCATACAATAACTGACTTTTCGATTTTTCCTATTTTTCCAGTTTTCATTTCAGTGCTTGTGTAAATATCAGGTGAATGAAATATGTGGTTTCAGTTGTAAACGTCTTTTCAATTACCGACTGAAAATAGCAATAAATAATTGGAATCTATATCATCATTCTGTGTTACAAATGACATATTTTTGTTGTTGATTTATTTGTATTTGTACGAATGATATGTGATTCCCAACAGTATTATAAATTATTTTAAATAAAAATAGTTAAATAAATCAAACAAAAAACAAGATTTGTTGCCGCGTCCATTCATTCGATAAAAATTCAACCAATCATATCAAATTTCAGACATGGGAGAGATTCATTATTACGCACTCACATAAAAAAATATACCTATATACATATTTAGTTAAGAGTTAAGCATTATACAAAAATTAACATCTTGAAAATGGTGTACGGAGGACCTTCTTGTGCGACTTTTACTTTAAAAACTACTGTTTTACAAAATTTGGTTTGGTATCTAGGGATTCTTCAAAATGCCAATTTCAACTAAAATACATACCTATGTTAAAAATAAACTTGTGGAAGTTTATATAATAGGTAGTATTAGATTTAAAATAAATATATCATTATTTAAATAGTCTCAAATTTAAAAATATCAGCAAATATCCATTAGATATTTTACAATTAATTTTTAAAATTTGGATAATATTTTGAAAAAGTCAAGTGATCTGAAACAGAATGTGACGTCACAACACATACATCTTCATTGGTCCCAATTGGTCCCTTTGTTGTGTCAATTCTTTTGTTTTGTTATAAGTGTTATGATATAGTATATTATATAACTAGTGCTGAAAGTTGGATATTTCACACGAATGTGAAATACCTTTTCAGCACGTGTTATACACGATACTTTTCCGACGACCACAATTTGTTGAATTAACATAACTGTATATACATATTAAAACAGATTATGTAAACATCATTGCTATCAGAAGTCACCAAAAATTATGTTAAAATCTGATAAATCAGGGTCCAACCTACTTAATCCGTGTAAATTCAGCAAATTATCTGCAACTGTCAAACTTTTAAATACAAATTTTTAGGTTAGTTCGCTCAGTTATCGCAGCGTGTGATAAAATCATATCACACAGTTGCGGACGTATCTGATTGGCTAACGAGCTTCATATCACACAGCATTGCTAGTGATGTGCACTGACCAACTTTCAGTAATAGTTTAGCGCAGGGGTCGGCAAACTACGGCCCGCGGGCCAAATCCGGCCCGCCATCTATTTTTATTCGGCCCGCGGATAAATATTGTTATTTTACGTCCGGACAAAAAAACATGAAATAATTTGAATGTACATACTATGGAATTAACAATCTCATTCAATACATTTATTTGCAGTTATATTTTGTACTTTTTAATTTTCAAATAATATTACACTCTTTTTATATTTATAAAAAGTTGCTCTTAAAGTCTTGAAACATAAGCTGTTTTTAAGCAAAAAAGAGCCCGGGCACTCCTGGGCCCCCGGACACTCTCGGGGTCCGACAATTAATAAATGAAACTGTGGAATTTATAGTTACCATTGTACGAGTATAGGTACAAAATATATATATATATTATACATACATGTTATTATTAATACATATTTTGTAATTGCAAATATTTTGCGAATAAAAAATTTATAGTAATAATTTTTTTTATTAGATTCATCGTTAGGACAGTAAAATATATATTCTAACATGTCTGGCCCCCAGATCTTTAAAATTTTTGTAATTAGCCCTTTCCAAAAAAAGTTTGCCAACCCCTGGTTTAGCGTGTGAATTTATGTACTTTTCGTAGTGGTCGTCGGAAAAGTATATTATATGTATATATTACAATAGGCTATGCAATACATAAGTCTGTTGCCTAGTTACTCTAGTAGTAAACCCATTTTTTATTACATTATTTCCAGTTTTTAATACCATTTTTCTCGAAATAATTGTTATACAACCCTATGCTATACTTATATCGTTGAAATCAGAAAATAATATTCTATTTAAAGGGCTAAAAAATTATATGTGCAATTAAAAAAATATAATTTTGTTCTACCGTTTGAGAACCACTGGTTAAATATTCATTTTGTTACTATTGATACATATTATTCCTGATCATTTTTGTTATAAAACATTTTTCTCTAAAGTTGTTAATTCGGCCAAAAAAAGCGCTGGTTGTTTTAAATATATATATATATATATATATATATATATATATATATATATATATATATATATATATATATATATATATATATATATATATATATATATATATTCCGGTAACTTTAAATTAGTAGTCATTGCTTTAACCATTCCAATTTTCAGTGCAATATCTATTTTAAAATTTTAATTGTTATTAAAAATTATTACTTACAAGTATTTGTAATTTTTGTTTATTTTGTTTTACCGTTTCTATACTGCTATCCGTATATTGTGGTAATATACTATTATTTACGAAAGATGACTATTGAAGGTCATGTATTCGAAGAAAGAATACACATCACTTTACAGCAGTAGCTTAGCAACATTTTGTATTAGAAAGAGAAAGATTATTTGACTTATGTCTATTTAATTTATGTGGTGTGACAGATATAAGTAAATAGTGGCATTACTTTCTAACACACTATAAATAATAATGACGTACGTCGTAGAATTACAGATACCAAATTATCTACTACACTGTCCTCTGTGCTAATATTTACCCAGTGGCGTTGACGTTTAAATCAAATTATTATTCCTTGGTTTATAAGTTAAGTCTATGTTTTTGTATTTTGCAAAATCATAAGTGAAGAACATAAATCTTTCAGAAAGACATTATTTAGAATGAAACATAATTTTCAAATGAATTACTCGTATTTTTTGTTAAAATATGTCCATAAATATTTCATGTTGCACGCCTATGCATCCGAAATGCAATGAAGTTATCTGCAAGTAATATTAGATCAGACGGCTCGCAAATGACCTTGAATAGTCATCTTTCGTGAATAATAGTTTAAGTAATTTATTTTTACTGTAATACTGTTCTTATGATATAAGGATGTCTCACTCAGATTTTTCATTGCACCTTTGGCCCACCCAGAAAATAATCCTAGTTACGCCCCTGAGAACGCGACTAATATTTCTAAAACTGTAACCAATGAAATATTGTTATATTATAACCTCTCTTTGTATTATACGTTATTCTTACAAATATATTTATATTCTTTCAAAACAAGTTGTCAACTAACACCGCTTCATGCTAAAATTTATCCTATCATTAACAATAATCATTTTGAATGTAATCATCTTGAAGTTTTTCTGTGTCTACCCCTTGTGCCATTATAACCCCCCCCCCTTCAGCCACCCCTGTACCGGTGTGTTGTGTTGTGCTGAAATGAGAGGCTTCATATGCTTGCAAACGGCGTCGTTAATTCTTGTTTCAGCGAGATTAACTGAAAATTAGATGGCGCGAAGTTTGTCTGCTGAAAGAAACGCTGGAACGGATCAGCGTATTGTTGGCTAGTGCAGGGATGGACGCAGGGGATGGAATCGAATTGTTAAAGAGGGGGATTAAGTAAAATTTAATTTCAGGACAATTATAAATTTGTTATTTTGTAAAAGTGTCGCGTCGAACAAATGATGCCAATTTAAATCTATAATAACATCTATTGTTACCAGCACAATACCTCCCGCTAATTATATTTTATTTTATATTAGTTTTGTATAGAGACCCAAATAACGTAAATTATTTTCTGGCGGGTGGTAGAATTCTAGTTCCGACATCTCTCGCTAGATATCTTTACTAGACATACTTTTGGATCTGTTGCGCAAACGTCGTCATCCTTGGGAACCACCTAAGTGGTTAGTGTAGTTTTTTTTTTTCGTAAGGGCTGTTTGATGTGGCCAGCACATTACCTTCCTTCAGTTCTATATATTTTGTATAAGTGTCATACAGAAAGTTCCTTGCAAAAGATTCTATTTCTTGTACATTACCTTAAGGCAGTTATATGTATTTTATACAAATTCCATTCAGAAAGTTTCTAGCAAAAGATCCTATATTTCCAATAAAATTATAACGCATACATACTGTCAGCTGCACTTGACACTGACACCTTTCAATCAGAATTATCTTAATATAGCAGCTGTTTCCAGAGTTATAGCATAGCTGGCTAATATATGATATTTAATTTCTTTATAATTTTTTAACTCTATATCCATTTAATATGAAGTATAAAATGCATTTAAATCGTATAGGGAATAAAATATTCTTTAATATTTATAATAACTATAAATTATATTTAACATTGTTTTTCAAGAAAAACTGTTAAAATCTTCAAATGAGGGCATTTCCGGTTGACCAATTATAACCAAAATCTAATCAGCTCTTCACATGGATGTAACGAAGAGAAATACGAAAGAATTATAATTTTTGGAATTGTAGTATTAGAGTTATCGCATTAGAAAATTTTGTCACACACAGGCACACACACACACACACACACACACACACACACACACACACACACACACACACACACACACACACACACACACACACACATACCTACATACATACATACATACACATGTACACATACGTACATACATGCATAGACATCATCGTTAAAACAGTAAAATCGTATTCTAGGGACCCTAAAACGTGCTTATTCATCAAAAACTCACCACCGAATAATATTAGTAACGTTTTAAAAAGAAAAAAGTAAATAGAACAATAGAAAAGGAATTGAATACAGTTTCCAGCATAAGTAAAATCTAGGTATGTATTTAGATTAATAAAAATTAACGATTCACAAAAATGTTTAAGCTAATCTTCATTTTTGGATTAGTAAATTCTATTCTATTCCGGTATTTAAAATTTAATCTTCATTTTATTATAGTTCCGGTGGCCAATGGTTAGAGCAACGCCTCCTGTCATGAGTGCCCTCGGGACTCTGGGTTCGACTCCAACTAAGGAATGGATGTGTGTGAATGTGAACCCACTCTGTAATTGGGATTTAATCCTGTTGAGGTAGTTACTTGGATTAGATTAGACTATATTTTAAGAAATAAACTGTCAAAATTAAAGTAAAATTCGTTAATCCAAAAATAAGGATTAACTTAATCTTTTTTGTGACTCGGACTGTAAATGGCGTATGGTATTGTGTTGGCCACACCAGATTTTTAATATTTAGTTATAGTTTAATAAACCTTTATTTTAATTAGTAATAATTGTCTAATATTTACACTTCACCCAAATAATTAAAAACGTTACAATATTACAGTGAGTTCTTCCAATTCATCGATTGTTCTACAACGATCAAACATAATCGCAACCTGAATTTTTCAGTGTTTTCAGACGTTCTGGAAGTCGAGGGACGCTTCGGTTGAAGGTAATTTTCAGTTGATATTCGAGCACTTTTAAGAAGAGAAAACCACTCGTAAAGCCTCGTTTGGCTTAAGGCTTCCTCCCTGTAAACCCTCCGAAACATTGCGACAGTTTCCGCTGCTGATTTTCGTAACAGGAAACAAAACTTTAATGTCTGCTATTGCAAAATCACCAAACACGTCAAACAGTGCTTACGAAAAAGGATAACGCTTGGGCAATAGTTCGAAAAATAAGTTTAGTTAAGATATCTAGCACGAGCAGTCGGAACGAGAACCCTACGACACGCCAGAATATAATTCCCCTTATTTCCGGGTATCCGCTCCAAACAATTCTTAACATCGCAATCTAATTATTCTATATTTAGCATAATTACCACCACCCACTACATACTCGTATTTAATATTCTCTCACCTGACGCGTCGCGCGGGCGTTGATTAGCCCTGTAGCGACGCATCCATCCGTCACGCGGTTATCGGCCGGGCTACGGCGTCCCGATGCTCTGCGTCGTGACGCTAACACCGACGCTTGCCGGCGCTGACGGCTGACAGAGCGGTATCTATTAACACGTCCCACTACCGGAGGAGATCTACAGATGACAGTCTACATCTAGATCTGTCTTTCACTAACGGATATGATGTTTGATGCTTGTTGGATGGCGGTTGAGGGGGGATGGAGGGGGGGTTTTGGTGGAAAGAATGATTGAAATATGAAGGATTGAAGAAGGGTTATAGGCTGTTATTTATTATTATTATTATTTGAATATACAAAGGTCACACTGGAATTGTTGACAATAACAAAATCAGGTATGCAGTGGAAACAGTTATTTATGTCACTTAATATTCAGATCAATTCTGTAAATAATTTACTATGACTATTTCACTCATAAATTTATAAGCCAATCCAAATTCAGGATTCTACCTAGTTACCAAGTTTCATTTCGACAAAATAACGTCACAAAAAAATTTTCGCACCCTTTAAGCCAATAAGATGTCGTATTATTACAAATAAGTGAGTTTTGATAAGTGAAATTTTTTTGACGTTTTAGAAACATATTGTTTACATACCTGTCAAAGTCTGTATATTTTCAGGGTTATAAGTTTTTAATAAAAATGAGTCGATTTGGACATGAATCTATTTAAAACGTTGAAAAAGCAAACTGAAACAATACCTCTAAACATAATAATTATTTACAAGTTTTATGTGAAAAAAAAAATTATATAAATAATTACCTGATTTTTATTTTGGAAATAGTAATCCGAATACCATTCGTGGTTAAATTTTATCCTGGAAAAATTTTCCGATTGCTTTACTCGATCCTGTTGCCAATTTATCTCGTGACATTGATCAAAAATCACTCGTTTGACAACTCGTGATTTTTTTGCCAATGTCACTCAATAAATTGCTAGGCAACCGGCTCTCGTAACAATCTGAAAATTTTTCCGGCAAAAATTTACCACTTATGATATTATATATAACTATTTCACTCATAAATTTATAAGCCAATCCAAATTCAGGATTCTGCCTAGTTACTAAGTTTCATTTAGACAAAATAACGTCACAAAAAATTTCGCACCCTTTAAGCCAATAAGATGTCGTATTATTACAAGTAAGTGAGTTTTGATAAGCGAAATTTTTTTGACGTTTTAGATACATATTTTTTACATACCTGTCAAAGTCTGTATATTTTCAGTGTTATAAGTTTTTATTAAAAATGAGTCGATTTGGACATGAATCTATTTAAAACGTTGAAAAAGCAAACTGAAACAATACCTCTAAACACAATAATTATTTACAAGTTTTATGTGAAAAAAAAAATATTATATAAATAATTACCTGATTTTTATTTTGGAAATAGTAATCCGAATACCATTCGTGGTTAAATTTTAACCTGGAAAAATTTTCCGATTGCTTTACTCGAGCCTGTAGCCAATTTATTTCGTGACATTGATCAAAAATCACTCGTTGACAACTCGTAATTTTTTTGTCAATGCCACTCAATAAATTGCTAGGTAACCGGCTCTCGTAACAATCTGAAAATATATGAGAATATAATTCATGAGTCACGTGACATGTTTTCCGCCAGTCAACATTCAGAATCTCCATAGGTGTCGAGTAGGTATTTGGGAAGTTGCTGGTATATTGGGATAGCTGTGGAAGTGAATACTCGGTAGTGTTGACGAGTATTGTGAAGCTAGGTATACACGGACAGTAACAGTGAGTTGGAGTGGATACTCGGCATTGGTGTTGAAAAATTGTGGCATACGGACAGTCGGTGATACTGAGGTTGTGGAAGTTAGACAGTCAGTTACATAAATAGACAGATAGTGTTGTGAAAGACGTACTTCTGTCAGAGTAGTTGAATATACAGACGCTGTTGAGTCAGTTGAGTATATACACGCTGTGGAGGTCGGTAGGCGGACAGTTGAACGATATAAGTATATAGTGATATAAATATAGTGACATAAATATCGCGTAAACAGTCTACAAGACTCTGCAACAGACCGGCAGTCTAAGATTGGAACGCGTAGTGAAATAAATAATTTATAATATCGTGGAAATAAATAGTAGTGTTAATTGGTTAAATAAATAGTGTTAGTGTTATTTTTAGTGTTATCTAGTTAATTATAGTTTTAGTCTCAATTAGTCATTAGTTTTTAATAATTGTTTAATATTAGTAATAGTAACTTTAATTATAGTTTAATAAACACTTAATTTTAATTAATAAGTAAATAAATTACTACGTTTCATCAGTTGCTATGAATAGAAACTTTTATAATAACAAGTTACTATTTTTATAAAGACTGTCGAATTACAGGATACCAAATAGTGCAAAGTAACTATGAACGAGCATGTTTATAGCAACAGTAACTCAAATGGTTACTATTTGCCTAGTGAGTCGGTTACAGAATTGGGCTGATTAAGGTGCGAAAGTCAAGTTAGTTGCACAGTGTAAGTAAAGAAAAATCAACCACATTAATATTTAAAAATAATCCGATATTATTGTTTACAAATCCCCTCAAATACAAATAACATTTCTCTGCGCTGTTTTTCCCTACACTTGCTATGTCAGTCACCCTCTCCCCCCTCCCCTCCCCGTCTCTTTGCTCCGTCGCGACGCTCGGGGCAGAAAACGGCGAGGAAATTACTGATACGCGGGCCGCCGTCTGATACCGACAATTCTGGAAATTACACTAGAGAAAACACACAAGGGAACGTTAGCAAACAGGTAATTAACAAGTTTGATGGTTTTGCTGTCTGCTGCGAGTTTAAATTAAAATTGAAATGTTGACCTAAATGAAATTCAGAATAATAAATATGCGTAGCCTGAACAGCGCTCAAGGCAACGCAGATCAGAGAATTGACAAGATAAGACAACAGACAGAAGAGAAGATCATGATGGAAATGTAAAACGTAAAACAATACCGCTCCCAAAGAACAGAAATTATATTATACACTTCTGCTCAAAAGTATAAGAGCTGTTCTTATAATTTTTTATACTAATTATTTTTTGACATCATTGCAATGTTCCATTTTGTGCCACGTGTCTGTGTTTTAACCAATCTTGTTATTATTATTGAGTATGTTTATATCGACGTCCTTAATCGGATTTAAGTAGATTTAGGATTAGAAATTGTATTTAAGAAAACGGTGTAAACGATCTAGATTGGATTTAGAATCGAATTCTAAATCGACTTTACCAACGAGATTTATACATAAATCCGATTTACTTTCGCGAGATAAACAGCGATTTAGCAGAACATTTAGTAGTAGGTACTGAAACAATGAAAAAAAATCTGGTGTGGCTAACACAATACCTCCCGCCATTTGCAGCCCGAGTGACAAAAAAGATTAAGTTTTTTGGATTAGCGAATTATACTCTAATTTTGACAGTTTATTTTTTAAAATATAGTCTAATCTAATCCAAGTAACTACCTTTTTTTAAACCACAACAGGATTAAATCCCAATTACAGAGTGGGTTCACATTCACACACATCCATGCCTTAGTGGGATTCAAACCCAGAGCCCCGAGGGCACTTATGACATGAGGCGTTGCTTTAACCATTGGGCCACTGGAACTATAATAAAATGAAGATTAAATTTTAAATACCGAGATAGAATAGAATTCACAAATCCAAAAATGAGGATTAGCTTAAATATTTTTGTGAATCGTTAATTTTTATTAATCTAAATTACAGAGTGCGTTCACATTCACACACATCCATGCCTTAGTGGGATTCAAACCCAGAGCCCCGAGGGCACTCGTGACATGAGGCGTTGCTTTAACCATTGGGCCACCGGAACTATAATAAAATGAAGATTAAATTTTAAATACCGGGATAGAATAGAATTCACTAATCGAAAAATGAGGATTATCTTAAATATTTTTGTGAATCGTTAATTTTTATTAATCTAAATTACAGAGTGGGTTCACATTCACACACATCCATGCCTTAGTGGGATTCAAACCCATAGCCCCGAGGGCACTTATGACATGAGGCGTTGCTTTAACCATTGGGCCACCGGAACTATAATAAAATGAAGATTAAATTTTAAATACCGGGATAGAATAGAATTCACTAATCGAAAAATGAGGATTATCTTAAATATTTTTGTGAATCGTTAATTTTTATTAATCTAAATTACAGAGTGGGTTCACATTCACACACATCCATGCCTTAGCGGGATTCAAACCCAGAGCCCCGAGGGCACTCATGACATGAGGCGTTGCTTTAACCATTGGGCCACCGGAACTATAATAAAATGAAGATTAAATTTTAAATAAAGGGATAGAATAGAATTCACTAATCCAAAAATAAGGATTAGCTTAAATATTTTTGCGAATTGTTAATTTTTATTAATCTAAATACATACCTACATATTTACTTAACCTGGAAATTGTACTGAATTACTTTTCTATTGTTCTATTTACTTCTTTCTTTTTAATACGTTACTAATACTATTTTTAAATGATTAGTTCTTTGATAGTGACATTTATTTGTCAGTGACATACATTTGAATAACTGCGTTTTGTTTGTTTAAAGCGTAGGCTCAGGGATTTAAATTATAGATAATTTTATAAAGTTAACCATAAAATATATAGAAAAAGTATTTATGCAAATCTATAGAAAATTAATAATAATCTTTAATTTTTGTAATAACATTAATCTCGAAAAAATAACATTTAAAGGTATTTTTCGAAGAAAAATTATTTTGAGCTTCTAGTAAAGTGCCATTTCCAGTTATCCGATTTTCACCAAAATGTAATGGGCTTTTTCCAATATAGAAAAAGTTCGAAATACAAGATTTCAATTTTTTTTGAATGATTGTATTTGAGGTGGAGGATCCACACATACATACACACAGACATCATCGTGAAAATGTTAAAATTGGATTCTAGGGACCTTAAAACGTGGTCATTTACCAAAATCTGTATATGCGATTTTTAGCACGATCCCTATATCTCCGTTACCAAGGGTAGCGGGAGGTAAAAATCCACATATTTCTTGCATTTACCCTGTCTCCAATTCTAATCACACAAGCACCATCCTCCCCCCTCTCCGCGCCCCGTTGCACCCCCCGCCCGTCGCTCTGAAGTCCCTCGTCCTCGTCCGGACAGCGACCGAGACACCGGAGCGACCGACAAGACGCGCGAGTGACAGGACGACAGCAGACAGCACCTCGCAAGACTGCTAATCGATACCTCATGCAGCTGTAGCTGTCCGCAGTGACGTCATGTCATGCTAGACAGGTCAGGGGCTGAGGTGGCATACGGCCTTGCGAAGGGGGGAGGTACATAGGCTGGTAAACAATTATTGGGGAGGTGATTACAATAAGGTGATGTATAACCGTGTAATACATGGTTGTGTGTGATGAGGTATTGGATTTAAGGGGGTTCACTACCAGTCGTTGAAATATGCGAAAAAGCTGTTCGTTTATACCCTTAAAATCGTCTTAAAACAATATATTTTCGAAATAAGAAAAGTTGTATCAAATAGTTTAAGCTTGCCTCTTTTTGTCTCTAATGACAATTTTTTAAATTTTTATCGCATTTTTTTATTTTATTGCCTTAAAATATGCGTATATAGAGACTAATTTTACGCAAATGTCAGATAAAATTTCGAAAAATTGTTATTAGAGTGACAAAGATCTATAATTTATCTTTAATAAAACATCAAATTTCTTACAATTAACATAATATTAATTGCTAATTTAATGGTACTACGATACCTATATATCATGTAAATACTCGAGCAACAATGTGTCTATAACTACTGCCATCTACCCCAGCTAACTAAACTCCACCCTTGTACAATATCATACAAAAGTTAATAATAATAATAAAGTGCACGTGTTTGATATTTGTATTTGTACAATGGCCCGGAGGAAAAGTAATAAAGACGGATTATATTTAAGTAAACCGAACTTTCTCAACCTGTTACAGAATATTTTGTCGCTAATGAAATTCAATTAAAGGACGAATTAAATTTTAAGCCCGATGGAAGAAGGGTTGTAGACATCTTTTATTTTTTTAAAGTTTTAAAAATATAAGTCAACATGCCCCTGAATTTGGTTGTAATTTGACAAATTTATATATAATCAAGGAAAAGCGGTTTGGGTTATCTTCCGTTTTTATTTTAAAATGCAATATGTGTAACTCAATATTTCACATATCTACAGCTAATTCAGACGATAATAATAAAATGGATGTAAATACAGGAGCAGTAGCTGGAATTTTAAGTATAGGAGCGGGTTATTATAATTTGGAGGAATTAATGACTGCAATGAATATTCCATGTATGTTCCAATCAACATTCACAAAAATTCAAAACAAAGTGAACAATGCTTGGCAAGAAACAGCTATAGAATGTATGAAACGGGCTGTTCAAAAAGAGGCTGAATATGCTATTCAGATAAAAAATGTTAACGAAAATGGAATTCCTTTAATTACTGTAATTGGCGATGGTTGTTGGTCACGAAGATCATACGGAACAAACTATAAATCCAATTCTGGAGTAGCCGCACTTATTGGATATCACTTGAAAGAAATTCTGTACATTGGCGTTAAGAATAAATAAATATATATATATATATATATATATATATATATATATATATATATATATATATATATATAAATATATATATATATATATATATATATATATATATATATATATATATATATATATATATATATATATATAATAAAGGATTTAAAACAAGTTTGGAAACACATGGTGTAATTTTTAACAAATTAATTGCTGACGGTGATAGTAGCACTTATAAAACCATAGTAGAATCCAGACCATACGATAATATTACAGTAGAAAAAATTGAATGCGGGAATCACCTTTTAAGATGTTTTTCTAGAAAACTCTTTCGTTTGACAACGAATACTAATTATAATATTGAATTAATAAAAGCATTGAAAAATAAATTACTAAGAATGAGAACTAATATAATTAGTGCTATTGCTTATAGGAAGAAAAATTAGAAAAAATTTATCAAGATATAGCTTTTCACTCTAGAAGTTTAATTTACGATGTAGACAGCAATATTGTAGAGAGTTATAACTCAATTATTGCAAAATTTGTAGGAGGTAGGTTATAGTTATTTAAGTATAAAGGTAAGTAAGTGCTTTCTACCGGTTGAGGATGATTTAGAAGATCTTCAATATATCCGATAGAAGAGCATTTACTGACCGCATTGCTTATTGCGTTTTATTTTGCACGACCGACGCCCAAAATTAAATTTGAAAATTAATTTGACATTTAAATTTTTTGAAAGAAATCTCTCATCGTTGTTTTCGTTACTTACCACTTCCGCTTCCTGATCAGTAAGTGAGCCACTTCACTTACCGATCAGAAATTTGTAAATAAACCTTACAGCCTTGAAAACCCTATCGGTTAAGCATTTAAAAAACGCGATCGTGCACAAAATATATTACAACTAGAGTATATTCAAAGTATATATTTATTTATTTCTTTTACATTTTTAGGCAAACGAGTTAATTTTACTGGTCGATCTTCTTATCAAGCAAGATGTAGTGCCGCAGTGGTAGCAATGAATACCAAAAAACACCATTCTTTTTTACATACAACTATGTACAACAGCAGTCCGTCAAAAATTGTAAAAAAAATTGAACTGAAGAGGAATAAAATAATATCGCAAAAAGCCTCGCGAAAAACTTTATTAAAAAGTAAAATTAATATGGTGTCCCGTAAAAGGAAAATACAAAAATTTGAAACGACCGATTCACATTATGGGGAGCAGTGTAACGAAATAGATATACCTGATATCAGCTCAGAAGAATATAATGTAAGAAAAATACAATTCATGCAGTCACTGGAACGAAATGAGGAAGACAGAAAATTATTAGAAGAACAAACCAGAAATCAAGCTGATTCTGGTCTTTGGCTTGAAGTGCGGCGAAAAATGCTAACAGCATCTAATTTTTATTCCGTTTGCAGACGTCGAAGCACAACCAGCTGTGCTAATTTAGTGAAAAATTTATTATACTCGTATACGTCTTTGAATAGTGCTGCTATTAGTCATGGAAAAAAATACGAGTATGAAGCTATAAAACAATTAGAGAGGCAGGAAAATTTAAAAATACAAAAATGTGGATTGTTTGTTCATAAAACAACCCCATACCTTCGTGCAACACCTGATGGTTTAGTAGACGATGACAAAATCGTAGAAATAAAATGTCCGTACTCAGCATATAACATGGACGTAAAAGATGCTGTTAGTAAAAAGAAAATTACTATATTTAAAGTAGAAGAAGGTAATTTGGTATTAAATAAAAATGATAAATGGTACTACCAGATACAAGGGCAATTACAGATTACAGAAAGGAGTACATGCATATTAGGCATATGTTGCGGAGAAGATAGGCCCGTAACAATAAATTATGTTCAAAAAGATGATGAATTTTGGAAAAACATGGCGGAAAAATTAACAAATTTTTATGAAAATTGCGTACTTCCAGAGATTTTAGATCCACGATTCACCAGAAATCTTAAAATTCGTGATCCTGACTATATATTAGAAGCACAGAGTCAGCATGAAAGGAAGAAAACAGCAAGAAAAAAATTATTTTAATTAAGTAAATTAAATCTTTTGTATTTATTTATATTTTATATTCGTATTATTATTTTTGTTTACTAATACACGATTTAATATTTTTTATAAGGACAAATTTATTTTTGAAATAAAAATCCATTTTTTCTAACACAAAAATTTATTTTTATCTACACAACAGTATTTGAAAGATTTTCCTTAAACAGTTCCGTTCTGCCCTTATTTCATAGCTAGGCACAATTCGCCGGTTGTAGTTTATCGATTAGTTAATAATATAAAAACAAAATATAATTTTACTTTTGACTGTACAGACCAGACTAGGAATATAATTATAGAAGTGGGGGAACGTATCTGTTACCGCCCAGTTCTTACCTCACCCCTTACTCTTGCAAAACCATAGATGGTTTGAAGACTAGCAGTGAACCCCCTTAAGTTTGTATGTTATTAAATGGCAATAGGGCAATTAATGATTCACATTTGTGTAATGTTTTGCAAAAGTCACTTGATCTGAAACATACTGTGACGTCATAGTTCATACAACTTAACATGTGACAAACTATCGCTTACGTTTATTTATATAAATAACGTAGGTGAAGGATAAACTGTAATATCTATTTTGCACAATCGGATTATTTTTTATGTTTACCGATAGCGTTTCCAAGATAGTAGGTCTTACACTCTAAGAAATTTTTAATCAATTTTAACACTAAAATTGGTTCCAGGAGGTCCACCAGATTACGTGTAATTTTAACAAAGTATCTGTTTGGTTAAAAAGTACACTGGAAACTGGTTTAATATTTAACACAAAATTTCTAGTTAAAGATGACTGCGTGTTAAAATTTACACTGAAATTCGTATTTTAACTAAGTGTACGAGTTAATTACCTTCTACACTAAATAGTGTAAAGTACGCGTTTCAGTAACACCTCTTGGTGTATTCATTTACTCGTATTTGAGTAATTTTTTACAGAATATGTGTTAAATATAGTAAATAAGGATATCATTGAAATATAAATAATATAATTTTATTATATCAAAAAATACATAAGTAAATAAATCTTATATTTGGCTAATATCTGTGTTGTACAAAAATATGTTAATAATATAATTTCCATCGGAACTCGGAACATGAAAGCTTTCATATGGTTCTTTGTACAAACAAATATTTAAAAATATTAAAGTCATTTCAGACACATCTAATTTTGCAATTTTAGCGACTATAGAGTTTAAACAAAATATATTGTATCCAAAGACTCAATAATTTCTGGCACGAGGAAGTTAGTTGGTATAAAAAAAAACCACATGAAATTCATTTAGAACTATTCATTTTTATATCACATGGTATATCCACTTTGAAGTATGTAATATCACTTCTGTAGCAATAAACACGTTCGTACATCTCACAGATCAAACTAAGAATATGTATATCACATATCGCAGTCACAGTTGCACCACAATTTGGTGCTGATTTGATCGCTGCTTGTAGTAAATACACGTCATATTAACAGCGTTGAGTGTTATTTTACATTTAACGAAATATAGTGTAGTTCCAGCACCGTATTGTGCAAATGTACACTAAGTTGAGCATAAGTAACTCAAAAAATTGTTGGTAATTAAAAGTAACCATATTTTTGAGTAATATGTCACATTTACTCCATAAGTGGTTAACTTATTTGAATTTTTTTAAAATAACACGGACAAAATTTAACTAAACCGTATTTTTAACACGGACGGAAAATGTACTTATTTATGTGTTAAAATTAACACCAAATTACTTCACCAATCGATTTGGGTACTTTACACGGACGATATTTGTTAGAATGTATTTACAAATTACTGAACGGTAAGTTATGTAACTCACGTCGGTAAGTGATGTGCTTCACTTACCATTCAGGAGGCGAGACGGTAATAGCTATTAACGTACCTAGGAATGTTATGTATATCATAACTGCCGAAGATGTCGGTTTGAAATCCGAGCTCGTAGAGCGAGGATTTTAAGACATCTAAGGCTTGTTATGATTAATAACATCCGTGGTTTGTTCAATAGTTTATCGGTATCAGAAAATTAAGACATTATTGATAAATACCATTTTTTGAAATTCTCCCATTAATGCTACTTTCAGATTAGAACAATTATTTTGATATTTATGTCAATATGACAAATATTCAAATTATGTGCTTTGTTCCACATCTTTATTACTTTAGAATAAAGTAGACCGTATTTAGAACGATAGGCTAACGTTATCTGTATGTATTAATGAAGAGCATTATATTTTCATTTGATTTTATTTTCATTTTGTAGACCATTGTTGACAAGTCAGTATGGTAATATTATTACCATACAGATACAGTTATTACTTAGTTACCAGCCTACTTTTGTACATGTAAACAATGGAATAATATCCTGAAACCGGTAAATACTTTTTCTATATATTTCATGGATAAATTTATAAAATTATCTATAATTTAAACAAACAAAACGCAGTTACTCAAATGTATGTAACTGAGAGATAAATATCACTATCAAAGAACTAATCATTTCAAAATAATATTAGTAACGTTTTAAAAATAAAAAAATAAATAGAACAATGGAAAAGGAATTCAATACAGTTTCCAGCATAAGTAAATATGTAGGTATGTATTTAGATTAATAAAAATTAACGATTCACACCTTATCTGTATATATTAATGAAGAGCATTATATTTTCATTTTATTTTATTTTCATTTTGTAGACCGTTTTTGTCAAATCAGTATGGTAATAATATTACCATACAGATACAGTTATTACTTAGTTACCAGTCTACTTTTGTCAGTGGCGTGCGGTCAGGATATGCGGGGCATGCGGCGCATACCCATTCGTATTTAGAAATTAATTAAATTTTATAATGTTATTTTTTTACATAATACATGTATATACTTTAAATTATATGTAAGATAAATTCTATTACTTTTAAATTTTATTTAGTTCTACTTGTATGTAATATGAATAACTGAATAACACTGGAAAAAAGCTAGTGGATAGCGCTAGGCTCTGCCGCATGACTTGTCGACGGATCGGGGCAGGGCGACGCTTGAGGAACTGCGAGAAATAAGCAGAGGGGAGTGCGCGCTGTAGGTGAGTCGGTAAGCGCTATGATGTAGTAATTTTTGTATATGCATCATCCACCATACAGAATTACAGAATTAAATATTTTTTTCGTTATACTACAGGCACATGAACATAGGTATTATTATTTATTTTGCTTTTAATGATTATCTTCTACAATATTATAATATAGCGCAAATATTTGGATAACTATGGATTGCATTATAAAAATATTAATAGAAAAGTCATTTTCGAGAAGAGCATTTAACGAGTAAAATGAAATTATCAAAAGTGGAAAACCTACTTCTGATATAAATAATTTAAAAACGATTCATAAGGACAAAGGTAAAAGATTTACGCGACATTTTCATGTAACAAAATATGAAAAAGTTTCCTGGTTATGTGGATCAGCATCATTTGGAAAATTATTTTTATATAACTATTTGGAACATTGGAACAAACAAGGATTTGAAAATTTAAATTGTTATTTAGTAGCAATTCAAAACATTCGCGATTTCTGACACTTCCGAGTTCTACAACTTTGGTTGAACGCTCATTTTCGGCTTTGAAGCGCATAAAATCATACAAACGATCATCCCAGGGACAAGAAAGATTATCAAACTTAGGACTGTTGTCCATTGAAAAATCTCAACTATTCGAAATGCAAACTAAAGATAATTTTCATTCTGCAATAATTCAAGAATTTTGTAAAAAAGAAAGAAGAATGGAATTTATTTACAAATAGTTATATTAATTAATATTGATTTTTTCTATGTTATATTAAAGTATGCAATAAATATCGTAATTACAAAAATTATAAATTATTTCATATCCTTGGCGCATACCCGCCTAGAATTTCACCGCACGCCACTGACTTTTGTACATGTAAACAATGGAATAATATCCTGAAACCGGTAAATAAATAAAAACAAAAATCAAAGCTTACTTAAAAAATGACACCTAAATTTTTTTAATATGTCAAAATAATTTTCAAATCTTATTTTTCTTTTAAATTTTGTGCGTCGACCGTACAAAAAAATAGTATAAGCTTCACGAACGTTAAGGAATTACCGATCTCAGACAAAATTAGGACCTTCGCTTCGCTCAGTCCCCAAACATTGTCTTCGATCGGTAAACTGCCCTTACCGTTCTTCATACTTAATATACTATTAAACATTAGCCGTATGCATAAATTTGTTAGTGGTCACTAAGATCATTTTAAAAACAATTTAAAATGTCACTAAGCAAAACCTTATGTATAGTGACATTTAGTAGGATTTAAATTGTTAGTTGACAACTAAGTGTTAGTAACCAACTGACGCATGTTTAAGACACTTTTAAGGGAAACCTCTAAACAACGGTAGTAGTTATAAAAAAAGTATAGTTGTAGTGGTGTTATGGCATGCCGAAGAGATGCATTAATTAAAAATAAATTATGAGAAACAATACCAAGAAGAAAGAATTACAGCTTTAAGGGAAAAACGGGAAGAGTTGTAAATAGTGTCAATATATAAATTTATTTATTATTTATCAATAAATTTGTACATGTAAAGGAATAATTTATTCACATTTTAGTTCACATTTTGTTTGTCTTTAGCTTTGTTCTACATGTAACTATAAGTAATTTGTTAACACTTTAGTTTTTTGCATTATATTTGTTTTTAATTAAAATATTTTTGCCATCGTCTTCTTCATCTTCATCATTTGCGAATTCTTCATCAGGTTCTTCGATTCTTTCATTGACACAAATGTTATGCAAAACAGCCACTGCAATTATTGCCGTTTGTATATGAAGATGTAGTGCATTAAAAAGGCGTCAAAATTTATTTTTCATTATTCCAAACAGTCTTCCCACAACATTCCTCGTTCGGAAGTGCGCTCGATTGTAACGCCGTTCTGCATGTGACCGGATTCAGTAAGGGTGTTAATACGTATCTTGAATATGGGATTGATAACTATTATCTGCCACTTATTTCACAATTATCAAATTTTAGTAAACCTTACGACAAGGGTACAATTCGTCATTGATTCTAATAAATTCTTATATTGCTTCTATTTCTTCCACCTCTTCGTGTATATTCAACAAGCGCTCTTCCATTTTACATTGTGTTAGTTCTATATATAAAATGCCTGACTATTCAAATTAAAATGTAAAAATCCATTTATAAACATACTCCCTGATATATGTGATGACAGCACTTGATAACTGTATATCCACTTATAACCACTATTTTTTAAATTTATATAACCTAATATAACTGGTCTAATCAACTAAAAACTAAAATCTAATAATAAGAACGCTATAATAACACACGAAATGATATTCTACCTCAAAACATATAGAACTGACAGCTGTCAGCTTAATAAACAACCAAATTTTGCAATGTTGCCAGGTTAAATATAATGCAAGTTGGCTATTTAGTAGTGACCAGTTAAAGTACAACTATGCATACCATCCTGCTAATAGCATTTTATCTGGTGTTACTGGTCACTACGTAAAATGCTACTAAAACTATTTTAAGCTTGCACTTATGCATACGGCTGTCAAAATCTTAAACTGACATATTTAAAACAACGTTTAAACTGAACTCTTTAATATAGTCCAATGTCCGACATTCCCTCTTTACGCTTGCCGCTGACTAGTGATGCACCCTCCCTCTTCACCCCCGTGCCCTCTGGCGTCCTCATCCCTCACCGATGGCCGTAAATCTCTGCAACCTCGTCTTGGGAATATATTGCAAGCAAGTTGGAATAAATAGGTTGGAAGTTTTTCACACGCACGCAAATTTCCAACGTATTGTCCGATAACTGAATTTATCAGCTCCTTGACACCGCTGCAAAACATCATGGCCTCAACGAGACAAGGATGGACGATGATGGGTGGGTGTAAATCATGGAAAAGAGAAAGACGGAAAGAAAGGAGAAGGTTAAAGGTGGGTGGGTTACCGATTTCATGATTAATAAGTAAAAAAGTTATTGAAGAATAAAAATAATTATGTATGACATCGTGACAGGGTGTCCCATAGGACGAGCTTACGCTATAGTTATTTAAAAAACTCTTCAATATTATTAAATAATAATAAAACAGTAGCACTTCCGGTTTAACCGGACGTATACCGTAACTTTCTTATTTAAAATTGAATGCCATATTTTTTATTTTACTATTGAATACAGCAGAAAATTTTACATATGTAGGTGTTGCTTTAATCAAAAGAATAAGAAAAAATATTTAGCCCCTATTTTTTATTTTTTTTCGTATTATTCTTTATTAATGAGAAAATTGTCTTTGAAATTATAATGTTTGAATTTCCGCTTCCCCTTTCGCCTGATGACGTTTGAAAGGACCTAACCAATGAGGGTGTGGCTTACATTTGCCAACGACGGAATTTAAACGAGTGACAGTCATGACAGCTGTCAACTACTACTGATTTTTGTATTTAGAAATAATCAAACTTGGTTGTAAAAAGTGTTTTGTGCAGTGTGCCCAAATAGAACTGATAATAGGGAAAATATTTCTATATAGTAGTGCCTCAAAACGAAGAAAGAAGAATGAAATGGTTGTCGCAAGTAAAGATAAAAACATAAAATCAAAACCTTTTTGTTATAAAGATCATTTTGATGTAAATATAAATATTTTTATAATTAAATAAGAACTATTGCATACATTTATTTTTTTAGCTGGAAAATGATGCACTCAGGCTACGGTTTCTTATACCGGCTGCAGCATAAAAGAGATTGATAAATCCAGAATAAAACATTACTAGACGGTATTTCTTAAGACCACTACTTGCGATAATGTCAATTTCCAACTGAAGAGGATCTATTCCAAACAATGTGTCGCTGGAATATGTTTTATATATTATTATATCTATATTAGAAATAAATTGCACGCAATGGAATTAAATTATGCTTTTTAATTAATAGAATGTTCTATTTTGACAACTGACATATAATATATATTCTTGTATTGTTGTTATCCTAGCAACAAAAGCAACCTTATTTTGGACATAACATATATGTTCTAGGGCCGGTATTTTCACTTGCGAATAAAGGTTTAGATAATGTTATCCTTCGGATAAATATTTTTGTCGTCTTTTCACTTGCAAATAAATTTATTCGAAAGAATAACATCTGTTATTCGCGAGATAAATTATTCGGTACTTGGGTAGCGAATAACCGTTTATTCTAAGTTCATTACATTTCCACATAGTGCAGATTTATTAACAAATTGGATATATTAAATATTATGATGATATTTTCAACTATGAATTAATAAATAACGTGAGAAATCGATCACACACCATCAGACAGCAACATAACCACATAAATGAAATAATTTTTGACAGGTTCCGATTATGAAAACAATTTAGGATCACATATTGGGGATCGCATTTAACCTCAACCAGTAAATAGGTAAATCATTATAAAGATCCTGTCATTTGACGCTGGCAACATATTTTCGAATTTTGGATACTTTTGTTGAATACATTGACAAACATTTACTTTGAACTGAAACAAATATACAAAAAGTACATTAACAATTTTACAATATACATATCCCGCTTACCGCATATGAGTGCTGAATTAGATGGTACACTTGTTAAATTACAGTCTCCCGGGGTTAAAAATGCATAATATGGATCATATTGACATTAAAGATGTCAAACAAAATTTTGACAACTACGGATTCAAAAGTAGTTGACACATTTCATCCTTGTCTGCTTAACGTGGCTACGCCAAACTCTATCCTTCTCTACTGACACAAATTCACACTGCAAGGCTACCAATTCACGAACGTTAAAGTTATTCGACAGATAGCTATTTGTTTGTGTAAAATGTATGAAAAGACGCAATGGAATTATTCGTTGGATAAATATATAGAATAAATTTATTTAACGAATACTTATTCGAAACTTTATTCGGAAGTGAAAATACCGGGCCTTAATAATATTGTATTCTGTATGTTCCTGGCACGAAATAAATCCAAAAGTCAAAATAGAAAATAAAGTATGTGTGTCATAAAGTGTCAGGTATCAACTAAAATGGAAAAAAGAGAGAACGGGAAAAATTACTCAGAATTAGAAAAGCAAACATGTTGGAGATAAATATAAAAATAATACATGAGATGAAATTTATAATAAATTTAATTTAATTAATGTTGACATGTGTCAAATTTATTTTACAGAATAAAATTTACTTCCTCGAACATCGTTTTAGTAATTTATTTTGTAGATTTACTTAGCTAGTATTTTTATTCTTGTTTTGACGAAAATCTCTGGAATAAACTATTTTACTTCAGGAGTAAATTTTACTTTGCTAGTGCTTTACTTGTTTACTTACCCATCTTTTATAATACTGGGCATTAAACTATGAAATATAACGCTATAATATAATGATAAATAACTAAGAACTACGCTAAAGAACCAAAAATCACGCTGCACTATAAGTCAGACCTTATGTCACACAGTTGTCATTAAAGCAATCATTGACGTTGATGTATGATACATTTGTTTTTTTTTTTCACCATCTTTCCAGTTTTGTCATTGGCTAATGTATGTCTGACGCCACAGGCAGTGTAATTTGGCGCTAATTCAAAAAGTATATTTTTAAACTGCTACTGTGCTTAATATATACAGAAATTTGAAGAGAAAATTATATTTAATAACACTGTAGACGTTCGAGAAGTTAGCGCACCCACAATAGCCCACACAGTTGAAAACTGTCTTAATCGTTTGTTTTGCGTTAGTTGAGGTTAGTTTTGCAAAAAATTACGATTGTTTCAAAAGTCTAGTATATTTTTTTTAAAATAACTATTTGGGTGGGCTAGTTTCACAATAACCCAACCCATCACTCGAATGTCCGGAAAAAAACCCATAAATATATTGTAATTGATTAGTTGGTGTTAGTTGTGATACATATTACGGTAGTTTTGTTATAGTAGTATAGTAAATTTAGATCGAGTCGGTGGGCAAAATATACAGTTCCCCAGCCCATTGCAAGATTTCACGCGCACATTTTGCATATATGGTCTACATGGTTAGTTGAGGATAGTTTTGACGAAAAACGTGTTAATTGAGCTACTACTTGCGTACCTGGATCACACATCCTGTTACGTGCTGAATATACAAGATGATTTTTGTTTTGGCCTGTAAAAGTAAATTTAAGTTTATTCTGGTAAATCCGTGCACTTAACAGGATGTGTGATCCAGGTACGCAAGTAGTAGCTCAATTAACACGTTTTTCGTCAAAACTATCCTCAACTAACCATGTAGACCATATATGCAAAATGTGCGCGTGAAATCTTGCTATGGGCTGGGGAACTGTATATTGGGCCCACCCACTTGATCTAAATTTACTAGACTACTATAATAAAACTAACGTAATACGTATCACAACTAACACCAACTAATCAATTACGATATATTTATATTTTTTTTTCGACATTCGAGTGATGGGTTGGGTTATTGTGAAACTAGCCCACCCAAATAGTTTTTTTAAAAAAATATACTAGACTTTTGAAACAATCGTATTTTTTGCAAAACTAACCTCAACTAACACAAAACAAACGATTAAGATAGTTTTCAACTGTGTGGGCTATTGTGGGTACGCTAACTTCTCGAACGTACACTGTAGAACGTACTTATTCCCATTTTAGAAGATTTTGCTACACCTCATTATTGAATCAAAAAACGTTATGTTTTGATTTTTACAGGTAATCAATTTTTGTCATTGTTCTAATACATGCTTGTCATTGATAATATTTTTTTTATCTCTTGTGTTTTCTAGTATGATCTATTAATATTAATTATGCAGTTATCATTTAATGACTGTTTCAATTATTCTATGAAACTGTGAACAGTTCTCTACCATTAATTTGTACTCGTACAAGTAGGTAGGGTTTTCTTCAAATTATCTTGACTGGCGGAAACTGCCCTTGTCTTTAGCTTTGAACCAATAATTATGACAAATTCTTAACTATAGCTATTTAAAATTATTCAACTTGATATTAAAGGAAAAAAAGGCACTTTAATTAAAGTTTTACAATGAGTTTGTTTTAAAACATGTCTTAATTAGTAATGTAATTCATTATCTGGTATGGTACACTGATCTGAATGGATTATAAGTCTGGAAAACTCTTCTCTATTTTCATGCTAAAATATTTTTTTAAACATAAATTTCTATAAGAATTGGTAGGATGTATAATTTATCTTCTATGTTTTTCATTTAATAATAGATATAATAAAAATTGTTAACTTTTGCTTTTAATTTCCATATTTATTTAAATTTTTTATATATTTGACGTTTAAAATAAATTTTTGACGTTTCAATATGCTCTGTAAATACTTTACAGTCAAGATTTTGGCGCTGTAAGATTTATAGAAATTTCTATAACTCTGTAGCGCTTACAGTAGGTACTGTAACTTGGTTACAGAATAGCAATTTGCTTACATCCTGTAACGTTGGTTACTTACAGAGCCTATAGAGCTTATAGAACAGTACAGAATAGCACCATTTTTGGCGCTGTAAGATTTATATAAATTTCTATAACTCTGTAGTGCTTACAGTACTGTAACTTGGTTACAGAATAGTAATTTGCTTACATCCTGTAACGTTGGTTACTTACAGAGTCTATAGAGCTTATAGAACGGTATAGAATAGCACCATAAAGTGTGCACATAAAGCAGTACATATATTTAACTTTTATAAAGTAAAAGAAAAAGTAAAATAAAAAGTAGGCTGCATAAATCCGCCTTTACTTGGTTTAACTTAAAATTCACAAACATTTTATTAATAAATTTAAGCAACACACGTATTTCTCTGACAAGAGTATCATATTGCATTTTACATAAAAATAAAAATAATAACAATGTATACAATTCCATCATTCTATTATTTGTACACGAAAATGACATTCAAATTGATGAAAAATATTATAACCAATTTTTATATAATAAAAACACTACAAATCCTCCCGTATTAAAAACCCGGCCCTACAATTAAAAAAATCATAATGTCTATCACATGACAAATGCCCAAATAGTTTTATAACCTAAATTGAAATGGATAAAAACCCGCTACATATAAATTCATATGACATGCATGCTCGGGTTATCCTCTGTAACGAAATAATCATGCATTTTTGCCAGACCGGCGGGCAGTTTGACAATGTAATAGGGAGAACACGCGTTTCATTTACAAAATGAAATGTAGAAGGCTGGTATCCGTCAGTATAACGACGAGTGTCCTGACAATGAAGAACATTAGTCGGTGTTCATGTACAAAAGGGTTAAATTTGTTTAATTCTATTATTAAGGTTGATTGATTAAACGAAAATTGATGTAAGGCTGGATTGTAAGAGTTAATAGACACTTGTACTGATGTATGTAATATTTTCATTTTATTTCATAACGCAGATTTTTACATATGTATGTATAAAAGATTGTGACCAACTGTACTATTAATATTGAAAAATACAAGTATACATACAAATACACGTTGAAGCAGAATTACATTGTTGTACATATACAAAAGTTGTAAAATTACATGTTAAATGTAACCATCGTAGTCAGATGGAGCATGGGCCCCAAGTTGAGTCCGTAAGATATAAAATAAATTCTTTTTTATATGTAATTCGTTCATAGAATTTTTGACTGTATGTAAATTACATGGTCTGACTTGATAATGGCCTTAACCAAGGCCGAAACGTCGTCAAATATGTACTCACAATAATAAATTGTTATAAACTACATTCAAGCTTGAATCCAAAAATATACTCCTACAAAATTTTAAAATTTACGTTTGAATTTATTGTAATCCCTATAATATTCTAATCTCTTTTCAATTACAAATGGATTTTAGAAGAAGTGCATTTAAAACGCATTATTATTTCAATACATACGTCCAATAGCTATTTTGTCCAACATTTCAAAGGTTTTTGAGTCCATCATCTTCAAGTATATTTATATTTATATATATATATATATATATATATATATATATATATATATATATATATATATATATATATATATATATATATATATATATATATATATATATATATATATATATACCATTGCCACTCACATAATTCATACTGTCAAATCATCATACAGAAGTCTTGGTTTTATAATCCGAAGTACTCAGTTCTTCACTAATATTTCTACTTTGAAGAAGCTATATTTCTCTTTTGTCAGAAAAAACTTGAATATTGTCTTCAAGTTTGGAGTCCAATCTATAATAAATACCAATAATTGAGTCTGTTCAACGAAAATTTGTGAAATTTTGTTATTAGAAACTTCATAGACGATATCCCAATTTTGAAACTGACTACAACATCTTACTTGCAGAAATTAATATAGTCTCACTCAATAAGCGGAGAAAAATTCAGTTATCTCTATTTTTGTATAAGGTTTTACATTGCATCGTGAATGGTCCAGTTATACTTGCGAAAATACCAATATATGTTCCTAGACATAATTCTCGTGTTAAAAGAACCTTTCATTGCAGTATAGCGCGTACTAACTATGAATTCAAATCACCAGTTAGAATGTTACGTGAAAATTTTAATACCCTGCCACATTACATTGACATCTTTTTTGGCTCGTTCGTGAAGTTTAAAAATGCTGTATATTGTTACTATGAGGTATAATGCTTCAAATAATTATTTTGTTGTATGGGTGCTATGAAAACCAATATTATATTTATTTTGTTATTACATTGCTACTTGTGCTAATTAAGGTATTTTTTATTGCTTTTTTATATAATCTACCTGTAATTGGGATATTACATCCTGTAGGTCATATTTATAATAAATAAATAAATAAATACAGATTTAAAAGTACATAATTAGAAAAAATTTGAACGCAAATATCGGGTACGATCCAAGACAGAAAAAACTACCTATTTTATAACGGTCAATTGGCAATTCTATAATGAGTTTCATAGATCGCTTTCTCGAAATATATTTGAAAATTGGAAATAGTGAAATAATTGCGTAGGCTGCCACAGTCTGAGTCATGAGAAATATTCGTTTTCCGGGAATGGACTGTGTCATTCAGGAGCAAGGGGGATAGTACTGTCTTAAACAAGGTTACTTGACGTGTCAACCACGCTAGAGGCCGAGTTTAAGCAACAAAAGGGGGAGACTTAGTGTCACGCCCAATCTACCATTACGAACTCGATTCCCATTGGTCCTCATTAGCTTTGCTCATCTACCGTATCTTTAGATTAGTATATAACTGTCTTTTCGGCCTTCCTTCGTCACTTGGTTTATTTGGCCTCGTGGTTTACACGTCGGGTAACCTTGTAAACTAAGTCTCCCCCTTTTGTTGCTTAAACTCGGCCTCTAGCGTGGTTGACACGTCGGGTAACCTTGTTTAAGACAGTACTATCCCCCTTGCTCCTGAAGATGCCCCATACGACTGCGGGCGAAACGTTGAGCTCTGCCTCAAAATATGACACAGTCCATTCCCGGAAAACGAATATTTCTCATTGGAAATAGTATTCAAATGTAATGTCAGTCGCTTTTAGGGCGTCATAACTACATGAAGTCACGTAACTTATCATCTCTTCTTTTAAAGAGCATTTGTCATGAATTTTAGCTTTAAAGCGCTTATTTCCCACCCAGCCAGTATACCAACCCCATCACATTGATATACTGTCCGCATATCTGAGTATCGCGATAGGGGTGTTTGCCGGCTGTCCGGTGATGGCCGTTCAGTGACGAGTGTATGAGTGAGTTAACCGGATTTCCGCTGATGGTCGCGGTATTTTTACACGGGGGTGTCGCGCCCCCCTAATTTACTGGAAAATTATTCCATTATTCCCAAAGATAAATTCATTTACGACTCCCGAACCGTCACGACCTAAGAGGATTACCATTTGCTGGGTTATTTATAAATGGTTGCTGTCTAGCGATCTACATACAGTGATATAATTGTATGAGGTTTGATAAAAAAATGAGAAATTTATATGATTCAAATAGTAATAATTATTTTATCATATATAGTGTGTTCAATAAAATTCCTAACTCGGAGTAGGCTATGATCATTATTCAATTAAAAGTCAAGATGTCAAAAATGATCTTGAAATGTAATTTTAAGGAGAAAATACATTAAAGAAGTATGCAGTATATTGGCATTCGCTGTTTTCTACTTTGTTTCCATTTCAAGAAGAAAAGTTTTGATTTCTTTAGATAAAATATTAGACAGTATCTCATGTCAAATTGACATTTAATTAAATATTTTTTAAATTGACATACGTTTCTTTGTTCATAGCCTATTTCGAGTTAGTTTGAACACACTGTATAATATCATAAGTGGTAAATTTTTGCCGAAAAATTTTCAGATTGTTACGAGAACTGGTTACCTAGCAATTTATTGAGTCACATTGACAAAAAAATCACGAGTTGTCAAATGAGTAATTTTTGATCAATATCATGAGATACATTGGCAACAGGCTCGAGTAAAGCAATCGAAATTTTTTTCTTAACAAAAATCTTCTAATTTTTATTGTATTTGATGTGTTATATTATATTTAAGTTAGCTTTTTAATCGTTTTAAATAGATACCTGTCCGAATCGACTCGTTTTTAAAAAAAACTGATAACACTACTTGACGTAGACAAAATTTTGTTCAATCACTATCTTTGTCAATTTTCTTCGATTCTAATAGTAAATAACCTCTTTCTCGGAAACAGTTGAGGATCGGACCCATGTTGATTAAGCCTTTTTTACTCATTTGGTCAGTACTATATGCCCTTTAATTTTTTTCCCGAAGTATGATTACACCCTGTATAAATTTTTATGTATTTTTCTTAAAAAGGGAATAAAAATATATCACTGAATTCAGAATAGCAATTAAAAAATTTATTTCTCATTTAAAATTAAAAAGTTAGGTCTTGTATTTTGAGAACCACTGGTCCAGAAAAATAATTTATATATTTTTTAAATTTGTCTTGTGAAATCGAAATTGTTTTTTCATTTAACCGTCTTTGTAGCTCTTATAGTAATCGATATAGCAGTTATGGCCCATTTAAAATGAACAACCTGTAAGCTTAAAACTTATATTCACAGGAAAATGCACAGGGCTTAAGGCCTGTGTCCACGATCCGAGAAATTGATCCGAGTTCTCGGATATAGGCCGCAATTCGATATCTCGGATCGTGGACACTACCAACTCGAACGCAAAAATCGAATAGAAAAATAGAATGGAAAAATGCGTTCTGTCCCATTTTTTCGTACAAGCTGCTAATTTCATTTAAATGTTACCAATTCATAATCTTGCCGTTTGATGTTTGATAAGCGTGAAAATAATAAGGTTATAAAATATTACCTAATTGTACTCATTTTTGATATTGATTATAAATAATTACTTATAAAAAATTAATATATTCGTTGTAAAAATTTAATTTACTTATTGCCGGGATAATTTCTTGGTTATGTTTTATTAGTTTCTGATAATGGTAGAAATGGCTGAAAGTGATTTCATAAATTCGACCAACCTGACATCTGTAGTCATACAAGTTCAATGTTTATGATCAAAAAATGTGACCGAGAACTCGGAACGATTTCTAGCATCGTGGACACAGGCCTTTAGGGATACAATGCTTAATAGAATTAAAGCTACTACATTTCTCAGCATTAAAAGACCAACCCTTGGATACTATTCTTTCTCTAATATCTACAGTTCTTAACCTTCTTTACCTTCAGTACACCATGTACTTTTCTACTTATAATTCTATTTATCCTATAGCAACCCTTTAGCAAACAATTGGAGTGTCTGTTGTCCATCCTTTGGTAGCGAATGCAAATGTAAGTGTATGATTGCGGGCAAACGAATTGGCGTGTGCGGGTGGATGTGGATGCATCAGTCATAATACAGCGAGTGCATCAACGCGACGTGCGGTCCGCGGCTTGCCGCAGGGATCAACGTGTGTCACGGGGGATATATCACGATTTCCAACAGAATCGGAATACGCTAAATTTGATAAAACGATTCATCTAGGCGAATCAAACTTATTCTGTTTGTTTGTACTACACAAAAACAGAGGGGTATTTTCAGTTTATCATTTGAAATACCATTCCATTTGTCAATACCTAAATTAACGCTTGCATTGACTTTTTTGGGAAGTGGTGAAATCCTATGTTTCCACCATTTCGACTGTTGCTAATATAGGTGAATCCATGTCTTCTTGGGAATAACAAAACTTTACATAAACATATTGGGATCAACTTTATAACGGAGCAACAAGCCGATCGATGTCTGTAAATAAAATAGCTATTTGCTCAAAATGGAACATTGTCAAAATTGACAGTGTCTATTTGCGCACGAAACACAACACACAATATTTTTTCTACAGTCGCCACAATGGGGCCCTGCACCATAACAAAAGTTTATTTGTTTCAAGTACATTAAACTAGTGCAGTGAAAAAGTGTATGTCCATTAGGGGCGTTCACGCCACACTTTTGCAGGTGGCAGCACAACTGTTCACACAACTTATTTTATATTTAATTTTAATTTATTGTTATTTTCCATTCTTCCTGATCTAATCTAAACATTTTATACTTTTGTTTTTGTAAATGAATGCTCTATTTTATTTTAAAAGCAGTGCGGTATTTTGTTTGGTTATGCAATATACCGACAAGACGGTTATATGCAAGATTGACTTGTGAAATAAGTAAATGGGTAACTTCTATGCCATTAGTGCCATTTCTCAAAATTGTACGGTTAGAAATTTGGACAGCGAGCGTTTTTTTTATACTGTGTCGCGCATGAGCGGCAAAGTGACATTTTGCATTGACAAGGAGAGCGCAAATGGCTACTTTGTATACAGGCTGTTCATTTTAAATGGGCCACCATTGCTATCTCGAATACTATAAGAGCTACAAAGGCGGTTAAATGGGCAAAAAATTCTAATTCACAAGACAAATATAAATAAAAGAAAAATTATTTTTTTGGGCCAGTGGTTCTCAAAATACGGGACATAACTTTTTACCTCTCGCTAAGAGAGGTATTGAATTCATGCTAAAAATCGCATATCCAGATTTTAGTGAATAAGCACGTTTTAAGGTCCCTAGAATCCTATTATAACATTTTTACGATGATGTCCGTAACAACGCAAAAGAATATACATAAAAAGATTATAAAAGGAATTTGCGAAAAATGACGAATATAAAGAAAAAGAAAAGAAAAGTAAAAAAAGAAAATTTTAGGATATTGAATATAAAGAAAATGTATGTATTGTACATAATTTATATTAAAATATCCCATAGATTTTGCAAATATATGTGAGAATTATTTTGTAGTGAGACATGAATATTTGTTTTTGTATTTAAAAATATTTTTTATTATATCTGCATCATAATCACTGATCATCGTACTAAAAAGCGTGCTTAATCTCAAGATTAAAACACGCCGTGCTTTAAAGTCGCTAAGCAACAACAAACGTTAACAATTTGTTTATTTATAATTGTCAATGAAAATAAGCAATACCTACTGATTTACTTAAATTATTCATATAAATGTGTGATGAATTTTAAATAATATATTTTCTATTCCACCATTTGTACACTATTAAAATGTAACACATTTCACATCATATGCTTGGCACATGCGCAGTATTTTTGAACAAAATTCACCAGGCGTGAAGCCACTGTTTGTAGGTTAGAATATAATTAATCATGTATAACACCTACAAAGGAAATTGTCTTCATAAATTGGAATAATTATTCATTTATTGGTAACATAGGAATAACCACGTTCTATTTTGGCCTGATTTAGCATCGTGCCTCTTTGCCAGAATCACTCAACAATGGCTACGGGACATATGAGAATGAGAACAAGACAATACAAGAAATATTCCATCGCCCAAATGAACAATTTTGGGATTTATTAATGGGGAAAGTTCTTTGGTATTTCGCTAACAGTACATCATTTTACATATGGAGTTATAGACAGCATAGAAATATGTTTGTAAGTTTTTTATTTATGGTATTTAATTCAGCTTGTTCAGCCAATTCTTGTATACTAGATGAATGCTTCTCCATTTTATCCTTGTTTTCCGTCTAAATTAAGAAGGATCTTGATAGTTTTGATGTTTATAATCTTGTTTATAATAAATAAACAACAAATTGCGAAATGGCAAATCCGCATAGTAACGTAAACAACAAATGCTAAACAATCTCCGTGTAAACGATGTTATGTCATATATCATAAACAATTATAAAACGTCAAAATCAAAATTTTAGATTCTTTTTTCCAACATATTGTGCAGGTATAATAAAAAATAGCGTATGATACATGTGTATAAGAGCCATTAAAGCACTCGTGCCTTTGTCACGCGTGCTTTAATGGCCGGCTTATACACTTATATCATAATATACTATTTTTTATGCGTACAACCAGGTAAAATATCTGGCGAGAGGTTATGTGCTGGCCACATCAAATTTTTAATTTTAAATGATAACATATATTTTTTGTTTGCTCATTTTTAGAGAATTTAATTCAAAATTCAGTGATGTCATATTTTTATACCCTTACATAACGATTTTTTTCTACAAATCTATTAAAAGTGGGATTTTTAATGTTTGTTTTTAGCGTTAAAAATGTCATTTTATGACACCAGTGTTAAAAGTGACAGACCATTGTTACTTTTGACACTAGTGAATGTCAAAAAATTATTAGAAATACAAATTTAAATTAAAAAATAGTGTATAATATATGTGTTAAAAGTGATTTTATTTTGTTCGAAGGATTAGATCACTCCGCTTCGCGTCGTGTTCCAAACTTCCTTCTCACAAAATAAAATGTCACTTTTAACACATATCATAAATAACTATTTTGAGAAAAATGCATGTAAAGTTTTATATAATTAATTAAAATATGACTATAAGAAGAGTGCACTTTTCATCTGTTTCACTGTCTTCCACGACATGGCACTGAAAAGACATAATGTGAAGCTCTTTCATTTTCATATTTATTAAGTTATGATTAACTCTTTTCTTTCATTTCAACGTTTCCTAAGTCCAGTCCTGTTGACATTGCCGCGATCCAAAACTGCAGCAAACCAATGCTATTTGAACCCTATTGAATGTGATGACCCACCTCTCCCCTTTGCGCGCGTGGGCAATCATTCGGCTGGCGCGCTGTCCGGCTTAGCATTACACTCGTAAACTAGATGTTTATTCCCGCAAAAACCGCATTCCGCCAAATCCATACCCAGTCACCCTGTCAAGCTCTGCCATGCCGCCCCCGCGGTGTCTATACGAATTGTGGCAGGAGGCAAATAGATAGTTGTTTATTATTTAATCATCAACATCTATTCAAGGGGAAAGAGTGGGAAATTAGTATAAATTTAGTCTGATATGTATCCATGACTTCTCTGTTTTTTAGAATTGAGCATTTCTTATTCAAACTCATTATTAATAATTATTTATGTAGTAAGGGCATAATTAATAGATTGTAGCGCGCGGGAATGTTTAAAGTCCGACGCGTAGCGGAGACCTTTAATTTCCACGATCTTGATTATGCCCATGATACATTCAACGTTTTATTTTATTTTGGTTCTCGAAATTGAAGGATTCAATGGTATAACGTATAGTCCTAAAGTATTGAGAAAATTTTTAGATGAACTTTTTTACTTTTTAAACTAATTATTACAACAATTAACAATAAGTATAACAATTAATATTTAACATTTAAATTATTGATAATGGACCAGTGGCGTAACAATGCAGCCATGGGCCTGTGTTTCCAAGTCAATCCGGGCCCCTATGTAGATAAGAAAATAGTTTTACTGATCCCATAACAGGACACTGTAAAAAATACTTTTTAAAATAAAATTTAATTAAAAAACAAAAAATATTACAAAGAGTAAACATGAAACCAAAACAATATTGTACGTTTATGTCAACAGCTTTTACAGATTTCGTTTTTTCTGCCAAAAATTGATATTAGCGTTTTCGGCCTACGCGGTGTCCTCAGTGCATTGTGTGATGCGTGGAATCAGTTTCGACCCTAACTATTCTAATGCAAGTTTAAGTTGAAAACGAGACCATAAATGAGTGCAAGTTAGTTTTGGCGCGTTTTTCAAAATTATCTATGAATTTCAAGGAAGTACTCCTTTGTATCTGAAAAGTATCTTTGAACTGAAAACGAAAAAAATTTTGTTTCAAATACTCACATGAGTTTACATTCTTACTTTTTTATTTGTATATTTATGTACAACATAAAAGTTTTATTATTTGATTTAATAACTCTTCATCACTATCTGACATTGAAGAACTTTCTTATAATTTCTGGCAATTGTCAATATGATTTTATTTTTAGAAGCCATATGCGTACTCACTACGAACTGGGTGCAATTTCACAAGCCGAAAACGCTACCACGAAGAATGTGTAAACATATAAGCATGATGAAAACAAAACGAGAACTCAGTGCACGTTAATGCGCACTGAAATCAGAAGCTGAAAAGGCTATAATTATGT
Source organism: Harpalus rubripes (assembly GCA_963082715.1). Classification (NCBI taxonomy): domain Eukaryota; kingdom Metazoa; phylum Arthropoda; class Insecta; order Coleoptera; family Carabidae; genus Harpalus; species Harpalus rubripes. The sequence continues at coordinate 7,359,159 of OY720465.1, forward strand.
TAGATCTGGCAATTTCGTATTCTATGAAAATTATAGACGTCTGATAATAATAATCGTTGTTGCCCTGTAGTATCCCTTAATTTTTTTTTACTAATTTTTATTTTGAAAAAGATCTTTCTGCTGAAAGATGTCATTTAATATATTTGGAACATGTGACTCTATACAAATGAAAATATTTTTTAATGTACGTGCCGGGCCCCTTGAGGCACCGGGCCCGTGTTTCGCGGAACACCGGTAGTTACGCCTAGTGTTGCCGCAAGACCAAGACCAGTCTTGGTCTTGTCTCGTCTCGTCTTGGTCTTGTCGAGACAAGACCATAATTTTAGTCTCGACTGAAAAGTCGAGACGAGACGAGACCAGTGTCGAGTCTTGTCGAGAAAGTCTTGAAGTCTCGACAAGACTCTCGACTTCAGTTTGTAGATATTTTTTGGAATATATTTACTAAAAGTGCTTCACAACTCAAGAATAACGCTATAAATATTGTTTGAGAATTAATAAAAAGAAGAGACATATGAATTTTTAAAAATTTATAATTATGTATTTTCCTTGTGTTCCTGAAACATTAATTTATGTGAATATAAAAATTTGGATACTTTATTAGAAATTCACAAATTGGGTTTGAAACTTGGCTTAAATAGTAAATATTGCAAAATAAGCATAATACTCCTATTTATGATCTATACGTAAAGAAATAAATGAGCATTAATTGCATAGATTTTGGTATATAATAGAATAAATAATTAAACAGTTAAATCGGAGAGATGAACTGCCTTGTAGAGACTTGGAGAAAACACATTGTAGGGATGTACGAATTCTTAGAAAACTTAAGAGAAAGCGGATTTTTTAGAGCCTGAGATTACCAAGGTCACTGCAAGGGATGTTGTATAAAAAATATACGTGACTTTGACAATGAAAAAAATGTTGGGGAAACGAAAATAAGGACAGCGACACGCATTTTATTTACAACTAACTATTTACACTAATAACAACAATAATAATATATATAATATATTACAGTGGGTTAGAGCACCCACACCGTTATTATTAAAGACGCTGGTGTGGCTACGGCCCTGATTCCAATAACAATAAATGTGACTTTCTTTTTAATTATCCGAAAACCCTAATATTAAGATTACTTCTTAAAAAAAATTCTGAGGATATACACATTTCGCTGTGCTGATTCTCAATCGAAAAGAATTTTTCCAAAATTTGGAAAATTATTTCTTGTTATGTATTCAATTCTTGCAGTGTTCTTTTAGTGCGCCACTGCCGACATGAAATTTGTATTAAAAATAATGAATTATCTAATAACGTACCCAACTGACGTTGAATAGAAAATAAATTCGTAATTATTATTAATACATATTTCATGTTGACCAGTGACACTAAAAGTGTACACTTGCACAATTAAATAAAAAATAAGAAATACTTTCGGATTTGGGAATGCTGAAACCCGTAATAAGCAAGTAAGTGTGTAAAACGATATATTAAATTATGGAATACAAATATTAACTGTAAAATTGAAAAACAATATCTAGGTATTTCACCTACTTAAAATACGTAAAGGTAAATAAATACTATAACTCACTATGTACACAAATTTTCATATTAATTGTTTGAAGAGATCAAGTAGACAATGATCCTAGAAGACTTTAAAAATTAATATCTCAAATATTTATTAGAGTTTTTTAAACATGATTGTACTGATTTTGTTAGATTTTCATGCACTATTATATAAAATTATAAACAATTTGTTGATTGACGCAGAGTCGAGAGTCTTGTCGAGACTCGAGACAAGACGAGACTGACTGCAAGTCTCGTCTCGACAAGACCAAGACAAGACCAAGGTAGTCGAGACTTAGTCAAGACCAAGACAAGACCGACCTCAAGTCTCGTCTCGTCTCGTCTTGTGGCAACACTAGTTACGCCACTGAAATATATTGGTCAAACGGCAAGAAGTTTCCTCATTAGGTTTAATGAACATATGAGATCTTCGAAAAATAAAAAATCAGATTCTAATCTAGCTACACATCTTATTGAAGGTAATCATAATTGTTCAATTAAAAACTTGAAAATTTTACACTTAGAAAAGAAAGGTTCGAAATTAAATTTTTTGGAAGCATTTGAAATAGACAAAATCATTAAACGTAATGAAAACTGATGAATGACCAAACAGATGTTAGTTAGAAGCTTTTAAAAAATGTAGTTTATTATTGTTGTAGGAGTCTATATACTTTGAAAATATTTAAAATAAAATTCTAAAAAATATAATTATTCGCGATCATTTCAGAGTAACCGTCGTATTTAAGTACATATGTGCTTGGACGTCTCACGTGTAAAACTTCACCCATTTTTGATACACAAAAACATCCTACAACCTCCCCCTATTAATTACCCCTTCTTCCCCTGCCGTCCCACCGTCGGGACGCCCGCATGCAGCTTGCCCGGCCGGCGTCCAGTCTAAATCCATTATGGCATATGAATTATGCGCCAATAACTAATAAATATATCTGCCGATGTGCAATTACAAGCTGCTAGCCGGCACAACAACGGAATCTATACTCGCCCTATCTGCCCTGCAAGAGCGAGAGAGACAGAGCAAGGAGAATATGTGAAAGAAGGGCAGGCGCGGAGTGGAAGGGGAGGAATTTTAGAGGGATGTTATTTTGTGTAATTTATGAGATGTGGATTTTTGTAAATTTACCTATACTGCATATATACAAGATTAATATACCAGTAGGTAGTGTTAGTTATTGTGTAATATTATTATGCCGAAGGCTTTGTTATTGTAGATATGTATATGGGCTCATATGTGATCTATGAAGTTGTGATGACTAAGGGGCCGTTACAATTGTAAAAATCTGTGGGGCAATTCTTGTCAGTGAGACTTGACAGAAGTGAGAAAAAACGTCACGTGACTTACATGTCACGTAGTGAGATTTTTTCTTTAATTCTTGAAATAATTTTGTCGTCTCACTGCTTCACATTTCATCTCACTACGTGAAAATTATCTCCCCACCTTTTTGGTTGTGAGAATTAATGTCACTCGCTAATGTTAAATAGAAATTTGCTTAATACTAAATTATATTAACTAATATTATAAATAAAATTATTACAAATATCATGGTTGACGAAAAAAAATGAGAAAATATGAAATGAGATGAAATTTTATGTCACTGTGAGAAAATTCTCATATTTCAAGAATCGGTATCCTGGTGTGGCCAACACAATACCTCCCGCCATTTACAGCCCGAGTTACAGAAAAGATTAAGTTAATCCGTATTTTTGGATTAGCGAATTTTACTGTAATTTTGACAGTTTATTTCTTTAATATAGTCTAATCTAATCCAAGTAACTACCTTTTTTTAAACCCCTCAACAGGATTAAATTTCAATTACAGAGTGGGTTCACATTCACACACCTTAGTTGGATTCGAACCCGGAGCTCCGAGGGCACTCATGACATGAGGCGTTGCTCTAACAATTGAGCCACCGGAGCTATAATAAAATAAAGATTAAATTTCAAATACCGGGATCCAAAAATGAGGATTACCTTAACATTTTTGTGAATCATTAATTTTTATTAATCTAAATATCTACATATTTACTTATGCTGAAAACTGTATTGAATTCCTTTTCTATTGTTCTATTTACTTTTTTCATTTTAAAACGTTACTAATATTATTTTGCAATGATTAGTTCTTTGATAGTGACATTGATCTGTCAGTTACAAACATTTGAATAACTGCGTTTTGTTTGTTTAAAGCATAGGCTCTGGGATTTAAATTATAGATAATTTTATAAATTTATCCATATATAGAAGAAGTATTAATGCAAATCTATAGAAAATTTAATAATCTTTAATTTTTATAATAACATTAATCTCGAAAAAATAACATTTAAAGGTATTTTTCGAAGAAAAACTATTTTCCGGTTATCCGATTATCACCAAAATCTAATGGGTTCTTTCCATTACAGAAAAAGTTCGAAATACAAGGTTTCAAAATTTTCTGAATGATAGTATCTGAGTTAGAGTGGAAGGTCCACACATGCACACAGACATAAATAAATATAAAATAAATATATCGTCATGGCATATTACCCATTGCTGGGTGTGCCAATCTGCTTTGCACGCAGATTTCAGTAATGATGATGACATATTTGTACCGTGCGGGCGTTTACCAGGCGTCACCTCACGGGCACTCATTGCTGGCGTGGAGAGTGCACAAAATTGATTCCTGTGGTGCACACAGACATCATCGTGAAAATGTTAAAATTGGATTCTAGGGACCTTAAAACGTGGTCATTTACTAAAATCTCGATATGCTATTTTTAGCACGATCCCTATACCTCCCTTACCAAGGGTAGTGGGAGGTAAAAATATTACATTTGTTAAATTGTAAGCAACTAAAAATATAAATAAACAATAACAATTTATTAAACTCAAATTCATATTTGACCCCAATTTCATTTCTATTTTTCAAGCAAAAATTTTATACAGGTGGCTTCTTTTTGGGGTTAAATACAAGGGGCCAAAACAAATAGAAAATTAAGAGTGGAATTTTTTCGATTGTCTTTCGTTGTCAATAAATAAAATTGAAACGCGATGTAATGTCACATATTTATAGGGCAATATAATTATTTATTATATGAGTCACGAAAGAAAAAATTTAGCCACGTAGCCCGCAGGGCGAGTGGCTAATTTCCTTTAGTGACTAATATACATTCCACACGAGTGTAATACAACATTTTATCCAACAATTTTTTAAAACTTCTTAAATCATTTTTGTTTTCATTCATCGTTTGTTATTACAAAAAATCTGATGTGGATACCACACGACTTCCATGTACGCAAGACCAGCCTGAAATATAGATTAAATTATAAAATTACACGTATTTGACGTAATTTGACATTAACATTAATTTTTTGTACTTTTTTGTCCTAGTACATAACAAGCTTTATTACAAAACCAAAAAGTATATAATTTTTAAATTTACATACCTCGCTTATACAAAGGGCTAATTTAATAATATTGGTTGTACTAGACGCAGAATTTAATTCTCTAAAACTATTATTTTAAACATTAATTCTAAAATCAAAATAAAACCGTTTTATTAAAAAAAACTGTTAATAACTTCAGGTAATACGTCACTTCCGGTTAGCCTATTTTAACCAAAATCTACTATGTTATTCCTATTGATATACAAGCCTTATATACCAAATTTTAAAAGTTTTGGATTATATTTTAAAATAGTTTTCATTAAATCTATTGTAGGCTTCAAATAAAGTACCATTTCTGGAAATTATGTAATGACAAAAAAGGGAGGTGCACAACTATATGTTATAGCAGTCCTAAATACAAAATTTCAACTTTCTACGGCTTACCGTTTTTGGGTTATGTGAGATACGTACGTACGTACAGACGTCACGACGAAATTAGTCAAAATGGATTTAGGGATGGTCAAAATGGATATTTCCGTTGAAATCGGAAAACTGAATTTTTTCGCGATTACAATACTTCCTTTACTTCGTACAAGGAAGTAATAAACACAAAAATCAGTAATAATTCCTCCGTGACTTCTAAAATATTCTCTCACAGAGTGAGTAATGTTGTACATTAGTTATTTCAAATAACCATAGTAACACGTATATTATGAGTCAGTGTTGGATAAAAACATTTAGATATTTATATTTAAATAAACACAACTGCCACCATTTCTCACGAATCATTCCTTTCTCTTTTCTTCGCCTAATTCTACCTATTTTCTCGTCCATCAGTCTCCCGTGCCGTTCGTTGTACCGCAGTAAATATTTTGACAGCCATCTGCAACCGATCTGAATCCGAGAGAGTTGAGCTGATCATTCTATATTTTACACCCATTCATATTTCAAACAAACCGTTAGCGCCGAGATGTTTAGCATATGTAAGACGTACGCATACTATCCAAACCATCACCCAAGACATGCAATGGGACTGATGAAAATTTTATTCGACAGTCGAGTGATGGAAACAATGTGGCAGATTGAAATAGATGGCGAAAGATTGAAAGTAGAGTGTTTGTAATTGTGAATAAATATTGGGAACTATTCGCGGAAATTTCTTCGAAAACAATAAGTTCAAATTATTTTAGTTTCAGCGTAAATTATGAAATTATATCGTCTACTTAATGAGAAATATTTTAAGTATTTGTTGGCACCTAATCTTTACCATTGTCGAGAAATTTACTTTTTACCTCCCGCTTCCCTTGGTAAGGGAGGTATAGGGATCGTGCTAAAAATCGTATATTAGGTTTTGGTAAATGACCACGTTTTAAGGTCTGTAGAATCCAATTTTAACATTTTCACGATGATGTCTGTGTGTATGTATATGTATGTGTGGATCCTCCGCTCTAAATTTGAAATTAATAATAGTGACGTTTTAAAAAGAAAATAGTAAATAGAGCCATATAGTTATATGGGATGGAACTTAATAGTTTCCACCATAAGTAAATATGTAAGTATATATATTTACCTAACACTGACTCATACTTGAAATAACTAATTGTACAACATTAGTCTCTCCGTGAGAGAATATCTTAGAAGTCACGGAGGAATTATTACTAATTTTTGTGTGTATTTTACTTCCTTGTACAAAGTAATGGAAGTATTTTGACCATCCCTGAATCCATTTTGACTAATTTCGTCGTGACGCTTGTACGTACGTACGTACGTATCTCGCATAACTCAAAAACGGTAAGCCGTATAAAGTTGAAATTTTGTATTTAGGACTACTATAACATCTAGTTGTGCACCTCCCTTTTTGGTCATTACATAATTTCCAGAAGTGGAACTTTACTTGAAGCCTATAATGGATTTTAATGAAATGTAATCCTAAACTTTTAAAATTTGGTATATAAGACTTTTATGCCAATAGGAATAACAGTGGATTTTGGATAAAATAGGCTAAGCGGAAGTGATATATTACCTGAAGTTTTTAACAGTTTTTCTTGAATAAAATGGGTTTTATTTTGATTTTACAATACATGCTTCAAATAATAGTTTTAGAGAATTAAATTCTGCGTCTAGCACACCTATTATTAAATTAACCCTTTGTATAAGCGAGATATGTAAATTTAAAAATTATATATCTTTTGGTTTTTGTAATAAAGCTTGCTATGGATTAAGACAAAAAAATACAAAAAAAATAAAAAATTAATGCTAATGTCAAATACATGAAATTTTATAATTTATATTTCATGTTGGTTTTGAGTACAAGGAAGTCGTGTGGTGTCCACATCAGATTTTTTTTTTTTTTTGAAAATAAATAACAAATAACCAAGCAGGTACATATTATGGAAGTCGTGATTTTCTAAATTTATATTAATATTTATTCTCTTTTACAGATCCAGAAGACAATTCAGAATTGGAGAGTTATATGGGTAAGTCCATTTTTTTATTCTTTTGTTTTATTTACATTAATATATTTGTATCAATTTTTGACAAAATTATATTTTTTGTGTAATCGATTAAAAACGTTATATTTCTATAGGTATACAAAAGCAACCAAACTTTAACTGAATCAGTATCCATTGAACCAATGTCATGTCATACTTCCTGCAACAAAAAATACTTATTGCAATAATAAACAATGGATACAATTCATAGACGTGCGCAGAACTTTACTTTTGTGGGTGCCAAAATGAATACATATGTATAAATATTATTATAAATAAAGTAATAAATGTAAATGAAGTCATTTATTTTACCATTATTACTTCAAAATATCGAGAAAAAATAATAAATAAAATATATATTATAGCAACATGAACAAAATAATATAAAAACTTAATATTTTTAATATTAGGAGGGCTGTCTTTCCGCTGAGCCTAGTAAAGTAATACACAATTTACTTGCAAAACACATTTATTTATAATTTTTCACGGCATTCCTCTCCACAATCAATGTATTTTTGCATCCGTGAAAATCAATCTTCAAAGCATTTTCTCCAATCTTCCCGCGTTTGTTTTTTTATTTCATTTTTAAATGCATCAACAGCTTCTTCGGCCGATGTAAAACGTAAACCCCATAACTTATCCTTTAAACGTTGGAATAAAAAGAAATCATTAGGTACCAGGTCTGGACTATACGGAGAATAACCCATTATTTACAATGTTTTGGGTACTCAAATATGCAGTCATTTTTGGAGAACTTAAGGCAAACAAACGGTAATTTACTATTCAACATTAGCAGTAAGACGATCCTCCAGTGATACAGTGCAAACATATCCAATAATTCCAAAATATGTGGCGACTATCTTTTTGTTTCGGCTTTTTTCGCGAATAACTTTTGTTAGAGCCGACTCATTCTCAAAGACTCAAACTGCGGACTGTTGTTTTTTTTTTTTTGAGATCATAGTAGTATACCTTTGTTTCGTCACCTCTAATGAAGTTGTACACCAAATGACACGATCCATCGTCAAAGCGATCTAGATATGCACCATCCCAAACGGTTGTCTTTTTGAGTGGACTCAAATTGTGGGGAATCCAACGAGAACAAAGCTTACGTAGCATCAAATGTTGATCTAAAATGGTTTCAATTGCTTTCACATTACTCTTTAAAGTTGCTTGAATATTCCTGACAGTAATATGCCAGTCCTCTTTAATCATCAGTAACTGCCGTTTTCGGCTTAGGAGCTCGGAAAACTGTTATTTAAGGGAAGTCGGCCACGCTGAAATTCATTGTACCACCGCTTTACTATACCTAAGGAACACGACTTGTCACCAAACACTCGATGGATTTCTTCAAAATATTTTTGATACTTAATCCACGCTTGAAATTGTAAAAAATCACAGCTCAATAATACTCTTTGCTCAATTCAATGATATCTTGGGGAAAGGATTACTTAAAAATTACACTGAGAAAAAGATATACCTAATTACGTGAACTGTAAATTTATTTGTTACAAATAAATCCTAAGCTTGAATAGATCCAAATATATCTACAATTGAAGCAATGTAATAATTTATTTGAAGCATTTATTTGTCCCAAATAAATATATATTGAGATTAATTATATTTTCTATTTCATGAGATCTATGCATTTATTTGCGTTAAGAATTATTTAATTGCGCTAAATTTATTGCATTACTATTGGATATATAATAATTTATTTGAACCAAGTTTATATACCTACCTCTCCACTCTGAATAGATTTAAATTGAAGGAAAACAAATAAAGACCAGTATGTTTAATTTTTTCGTACACCATATTTTTATTAACTCACAAATTATATCCTTAGGAATATTAATGTACTTATAAAAAATTATAAAAGTATTAATAAATACACGTACAGGTACCGGTGCATGTGCCTTGGCATGAAAGATACACTGAAAAGTTCAAAGCAAATATCCAAAACTCCACTCAAATAGTATAATTTTTACTGTTTCGTCACCCATATTCACTACTTTTGAGCACACGAATGAAAAACAAATCGCCAGAAATGAACACTGTCAGAAATGAGCACCACCATAAACAAGATGAAACGTACAACAAATGAACAAGTCCATACAAGTCACTTCACTTAAAATCGTCATTTGACAAATAGAAAATTGTTCACTCAATGGAAATATTATTTTGCCGCAAATAATATTTATTTGTGACAAATAAATGTAGATTCACACAATAAATATTATTTTTCATTGTAATAAATATAAAGTTTACACAAATATATTATGAAATTAATTCAAAACAATTACATAATTGTAGAAAATAAGTAAAATATTTCAGAAAATTATAAATTTATTCATTAAAAATCTCAATTTAAAATACTAAGCATAAATATATTAGTTTATTTGAGAAAATTAAATTAAATTTAAATGAAGTAAATCACGGTCAAATAAATAATACAACTGAATGAATAAAATACATTTCATATTAAAGATTAAATTGTATTTGTTCCAAAGTTGCAATAATTAAATGAATGAAGTACCCCTTAATTATGAATATTTATTTGCTAAAAACCAGTCATTTTTCTCTGTGTATGTATTTAAACAACATTCAATTATATTTAACAACCGTCACTACAATTAACCTTGTAAGCAACTAGATTAAAATGTCAAATAAAATTTGTTTCAAAATATCGTAGCCTGCTAGATAAGCTCAATGGAAAGAGAACAACCCTCGTATTAATATATTAGGGGGTGCTGTGGGACCCATGACACCCACCGTGCGCACGACTATGATACAATTATACATGTCAATAGAATCTTTAAACCACAGAATTAGTGGCATTTATAATAAAAATGAATTGTACAGAATGTCAAGTTTCATAGAAAGATGTGCCAATGTTTTTCAATCAAATTACCTACTAGACACTTATAGTTGTCGTGGAGAGAACACCACAGGGGTCACTCTTGTGCGATTTGGATATTAAAATTAATTTTCACGTTCAAGATCAAACAAAATCGAACCACAACCAGTTAAGTAATAGTTGTTTCTTGTTTTACTCAGTTTTCGTTTACAAACCGAGCGTGTTGTACTACCCCATAATAAAAATAACTGTTTAATTTGAAACTGTCAGGAATCTGTCTCGTTCTTCATTGCGGTATACGTAAACTGATATCCTTCACTTCATAACACGTCAACAGAACATCACGGGAGTAAAGAACAGACCGTCCCGTCCAGCAATCGCAATCCCAACCCATGCGAGGCGATCGCTATGAGAGTGGGAAATTTGCGCTCATATCCTGCCCAGAGGTTAATCAGTCTGTCTGGTGGACGAGCAGGTGTCTGACTATGTCACGAATATGAACTAAAACACGTGAGATTCAAAATGCGAAAATGGGAGAAGCTCCAAGCAGCATTTACATCATAACAGCCAGAGGTTATTCTAAGGATTTTTTTCCACTGCACAAGAAAATAAATCCTTGTCTATTCCATTCCCTTTAAGCCATTCAGCAGATGTCGCTCGCATCAACGCCAATTTTAAGTAGCCGAAATTACATTGTATAAACTTGTCTCCAATTTCAGCCAATCAGAGAGGTTAAAAGTATTCCCTATTCTCTACAATACTGAATGGCTTAAATGGAACAGAGTATAGGTTTATAATATTTTGGTGAAAGATCTTTGTTTAATTCAATTCAAGTTGGATTATAACGAAATATGTACTAGAACATCCACAAATAGAAAAGTTGCGGAAACTGACGCTTCCACAGTTAGTTCTTAACTATTTCTTCGGAATTAAATTTAAAAAATATAAAATCGTGTCTCGGAATAGCTTGTCGGTAGATTCCGAAAATGCGGTTTTGTATATTTATTACAACATGCCTTCTCTGTTAGAGTGAGATCCCCGGAAAGCCACAATGATAAGCGTGAGCACAGAGTCAAGGCAACCTCTAATGGTATTTTTGCTGAGGCCAATGTTAATGATGAGGATAAGACAAGCGAAGAGTTAGGCAAAAGCTAGTACAATTTTAGTGCTTATACAGAATGTTTCTAAATCTATGTCACTAATTTTAAGGGTATATAGTAGTGACTAATATGTTTAGTTCATGTTTTTTTTTTAAATTTTATTTGGTTTATTCGAAATAAATGAAAAATAACTGTACAAATTTTAATTTCCCACTGCACAATTTGCTTTTCCTACTGCACATTAGAATAACCTCTGATAACAGCTCTTCTAGGTTGATATAGTATAGAGTAGAGCACTGCACGGGCCAAAATTTTGAAGCTCTGTCCACCCGAAGCCCGATAACTTTTAAGCCCGGCCCGATTAAGTCCGAGTTTTTTGAAGAAATATAAAGCCCGGCTCGATTTTTTCAAGATACTTTTCGTGCAACACTAGAATTAAACCACTTGTTTTATTTTGGCTAATGGCGACTAAAGCGGTAAATTTAAAAAAGAAGCATCTGTGATTCACTGCTTCACATTAGTTAAATTAAATAAATAAATAAAAATAAATATATCATCACGGCTTTTTACCCATTGCTGGGTGTGCCAATCTGTTTTGTACACAGATATCGGTAATGATGAAATATTTGCACCGTGCGGGCGCTTACCAGGCGTCACCTCACGGGTACTCATTGCTGGCGTGGAGAGTGCACTACAGGAGTCAATTTTGTACCATTTAAAATTGGAAATATTTGGCGTCGGTCGGGATCGAACCCGGTTCCCAGTGTCACGACCCGACACTTAGGCACGCGGCCACGAGACCCCATTAAATTTAAAATAGTGCAATTAAAAAAATCCGGGAGTTTAGAGCAACAAAAAAAATTTAAAGATGTTAATGTTCTGTAGGAAAAACAAAAAATCTGATGTGGCCAGCACATTACCTTCCGTCAGTTCTATGTATTTTGTACAAATTCCATAGAGAAAGTTTCTTGTAAGATTCTATATATTTCCAATAAAATTATAACATAAACATATTATGTAAATTGCACTTTGACACTGACATTTATCAATCAGAATTTGCTTAATGGCGCAGATGTTTCCATGTTTATAGCACAGCTGGCTGCTTTGTGAAATTTAATTTCTTTATATTTTTTTTAACTCTATATCCATTGAATATGAAGTATAAAATGTAATCAAATCGTATAGAGAATAAAAAAATTCTTAAATATTTATAATAACATTAAATGTGAAAAAGTTATATTTAACAGCATTTTTTCAAGAAAAACTGTTAAAATCTTCAAATCAGGGTACTTCCGGTCGACCAATTATAACCAAAATCTAATCAGCTCTTCATATGGATCTAAAGAAAAGGGATACGCAATAATTATAATTTTTGGAAAGGTTGTATTGGAGTTATGCGATCCGAAAAAATCGTCACACACACACACACATACATAAATACATACATACATCCATACATACAGACACCATCGTAAAAATAGTAAAATCGTATTGTAGGGACCCTAAAACGTGCTTATTCATTAAAAACTCATCAACGAATTTTTTGACCGAAGACAATACCTTCCTTACCTAAAGGTGACGGAAGGTAATACAATGATCCTTTAGAGGACGCTATTCCAACTATAGTGAAAGAGGATTCTTTATGCAGTATCAATTTGTGGAATGTAGTTGATGAATTAGCATTAATAACGTGCTCGAAATCGGTCTTTTCGGTTTCTTCCCTTCCAACGCTCATCAAAGCAAGATCACTTAATCGATCTTGATCCATGGAGACTCTCAGATAATTTAAGATCAATTTTAGTTTGTTGAAAGATCTTTCGCAGCTAGCGATGGAAACTGCAATAGTCAACATTATTTGCATGTCTATTCGAAGATTTTTCGCCGTTGGCGTTTTTCGGTTTCGACATCCCAGTTTTGAGAAGGACTAAGTCCAATTTCCAGAGCTTCAGTCACCAAAGTTTCTCTTTCATTGCGAAAATAATCCCTTAAACCTTTCAAATCTAAGGCGGCATCATGAAAGTTTCTATTAATATCTTGCAGTTTTTTCTGAACTCTATCAATAGGAATGAGTACTCTCGTCCAAAATCCAAGTAGAGTCAGAAAATCGAGTGTCAACATACGGTTGTACAATTGCGTAACATCACTTCTTGTTTCACTCGTTTCATTTGCAACATCCATTATAGTCTCGAGAACTTGGAGTATACCGTCAAGGTAGTTGTTTATGGGTTTCGCAGCTTCCATACTATTGTTTTAGATTTAATAACTATGGGCACGGTGTTTTTGAGTATTTCCCAGCGTTGAGTAGACGATGAAAAAACAAATAGAGAGCTTCAACAGCTCCGAAAAATGTCAATACTCACAGTAATCAACAGTTTTAACACTTCAAATTCTGACACCAAAGTTACATACGGATACCAAGGGCTCCAAGCGGCGCCCCCTTGGTTCTGGCGCCCAGGCGGAGCCTCCGAGATACTACGAGCCTACAACTGGCGCGCGTGACGTCACACTATTGGCCCAACTTTTGTACAGTGTTTAATGGGAGATACACAGTTTTTTCAAAGTATTGCGAAAACTGTGGCAGATATGAAAAAATGTATATAAACAATATTATAGATCATAAAATTATTTATCAAAATGCGTTAACAGAACATATTTATGTTCTGTAGTTTAGCTGTAGGAAGCGTATAAAATAACAAGGTCAGATGACACATCTTAACTTTTTTTCAAAATATTGCGAAAACTGTGACAGATATAAAAAAATGTATATAAACAATAATATAGAACATAAAATTCTCTAACAAAGTGTGTTAATATAAAATATTTATGTTATCATTTAGCCGTAGGAAGCGCATAAAATAATATATGTAACATACATATTGACTCTTTGTTTTCCCACTTAGAAATTTGTAAAAATTCTGCCTGTTTCGGTGCTAGAATGTAATTACAAAATAAAAATAAACGTAAATAATTGAAAAACATTTATTTTTACCAAAATAAGCTACAGGGAACTTGAAAATTAGAAATAAGTTACAATTTTGACTTGATTAAAATATAATGCATAATTATATAAAATAAAACACTAATATTAAACTAAAAAACAAAATAAATGTATGTTCTAAACAATGATAATTACATACATTAAACATTTATAAATAAATACAAATAAAATGGCATTTTTTAGAAATATTACCTACTTAATAATAGAAAACTGCGAGAAACAGTAAAAAAATAGAAAAGTTTATAAATATAAAACTGGTACAATACATAATTAAATTTGAAATACATAGAAAATATTTCATATATAGACTAGGAAATAATTAAGGAAAGCACAGAAACAGGCAGAATTTTTACAAATTTCTAAGTAGGAAAACAAAGAGTCAATATGTATCTTTACATATACTATTTTAAGCGCTTCCTACGGCTAAATGACTTAACATAAATATTTTATATCAACACACTTTGTTAGAGAATTTTATGTTCTATAATATTGTTTATATACATTTTTTTTATATCTGTCACAGTTTTCGCAAAATTTTGAAAACAGTTAAGATGTGTCATCTGACCTTGTTATTTTATACGCTTCCTACAACTAAACTTCAGAACATAAATATGTTCTGTTAACGCATTTTGATAAATAATTTTATGATCTATAATATTGTTTCTATACATTTTTTCATATCTGCCACAGTTTTCGCAATACTTTGAAAAAACAGTGTATCTCCCATTAGACACTGTACAAAAGTTGGGCCACTAGTGTGACGTCACGCGCGCCAGTTGTAGGCTCGTAGTATCTCGGAGGCTCCGGCCCAGGGCACCTGCCCTGTTTGCCCCGCCCTAGGTACGCCACTGCTTATAACTCCAAAATAAAAGAAGCATAGTAAATTTAAAGATTGTCACACCCATAAAGGGGTAATAAGCCTTGATGAAATATTTTAACTTATTTATCACTATTAATTCTCCCATAAAAATCCAATTTGATTCTACTGCAAATGTAGTTTCAATTTCGAATCTCCCTACTTCTTGTTGACACTGTGACTGGCGATGTTGTAGTGTGTCTTGTGAATTTGTATGCGTTGTCGGGCGGGTGTTGAAGAAAGAAGTGAAGCGCAGACAATGGAGTGTTGGCTGTTTAATTTTGATCGCTAGCTACAAGTCACGGCGGCACGGCTCTGGGCTGACGAACACCAGCAAAGCAAAGTAACAGCAAGGCAACATACAAGCTTCATTTAAAACGAGATGCGTAAGGGGGTGGTATACTGCGTTGCGCACACTACGAGCAGAATGAAGCCTGGCAATTTTATTTGCATTTTGTGTGTGCTGTGTTTGATAGGTTATGATTCGGACGGCCCGGATTTGATTCCAATAGATGTCATAATTCAAGGTACATTCACAATCAAATTCGAACCCAACATAATATCATGATGGTTTAAAATTGAATTAGAGACAATCAAAGAATAGAGTTTCACTTTTAAGAATTTCCCAAATCAAATTTGAAGAAACAAAAATTCGTGCAAGGCCAGTAGTGACTAGTAATCAGAGCTGGGCAGTACTTGCAAGAAAAGTACTTTATTAGGCTTGCAAGTACTTTGAGTACTTCAAGTACTGTACTTGAAGTACTTTCTATTTATAGTACTTTGTACTTGACAAAGTAAATCTATTCACATGTACTTGGTACTTAGTACTTGGAAAAATACTTGAAGTACAATGAAAAATACTTGAAGTACTTTAAATGTACTTGAAGTATTTTAAATGTACTTGAAGTATTTTAAATGTACTTGAATTACTTTACGGGGTCTCGTGGCCGCGTGCCTGAGTGTCAGGTCGAGAATCTGGGGAATCGGGTTCGATCCCGACCGACGCCAATTATTTCCTATTTTAAATGGCACAAAATTGACCCCTGTGATGCACTCTCCACGCCAGCAATGAGTGCCCGAGAGGTGACGCCTGGTAAGCGCCCGCACGGTGCAAATATATTATCTTTACCGATATCTGCTTACAAAGCAGATTGGCACACCCAGCAATGGGTAATAAGCCGTGATGATATATTTCTTTTATTTTTATTTTATTTGAATTACTTTAAATGTACTGGAATTACTTTGTTTGTCTGTCAGTGCAGAGGTGTGGTGTTATGTGAATTTCATTAATAAATATATTTTCAGCGATAATATGAAAGTAAAGATATATTTGCAAATTTTTTGGCATAAATAAATTAATTCTAATTTGCGCATATTGCATATACATAAATGTTTGTATTACGTAAATACAGTGCTAGAACTTTGCGTATCGCCTGGCGATCGCATAACGTGAAAATGACGTCATTCTAACATCTCGGTACAGCTTCTCGCATCGCATGGCGATTATATGACGTCAATTTTACGTCATGAGATCGCTAGGTGATACGGCAGTCCCAGCGAGGAACTCTTGTTTTAAATAACCAAATAAATATCGCATATTGAAATTTTTGTCAACAATCACCTTTTAAGGTCCATATAATCAGAAAAATATCAATTATCTGAAAAAGTACTTGCACCCAAATGTACAAGTACTTTTTTAAGTACTTGGTACTTTCAAGTACTTTAGAAACTAAAAAAGTACTTGTACTTCAAGTACTTTTAAAAACATCAAGATACTTGGTACTTGTACTTCAAGTACTACTTTCCGGTACTTTGCCCAGCTCTGCTAGTAATGATGGGTTAATTCCCGAAATTGAATGATGGGGAAAAATTCTCGAAAATTCCCAGGGAAATTCCCAACAATTATTTTTTGAAAATTTCCCGAGTAATTTCAAATATTGTGTAGCACTACAATATTTGTTGACGGAGTAAGAGTAGATAACAGGCCAGCATAAGGCACAAACATGTAAAGCAAAAGAACAGACGTCAAAGTATAATAATATATAAATAAAATTTCAAAAAAAAAAAAACATTTCAGGTTTTATGAATATTGCACCTTTACTTTATGTAAGGAGTATGAAAATATATTGAATATTTAAAATATGGGGGAGTATTTTTTTAATAGTATTTACAGAGTCACTCTACTCGTATGTATGACCGATAGTGCATAAATATATTGATACGAGTATAATTATGTATTTTTTTACAATAATTTTACTGAAAAATAAAACTAAATAAACCTACAGTTACAATTTTTATTCATATTTGAAATTCCTTAGGAAATTTTCCGAATGATAATTTTCTGGAGATTCCTCGAGAAATTTATCAAAAAAATTTCCGGGAAAATTTCTGGGAAGTTTCCCCTACCTTTAAATTTCGGGAATTGACCCATCTCTAGTAGTGACAGCACGCACTTTAGAATTCTATCATACAAAACAGACGAATGCGATTTTACTATTACGAACCTTGGTTGCATGCACTTTAGAATTCTACATTCGCTTTTTGTTTTGGAAATTTTCGGGTTTTATATTAAATAGAAAATATTATGACAGTTATATAAATGAATAAGTATACAGGCTGAGTCTTTAAAATGACCGTCTTCGATATCTCCGTTGTCGTTAAAAATACAGCATAAATTTATTAATAGAATTTATTCAATTACTCAAGGAGCATATAACGTCAAATTATTTTCATATATACTAGGTGTTGCATTACGGCTCGGCGAGAATAGGGCTGTTGCAAGAATTTTTAATTGCCTTCTCAGTATTAAATTTAAAAAGATATCATTATTTAAATAGCCTCAAATTTGAAAATATCACAAATATCCATTAGATATTTTACAATTAATTTCTGAAATTTGGATATTTTGATAAAGTCACGTGATCTGAAACAGACTGTAACGTCACAACACATACATCTTCATCGGCTCCAATTGGTCCCTTATAGTGTTAGTTCTTTGTGTTTTGTTACAAGTGTTATTATAAATATATTGTCAAAATTGTTAAACATGTGTCAAATTTTTGAGTTTGATTCGTGTTAGATGATACAAAATTCAATATAAAATGAATTTAGACTATTTAGAGTATCGTATTGTAACTGTGCGACTGAGCTTAAGTGTATTCTGTATTAGCCATTATTACTCATTTATAATGGAAAATGTCAGCGTAAAATGTCAAATTAGAAGTTTGTTATTAACATGTGACAAACTATCGCCTACGTTTATTTATCTAAATTAAATAACAAAAATAAATGTAGGTGATGGAAAAACTATTTTTCTATTGGCTGTGAATGACGTAATGTATGTGCTTATACGACACAGGAGTGGGGGGTTGTTTTTCATGACTATTTTTGGCGCCTAACTTTTAATTTAATTATTTACGAAAATAACAAATTATTAAAAAAATAATTATGAATAAGAAAAATATTGTATAAACTTTCATTTAAGATACTTTTTGAAAAATGTGAAACAGGCTCATTGTTTGTCTTTTTTCAAATGAAACACCCTATATATTTTCACATATTTTGAATTGTATTTTATTCTCCTGTATAGACATATGCTTTTTGTTTTATTTTCTGCGGCGTTGCCAAGTTATTCCGTTTTTTTTCTGTAAAAAAAACCTAATACATGCATTGCTTTATAAAGGCGTACTAAAGTTATTTTAATAGTAAAAATTAAGAATTTTTTCTGTACAATTATAACTAGAGTACTAAGTTTTCATATAATTAAAAAAATATAACTGCACCAAGGCGCCTTATACCCACGGAGCTACCCTGTCTGAGTCTAAGGGACAGTCTAAGAAGCAATGGTCTCATCATGGTTCTTTGTCTCAGAAGAAGGAAAATATTGTTGAATCGGCCGGTAAAGCATTACTTTTTTTAGGAACCAGATACGCGTTGTTTAATGGTTGTTTTAAATCGACCAAATTATAACATCAAAATATTCTCAATTTAAGTTGTTACCACTTTTTAACAATCTAAAAACATATTGTATTAAATCCGAAAGCTGAATCTTTGCTGGCGAGAGGCTCGTATTTCTGCTAATATATTCCGAAACGGAGTCTACACCGCCCGGTCTTTAAACTAGTCCATTATAAAGATACACAGCCCAAATTCAGCCACTAAGTTGTGACCGTCGTACACACATTCACACATATACGTATACCTGCACACTCACACTGCGAAAGAGGCAGATAAAAAACGCGACAGTATTCCAGATACTATCACACCAGTCGTTCGCGACTCGATCCCCGTAACTTACACTCACGGCCATCAATTCTAACCACCTGACGTGCGTCAACTGTCTCAACTCGCAGATTGTGGGATTCCAACAGTGGGCGCCAAAATGTCGAACAAAAAGGACGGGGAAATATTGGAAATATAAAAATAGTATTCTTCACGCACAATAAAGTGTATGATTCTTGATGACAGTGGCGTAACTACTGGTGCGCCTCAAGGGGCCCCTTCACGCACACGTCGAAATAGTTATTTGTACATTAAGGCCGCGAAATCACTCTTTAGCGTACCGAGAGAAAAATTGTCGCCGAGGCCGCTTGCGGCCGAGGCAAGACAATCTCGAGGGCGCTAAAGGATTTTGCGGACAAGGTGTACACAATATTTTTTGTGCAACCGTAAAAAATATGTAATTACAAATTTTATTAATTTTGAACAGTTTCATTATAAATAGAAAGTTAGCTTTCAAGGTGGCTATGGGATTAACATTTGATAAACAAAACCATGCAATTCTCAAGTGTCAAAGTGATTGTTTACCTAATTTCGCGGCCGCTACCATGACAACGGTCACGAAATCCAATTTCGCGGCCTGTATTGCGGCTGCGAAATGCTTATTTCGCGTCCGGTTGCACAAAAAATATTTTTTTGTGCAACCGGACGCGATCTAAACAATTTGAAATCCAATATTGGACGTAACCTACAATCACTTTGACACTTGAGAATTGACATGGCGGATAATATGTTAATGGCATTGACGTTTCCAAAATATGACAACAATAAGTTACATGGTTTGTTTTTAAAATAAATACAATACATATTGTAAAATATTCATTTTAGAAATAACTTTTTCTTCTTTTCAACGTTTTTTACAAAATTAATTGTTTTGTTTATCTGTCAGTCAATCCCATCAAAGCCGCCTTTCTATTTCAATAAATTAAACTACTTAAATACAATAAAATTTGTAATTAATGTAGATATTTTTTACGGTTTCTTAAAAAATAGTGTGTACACCTTGGCCGCGAAATCCTTTAGCGTCCTCGAGATCGTCTTGCCTCGGCCGCAAGCGAACTCGGCGACAATTTTCTCTCGGAACGCTAAAGAGGGATTTCGCGGCCTTGATAAACAAATAACTATATTTTAATTCAGCCACATGTTAATCTTACATCTTTCTCACATCCCTCTTTCAGTTGCTTCAGCAAAAAGATCATTTTCAAAATTAAAATTACTAAAAACCGTTAAGGGGCACTATGGGGCAACAACGATGATCCGACATCTATTATTTCAATAGAAATCGAAATTGCCAAAACAAAATAATATGTATCTAACTTAGTATCAACTTTTGACGTGAAAAAAATTGAATTAAAGCTCTTGACGTACCGAGTCTACTTTTTTATGGACCATATGAAATACCATGGTAAAATTTTCATATGGCTGTAAATTCTACCCTATTAATTTTAGAACTAAAATGTAAATACAAAAAGTGACAGATGTCATCTGCCAAACTCATGCAATACAACTGTTTAAAGTTTTGTGGCATTGCTTATGGCACTCTGTAAATAGCTAAAAAATATTACTTTTATTTTGCCTCTCTTTCGCAATCGGAACACATGTAAACAATAATTTTGGACTGGATAGATACAGTTTTTAATTCTGAACATTTTTTGTATTTACACTTTTGTTCTGAAATTAATGGGACAGAATTTACAGCAATATGAAAATATTACCATTGTATTTCCTATGGTCCACAAAAAGTAGACACAGACACCCGAGATACGTGTAATCTGCTCTGATTGTTTTGGGTTTTTGTTTATTTTTTGTAATATTTTATTATGTCACAGTAAAAACGGATTTTTTAAAGTGCTCTATTATGGTGTTAGTAAAAATTATTTTTACCTCTCGCTAAGAGAGGTATTGTATTCATGCTAAAAATCGCATATCCAGATTTTAATGAATAAGCACGTTTTAAGGTCCCTACAATCCGATTATAACATTTTTACGATGATGTCCGTATGTGTGTGTGTGTGTGTGTGTGTGTGTGGATGTTGGATTCACTATATCTCAAATACTATGAGAGTTAAGACATTTTTAACTACGGATTCCTCAATCTAACAATAATGGGAAGAGTCCAGTCAGTTTTGGTAACAATTGGACAACCGGAAGTAGTAGTTACAAGAAAAAAATCGTCTAAATATTATTTATCGAAAATTTATGTAAATACTTATATTAAAGAACATTAAATTCTTTATTCGATAAATATAAATTCATTATTATATCTTCTATAGATTTAGAGATAAAGAAAGGCATATAAAATAATTTGATGTAAAAAATCTCAGATCAAACTACTACAAGGCAAGAAATTCAAATGTTTGTAATTGACACATAAATGTCACTGTCAAAAATATTTGTATGCCTCTGTCAAAAATATATGTATATTATTATGAAGATTTTGAAAATAAAAAAAAGTCAACAACGCAAAAGAATATACGTAAAAAAGAATATAAAAGGAATTTGCGAAAAAATGACGAATATAAAGAAAAAGAAAAGGAAAGTAGAAAAAGAAAATTTCAGGATATTGAATATGAAGAAAATGTATGTATTGTACATAATTTATTTTAAAATATCCCATAGATATTGCAAATATATGTGAGAATTATTTTGTAGTGAGACATGAATATATGTATTTGTATTTAAAAATATTTTTCGTTTTATGCGTACAACCAGGTAAAATATCTGGCGAGAGGTTATGTGCTGGCCACATCAGATTTTTCTTATTTACATAAGGGGGCCGGATTGACTCGGGAACATAGGCCCACGGCTGCATTGTTACGACACTGCTTGACGATATACGTAATTGAAGTAGTTTCTTTTTGTCACACAAGTTGTAAAATCTGAGTTTTATTTACCTTAACATCTCCAGATTTCCATTCTTTTAAAATGTCTTCTTCATTAAAATGTCTCTCACAAACAAAATCTTTCACGTTTAATAGTCTGTCTTTTCATGATATAAACGGCTACACTTATTTAGCACATCCATCTTTAGTGACTAAAAATAAAGAAACTTTATCGCCACAACTTATACCCACTCATGCAGTTTGGCACAAAACACCGTATCACTGTCAGCCACCGCCGGCCATGTTGGCCTGCCTCAACCTATCTCTCTCTCTACCCTCTCTGTCTTTCATGTTACATTTTGAGGGACACTTTTCAATAGCGACTAGATAGGCTGAACAAGAGTCTAAGTATAGCGATGACGCAATCGCGCTAGCATCCGGGCTACGTAAACAAACCAGCCGCGACGTGTTTAATTACTTCCGGTCGCCTGAACCTTTTGTGTTCATTGTTATTATGCGGCCGAACATTCTAGAGCTCTCTGGAAGTTAATGGCAGCTGTATAAAAGGGACGCAGCTATGCTCGGGACATAGTTAGTTACATAGGGAGAGTCATATAGAGACATTGACATGGAGTGTTAGAGAGTAAAGTATTAGGAGAAGCACAGCAATATCGTGGTGAGCGTATGCAGTTTGTGTCGAGTAGGTATTCGGGTAGTTACTGGTAAACTGGGATAGCTGTGGATGTGAATACTCGGTAGTGTTGACGAGCTATACTATACGAGGACAGTAACGGCGAGTCGTTAAGTTACTGGTATACCGGGATAGCTGTGAAAGAGAATACTCGGTAGTGTTGAAGAGTATTGGGAAGCTAGGTATACGAGGACAGTAACGGCAAGTGGACAGGGTCGCGCCGTGCGGGTGGGCAGGTTGTGCCCCGCACAAAGGCGCCTGACTTTGAGGGTTGCCGTTTCAAGACAGTAAAGTAAATAATAGTAAATTTTTATAAAATGCTCTTATTCGTAAAGACAAAATTAGTATAAAACTTACAAATTAATGTGATAGAAGTGAACAATATATGTTTTAATATATTTGTATTAGAGCTCTACGTATAAGTAAAATAATTATCGTATCCATCAGTTCGTTATTATTCTAGCTGTTGATTACAACAATGAATATATTGATTATAACTCAAGAATATTGATTACAAGAATGAATCCCACAATGAATCCAATATTTAAATACCTGTTATCATTTTGCAAAGAATGAAATGCATATACAATTCTGAAATCTGTTGTCAAATTGTTGATTACAACAAAAGATTTTGATTATAACCTATTGATTACAAGAATGATGAGGGGAAGGGGCGCTAAAATGTAACATAACACAAAGGCGCCTAAGAATTGTGGCATACGGACAGTCGGTGATATTGACGCTGTGAAAGTCAGAATGTCAGTTAGTGAAAGGTGTTACTTCTGTCCGAGCAGTTGAATATACAGACGCTGTTGAGTCAGTTGAGTATATAGACGCTGTGGAGATCGGTAGGCGGACATTTGAACGTGATATAAGTATATAGTGATATAAATATCACGTAAACAGTCTACATGAGTCTGCAACAGACAGGCAGTCTAAGATTGGAACGCGTAGTGAAATAAATAATTAGGAAGATCGTATAAATAAATAGTCGTGTTAATTGTTAAATTAATAAATAGTGTTAGTGTAATCTAGTTAATTATAGTTTTAGTTTTTATTAGTTAATTAATAAAATTGTTTAATATTTACACTTCACCCAAATAAATAAAAACGTTACAATGATAACTACTTGACTAGTTTAAAACACGAAGTATAAATTATTAGACTTAGTCAAAATAAATTTGTAGAAATTTCTCACATTTGCGTAAGTTTTATAATTTGTTTGTTCAAAATATTAACCGGTCGAACTAATATGAGTTTGGGCTCGTACGTATCGTTTCCATATTATATTCCTCATCCACTGTTTGAGAGCCACTGACTAAAGGTAAAGGATGTAACAGTCGAGCAATAAATTTCTCGTAGAGTTTGGTATAAGTATTTGATCAAGATTTTTGTATTTTTTGGCCGTGCGCCTATTGTTCTGCACGGATATTTATTTAGTATTATGTTGGGGTTTATAAATTATTGGCATGGGATGAAATGTATTGTAGAGGAATGAATGATAGGAATTGTTTTCCAGCCTGACTGTAATGAGATTCAGAGGAATGTATACCATCCTATTTACATACGTTATACGAGCCACTACAAAGTATTCACTAAATTTTCTTTCAAAACACAAATGTTACAACAACCAACTTTTAAAACGAATTTGTGTGTGTGTGATCACTTACGGTACGGAAACTAATGTTATTTATTCTTATGTTAAAAATATGTACCTATTTTTGCGTTTTTATAAACAAATAATTATTTTTTTACTTTTTTAAAACTAAACTTTTTATTTCAAGTCACCGGTAGTATTCAAAAAATGAAATTATATTAAGTTTTTATGCAGTATTTTAAGTGTCCCAAATCAACGGGCAAATATAACAGACCATTTTTATTTTTTTAAAAATTTATAATTGGCCTGGGCCTTTTATAAATTATGCTATAATATTCAAATTTATGAAGTTCATTTGTTATTAAACCAAGAACATCAAAGTTGTAGTCAAGTCACCCAATCCAACGGTATATCATAAAACATTGTACAATGCTCAACCGTTACCCGATCGCGCTAGAGGCCGGACTACGTAAACAAACAAACCGCGACGTGTTTAATTACATCCGGTCGCCTGAAACTTTTGTGTTCATTGTTATTATGCGGTCGAACATTCTGGAATTTAATGGCAGCTGTATAAAAGGGACGCAGCTATGCTCGGGAGTTAGTTAGTGAAATGGAGAGATATATAGAGACATTCACACAGAGTGTTAGTGAAGCACAGCAGTATCGTGGTGAGCGTATGCAGTATAGTGTCGAGTGGAGTAGGTACTCTGGAAGTTACTGGTATACTGGGATAGCTGTGGATGTGAGTACTCGGCAGTGTTCACGAGTAATGGGAAGCTATAGTGTACAAGGACAGTAATGGCGAGTCGGGAAGTTACTAGTATACCGGGATAGCTGTGAAAGAGAATACTCGGTAGTGTTGAACAGTATTGTGAAGCTAGGTATACGGGGACAGTAACGGCAAGTGGAAGAGAATACTCGGCAGTGGTGTTGAAGAATTGTGGTATACGGAGAGTCGGTGATACTGAGGCTGAGGAAGTTAGACACTTAGTTACATAAATAGACAGATAGTGAGGTGAAAGGTTTGATTTCTGTCCGAGCAGTTGAATATACAGACGCTGTTGAGTCAGTTGAGTATATAGACGCTGTTGAACGTGATATAAAATAGTGAGAGAGTTTGAGAAGCACAGCAGTATCGTAGTGAACGTATGCAGTAAAGTGTCGAGTGGAGTAGGTACTCTGGAAGTTACTGGTATACTGGGATAGCTGTGGATGTTAATACTCGGCAGTGTTGACGAGTATTGTGAAGCTAGGTATACAAAATTTCTGGCATATGGATAGTTTGTGATACTGAGGCTGTGGAGGGAGAAAATTAGTTACATAAATCGACAGACAGTGAGGTGAAAGGTGTGCCTTCTGTCCGACCAGTTGAATGTACAGACGCTGTTGAGTCAGTTCAGAATATAAACGCTGTGGAAGTCGGTAGGCGGACAGTTGAACGTGATATAAATAGTGGAAATAAATAATTAGCAATATCATGGAAATAAATAGTAATGTTAATTAGTTACATAAATAAATAGTGTTAGTTAATTATAGTGTTAGTCTTAATTAGTTTTTAATAATTGTTTAATATTAGTAATAGTAATTTTCATTATAGTTTAATAAACACTAATTTTAATTAATAATAAATGTCTAATATTTGCACTATGGTGGAGGATCCCATTGTATGGATACTGTGCTTTATGGAACTTGGGACCTTTTGCACCAAAATTGACGTTTAATATCACCTCCAACTTTATAATATAATTTAAACTACAGATCTATAATTATTATAAAAATCTGATGTGGACACCACACGACTTCCTTGTACGCAAGACCAATATGAAGTTGAAGTATAGACGTATAGACTCAATTATAAAATTGCACGTATTTGACGTAATTTGACATTAAAATCTATTTTTTTATTTTTTTTGTTATTTTTTGTCTTAATCCATAGCAAGCTTCATTACAAAAACCAAAAAAGTATATAAGTTTTAAATTTACATATCTCGCTTATACAAAGGGCTAATTTAATAATACTTGATGTGCTAGACGCAGAATCTAAAACTCTTATTTGAAGCATTTATTTCTAAAATCAAAATGAAACCATTTTATTCAAGACAAACTGTTAACAACTTCAGGTAATATATCACTTCCGGTTAGCCTGTTTTAACCAAAATCTGCTATGTTATTCCAATTGATATAAAAGTCTTATATACCAAATTTGAAAAGTTTTGGATTATATTTTAATATAGTTTTTCATTAAAATCTATTATAGGCTTCAAATAAAGTACCTTTTCTGGAAATTATGTAATGACCAAAAAGGGAGGTGCACAACTAGATGTTATAGAAGTCCTAAATACAAAATTTCAACTTTCTACGGCTTACCGTTTTTGAGTTATGCGAGATACGTACGTACGTACGTACAGACGTCACGACGAAATTAGTCAGAATGGATTCAGGGATGGCCAAAATGGATATTTCCGTTGAAATCTGGAAACCGAAATTTTTCGCGAATACAATACTTCCTTTACTTTGTACAAGGAAGTAATAAAAAAATAGCCTTTTGTTCTTATATGTATAGCAAATACACGAATTCAATAAAAATACAGATCAAGACATCCATAAATTCATCATTCTCACAATTATCCCACAAGTAACTCTTAAAATCCTTCACACCTCTTCTCATATGACAATCGTCAATCTTGCACTGACGCATTCCTCCCAGAATAGTCCGTGGACATCATCAGCGATGTAAATCCATTCGTCGTCACTGCAGCCGCGGCTGTATCCCATATCGCGGTGTCGGTGTTGGTGTTTATTTGATCTGCGAGTTTGTTTTCCCAGCTTGAGATGAATCTGTCCGCGAGAGAGTAAATCGCACCGAGATGTACGCACCACGCTATGAATCTGTCGACAAGAACTATAGTAGGAATGATGGAGATGAGAGAGGAATTTGTGCGCAAGGAATAATTGATTTCTACGGGAAAATTTGTAAAATATGTATAAAATTGTGTTTCATGTAACAGTACGAGCCTTCGGATTATTATTAATTTTATACACCAACACGAGAAAAAATAACACTTCCTAACAGAGAAAGGGAAAGGGATCTAAAGTCTTTCCACGCCGTTAAGTAAAGTAATATCTAAACATGTATAATAGTTCCCAACCTTTAAACCATTCCTCTAAGTCAGCGTTTCTTAACCTATTTTGGGTCGCGAAGGGGTTTGAGTGGGTGGCGTAAACTATTCACAATTTTATAATTTTTATTACAAAATGCCAATCATATTTTTTTCTAAAACGTATAATATAAAATTTCAATAAAATGTTACTTACATTAGCAATACAATGCAGTATTGTTACTCCCAATAAACATACCAAGGCATTGAGTTCATTTTAGTTAAAAAAGAAAACCCAATCTTGGAAAATAAATAAATGAAAATATTATTACCTTTTGCTACTACGTATCTACATATGCGAATCAGGTTTTTCTGCTCGTGTAATTACTAAAACTAAATTTAAGGAACCGCCGCGATTTGAAGAACTTTCGAAACTTAAGCAAACTCAGGGTACACATTAATTAACATTATTTTTGTAAGCTACTTGCACTTTTTATTTTAAATTTTGACGAAATGCATTGTGGGAAAGTACCTAATATTTATGTTTCGGACATTCTGACTATCAGACAAAATTAAAATTGTATCAAATTCATGTACCAAACTGTAACAAGTTTCGCTTTATTTGAAATAATTGTTGGTCTTATTATGGTATTAAATTTATATTATTTTGTTTATAAATATGTAGGTAGGTATGTGTTATATTCGTACATATTCATTTTCCTATTTTCATAAATAGATTATAGTGTATAATAAGACATATGTTTTTTTTATTTTTTAAATAATTTTCTAATGGATTGCGAAACCAATACAATAGATAAATTTGTGTCGCGCCCTGATAAGCAGTAGCGTAGCTGGGGGGGGGGGGGGCTAAGGGGGCAGGCGCCCCGAGCGCCGCAGTTGGGGGCGGCAATACCAGGCTTGAATGACTATAATAATTTCAACGTTTGTATTTGCATGGAACAAAATTTTAATAGACCATTTTCATTGTTTTCATTGTTTTTCCCATTCTTTAGCGTCGCCATTTATAAACAATAGTTGACAGTTCTAACCTTGAACTTCAAATCTTAGGAATATAATTTTTAATTCACAAAAATGTTAATAGATGTCTCATTTTCAATGAAAGTGGTCAATTATATGAAATAAAGTATCTGCAGGCAATAAGGCCATATTCCTATTTCTCAAAAAGTACAAATTTTTCATAAAAGATGTTACTAGAAATAACCATGAAACAGAAAACATTTGCATTAAAGTAATGGTACAGCTCAAGTGATGACACCACTTTCAGCTCGTTGGTACTAATGAGTAATGACGTGGTTCTTTTTAAAATGGATGTGCAGTAGTGATTTAGATCTATTTTCATTTTATTATTTTTGTTAGTGTAGAGTGAAGTTTTCGTTTGTTGAAGTTTTTTAAGTATCTAACGTAAGTTGATTATTTTTTTCCGTCAAAACAATCTAGAAATATCTTAATTCATAAACATTGGACGTTTCGTCTTTTACAACATCAGTCGAATACGATTGAATAAATAAATGTGAAATAAATTGTGTAATTGTTATCTGTTACCTACAAATGTTTTGCCCCGGGCGCCGAAAAAGCTAGCTACGCCACTGCTGATAAGGTTAAGAAACTCTGCTCAAAGTCAATATAATAGGGCTATTGCAAGAATTTTTATATGCCTTCTAATTATTAAATTTAAAAACATATCATTATTTAAATAGCCTCAAATTCGATAATATCACCAAATATCTATTAGATATTTTACAATTAATTTTTGAAATTTGGATAATATTTTGAAAAAGTCACGTGGTCTGAAACAGAATGTGACGTCACAGCACATACATCTTCATCGGCTCCAATTGGTCCCTTTATAGTGTCAATCACGTGTCAATTCTTTGTATTTTGTTACAAGTGTTATGTTAAATATATTGTCAAACAAGTGTCAAATTTTTGAGGGTGGTATGCTGCTAGATGCAAACATACTATTCAATTTATAAATATGCCAAAAGATGCAAAGAAAAGAAAATTGAGGCTGGAGGCAGTAAGTCGAAGAGCTGATAGTTGGGTTTTTACATTTTATTTTACCTTAACTCTTTAACACCCCTTATTTCGGCAGCAGTAAAACAATCGTTTTCTGATATGAATTTAGTCACCATTCAGCTATCGACTTTCGGTAAACTGTCCGACTTAGCTATTAGTACTCTGTTTTTAGCATTTATTACTTTATTTTTCATTTAGGCTTGATTTACATTAGCGGTACAATGGCGGTACGATGACGGTACAATAACGGTACAGTGCCGGTATATCAATTACACGAAGCATTTATATTAGGCGGTACCTCGACGGTACGATCATAATAAAATACCATGACGATATAGTTTTGTCTTTTATATATTATGACAGTTTGTGGTGCATATGTCATGTTTCTATCAAAAGTAGAAAATATCATGCAATGTTAGTACCGACTTGGCTATAACTGTCCTTACTCTTGTCAAAGAAGAAGAAAATGAAGAAAATCCTGAAAATTTTACAAAACGATACTACTTTTTACCTTCCGTCACCTTTAGGTAAGGAAGGTATTGTCTTTGGTCAAAAAATTCGGTGGTGAGTTTTTGATGAATAAGCACGTTTTAGGGTCCCTAGAATACGATTTTACTATTTTTACGATGATGTCTGTATGTGTGTGTGTGTGTGTGTGTGTGTGTGTGTGTGTGTGTGTGTGTGTGTGTGTGTGTGTGTGTGTGTGTGTGTGTGTGTGTGTGTGTGTGTGTGTGTGTGTGTGTGTGTATGTATGTGTGTCTGTGTGTGTGTGTGTAACAAAATTTTCGTCTGCGATAACTCTAATACTACAATTCTAAAAATTATAATTCTTTCGTATTTCTCTTCGTTACATCCATGTGAAGAGCTGATTAGATTTTGGTTAGAATTAGACAACCGGAAGTACCCTCATTTGAAGATTTTAACAGTTTTTCTTGAAAAAACTATGTTAAATATCATTTTTTCACATTTAATGTTATTATAAATATTAAAGAATATTTTATTGTCTATACGATTTGACTGCATTTTATACTTAATATTAAATGGATATAGAGTTAATAAATTATAAAGAAATTAAATTTCATAAAGTAGCCATAGCTATGGAAACAGCTACCATATTAAGAAAATTTTGATTGAAAGATGTCAGTGTCAAGTGAAATTGACATAGTGTGTGTGTCTTATAATTTTATTGGAAATATAGGATCTTTTGCTATAAATTGTATGGAATTTGCATAAAATATATGCAACTGCCGGAAGGTAAAGTACAAGAAATATAATCTTTACCAATAAGGAACTATCTGTATGAAATTTGTACAAAATACATAGAACTGACGGAAGGTAATGTGCTGGCCACATCAGATTTTTTTGTATATTCTGTAATAATCTGTAGTGTATATTTCACGTATTTGTTATAAGCAGAGAACTTTTGTTCAATAAATGTATATGTATAATCATTTGACTACATATTGGTTTCACTAAAAAACAAATATGAAATAGTCAAAAACATGTCAAATGTCAATCACTTACTAGCATATTTTGGCATAAACGTCAACTTGAAGTGCACGTACTCTTCAAACGCAACCTTCCACTAAGTATTTACGAAAATAACAACCAATTATTAAAAAAAAATTATTAATAAGAAAAATATTGCATGTGGTTCATTCGTATATAATCGGACTTTTGAGCTCAGATGGTAGAGCATTTTCCTTGAGTCTCGACGTAAGATAGTCTTGGGATCAGGCCTCAGTGAATTTCATAATTTTTACAAAAATCTTTCTTCGTTATTTAATAATTAAACCGTATAATAACAGTTTATAATACTGTTAAGCTTCTTTCTATAATAGTAGAAATAATAAATCCGGCTACAAAAAGAGTCAATACCAATTTCCTATTAATATCCTAACCTCAAACGCTTCAATTCCGTTCTCATTCCACTTTACATATTTACACCTACACCTTTCCCCCTTCCCTTCTTCCGTGCAGTCCTTGTGCTGCTCCTTGCACCGGGCCGGTGCTGGCGTCGTCGCTATAGCAACGTCGTGTGCCGGAGACTGACCGTTCCTCAAGCGCTACCATGGCGACCTGACCCGTTTGACATGACAGGTATGTACAGCGGACGCTGACGTCCTGACGCCTTGTGGGTGACACGGCGGGAGAGGAGAGAGGAAAAAGGAGAGAGAGAGAAGAAGAGAGGAGAGTAAAGGAGATACAGTTGTGGAGACTGGAGAATAGTTGGTTTGCCTATGCGAATTTAGATGGAAATAAATGAGATTTAGGATAAAGGATTAATAGGGGATTACAGCTCAATCGAATTAAGAGAAATTAGTAAAAAATAGTGAAAGTATATGCTTAATAATGAATATCAATAAAGAAATAAAATGATTCAATAAATACTTCGGAAATAAAGGCGGTTTTTGGTTTAGCAGCTCGTCACTCATATGAAATCCATATATATTATTTTTATTGGCGACTCAAAGACCACCTATAAGTATATAACGAATACCGAGTTAGGGGGTGGAGTCTACTACCAATGGAAGTCGACGACAAATTCAAATAGCGGGCACGTGGCTACCAGTCCAGAAGTGAAATTCTCAAACAGTTTTTATTTGAATATAAATATTTTCCATTAAACTTTATAATTTAAATACATTTCCAATTATAAATCATGTCGACTTGTACAGTATAATAATATTCATTTATTTTTTATAAATATAATTTAGAAATAGCATATATTTCAAAAACATTTAGGTCCACGAAGAAAATAGTTTGATATAAAAATTTATATACGTGACGTCACATCTATATTTTCAAATTTCGGAAGACTATAACTCGCTTATTAAAGGAATTTTTTCACCTGATTTTCACCGACAGTCTTGGTTTTACTTATACGGTCAGATGAAATTATAAAGAAAAATGGTTGAATACCCTATTACCTACACCCAGAATGGGTATGAGTATAATAGTAGTAGCGCTATCGCTGTGTATAGTGAAGGCTCCTGGTTCAAATCCCGCTAAGGTATGGATGTTTGTGTGTGTTTATATCCTCTCATCTCAATCAATTTTGATTTAGAAATTACTTAGCTAGATATTTGTTTTAAGGTGCATTCACAAATAAAAATTAGGTTCAGATTTATGGTTTATACTTTAGATTTAAAGACTTTGGCCGCATATTATATAATGACTCCATTCACACTTCAGAATTTAGGATCTCTAAATCCAAATCATAAAGCTAAACATTGCAAGGTCCAAACTTTAGGTTTATGATTTAGTTTGACGTCACAAACTTCACCAATGAGAACGAGTCGGAAATGATATAGATACACCCATCTTTATTTAGTATCCACTTGGTGGATTCGGCTTTTTAAACAAATGCGAGAAGAACATGGAGACTGTCATAACTTAATTGCTGAAATATAACCAATAATGCCAAGGGAATGACAGTTTCACGGCGCACAGGTGTCTTGTTGAGTACTGCTCTACCGACATTTTAATCTTTGTTTTTGAAGCATTTACGTAGATGTCTGTACATATCAAAACTAATTTTCAGGTAATTTAAACTTATATTTATGAATGATTTAGTTAAACCTAAACAAAAATCACATACCTAATTTTCATTTGTGACTGCACCTCTACTATGCCCAAATCACACATTAAGCATTTGCTAACGTTTGATATTTGATTCAAATGAAGTAGAAGTTAGAAAAGAGAGAACAAATTATTTTGAAATCTGTTACGAAAAAGTTTTCGTAGATTTTCTTTCAATTACAAGACAGCATTTTATAGATGTGAAATAAAATTCATTAGTGATACATGTAAATATATCTTTATTATTGTTCAAATTAGAGAAGAGGCGATTTGTGTCCATAACTCGCGAACAATCACAGAATCTTAATCTGAATGAAATTTTTTTGAAAATATTTTGAATATTTAAAGTACAGAGATTTTTTTTTCTTTTGGGTTCTACAGAGTCGCTTTATTTTTGTCTAATACCATATACAGGATTAGTCACGGGAGAGTTACTTTCAAAGTCCGTTTGTGTGCAACCCGAAATACAATTTACAACAGCGTCTAGCTTCCTCTCTTAAAAAAATTAAATATATTTAATTCAGGATTGCTTTGCCTGTCTAGTGATGGTTCTGTTATTTTGACAATAAACAATTAAATATGGCCTGTTGTCATTAGTATTTTGGGTTGCAAACAAACGGACTTTCAAAGTAACTTTTCCGTATATAGGGAAAGAAAAATATTTCTTAGTGTAGGTATAAGTCTCAGTATAAATACTTTTCGTTATTTTGCAATTCGGAAAATATAATTTAACTCTTTAACGGTTCATCCTAGGTAAAAAATATAAAAATCTTGTTTTGTATAAAATTTCGATACGGATCACCGTTTTCAAGAAAAATGTCAAAAACCAAAATATGTCGCCTTTTTCCAAACTGGCGAGGGGCTGTTGCATCAGTGTATTTTTCTGTACAGGATTTCGTGTAAAAGCTTTTGCAATTTTTGTATGATGTTGGGGGTATTTTTCTGTACATTTCTTGAACAACAATTACTTCTTCAGTATTTGATATGACAATGTTTTTAATTGATATAATCGTCAGCGACTTTAACCTTTCTTCTTTCTTAGTGTAACGTAACAAAATATAAATAGGATTTAATTAATATAAGTTTGCTGCAACTGGAATTGTCAGCATTATGATTAAAGCTACACACTGGACAAGTCAATAAACTTATAATTTGATTTTTAATTTATTTGCGAAAAATAGTCTCAAAAAATGTCGCCCTAAAACCCATTCCGCCCCAGGCAGTCGCCTGGCTTGCCTGCAGCTTGGGCCGGCCCTGACATTGGTTGTTCTTCTTATGTCTTGCTAAAACCTACATGTTCTGTGCCCTTTTGAACTTTTTGCTGTTTAGAATCACCCTTAAAAGTATCTATATCTAATTATTTCCCCAAGTACATCTACAATTTATTTAATCATTTCTTTCTCCCTGTCTTTATTTCCCATTTCCCACTCCTGCTACCTGTCCTGCTGCACCGCCGATGCACTCTACCTCCTGCACTCTCCCCCTGCACCCCGTCGTCCGTCGGCGTCTCCGCAGGGCGTCGGTAAGGAACGCGGACGTATCGATCGGCGGCGAACACCTGTCAGTCATTCAATCAATGTGCACGACGTTCGCTCAACAACCCCCGCACCCCCGCCCTGTTGAAGATATTGATTTGTCTGGACAAGGAGGAAGAGGTGTAAAGGTGGAGGATACAGGGGGTGAGGGTCGTGTAAAGGGGGACAGGTGTGAAGAAGGATTTGATTATATATGTGATTGTGATTGAGAATAATTATTTTAAGGGTAATTTCTAATGATCCTGATGGGGTTTTCCTATGTTCAAAACATTCTGACTAATGAGTTAGGAATGACAAAAATTTCTTCGAGTTGACTCTTCCGACTTCTGGCATATTTCGACTTGCGGCTTCGTTATTAAGCTGATCATGATATGTCCGAGTCCCATCAGTTTTCCATTTATTTTCAAGTCAAAAAATATCTGAGAGAACAACGATTTTCGTCCTCTGAAATAGTTGTAGCAACCATAACGGAGTATTTTGCAATTTGCAGACCAAGACAAAGCTTTGTATAAAATCGGGATCATGGCATTGTAGCATCGATGGACCAAGTGTAGAGTCTATGACTACGATTATCTCGACGTTTGTTAGTAAATCCCTTTTCAATCTTCGAAGTAAACGATTGAGATTAATATTTCAAATCACTTAAAAATGTTAAGTCAAGCATTATAAGTTTAAGTTGTTCGTAACTCGCGAATCGCACATCGGCAAAAATCGTGTAATACATGACATGATGAAGAATTTCATGCTAAATTCAAATTTTCAAACCTCGTTATCATATCTTTAACCGGGTCAGCACACACAGTGTATCACAAAAATTCATTATATTCTCTCATTAAATATAAGCTCGTTATATGATTAATAAATAAATTATATATATATATATATATATATATATATATATATATATATATATATATATATATATATATATATATATATATATATATATATATATATATACAGGGTGTAAATGAAATAAGTGCATTAAATTTAACCAGTAATATAACTCGGCGAGAGCAACAATATTTCTTAATAACTTTTTCTCGAAATCGCATATTTTTTTAGCATTTTTACCACCCCGTAAATTGACGAGTCGTTCCAAATATTTTTGTGATAATTGAATGCAGTAACAATAGCTATGAAAAATTTTGTTTTAGCAATAGTCCTGTCAATTGTTGCAATTAAATTTTGACATTAGTAATAAACTTGTTAATAAGGTAAAATTCTGTCAAAATGCGAGTGCACAGACATTGTAATTACTTACCTATGGTTTATTTATTTATTTTTTACTCGTATCTGTACTATATTTTACTTGACATCACGGTTCACATAAAGACAGTGTCATGGAGGTGCCAACGCATTTACACGGAGCGTTTCCAAATCATCACCAAATCATTCTGTTCTTAATACTCGCACATTTATTAATCTTGTACATCTTTATCACATCACAATACGGAGTGTCACATATGACAATTTTTAAAAAAGCAACAGTTATATCCATGATATGTGCAAAAAGTTCTATGTTTTCAGCACATAACAGACTTCAATTTTGGGAATGGCTCATAATGTTCATTAATGAGACTGAATTTACTTGGGAAGGTGTATTTATTATGCACAATACACATCTCGACAGGCGAAAATGCTGTAAAAATTTTCATTAAAAAATGTTTTGGGCGGGAACAATAAATGGACGACTAATTATTGGTACTCATGTACCTCTTTTAAATGGACAAACGTTTGTACTTACATTTTTTGAATAACGTATTTAAACTATTATGATTTGTCGACGATAAATAATCATGTCATAACCTAACAACTATGCTTTTGCTCTTCCTCGTCCCTCCTTGTCTTCCTCTATTCACACTATTCACAGGTGATTTCACTGGTTTAATACACAACTTTATAATTTTGTTACCCAAATTTAAATTTATTTATTTTAAAAATTGTACTATTACGTATTAATTAATAATAAAGTTATTTCCCTTGATTCGTTTATTAATTACTGTGACTGTAAGTGTAACTGATAACCGACAATTTTTGAGCTGTTTGTATCCGACTTGAATACAGCAGCAGCCATTTGTTCTCCATGAGCGGGTAACGAAATATGCAGCAAATCTTTAAAGAATTTTAACTCAAAATCTAAAAGACTTAGAAAAAAAGTTATTAAGAAATATTGTTCCTCTCATCGAGTTACATTACTGGTTAAATTTAATGCACTTATTTCATTTACACCCTGTATATATATATATATATATATATATATATATATATATATATATATATATATATATATATATATATATATATATATATATCGGTTATATTTTTAACCATCCTCGGGACACTGTAATACAATAATGAATACGTACAATATGTTGTGAAATATTTTAATTCTAAAATTAATATCATCAACTAACTAGAAAAAACATAACTTGACCCTTCTTCTTTTTTTCAAAGGATTGTGTTATAGGTTATGCGGATCAAATATTCTTCACATTTGATAATTTTTATTATATTAGGACGTTTCGGTGGTCAAATTGCTACCATCATCAGCTTACAAAATCATTTTATAGTATAAATGCATATCATGCACGACGAAAAATCTCGTTTTACAATTTGAAGTTTACATAATATTGATAGTTATAACTGGAACATAACCTTCTTCTTTTTTCTTAAACCTCTAGGACGTCGTCTGAAAAAAGTCTGAAACGGGTGGACTGAAACACTCTGTATTATAAACTGTTTTTATACAGTGAAAAATTGATAGACTTTCCTAAATAAATTTTTGTAATTCAATTGATATCGATAAAATGAACATCATTTTGATTTAAAATTTCCACCACATTGTTTTACCATCCCTATACAATTGTCATTGTCCCGTTCCTCACCTTATCATCGACAGTGTACAGTCGTCTCGTAGTGTAGAGGCGGCAGCTTTCTTACATCAATCGTGTCCGGGACAGCATTTTAATTAAACGCCTTATCGGGAGGGGCGTCGCGCCGTAACTCACGGGGCCGAGTTCGTCGCGGGGCGGAACCTGCTGATGCTGAGCTAGCCTGCCTCGGCCTCGGCCCCAATCTCACAGGACACATGCCCGAGATTTATAACTGAAGAGTGGAGCACGCCCAGTGTCAATGA
The DNA here is from genome assembly GCA_963082715.1 of Harpalus rubripes. Lineage (NCBI taxonomy): Eukaryota > Metazoa > Arthropoda > Insecta > Coleoptera > Carabidae > Harpalus > Harpalus rubripes. The sequence goes on from OY720465.1 coordinate 7,397,182, forward strand.
TGAGGAGAGAACACTAGAGTTGATGGGAAATGTATAGAGGATTATAGGTGTGTTGTTAGAGTAGAATACAAGTGTTGTGGAATTCATTGAACTCAGAATATGTACTAGAACACGCTACATTTTTGTAAAAACAAAGATACACAAGAATTATAGCTCCTAAGGCCCGGGCCACACTATGCGTTTTGGCAGGACCGGTAAAACCGCATCCGGTTGAACAACCCGATTCGGACACAGTCGGCCCAACATCTAATCAGTGCAGAGCACAAATAGTATACGTTGTCTATTAAAAAACAAAACTAAACCCTTGTGAACGCTGGCATTATCTCTAAAGTGTTGTAGTTGTCATGCGGCAAATTGACCGTCCCGTCAAAGCCTTAGGCTCGGGCCACACTATGCGTTTTAGCGGGACCGGTTTAACGGGACCGGTTGACCGGGAAGACAACAACTTATTGTTTTAAATGAACGCGTCTACACCTATGCGGTTGCGGCCCGGTTACCGGATACTACCGCAGCATGTTGCGGTTTGACCGGACGGTAAATTTGCCGCATGTCAACTACAACTCATTGAAGATAATACGAGCGTTCACATTTGTCCGGTTTTTACCGCAGCCGCAGTTGATATTTATACAACATAATATAAAAATTGAGAGGATATCAAGTGTGTATTTGTCATTGTCAATAAATATCTATGATAAATAATATGTTTGACACAGATAAAATTATTCAGTATGTTGAAGGGTACCCCGCCTTATGGGAAATGGGTAGTAATGACATACGATAGTACTCAAAAAATTTATCATTATACTTTCGTATATTTCCGAGAAAAAAAAATGGGAATCTTTCACTTCGTTCTCATTCAGAATTGAATGGATGAACCCAATATTGGCGTTTTACCGGCTCGCGAAGCAAACCACCAGCTTTAATTTCGCAAATAAGTTTAATTTTTGAAATCATATCAACCTATAGTGCGCGAGCAGACACGTGAGTCGAGGGACCTTGACGTGCTTGATTTATGTTCGCATGTCATTTTGACAAGAATATTGTCAATTTGACAAGACCAATGTTTTGACTTATTTTGAGTTTAAATTTCTTAAATGTTAATATTTTATAATTTTTAGGCAGTAAATCACATGAAATTTTACCAGTTATAAATCAAAATAAGTCAAAACATTGGTCTTGTCAACATGACATTGTTCTTGTCAAAATGACATGCGCACACAAATCAGCTGATTCTAAGCACGTGACTCGAGCGACCTTGACGTGCTTGGAATAAGCTGATTTGTGTGCGCATGTCATCTTGACAACAACAATGTCACGTTGACAATACCAATGTTTTGATTTATTTTGATTTTGAACTGCATTAATGTTATTATTTTACAATTTTTAAGCAGTAAAACATATGAAATTAAAAATAATAACATTTTAGCAGTTAAAAATCAAAATAAATCAAAACATTGGTCTTGTCAACGTGACATTGTTCTTGTCAAAATGACATGCGCACACAAATCAGCTGATTGCAAGCACGTCAATGTCGCTCGAGTCACGTGTCTGCTCGCGTCCTGTACGGACCATTATTAACTTATTTATTTATGTACTTACTTGTCTCTGTCACAGACTAGAATCGAGTTGTCATTGCTGCTGTCCTGTTTTGCGGGATATATGCGGACGCTGTATGATTCATCCCGTTTAACCGGATGCGGTTTAACGGGACCGGTTTACCGGGAAGACAACAACTCATTGTTTAAATGAATGCGTCCACACCGATGCGGTTGCGGTCCGGTTGCCGGATACTACCGCAGCATGTTGCGGTTTGACCGGACTGTCAATTTGCCGCATAACATCTACAACACATTGGAGATAATGCGAGCGTTCATAAAGGTCTGGTTTTGTTTTTTAATAGACAACGTATATTATTTGGGCTCTGCACCGATCAAACATTGGTCCGACTGTGTCCGAATCGGGTTATCATTGCTGCCGTCCTGTTTAGCGGGATATATGTGGACGCTGTTCGATCCATCCCGTTTAACCGGATGCGGTTTTACCGGTTCCGCCAAAACGCATAGTGTGGCCTGGGCCTAAGAGGTAGTTTTGTCTTTTACGTTGTGGACAACACGGTACGCGACATCGATCAGGGCCAGTCAACTAAGCGAGTAACACTAGGCGATGACGAGGTTTATAGATGTGTTGTTAAGGGTAGAAAAAAAAATTTAATGGATTTCATTTATCAGTAAGCATGGATACATTTGCCATCGCAGAAAAAACTGAATGGAACAATATTAACAATTAAATATCGATTAATAAACTTTTATCTGTCAAAGTCAAATAATATGACTAATTAAATTGCATACTTTGTCTTGCATGGCACTCTGTAAAAAGCTTAAGGACGGATATTTTATTTTACGTTTATCTCATGGCAAGAACCTATTATATCAACAAATTTATGCTAATTTGATGCAGTATTTAATTCTGACTATTTTTCATGTTTACACTTTAGTTCTAAAATTAATAGGACAGAATTTACAGCCATATGAAAATTTTACCATTGTATCTCCTATTATGGTCCATAAAAAAAGTAGACACACGGTATATATATATATATATATATATATATATATATATATATATATATATATATATATATATATATATATATAACTCGCGCCCCAGAGCGAATGAGGAAACGTGAGACTGAAGTCGGATATGTAATTTCGAAGAAGAAAAAGGCCCAGTTGCATAAAGCATTGTTAACTTTAATCATATTGTTAACTTTAACAAGGCTTCTTTTCCAATGTATTTTTGATACGTATCCATGGTTTCAATGTGTAGTTAAACACATGATCAGCTAACAACGCTTTATGCAACTGGCCAGTGGCGTAACTAAGAGTTCGGGGGCCCACCCGCAAAAAGTTTTTGGAACCCGTTTTTAGTTGTAGCGTTTATCATGAAGACCTACATACCACAATAACTTGTGGAAATTGTGACTAGGCTCACTTTCATCTGAGTTGACATGTTAAGAAGCAAAATAACCAATATTGAAGGTCTGAAAATCCAAGATTAGGCATTGTATTTCTTTTTTTTTTTAATGAAATTGATGGCACAGTCCATTGGTGGAAGTTACAGGGAATTGATTAATACATTTTTGGTATCCCAAATGAAAGAACTTGGATGTGACAAAATATGGTATTAGCAAGATGGATCAGTATCATAGTCTAAATAGTAGCAATTTGCGAAAAACATTCTCTTATCGTTATTTAAACCCACGTTTTGGTAATACACATTGGCCGCCAGGTATCCTAATTTAACAGCCCCAGACTTTTTTTATGGGGTTATTTTAAAGGAAAACTCTGGGTCAGTTTCAGGAAAATATAAGCCAAGAAATCGAAATTTTACGGGCCGAAATGTGATGGAAAATAAAGCGCTTGATTTTGCATAGCGGATAAGAGGCCCCTTAGCCAATATTATTTTAGGAAATTGACATTTAAAAAGACCTAAATAAATTTGTATGTTGCTACAAAAAAAAGATTAAATATAAAATTTCGCAGTAGTAACAAAATTATAAATCATGTAAATTGGGGCCCCTCTAGAGCCGGGGGCCCGCCCGCAATGCGGTCCCTGCGGGCCCATTAGTTACGCCACTGCAACTGGCCCAAAATCTAGCTTAAAAAATATTCGAGAAAAGACGTCTTAAAATTGACCAATCAGAGACCTACACCTTTAACGTGTGTTTGCCGTAATTTTACGTTACTAAGGTTTTATACAAATCAAATTATTTTAAAAATGTGTGGGCGTCTGTAGTTTTCAAAATATGTCAGTGTCAAATTAAATTTGACAAGGTGAATAAAAATAGGCAAATTCTTACCATGTATTCAGCCGCTGATTACTTAGAAATGATTATAATTTTCGGAGAATGTGGACGTAACGCTAGAGAGGCAGCACGAGTCTATTCGGAATGTTTTCCGGATAGAAATCTTGTGGATCATAAAGTGATATTGAGAGGACATTTTGAGCATCTGCTCTGATTGAATCGTTCCATAGGTGTTATTACCATTGTATAAATTGCATTACAATAAAAACGGTTCTTTTTAGAACCACCATTTGTTGTTTTAATCTCAAAGAATTCAAATGACAATAATATTTTCGTGTAACACATTTTACACAGCTGCTACAATACGTTGCACTGTACGATATAAATGATGATCTCGGATGACACCTTCGCTAACCTAAATTTGTTGACAGTGAAAAGTCAACTCCAAAGTGTCAAAATTACAGTAAGTGAAACAAATTTTGTAACTCACTAGTAGTATTTTTAAAACCTAGTAACCAATTTTATTTTGTAATAATATCAGCACACCTCAAGATATCCTTCCGGGATTGGTGGATTAAAAAGTCTTGTAACTCCATTATGCAAGCAGCCGCAAATTATTTTCTTCTATTTGTTGGCAACCTATTGTCGTCGGCAAGTGTCAGTTTCGTCTGGGGCGCAAGTTGTCAGACATTGTATATATATATATATATATACAGGGTGTAAATGAAATAACTGCATTAAATTTAACCAGTAATGTACCTCGACGAGAGCAACAATATTTCTTAATAACTTTTTTTTCTAAGTCTTTTAGATTTTGAGTTAAAATTCTTTAAAGATTTGTTGCATATTTCGTTACCCGCCTATGGAGAACAAAGAGACAAATGGCTGCGCTACCGTATTTAAGTGAGATACATACAGCTCAAAAATTCTCGGTTATCGGTTACACTTAAAGTCACAGTCATTAATAAAGGAATCAAGGTAAATAACATTATTATTAATTAATACGTAATAGTACAATTTTTAAAATAAATAAATTTAAATATTGGATAACAAAAGTATAAAGTTGTGTATTGAACCAGGTTTATAATCACGTGAATAGTGGAAGACAAGGAGAAACGAGGTAACGAGACGAAGACCAAAAGCATAGTTATTAGGTTATGAGATGATTATTTATTGTCGACAAATCATAATAGTTTAAATTCGTTATTCAAAAAATGTAAGTACAAACTTTTGTCCATTTAAAAGAAGTACATGAGTACCAATAATTAGTCGTCCATTTATTGTACCCCCAAACATTTTTTAATGAAAATTTTTACAGCATTTTCGTCTGTCAAGATGTGTATTGTGCATAATAAATACACCTTCCCAAGTAAATTCAGTCTCATAAATGAACATTATGAGCCATTCCCAAAATTGAAGTCTGTTATGTGCTGAAAACATTGAACTTTTTGCACATGGTATGGATACAACTGTTGCTTTTTTAAAAATTATTGTCATATGTGACACTCCGTATTGTGATAAAGATGTACAAGATTAACAAATGTGCGAATATTAAGAACAGAATGATTTGGTGATGATTTGGAAACGCTCCGTGTAAATGCGTTGGCAACTCCATGACACTGTCTTTATGTGAACGGTGATGTCAAGTAAAATGTAGTACAGATACGAGTAAAAAATAAATAAATAAACCATAGGTAAGTAATTACAATGTCTGTGTACTCGCATTTTGACAGAATTTTACCTTATAAACAAGTTTATTACTAATGTCAAAATTTAATTGCAACAATTGACAGGACTGTCAATTGCTAAAACAAAATTTTTCATAGCTATTGCTGCTGCATTCAATTATCACAAAAATATTTGGAACGACTCGTCAATTTACGGGGTGGTAAAAATGCTAAAAAAATATGCGATTTCGAGAAAAAGTTATTAAGAAATATTGTTGGTCTCGATGAGTTATACTACTGGTCAAATTTAATGCACTTATTTCATTTACACCCTGTATATATATATATATATATATATATATATATATATATATATATATATATATATATATATATATATATATATATATATATATTTCTCTTTTCTAAAATATTCTGTGATCTGACAATTTATTTTGTACATAGGGGAAAACCATGCAGCTTCACATTCCTTGAGAAAATGTAACTTTCAATGGGCCCGTCCAAGTCTTCGGCATTTTAAAAATTACATGTCGCATATGAATTTTGAATATAAATAAATATTTTGTATTTTTATACGCATAACAATATAATTAAAGTTTTTAGCGTAAAATGGTCGCCATATTGTTACCTCAGTGTGATCACAGCAGTCCAGTTTCCCCGTGAAAATGTCTCTATAAAGTGGACCATGTATATTTTGCTCATAAATTTTTGATTAGCTTTACACATACTCTAACAAACACATATTTAATATATCCGAGTAATTTTTTATTAAGATCAAATGAAAATTTACTTATTAAATAAATTTGTATTATAATTTATGTTTTAATTATTGTAATCTCAATATTTGTCATTGTTGTAATTATTTAGTAAATAGTAATGTAAATATTGGATTACTTTTTATTATCAACTATGCTTTGATTATTATAATCAATACTGTCTTTAATTGCGTAGGCTTTCACAGTCTGAGTCATGAGAAATCAGTCGTATGGGGCATCTTCAGGAGCAAGGGGGATAGTACTGTCTTAAACAAGATTACCCGATGTGTCAACCACGCTAGAGGCCGAGTTTAAGCAACAAGAGGGGGAGACTCAGATTTTAGATCACAGTTTGTCATGGATACGTATTTTTATTCATGCAACATTTATTGTATATTGCCATATTAATGGTAACGTATGTCGGTTCTCTCTACTTATGACGGAGTGACGATAACGTCAGTACTTTCGCGCCAAAACTTTAATAATTATTTTAGGCGTTATTAAGCGTAATTTCAAGTAAGCAAAAAATACGGAATTTTTTCATAACATAAAAAATTTTAAAAAAAGTTGAACGGGCTCAATATAAGGCATTAGACCTTGAATAAAAAAATCTGATGTGGCCAGCACATTACCTTCCGTCAGTTCTATGTATTTTGTACAAATTTCATACGGAAAGTTCCTTGCTAAATTAAATATTCTATTTCTTGTACATTACCTTCCGGCAGTTGCATGTATTTTATGCAAATTTCATACAGAAAATTATTATTTTGTGACGTTTTCTATATACAGTGTAATGTATCTGCAGAAAAAAAAGATTTATTATTATTATTTCTTGTACATTACCTTAAAGCAGTTGTATGTATTTTATACAATTTCCATACAGAAAGCAAAAGATCCTATATTTCCAGTAAAAATTATAAGACAAACACACTATGTCAATTTCACTTGACACTGACATCTTTCAATCAGAATTTTCTTAATATAGTAGCTGTTTCCACAGCTATGGCTACTTTATGAAATTTAATTTCTTTATAATTTTTTAACTCTATATCCATTTAATATTAAGTATAAAATGCAGTCAAATCGTATAGAGAATAAAATATTCTTTAATATTTATAATAACATCAAATGTGAAAAAATTATATTTAACATAGTTTTTTCAAGAAAAACTGTTAAAATCTTCAAATGATGGTACTTCCGGTTGACCAATTGTAACCAAAATCTAATCAGCTCTTCATATGGATGTAACGAAGAAGTACACGAAAAAATTATAATTTTTGTAACTGTAGTATTAGAGTTATCGCAGACGAAAATTTTGTTACACGCACACACACACACACACACACACACACACACACACACACATACACATACACATCCACACACACACACACACACACACACACACACACACACACACACACACACACACACACACACACATACAGACATCATCGTAAAAATAGTAAATTCGTATTCTAGGGACCCTAAAACGTGCTTATTGATTAAAAACTCATCATCGAATTTTTTGACCAAAGACAATACCTTCCTTACCTAAGGGTGACGGAAGGTAAAAAATCCTGGATACCTTGCCTCACCAAGTATAGGTAGGTCATTCACTATTCGAAATTTTTTAAAGTAGCTCAACACATTGAAAATGTTGGCAAGCCCTGCTTTGGACTTTTATCGAATGTCAATATTATATTATTTAAAATAAAGATATAGGTACTCCGTAATCGATTTTCACATGATGGGCAAATAAAATAGCATGCACTCTTCGCGCATACATAATTATATTAGGTTGTAGATTACAGAAAATGCATATTCTCTTGGTGTTCATCGATTGCTTATAAACCCCATCTGCTTGCGTCGTCTCCATTATTCCTCCTATAGCCTAAACCACGCGTCGCTGATGAAAAATCAGGGAAAAAGTGACGTCGCTTTTCATTTTGGGTGATTTTGTTCATTCATATCTCATTTTCTTCCTTCGCTGTAGACAATGAGTTGATCAGACCGCGGTTCAATGACAGCTCGGTAATTCACAGCACTGTGCTCTGCCTCTGCTGCCACAACCATAGACATCGTTCATCTCGCCAAGGCGGCGTGGTTTGATCTTCATCTGTCATCGCGGTAATGAGATCTGCAAGGCAATCTCACTACAGGAAACTAAGGCTCAGCACAAGGAGAATGAATAAACGTTAATTAACGGACAACAAAATATTGCTAAGGGTTGAAATATTTATACAACCAATATGCAAGAATTTTGTAATAGGGAAAGTAGAATTACAACTAAAAAATCTGATGTGGCCAACACATAACCTCTCGCCAGATATTTTACCTGGTTGTACGCATAAAACGAAAAATATTTTTAAATACAAATACATATATTCATGTCTCACTACAAAATAATTCTCACATATATTTGCAAAATCTATGGGATATTTTAAAATAAATTGTGTACAATACTTACATTTTCTTTGAAATTTTCTTTTTCTACTTTCCTTTTCTTTTTCTTTATATTCGTCATTTTTTTGCAAATTCCTTTTATATTCTTTTTTACGTATATTCTTTTGCGTCGTTGCCTTTTTTTATTTTCATAATCTTCATAATAATATACAAATATTTTTGACAGAGGCATACAATTATTTTTGACACTGACATTTATATGTCAATTACAAACATTTGAATTTCTTGCCTTGTAGTAGTTTGATCTGAGATTTTTTACATCAAATTATTTTATACGCCTTTCTTTATCTCTAAATCTATAGAAGATATAATAATGAATTTATATTTATCGAATAAAGAATTTAACGTTCTTTAATATAAGTATTTACATAAATTTTCGATAAATAATATTTAGACGATTTTGTTCTTGTAACTACTACTTCCGGTTGTCCAATTGTTACCAAAACTGACTGGACTCTTCCCATTATTGTTAGATTGAGGAATCCGTAGTTAAAAATGTCTTAAGTCTCATAGTATTTGAGATATAGTGAATCCAACATCCACACACACACACACACACACATCCCCACACACACACACACACACACACACACACACACATACATACGGACATCATCGTAAAAATGTTATAAGCGGATACTAGGGACCTTAAAACGTGCTTATTCATTAAAATCTGGATATGCGATTTTTAGCATGAATACAATACCTCTCTTAGCGAGAGGTAAAAATCGGATGTGGCCAACACTATACCTCCCGCAATTTAATTTTTATTAATAACTTACATTTATGCTGGAAACTGTATTAACTTCATTTCTATATAACTATTGTTCTATTTACTATTTTCTTTTTAAAACGTTACTGTTATTAATTTGAAATGATTAGTTCTTTGACAGTGACATACATTTGAGATCTAAACTGTGTAATCAAGGAGTTGTGTTTGTTTAAAGCGTAGGCTCCGGGATTTAAATTATAAATAATTTTATAAATTTATCCATAAAATATATAAAAAAAGTATTGATGCGAAACTGTAGAAAATTTAATAATCTCTAATTTTTATACTAACATAAATATGTAAAAAATAACATTTAAAAGTATTTTTCGAAACAAATTATTTTGAGCTTCAAGTAAAGTGTCATTTCGAGTTATCTGATTTACACCAAAATCTAATGGCTTCTTTCCAAATTCGAGAAAGGTAAAAATACAAGGTTTCAATTTTTTTTAAATAATAGTATTTGAGTGAAGTATCATTCACAACAAAAAAAAAATCTGATGTGACCAGCACATTACCTTCCGTCAGTTCTATGTATCTTGTACAAATTTCATACGGAAAGTTCCTTGCTAAATATTCTATTTCTTGTACATTACCTTCCGGCAGCTGCATGTATTTTATGCAAATTTCATACAGAAAATTTATGTCTTAAATTATTATTTTGTGACGTTTTCTATATACAGTGTAATGTATCTGCAGAAATAAAAGATTTATTATTATTATTTCTTGTACATTACCTTAAAGCAGTTGTATGTATTTTATACAAATTCCGCATACAGAAAGCAAAAGATCCTATATTTCCAGTAAAATTATAAGACACACACTAAGTCAATTTCACTTGACACTGACATCTTTCAATCAGAATTTTCTTAAAATAGTAGCTGTTTTCATAGCTATAGCTACTTTATGAAATTTAATTTCTTTATAATTTTTTAACTCTATATCCATTCAATATTAAGTATAAAATGCAGTCAAATCGTATAGAGAATAAAATATTCTTTATTATTTATAATAACATCAAATGTGAAAAAATTATATTTAACATAGTTTTTTCAAGAAAAACTGTTAAAATCTTCAAATGATGGTACTTCCGGTTGACCAATTGTAACCAAAATCTAATCAGCTCTACCTATGGATGTAACGAAGAAGTATACGAAAAAATTATAATTTTTGTAACTGTAGTATTAGAGTTATCGCAGACGAAAATTTTGTTACACACACACATCCACACATCCACACACACACACATCCACACACACACACATACAGACATCATCGTAAAAATAGTAAATTCGTATTCTAGGGACTCTAAAACGTGCTTATTGAGTAAAAACTCATCATCGAATTTTTTGACCAAAGACAATACCTTCCTTACCTAAAGGTGACGGAAGGTAATTATGGTAGCGGTAGAATTAGTGGCAGTGGTAGTGACCTGGGTAAAAGATTGAATGCGTAATAGCAAACGTATTCGTTCACATTCAAAAATTAAGAAAATTAGTAGTAGCATAGTGGCAACGGCAGCGGTAGGAGTATGCAAACTCCAAAATTCTACGTTGCCACTACCGCTACCGCTTAATTTTTTTGACGGTTTTGACGTTTATTGACTTCTGACACCTGATTGCATCTGATAAAATGGACAATAGAAGAAGGATTATTTTGATGTGTGCATCAGCTGTTGCGCTATATAAATTAAAAATAAAAATAAAAAATAATAGAAGAAGATAGTGGGTTGGACCTATAGATCTAAACAGACAAAATCAAGGCGATTACCACAATTTGTTGGAAGAAATGAGAACTAACCTAACCGACACAGAAATGTTTTTTTCTTACACAAATGCGATTTGTGACCATGCATTTTCTTTTTTTTGCATTAATTTTCAAATATTTTATCCCACACAACAGAGTGCTTGTGGATAAGAGATATTAATAAGTCATCATCCATTACGCAAAAATTAAATGACAGCTATATCTGTCAACATTGCACTAAATAAAGTTTCTAGTAATTTATAATAAAAAATTCCTAGAAACTATAATTTCATTAATTTTTCATTGTGACCGCAAACAATTTTTAATGTAAATTTCTTACGTTACCGATGCCACTAATTTTTACACTGTCGCTAATTTTTCTTATTCTGAACGGGCCTTTAGAGTGGAGGATCCACACACACACGTACACACAGGCATCATCGTGAAAATGTCAAAGTTGAATTCTAGGGACCTTAAAATGTGGCCATTTCTCAAACTCTCGATATGCGATTTTTAGCACGATCCCTATACCTCCCTTACCAAGGGTAGTGGGAGGTAAAAAACCGAATTATTAATGCAAACCTGTATAAAATGAAAATATAATGTTCTTCATTAATACATACAGACAACGTTAGCGTATCGTTATAAATACGGTCTACTTTATTCTAAAGTAATAAACATGACAAATAAAGCACATAATTTGAATATTTGTCATGTCAAAATAATTTTTCGGTTAACCATAGCAATCTGAAAGTAGCATTAATGAGAGAATTTCAAAAATGATATTTATCAATAATGTCTTAATTTTCTGAAACCGATAAACTATTGAACAAACCACGGATGTTATTAATCATAACAAGCCTTAGATGTCTTAAAATCCTCGCTCTACGAGCTTGGATATCAAACTTACATCTGCGGCAGTTATGATGTGTATAACATTCCTAGGTATGTTAATAGCTACTCGTATTATACAAATTTCTTACAAGAAGTTTGTTGCAAAAGACTATACCTGTATTTCCAGTAAAATTGTTTTACGAACATATACATACAGACTGTCTCACAACTCGCGCCCCAGAGCGAATGAGGAAGCACGAGACTGCACTCGTATGTGTAATTTCGAAGAAAAAAAAATTTTGCTTAAAAGCTATTCGAGAAAAGACGTTTTAAAATTGACCAATCAAATCTTCTTTAAAATGTGTGGGCGACTGTAATTTTCGAAAAATGTCAGTGTCAAATTAAATTTGACATGGTGAATAAAAAAAGGCAAATTCTTACCTTGTATTCAGCCGCTGATTACTTAGAAATGACAATAATATTTTCGTTTAACACATTTTACACAGCTGCTACAACACGTTGCACTGTACGATATAAATGATGATCTCGGATGACACCTTCGCTAACCTAAATTTGTTGACAGTGAAAAGTCAACTCTAAAGTGTCAAAATTACACTAAGTCAAACAAATTTTGTAACTCACCAGTAGTATTTTTAAAACCTAGCAACCAGTTTTATTTTGTAATAATATCATCACACCTCAAAATATCCTTCCGGGATTGGTGGATTAATAAGTCTTGTAACTCCGTTATGCAAGCAGCCGCAAATTATTTTCTTCTATTTGTTGGCAACCTATTGCCGTCGGCAAGTGTCAGTTTCGTCTGGGGCGCGAGTTGTGAGACACCTGTATAATCACAACTCACCATACATTTAACTGTCATTCCTTTCTTTAACACCTTTCAACACTTTCCATCCTTCCTTCTATTCTTGTCCACTTTCACTTTCCTCATATTAACCCAATTACTGGCATTTTATCTTGCTATATTGTCCAGCGGTGTTTTACTTCGCTTGTGAGAGTATTAAGTAATCACTCCCGTCGTCACATCATTGGAGTGTAAGAGTAGCGAAGTACGTGGAGGACCCTAGTCTCTGCTTGTTACGCAAGAGGGGCTTCTACTAGCAAATTCGCATTGAAGGGTTGGAGGAGAGATTATAGAGGTGAATTACTCGTATACAGTGAGTTTGGATATCACGAATAAGTGAATTCTCGAGACAGGAATTATATTACATCATAATTATTCGTCTTTCCTTAAGGCAAAAACTACTATAATTATTTTTGGGTTGAAAAAAATATTCGGAACTGCAGTCAATTATTTTTTTATTTTCAACTACGCCGACGTTTCGATAGTACTACTATCTTCTTCAGGGCTAGTCAAGAAGATAGTAGTACTATCGAAACGTCGGCGTAGTTGAAAATAAAAAAATAATTGACTGCAGTTCCGAATATTTTTTTCAACCTTCATATCCCATCAGTCGACTATCAACAACCTTTTTATAATTATTTTTATTTAGAAAAGTATGTTCTTTCTGTGGTAAATATGTTTCATTGGTACTCTTCAAACATGTATATTTATGTATTTTCACCGTCATAAACATAGTCATCTTTCCGGGTTTGATTCCCAGAAGCTTTCGAGTGATACCCTTCTGAAGGAATTGAAGTAATAATATTTCAGTGACGGCCTTTTTATCCGCGGCGCTAGTGCTGAAGTCGAACGCGCTCAAACAGACAGCCCCGAGCTAAATTAAAACTAAATTAAATTCACAGTTCGGAACACAAGCTTTTTGTGAAAGCTCAGCAGCTTCAACTTTAGTTTTGTTGCTAATTTGTATTTAGACAGCGAGTCTTTGATAAAAACCGGCGGGCATCGGAAATTATCCATACATTAACAAGGGATATTTTTATAAAATGCATATTTAGTTTAAATATTTAAACAACTAGGCACGATTGGGCACAATGTAGGTTTTAAAAGTTTTCGCGCTAATTTTAACACCGGTTCTGGAGTCTCGGGTTCGAATCCCGCTTATTGTTAAAAGATATCTGGTTGATGCATATGTTCATAGTATTCTTGGTTTCTAAGGCAAGAGTGCCTTGGAAAACAATTTATTAGACATTATGTCAACGTTGTTTTAATGGTTGTTTAATGAATCTTTAAATTTACAAATTTATGCAAAAATTGTGTAAATTATTGTCATATATAATATCATAAGTGGTAAATTTTTGTCGGAAAATTTTTCAGATTGTTACGAGAGTTGGTTACCTAGCAATTTAATGAGTGGCATTGAAAAAATCACGAGTTGTCAAACGAGTGATTTTTGATCAATGTATATAAGAGATTTAAATTTACTAAATTAGACTGTGACTGGCAGGAGTACAAATATTATAGAAATTTAGTTAAGGAAATTAGAAATGCTAAAGTAGTACTTATATTAAAGAACGTGTTTTATAAGACATTTTTTTCGCACGCGTCAAAATTTAGAAAACGAGCGTTATAAAATGAGTTCTTTATACTATTTTTTATATATTGCGCCTTCTACAATTAACATTTACTTACTGAATTTGTGATTATATTTGTAACCATTTTCATGTAAATAATCTTCCCTAAATAAAAAATAATAATAATAATTTCGACATTATATTATTAAAATGAATTCTCAATTAACTAAAAATAAATTAGGTAAAAATGAGTTAAAGAAACGTCATCTAGTACCAATCATCTAAAACAAAAAATTCGAAAATCGAAATGAAGGTCATTACGATACGCAATTGCATATGAACGCAAAATATAAAAAACAGTATTATGAAGTACAAATAGATAATTATAAGCATAATCCCAAAGAAATGTGGAAGACATTATCATATCAATCGGTTCATTATTATTCTTGCATTGTTATATTGAAATAATAACTATGAAAATGTTGATTACAACAATGAATATATTGATTATAACTCAAGAATATTGATTACAAGAATGAATCCCAATATTTAAAACCTATTATCATTTTGCAAAGATTCAAATGCATATACAATTCTGAAATCTGTTGTAAAATTGTTGATTACAACAAACGATTTTTATTATAACCTATTGATTACAAAAATGAATCGAGGAAAATTTCATCAATATATTAAATATTGAATCTAGCATTTTTGAAGAACAATGAGTATAGTTTAAACTTTAATTTGCAAATTTTACATCATGAGGGGGAAGGGGCGCTAAAATGTAACATAGCACAAAGGCCACGGAACGGCCCTGATTTTTTTACACCCTTCCGATAAAATATCTTCCGAAACATCAAATTCACTCATTTCATCACCTTCAATGATATAGAACGTTGACGTTTTAAAAATTAAATAAATGTTGATATTTAACAAAACATTTAAACAACATCCTTAGCAACGCCAAAGCTTAAGCATTATTGTAATCAAAATTATTATAAATGAAAATTTATTTCACGTATTCTAGTGAGACATAAAATCTTGTATGCACCACGAGCGTTACCAGATGATAATGCCCATCGGACGACATCCTTGCATTATCATCATCGTAACGCCCTTGGTACATAAAATACTATTAAAAATGTATAGAAAATTTCAAAAATCCCTAAACGATGACGTAAACCCATTGACTGGCTGGATGCCTTATTATTAAATCGTATTCTATGGACCCTAAAACGTGCTTATTCATTAAAAATTCATGATCGAATTGATTGACCAAAGACAATACCTCCTTACGCATTTATGGGTGTATTCTAAAGACATTCCGTTATTTATAAACGGACCGTTAAAATTAAGATATCCGTTAACTAGATTTTGCTATTCTAAAGACACTATCCGTTAATAATATAAACGGTGATTCGTTTATGTTATCCGTTTATAAATAAAATTTAAACGGAGAATGATTCATAGCCGTTAACTGTAAACGGACGACATTTAATACATAAATATTTAGAAGTTTCTAAATTTTAAGCAGAGAATGACGTTATCATCCTTTACTGTTTGCTCCAACCCTTGGATTCATAAAATGTAATTGAAAGGAAACTACAAATAAATAATTTTTATAATAAAATAATACTCGTACATAACCTATAAAAAATCGGTTCGATGAAAGATTTTAACAATACAAAAATTATCCATTTCTCGTTCTCAAAAAAATTAAAAATGCTTTCTCTAATGAAACGAGCAGATATTTTACTCTACATTGCAAATCTTGTACTTTAACCTAATGTTTTAAAAATATTCGAGTATTTTCAGGACTGCATTTAATCTTCAGGGGCCCAAGACACAAATGTTCTATTGGTGCCTTTATTTATAATTTTTGATTACAACAAAGGATATTTTTATCGCAACAAAGAGTATTTTGATTACAACAATGGATATTTTGATTATATTCGAATAATACTGATTAGATGAATGAATCTAATGAAGAAAATTTCATTAATATTTGCGAAGAATTAAGAATCAAGCTCTTAATGTGTGTTTTATAATTTATGTAATTTTTAAAATGCATGCGCCTATATTTAATTGTGTTCATTTTCTCGATACTGTAGATTAGCTTGGTGGTGTCTATAATTTGAAGATAAATGTTGGGGTTGGGTGTTGGGGACCTTCTTCATTATTACTTTAGCTGCACTTAATAAGTAACGAATTATGGTTTTATAGATATTTTTTGTTTTATGCCCATTTTTTTCCAAATTTACAATAATATATAATAATATCAAAAGGTTATGAAACTGACAATTTTGACATGTATTACAACAAAGTATTCACCTAACATTACAAAGATTATTTTGAAGCATATATTCATTATTGATTTAAATTTATTACTAAATAGTATCTCTAAATTTATGTATTACAAATATCTTTTTAAATCTTAATATATTTTGTTATTATCAAAATATAAATATGTTGACATTTACAATTTGACAACACTGCCCTGCAGTAGCAAACGGATCCGTTTATTATATTAATTTTAACGGATCCGTTGAAATGTCATATTGTGAATAGAATTTTTAGCGGAATCCGTTAATAAGAAATATTTTAACGGAATCCGTTTACATAATATATTTTAACGGATTGTGTTTAGAATACACCCATGAGTCTCCAGGCGACCACCCTTCTCTTTAATAACTTTGCCCACCTCAGCTTAACTCTATTAACTTTACGCCCATCTCCCCTTCAAAATGACAACTCCAAGGTTTATATACAGAGACTAATAAATCCCCATGTTTATACTGACACTGCCCATTTTCTTGCACAAGTTGGCGGGTGAATTTATTCATTTCTGATCAACATCCAAGTCCACATTCCTGGGTAAATTCATTACCAGTCGCTAAGTGGTCACGCCCCCTCTTACCCCACACCCGCCGCCAATGTCCTCACACAAGGCACTCTTGATTCCGTCGCTTCGCTGTCGATGTTCGCGTTTTTTATTTTTTAATCAAAATGAAAAATATCAGACATAGGACTTGTTTCGGAATAATATTTCAGAGATTTTATTGTTTTGACTGGTACATAAACTATATTATTAGATTGTGTAGCGAGTATAAAGTCACTAATTTATTGAGTCACAATTTATGAAGCGCTGCATGCATAATCCAATGCGTACAGTGCAGATATCATTGACTTCATAACGCGTGGAGCGACGAGGAGTATCAACTATCATGAAAATATTCTCAATAAAAAATGTGGTACTCTATTAAAAATATTGGATATATGAGGGATATCCTATATAAAAATCTGGTGTGGCCAACACAATACCTCCCGCCATTTACAGCCCGAGTCACAAAAAAGATTAAGTTAATCCTTATTTGATTAGCGAATTTTACTCTAATTTTGACAGTTTATTTCTTAAAATATAGTCTAATCTAATCCAAGTAACTACCTTTTTTGATAATAAAATGTAGATTAAATTTTAGAATTCACTAAAGCATTTTTTTTTTGCGAATCGTTAATTTTTATTAATCTAAATACATACCTACATATTTACTTATGCTGGAAACTGTTTTGATTTCCTTTCCTATTGTTCTATTTACTTTTTTCTTTTTAAAACGTTACTATTATTAATTTGAAATGATTAGTTCTTTGACAGTAACATTTATCTGTCAGTAACATACATTTGAATAACTGCGTAAGGAGTTTTTTTGTTTAAAGCGTTGGCCTGGGATTTAAATTATAGATAATTTTATAACTTACCCATAATATATGTAGAAAAAGCATTAATGCAAATCTGTAGAAAATTTAATAATCGTTAATTTTTATAATAACGTTAATCTTGAAAAAATAACATTTAAATGTATTTTTCGAAGAAAAACTATTTTGAGCTTCCAGTAAAGTGCCATTTTCTGTTATCCGATTTACACCAAAATCTAGTAGGCTCTTTCCATAATAGAAAGAGTTCGAAATACAAGGTTTCAAATTTTGTGACGGATCCACACACAAATACACACAGACATCATCGTGAAAATGTCAAAATTGGATTCTAGGGACGATAAAACGTGCTCATTTACTAAAATCTCGGTATGCGATTAATAGCACGATCCCTATACCTCCCTTACCAAGGGTAGCGGGAGGTAAAAATGTATTAAAATATAATCCAAAACTTTTCAATTTTAGTATGTATTTAAGACTTTTATATCAAGGGATACAACATATTACTATCTTTTTTTAAATCCTCAACAGGATTAAATCCCAATTACAGAGTGGGTTAACATTCACGTACATCCATGCCTTAGTTGGATTCGATCCCAGAGCTCCGAGGGCACTCATGACATGTGGCTCTAACCATTGAGCCACCGGAACTATAATAAAATGAACATTTAGTTTGGCAATTCTATGAAATAGGATTATTTTTAATTTCGTCTAACAATAATTCCGACTCGAGGATTGTTTACACCGAGACGAACGAATTAGAATTTGCGGTATTAAATTTTTTAAGTACATCCCTGAATCCTGTTGCTTATATCTTGTTTCATTTAAGCCATTCAATATTGCGGAGCATAGGGAATGGTTTTGACCTCTCTCATTGGCTGAAATTAGAGACAAAAGACAAGTTCACCCAATGTAATTTCGGCTACTTCAAATTTGCGCTGTTGCCAGTGCCATCTACTGAATGGAACAGAGCATAGGTCAGTTTAAATGCCTCCTGGTATTGAGTACAATTCTTATATTCTGTAGCGGAATACATAAAGGTTAGTTTCCTTTCAAATAAAATATAGGGAAATGTTTCCAAAGAAACCACATCTATTAAATAATCTAAACGTCAACTTTCATTCGCTAGTCAAACTACTGTTGTACAGTATTCGGACGCATACATGAACGCATCCGCGAACTGTCAGATCTATCCACTGGTCTGTGCTACGAGGATAGCATCGAAAGTTTCTGCAAGCTATTGATAGAAAACAAAATTTTACAGAAATTATTTTTGTATTGTTTTTCGAAATACTCTCTTTTTAACTCAACACATTTCTACATTCGATAAAACCACAAAGCAAGAAATCCATTCTTCTTGAGACACTTGAGGCTTTAGTTTACGCAGCAGTATGTGGGGATGTATTGTTCCGAGGCAAACAAATTGTTATGTACCAGTTAGAAGTTTTTCTATCTTCTAATGCAATATTGGCAGTAGGACTGGATTTTGAGAAAAAAGAGGCAATCATTTTTGTATCAACACTTCGAACTCGTTTTATTTTGACAAGATTGGGGTCTTTTGGAAAGACCCATTGAGCTGATTGTCGTTTTGATTCATCCATGATTCATCACCTATTATAATATCATACACTGCTTTAGATTTACCTTCGTTGTACTTTTTTAATAGGTTTGTTCGTTTCGCTGCTTTGTGTCTACTGCCGCGTCTACTATGTATGGACGCGGCAAAGTAATGAAACGAACAACCCTAATGTTTTAATGCACCATTCCATACGATGTTGCTTTTGACCATCATTTAAATTACGAGGTATCCAACGGTAACAAATTTTCCTGCCTTTTAGATGATCGAGCAAAATTTTATTTATAGCGGTCATTCCAATGCCCAAAGTAGCCCATGTAATTATGTATGTGACGGTTGTCTTCTTTAGTCAATGTACGAATAGCAGCTATGTTTTCACCCGTAACTGCAGAAATTAGCCGATCTTTGTGTAAATCGTCATTGAAAAAAACTCGATGAAATTTAAATTCATTGTACCAGTTGTAAACAGACCTGATACTAGGTGCTTTATTTGCAAAAGCATTTCGAAGCTTTTCGATGCATTGTTTTGGAGAGAGTGAACTTTTAAAATCGTAAAATATCATGGCTAGGAAATTTTCTCTTGTTAACTGCATTTTTAGTACGACGTGCGTACTTTAAAACTGCGTGGAAAATTACTGATAACAGATAATAAATTGTAACAGGAAGTGCCATGCTACCTAAGCAGGCCCGGATTAGCATTTCTTTACGCCCTAGGCTAAAATTCATTACTGCACCCCCCTCTCCCTCTCAATATATACCGTGTTTTAATAATGCTTGATTTCATTACATTCTTGTTCTATATCGGTACCTTTATGAGTCTATAAACGCACTGAAAACATGTTAAGAAGATCTATAATCGTACTGTTTTTGGAGCTTTTTATTTTCTAGAGGTGGTATGACTTACTGCTTTTAAAACTGATACATAAATAACATATCAACATCAAATTGCTGACAGTCAACAAAGAATTTTCATCCCTGAAGTTCAATTTGTTAGAGGGAAGTGCTACCAACATTAAAAATCTAATAGAATTATAAAATTGCCCCAATAGAAAAAATTATGTAAAAAGATGTTTCATAAGAACTATGCTCGCACTCGTCCTTTATAAAACTCACTGCGAAGCGGCTCATTTTCCAAAGTTGGACTCGTGCGTTAACAGATTGCCCTATGAAATTTGTTTTCAATATACCTACTATTATATCAGTCATCAAAGCTACATTTACTGTCTTTTTATAACTAGCTAAAGATTCTCACTTTATTTTGCTTCTCTATCTCTCAAATGAAACGCATGTAAACAATAATTCTGAACTTATTAGATGCAGTTTTTAATTCTGAACAGTTTTACAGTATTACAGTCATGAAAATTTTACCATTGTATTTGTTAAGATTCATAAGTAGACACCCGGTATATAAATATTAGAATTATTTAAAATCTTCGACAACTGTCATAGCTCAAGAAAATTTGCCAATCACTCTACTATACTGACTTTGTATAATTAAAGCAAATGTGACTGTTACGTCGTCTAGTAGAGATGGAGCTAAATGTCATGAGCTATGAAATGCGCAGATCAAGAAGAGAGACAGGTAGAGAAAGGTAAGACAATAGAGGAGAGAGAAAGAGGAAAATAGAGTGTCTGCGTCCTAGGCCATGGCCTAGGTTGGCCTTATGGGTAATCCGGGCCTGTACCTAAGGATGTACTTTTGTTTTACCATGCATTTATTTTTCGTAGCTACCTTGGTTATATTTGTTTGCAGGAACTTTCGGTGCTACCCTCGCATGTACCATTTGTCAGCACATGCACAATGCACGTCACAACTTTCGGATTTGGAATTTGAATCGGAAGAAACAGATTTTATATTTGGCCAACCTTCAATAAAAAATCTGATGTGGACACCACACGACTTCCTTGTACGCAAGGCCAACATGAAATATAGACCCAATTATAAAATTTCATGTATTTGACATTAATATTATCAAATCTCTCACATCTTAAAATTCTCTCATCATCTTGACTTCACTTTCTTGACCACCTCCTCGATCCCAGCCCACAAGGTCTATGGTCCTCCACATATCCACTGGCTGGCAAGGCCGTTGGCTGTGCTGGACATCCCTCCATCACCCACTTAGTGCGACATAAGGCCCTGCTGTGCCCATAACACTAAATCTGCTTTTTAATGCCTAGCGCCTTCCACATCCACACACGACTCTGACTTCTACAAGAGGAAGACGGGTGGTGTGAGGGAGGGGCGGAGGTGAAAGAGGGAGGGAGTGAATAAATAAATCAGGAGGGAGGTTAAGGTTGGGTGTGGGAGGTACATAAAAAGACAAGACTTGGAGGATGATAGATTTGTAACTTGAGACGTTACTAGTACGCATATCAAAGATTGGTTATTTATGTTAACAGATAGATTTAGACCAGGCCCTCTTAAACTATGGGTCGCGACCCCATTTGGGGTCGCGTAGCAAAATTCTGGGGTCGTGAGAGATTTAAACAGTTCCGTACATATTTTATATTTAATATTGATTTCCAAAAAATAGTTTGGATTCAAAAGCCGTTTTGGATTGGCTTAAGTGCGATTGATCACCTGCCACTTAAAGCTTTTGCTGAGCTTTCGAGTGACTCAAACTTAAAACTACAATTTCAAAAAAAGCCCTTGACCGAATTCTGGATCGGAACTAGAACTGAATTTCCCACAATCGCTGATATGGCGTTAAATGTACTTCTGCCATTCAACACAACATATTTATGTGAAGTTACTTTCTCAGCTTTAACAGATATTAAATCCCAGTATCGTTCAGCGTTAAAAAATGTTATAGAGGTCTTACGTCCAGCAGTGTCAAACATTCCACCAAGATTTAATTTGTTATGCAATAAAAAACAGGCACATCCATCTCATTAAATTTTTTACTTTAATTTTAATTTAATACAAACCACTCAACGACTGCGTTCGAATATATTCGAGCGAACAAAGACGATCAAAATCCCTTTTTATTTATGTTATTGCAAAAAAGGCAATTTCGATATAAAATAAGGCATATAATTTTTGTAACTATAATAAATACAATTTTACAATTTTTCATACAATTTTTAATTTTAGATTTTTGTGTGTTTTAAAACGAATTCTAAAACTATATATTTTCATATGTATATGTATATTGTTACTTAATAAATAAATGTTCAAAAAATATTAATTTATCTTTCTTTTATATTTATATGGGGTCGCCAAGAAACTCGCGATCATAAATGGGGTCGTGAATGAAAAAAGTTTAAGAAGCCCTGATTTAGACTCAGATATAAATTCCTTATGACCATGTAACAAATATTTTTTGGATTCCGATTCCTATAGGTTCCTTTACATTTAGATTTTAGTTGTTATTGTCACAAAAAAGATTAAATTAATCCTTATTTTTGGATTAGCGAATTTTACTTTAATTTTGACAGTTTATTTCTTGAAATATAGTCTAATCTAATACTAGTAACTACCTTTTTTTAAACCCCTCAACAGGATTAAATCCCAATTACAGAGTGGGTTCACATTCACACACATCCATGTCTTAGTGGGATTCGAACCCAGAGCCCCGAGGGCACTCCTGACATGAGGCGTTACTCTAACCATTGAGCCACAGGAGCTATAATAAATTCAAGATTAAATTTTAAATACCGGGATAGAATAGAATTCACTAATCCAGAAATAAGAATTAGCTTAAATCGTTAATTTTTATTAATCTAAATACATACCTACATATTTATTTATGCTGGAAACTGTATTGAACTCCTTTTCTATTGTTCTATTTACTTTTTTCATATATAATATCATAAGTGGTAAATTTTTGCCGGAAAAATTTTCAGATTGTTACGAGAGCCGGTTGCCTAGCAATTTTTTGAGTGGCATTGACAAAAATATCACGAGTTGTCAAGCGAATGATTTTTGATCAATGTCACGAGATAAATTGGCAACAGGCTCGAGTAAACCAATCAGAAAATTTTTCCAGGATAAGATTTAACCACGAATGGTAGTCGGATGACTATTTCCAAAATTAAAATCATGTAATCATTTATATAATTTTTTTCTTGACAACATCTTGTAATTTTTATTGTGTTTAGAGGTATTATGTTTCAGTTTGCTTTTTCAACGTTTTAAATAGATTCCTGTCCGAATCTACTCGTTTTTAATAAAAACTGATAACAGTGAAAATATACAGACTTTGACAGACATGTAAACAATAATATTGTTTACATGTCTGTCATATATCAAAAAAATTTCGCTTATCAAAACTCACTTGTAAAAATAGGACACCTTATTGGCTTAAACGGTGCGAAAAAATGTTTGTGACGGTGTTTTGTCGAAATGAAACTTGGTAACTAGCTAGAATCCTGAATTTGGATTGGTTTATATATTTATGAGTGAAATAGTCTTTTTAAAACGTTACTAATATTATTTTGAAATGATTAGTTCTTTGATAGTGACATTTATCTGTCATTTACTACATTTGAATAACTGCGTTTTGTATGTTTAAAGCGTAGGCTCTGGGATTTAAATTATAGATAATTTTATAAATTTATCCATAAAATATATAGAAAAAGTATTAATGCAAATCTATAGAAAATTTAATAATCTTTAATTTGGGGAACCGGGTTCGATCCCGACCGATGCCAAATATTTCCAATTTTAAATGGCACAAAATTGATCCCTGTGGTGCACTCTCCACGCCAGCAATGAGTGCCCGTGAGGTGACGCCTGGTAAACGCCCGCACGGTACAAATATGTCATCATCATTACCGAAATCTGCGAACAAAGTAGATTGGCACACCCAGCAATGTGTAATATGCCGTGATGATATATTTTTTATTATTATTTATTTTAATTTTTATAACATTAATCTCGAAAAAATAACATTTAAAGGTATTTTTCGAAGAAAATCTATTTTGAGCTTCTAGTAAAGTGCCATTTCCGGTTATCCGATTTTAACCAAAATCTAATCCTAATGGGCTCTTTCCATTAGAGAAAAGGTTCGAAATACAAGGTTTCAAAATTTTCTGGATGATAGTATTTGAGTTAGAGTGGAGGATCCACACATACACGCAGACATCATCGTGAAAATGTTAAAATTGTATTCTAGGGACCTTAAAACGTGGCCATTTACCAAAATCTCGATATGCGATTTTTAACACGATCCCTATACCTCCCTTATACCAAGGGTAGCGGTAGGTAAAAATCTTCCGTAGTGTGGTGTCCATTTCGCAACTATTATTTTGAAATACTTCTCTATCTGCGATACCCATAACAATTTTTAATAAATCTCGTTTATATCCTAACTTGCTAACTCACTGCCGCCACGATCCATCGATTTGGTCCAATAGATCATGTATAAATGCTGGAAGAGATTAGTGAAGTGGAGATATTCGTCTGCGAGATATTCAAATCACGGCGCAACTATCTTGATTCCGAGATAACGACATTCAATTTTCATCCAAATAGTGTTTTTATTGCAGTTTCGCGATTTTTTATGGGCTCACTTATGTAGCCGTCTCTCGCCTAGATATTTGTTTATCACTTGCTGATATGGGACAAGCAGGGACGGAGAAGAAGGTATTTTTCTGGGAGCACAATAAGCTCAGGAAAATTTAAGATAACTACATGCGATATATGTACGAGGAGTTTATTGTATTCTATATTACAAGCCAGGTGAAACCAGTGCTGACTTAAGACATTTTGCCGCCCGGGGGTAACTTTTAAAAACCGCCATTTTCAACAAAGAAAAAATCGTTTGTACTAATAACCAGGGAAAAAAGATAAATGTTACATATTTGTTTTTTCATTACGCGAATTTTAAAGTTTGAAACCCCATCTAATGCTTTTGAAATGACAAAGTGTATTAATCTTATTTCGAAACTCAGATTGGTCATTTCTTAAAATTATTATACCCACAGATGGATCAAGTTTCTACTATGTGGGACCAACAGTATTTCTCCGTTATTTTTGCCGGTTTACGGTTTTCGGTTCAGCTCCGGTTCGAAGTCCTGGTTTAATGAAAGGTCTCGTGGAATAGACCATAGATAGAAATTATGTCCATGAACTCCCATATTTTTTAATTCAATGACAAGTTATTTTCGAATTGGTTCTGAAACGTTGGTTAATAGAACATTTCAAATGTTCACAGGAAAAATCTTCACCAGTTTCACGACTTTGTAGTCGGAGCTTTTTCCCTACATCAGTCACTCGTCCAAACTTTTTGCGTCGTTTGGTGGCTTTATTAATTGTGAAATTCAGTGGTTATTTTTTAGCGACTGGTTAAAAATTGCATCCAATTATTTGTTATATTATGTCAACATAGGTACTTAATTGGTTAAATTTTTAAGCAGTTGCTAAATATTATCTATTGAGTTACGGAATCTCATCAGATAGCTAATGACACCGCTCTTAACTCAACAAATTTCTGTTCAGTACGACTACTGAATAGAAATCGGCTGACCAAGTTATAATTTGCGCATATCGCTGTCGAACATTCATCTTTTTATACTCTGACCATTGATTAAATAATACCTACTGGTATACCAAGGTATTATTTAATCAATGCTCTGACGCTTGGACCGTCATCCTTTTTAGGTCTTACAATTTTTGAGGCCTGTATCTTAGGAGTGTTATCGCTTTGCCTCATTTACACATACCATTTAAAAGCGCCCACCTTCAATCTATAAGTACAAATCATCTCATTTTGCTAGAAAATTGACATTCATCCTTTTTCCCCTGGTTCTTAAATTCGCTTTAATTAAATTTTTTATTTAATAAAATTTAAGAACGTGCTCTACTCGATGTACCGCCCCTAACTTATCTACCGCCGGGGGCTATAGACCCCAATTTCCAATAAAATTATAACACAAACATACTATGTCAATTGCACTTGACACTGACATCTGCCAATCAGAATTTTCTTAATATAGAGCAGAGACAACTATCTAAAGAGAGATTGGAAACTCAATGCTTTTGTATCGTCATAAAGTTGGCCATCTATCAACATATGCAACTAACTATACTATTATTCATGAAAGATGACTCTTCAAGGTCATTTGTTCGAAAAAAGAATACACATCACTTTATAGCAGTAGCTTAGCAACATTTTGTATTAGAAAGAGAAAGATTATTTGACCTATGTCTATTTAATTTATGTGGTGTGACAGATATACGTAAATAGTGGCATTACTTTCTAACACACTATAAATAATAATGACGTATGTCTTAGAATTACAGACACCTAATTATCTATTACACTGCCCTCTGTGCTAATATTTACCCAGTGGCGTTGACGTTTAAATCAAATTATTATTCCTTGGTTTTGGTTTATAAGGTATGTTTTTGTATTTTGCTAAAACATAAGTGAAGAACGCAAATCTTTCAGAAACGCATTATTTAGAAAGAAACATAATTTTCAGTTAAAATATGTCCATAAATATTTCATGATGCACACCTATGCATACTAAATGCAATGAAGTTATCTGCAAGTAATTTTATACAGAGGGCTCACAAATGACATTGAATAGTCATCTTTCGCGAATAATAGTTTAACCTTCTATGTTAAGTCTTCGTCATTTTTGTGATTTTGCTGCCCTCTGAAGAAATATGCAAGGAACTATTTTCCCCATACTCCGTTTACCCCTCACCACCAAACACTTTGTTACAAGGCCACCCATAAGTCTGTCCAATCTCTCTTTAGATAGTTGTCTCTGATATAGAGTACGTGCACGTCACATTGACAACCATGTCAAAATCAGCTGAGTGGAAGTAAACATATGCTACTAAGTGATTGACATGTGACATGTTTTTGACTTTTTGATAATTGAAGTGATTTTTTATATTATATTGAGTTCATTTTAGGTACTATATGCTTTTAATTTAGTAGATTTGTTATTTAATGTATTAGTCACACAAAAATGGGTTTTATAATGAACGTCAGAATAATATCACACGTCAGATACAGATCCGGCAGATGCACCTGATGCCAAAAATATTGAAATGATTACTTACTACCAGATGTTTACTTCCACTCAGCTGATTTTGACATGGTTGTCAACGTGACGTGAACGTACTCTAGTAGATGTTTCCATGTTTATAGCAAAGCTGACTGTTTTATGAAATTTAATTTCTTTATAATTTTTTAACTCTATATCTATTGAATATAAAGTACAAAATGTAATCAAATCGTATAGAGAATAAAATATTCATTAATATTTATAATAACATTAAATATAAAAAAATGATATTTAACAGCGCTTTTTCAAGAAAAACTGTCAAAATCTTCAAATTAGGGTAATTCCGGTCGACCAGTTATAACCAAAATATTCATTTGGATGTAAAGAAGAGAAATACGAAAAAAATATAATTTTTGGAAAGGTGGTATTGGAGCTATGCGATCCGAAAGAATCGTCATACACACACATACATACATACCTACATACATACATACATACATGCATAGATACACATACATACATCCATCCATACATACATAGACATCATCAAAATGGTGAAATCGTATTCTAGGGACCCTAAAACGTGCTTATTCATTAAAAAGTCATCATCGATTTTTTTGACCAGACAATACCTTCCTTACCTAAAGGTGACGGAAAGTAAAAAACTGTAAAAAAATTACAATCATAGATAACATTGTAAGTCATCTCCATTACTATTTAGTTTTTAACAAGGAATAGTACTTGTCTGTGTTAAAATCTATGATCGTCGTCTACGCCACTGGCCAGTGATATAAATTGAAGTTTAACCCATGATTTATTAAGGAAAATGGTGAAATAAAAATGAAAGAAGTTCGTCATTTTTATTTTTCAAAACAACATGACAATTTTATAGCTGTATTCCGACATTTTAACTACTAAAATATACGAAATGTTGAGAATCTTCGCAAATATAAACTTAAATTGTGTGTTTCTTTCGAAGTGATAAACATAAATAATACATATTTTTACATCTCGACACCATTTAAGATGATATAAAACTATTTTCTACAAAAAGACATAGGAGAGAAGATTTTTATGTACGAATATATATCTACGCTCTATTTTCCAGAGTTGATTGTCACGTCATCAATTTATGCCCACATAAATTATTAAACGTTTATCTAGCATATTTGTCGTACATACATGGCATATGAGACTTCTATTCGCTATCTCATTATCGTACGTGTT
This sequence comes from Harpalus rubripes, assembly GCA_963082715.1. Lineage (NCBI taxonomy): Eukaryota > Metazoa > Arthropoda > Insecta > Coleoptera > Carabidae > Harpalus > Harpalus rubripes. The sequence goes on from OY720465.1 coordinate 7,426,160, forward strand.
ACAGAGTAATATATGCTATAGTAGATGAATGTGGTATTTTTTAAAAAATTATTTTAAACCGAGGAAAGAAATAGTGAAAAGAATGCTAGCCGGCGGGATTTGAACCCGCCACCTCAACATTTTTAAAAATACCACATTGATATACTAGAAATCTGATGTGGCCAGCACATTACCTTCCGCCAGTTCTATGTATTTTATACAAATTCCATACACACAGTTTCTTGCGAAAGATTCTATATTTTCAGTACATTACCTTCCCTCAGTTCTATGTATTTTGTACAAGTACCATACAGGAAGTTTCTTAGAATTGATTCTATATTTGCAGTAAAGTTATAACACAAACTTGTCAATCGCACTTGACATTGACATCTGTTTATCAAAATTTTTTAAATTATATTAGCTGTTTCCGGTATTATTGCATACAATTTAATTTCTTTATAATTTTTTAACTCAAAATCTATTGAATATGAAGTACAAAATGTAATCAAATCGTATAGAGAATAAAATATTCTTTAATATTTATAATATCATTAAATGTGAAAAAATAATATTTAACAGTGTTTTTTCAAGAAAAACTGTTAAAATCTTTAAATTAGGGTACTTCCGGTCGACCAATTATAACCAAAATCTAATCAGCTCTTCCTATGGATCTACAGAAAAGGAATACGCAAAAATTATAATTTTTGGAAAGGTGGTAATGGATCCGAAAAAAACGTCACACATACATACATCCATCCATACATACATACATACATAAAGACATCATCGTAAAAATAATAAAATCGTATTCTAGGAACCCTAAAACGTGCTTATTCATTTAAAAACTCATCATCGAATTTTTTGACCGAAGACAAAAATTAACATGTATTCATTTTTTCCATCCGTGGCACTCTCATTATAGTCATATTTTAATTATATTATTATAAAACTTTTTATGCATATTTCTTTAAAAAATCGTTATGTGAGGGTATCAAAATATAATATCACTGAATTTAGAATAAAATTCTCTATCTAATAAGTAAATAAAAAATCTGATGTGGCCAGAACATTACCTTCCGTCAGTTCTATGTATTTTGTACAAATTTCATACAGAAAGTTCCTTGCTAAAGATTATATTTCTTGTACTTTACCTTCCGGCAGTTGCATGTATTTTATGCAAATTCCATACAGAAAATTTATAGCAAAAGATCCTATATTTCCAGTAAAATTATAAGACAAACACACTATAGGTACGTTCCATCGGTGTCAGAAATCTTACTACTTCTTCTAGTAGAACCTTAATGATCGTTCTTTTGCGTCAAAAAAATCTGAATATTCCTACGAATCATTCCAACTTCAGAGCTGGAAGCGCTGTTTGGAAGATATATAGATTGGAGATAAATTCAAAATTGTACTAGCTGACTGTCGCGCGTACCTTTTTGTTACATTTGTCAATGTTCAGATTAGACTGTGCTCAAAGAAATACCTCCTTTACATTTTTATTATTTAATATATTATTATATAATTATAATCTCTGTAATAACAACATTTTGAAGATCCAAAATAAACATACAAAGTTAGCTCTAGTTGTTAACTAACAATAACACATAAACACTCCCACTGTTCTATCGTATTTATTTTTTACTTGACAGTTATTTGCCACTGAGCGTTCTATTGCTTTAAGAATATTCTTATTCTAGTAGGAATATTTCTGACACCGATAGAACGTACCTTATGTCAATTTCACTTGACACTGACATCTTTCAATCAAAATTTTCTTAATATAGTAGCTGTTTCCATAGCTATGGCTACTTTATGAAATTTAATTTCTTTATAATCATCGTAAAAATAGTAAAATCGTATTCTAGGGACCCTAAAACGTGCTTATTCATCAAAAAAATATATGATCCCATTTAAATTAACAAAGTTGGTCCCCACAGTTTGAAAACCACTGGCTGAAAAAAAAATTATTTTACGCACATTAAAACAGTCTAGTACAATAGGAATTGTTTGCTAATTTAACTGACCTCTTAGTTCTTATAGTTATCGAGTTAGCAATAGTGTACCACTTAAAATGAACACCCTGTATAATATCTATAGAAAAGTTATTTAGAAGCAGGTACGTTAGCATCATTAAAAAGAATATTTCTTTTTACTATCTCTATCTTTTGTGTGAATTAAATATGCCCTCTCTGTTTGTCGTGGCGTCCTGGGCATCTTGTGAGGTTCGACGCCTTTCGTCGCCTTTGCAAGCGTCGCGACGCGTCGCTGTTTGGCTTTATAGCGCACGTGTCGCTTCAACTATGGATTGAATTCCAAACAAGGGTTGGCACTTCTTTAAACTGAATTCTAAACCAACCTGCATTCATAAACTTTAAGGTTTATAGCGAGCAGTTGGTGCTAAATAAATAAACCTTCCACATACTTAATATCGCTGGTATATTGATGGAAGAGGTGTCCGTGAATCGAAAATGCCGCAGTAACTTAATAGCTAGGAATAAGGGTGGGCTGATAATATGGTGTCACATATAAGGGGAGGTCCACAATTCGCTCCCTAAGTGTAAAAGAAAACTTCTATAAAAACTTTAATATATTTATTTTTCTATACGGGTGTTCCACAACTTAGGACAATACATTAAAGGCTATATACTGTCCGACGTGCTGATCATAAAACAGAATTTTTTTTTTTAAATTCGCAAAAAAATTGCATCGTATTTCAAGCAAACATTTTTTTGCCACTGGTCGGTAGCTATTTTTACCTCCTGCTACCCTTGGTAAGGGAGGTATAGGGATCGTGCTAAAAACCGCATATCGAGATTTTGGTAAATGACCAGGTTTTAAGGTCCCTAGAATCCAATTTTAACATTTTCACGATGATGTCTGTGTGTATGGATCCTCCACTCTAACTCAAATACTATCATTCAAAAAAATTTGAAATCTTGTATTTCGAACTTTTTCTGTATTGGAACGAGCCCATTAGATTTTGGTGTAAATCGGATAACCGGAAATGGCACTTTACTAGAAGCTCAAAATAGTTTTTCTTCAAAAAATACCTTTAAATGTTATTTTTTGAGATTAATGTTATTATAAAAATTAAAGATTATTAAGTTTTCTACAGATTTACATTAATACTTTTTCTATATATTTTATGGATAAATTTATAAAATTATCTATAATTTAAATACCAGAGCCTACGCTTTAAATAAATAAAACGCAGTTATTCAAACGTATGTAACTGACAGATAAATGTCACTATCAAAGAACTAATCATTTCAAAATAATATTAGTAACGTTTTAAAATTAAAAAGTAAATAGAACAATAGAAAAGGAATTCAATACACTTTCTAGCATAAGTAAATATGTAGGTATGTATTTAGATTAATAAAAATTAACGATTCACAAATATATTTAAGCTAATCCTCATTTTTGGATTAATGAATTCTATTATATCCCGGTATTTAATATTTAATCTTCATTTTATTATAGCTCCGGTGGCACAATGGGTAGAACAACGCCTCATATCATGAGGGCCCTCGGGGCTCTGGGTTCGAATCCCACTAAGGCATGGATGTGTGTGAATGTGAACCCACTCTATAATTGGGATTTAATCCTGTTGAGGGGTTTAAAAAAAGTAGTTACTTGGATTAGATTAGACTATATTTTAAGAAATAAACTGTCAAAATTAGATTAAAATTCGCCAATCCAAAAAACTTAATCTTTTTTGTAACTCGGGCTGAAAATGGCGGGAGGTATTGTGTTGGCCATACCAGATTTTTACCTTCCGTCACCTTTAGGTAAGGAAGGTATTGTCTTTGGTCAAAAAATTCGATTATGAGTTTTTAATCAATAAGCACATTTTAGGGTCCCTAGAATACGAATTAACTATTTTTACGATGATGTCTGGATGTGTGTGTGTGTGTGTGTGTGTGTGTGTAACAAAATTTTCGTCTGCGATAACTCTAATACCACAGTTACAAAAATTAAAAATTTTTCGTATACTTCTTCGTTTCATCCATATGAAGAGCTGATTAGATTTTGGTTACAATTGGTCAACCGGAAGTACCATTATTTGAAGATTTTAACAGTTTTTCTTGAAAAAACTATGTTAAATATAATTTTTTCATATTTGATGTTATTATAAATATTAAAGAATATTTTATTCTCTATACGACTTGACTGCATTTTATACTTAATATTAAATGGGTATAGAGTTAAAAAATTATAAAGAAATTAAATTTCATAAAGTAGCCATGGCTATGAAAACAGCTACTATATTAAGACAATTTTGATTGAAAGATGTCAGTGTCAAGTGAAATTGAGATAGTATGTTTGTCTTATAATTTTACGGGAAATATATGATCTTTTGCTTTCTGTATGGAATTTGTATAAAATACATACAACTGCTTTAAGGTAATGTACAAGAAATAATAATAATAATAAATCTTTTATTTCTGCAGATACATTACACTGTATATAGAAAACGTCACAAAATAATAATTTTCTGTATGAAATTTGCATAAAATACATGCAACTGCCGGAAGGTAATTTACAAGAAATAGAATATTTAATTTAGCAAGGAACTTTCTGTATGAAATTTGTACAAAATACATAGAACTGACGGAAGGTAATGTGCTGGCCACATCAGATTTTTTATTTTCGATCTGCTGTCGTGTACCTTTCTTATAAATAACGCCCAAAAAGTTTCAATATAAAATTCAAGTCCATATCACATCATCATTACGGTGACCGACTACCTAGCTATCTTTGCTGTCTTTACTCTTTTACAGAGAAGAGCCTCTCTGGAGGATGCCACATTGAATTATTCGGCGACGTGTTAACATAACCATTCGAAGGCATTCGGAATTGATGGGCTGTGTTTTGGGCGTAGAGTGACAAGCGGCTTTGAAGAGGAAGAACGCACAAGGGAAATAAGTTCGAATTTTTCCTAGAATTAAATTTTGATACAAATAATATTGGCTACAGGCTACAGGAGGCGTAATGAAATGAATTTTGAACATGGGGAGATATGATGAGATACATATTTGAAAAAATGTATGGTATGGTGATTTCCGGATCACACAACTATACTTTGTTCCACGTAAGAAAATAGTGATGGGAAGATAGGTGCAGTTTGAAATTGTTGTATGATTGGATAATATCGGGATATTCTCCAATCAAAAAACAAAATCAGAGTGCACCTATCTTCCCATCACAATTTTCTTACGTAAAACGAAGTACAGTACTCCATTTTAAGGCGAGAGGGTATTTATTTTGGGCGAGAATACAAAATATGCGTTGTGTAGATAAAAATTAAAAACCTTATGACAAAAAAACAGCAAACATTTATTACCCAGAAATACAGCTATCACAAGAAAATTAACTAAAAAAAATCTGATGTGGCCAGCACATTACCTTCCGTCAGTTCTATGTATTTTGTACAAATTTCATACAGAAAGTTCCTTGCTAAAGATCCTATATTTCCAGTAAAATTATAAGACAAACACACTATAGGTACGTTCCATCGGTGTCAGAAATCTTACTACTTCTTCTAGTAGAACCTCAATGATCGTTCTTTTGCGTCAAAAAAATCTGAATATTCCTACGAATCATTCCAACTTCAGAGCTGGAAGCGCTGGTTGGAAGATATATAGATTGGAGATAAATTCAAAATTTTACTAGCCGACTGTCGCGCGTACCTTTCTGTTACATTTGTCAATTAGACTGTGCTGAAAGAAATACCTCCTTTACATTTCTATTAGTTAATATATTTTTATATAAGATCTAAAGATCTAAAATAAACATACAAAGTTAGCTTTAGTTGTTAACTAACAATAACACATAAACACTCCCACTGTTCTATCGTATTTATTTTTTACTTGACAGTTATTTGCGACTGAGCGTTCTATTGCTTTAAGAATATTCTTATTCTAGTAGGAATATTTCTGACACCGATAGAACGTACCTTATGTCAATTTCACTTGACACTGACATCTTTCAATCAAAATTTTCTTAATATAGTAGCTGTTTCCATAGCTATGGCTACTTTATGAAATTTAATTTCTTTATAATTTTTTAACTCTGTGTCCATTTAATATTAAGTATAAAATGCAGTCAAATCGTATAGAGAATAAAATATTCTTTAATATTTATAATAACATTAAATGTGAAAAAATGATATTTAACATAGTTTTTTCAAGAAAAACTGTTAAAATCTTCAAATGAAAGTACTTCCGGTTGTCCAATTCTAACCAAAATCTAATCAGCTCTTCACATGGATGTAACGAAAAGAAATACGAAAGAATTATAATTTTTAGAATTGTAGTATGGAAGTTATCGTAGACGAAAATTTTGTTACACACACACACACACACACACATACATACATACACACACACACACACACACACACACACACACACACACACACACACACACACACACACACACACACACACACACATACAGACAGCATCGTAAAAATAGTAAAATCGTATTCTAGGGACCCTAAAACGTGCTTATTCATCAAAAACCACCCTGAATATATATGAAAACTATCATTCTTCCCTAATTTGGACTCGCTGGTTACGGGAAAAATAATGAAAAAATTCCCTAGGGCTTAGAATCCAAAATAGAAATATTTATTTTAAATGAAAACTTACAACATTTTTTGACTTTGGCGGTCTATAGCTAATGAACGGTAAATGTTAGAGGCACGCGGTTTGCGCCATTCGTTTCTATGGACGTTTCTACATATGCTAAACTTATTTTAAATTTTCGTTTAGGGCTGTTACATTATTATAAAGCAAAAAACAAAAAAATGGTAACTTCAAAAATTCAGTTGCCTGCTAAAAATTAAACCAGCCTGTATATTAATGAAAAGTATCATTTTCTCCTAAATCGGACCTGCTGGTTACGGGAAAAATAATGAAAAAATTCCCTAGGGCATAGAATCGAAAATAGAAATATTTATTTTTAATGAAAACTTATAACATTTTTTGAATTTGGCGGTCTATAGCTAATGAACGGTAAATGTTAGAGGCACGCGGTTTGCGCCATTCGTTTCTATGGACTTTTGTACATATGTCAAACTTATTTTAAGTTTTCGTTTAGGGCTGTTACAGTATTATAAAGCAAAAAACAAAAAAATGGTAACTTCAAATATTCCGTTGCCTGCTAAAAATTAAACCAGCCTGTATATTAATGAAAAGTGTCATTTTCCCCTAACTTAAACCTGCTGGTTACGGGAAAAATAATGAAAAAATTCCCTAGGGCTTAGAATCCAAAATAGAAATATTTATTTTTAATGAAAACTTATAACATTTTTTTACTTTGGCGGTCTATAGCTAATGAACGGTAAATGTTAGAGGCACGCGGTTTACGCCATTCGTTTCTATGGACTTTTCTACATATGTCAAACTTATTTTAAATTTTCGTTTAGGCCTGTTACAGTATTATAAAGCAAAAAATCTGATGTGGCCAGCACATTACCTTCCGTCAGTTCTATGTAATTTGTACAAATTTCATACGGAAAGTTCCTGGCTAAATTAAATATTTTATTTCTTGTACATTACCTTCCGGCAGTTGCATGTATTTTATGCAAATTTCATACAGAAAATTATTATTTTGTGACGTTTTCTATATACAGTGTAATGTATCTGCAGAAATAAAAGATTTATTACTATTATTATTTCTCATACATTACCTTAAAGCAGTTGTATGTATTTTATACAAATTCCATACAGAAAGCAAAAGATCCTATATTTCCAGTAAAAATTATAAGACAAACACACTATGTCAATTTCACTTGACACTGACATCTTTCAATCAGAATTTTCTTAATATAGTAGCTGTTTCCAAAGCTATGGCTACTTTATGAAATTTAATTTCTTTATAATTTTTTAACTCTATATCCATTTAATATTAAGTATAAAATGCAGTCAAATCGTATAGAGAATAAAATATTCTTTTATATTTATAATAACATCAAATGTGAAAAATCATATTTAACATAGTTTTTTCAAGAAAAACTGTTAAAATCTTCAAATGATGGTACTTCCGGTTGACCAATTGTAACCAAAATCTAATCAGCTCTTCATATGGATGTAACGAAGAAGTACACGAAAAAATTATAATTTTTGTAACAGTAGTATTAGAGTTATCGCAGACGAAAATTTTGTTACACACACACACACACACACTCATCCACACACACACACATCCACACATACACACACACACACATACAGACATCATCGTAAAAATAGTAAATTCGTATTCTAGGGACCCTAAAACGTGGTTATTGATTAAAAACTCATCATCGAATTTTTTGACCAAAGACAATACCTTCCTTACCTATAGGTGACGGAAGGTAAAAACAAAAAAATGGTAACTTCAAATATTCAGTTGCCTGCTAAAAATTAAACCACCCTGTATATTAATGAAAAGTATCATTTTCCCCTAACTTGGACCTGCTGGTTACGGGAAAAATAATGAAAAAATTCCCTAGGGCTTTGAATCCAAAATAGAAATATTTATTTTTAATGAAAACTTACAACATTTTTTGACTTTGCGGTCTATAGCTAATGAACGGTAAATGTTAGAGGCACGCGGTTTACGCCATTCGTTTCTATGGACTTTTCTACATATGTCAAACTTATTTTAAGTTTTCGTTTAGGGCTGTTACATTATTATAAAGCAAAAAACAAAAAAATGGTAACTTCAAATATTCAGTTGCCTGCTAAAAATTAAACCACCCTGTATATTAATGAAAAGTATCATTTTCTCCTAAATCGGACCTGCTGGTTACGGGAAAAATAATGAAAAAATTCCCTAGGGCATAGAATCCAAAATAGAAATATTTATTTTTAATGAAAACTTATAACATTTTTTGACTTTGGCGGTCTATAGCTAATGAACGGTAAATGTTAGAGGCACGCGGTTTGCGCCATTCGTTTCTATGGACTTTTCTACATATGTCAAACTTATTTTAAGTTTTCGTTTAGGGCTGTTACATTATTATAAAGCAAAAAACAAAAAAATGGTAACTTCAAAAATTCAGTAGCCTGCTAAAAATTAAACCACCCTGTATATTAATGAAAAGTATCATTTTCTCCTAAATCGGACCTGCTGGTTACGGGAAAAATAATGAAAAAATTCCCTAGGGCATAGAATCCAAAATAGAAATATTTATTTTTAATGAAAACTTATAACATTTTTTGACTTTGGCGGTCTATAGCTAATGAACGGTAAATGTTAGAGGCACGCGGTTTGCGCCATTCGTTTCTATGGACTTTTCTACATATGTCAAACTTATTTTAAGTTTTCGTTTAGGGCTGTTACATTATTATAAAGCAAAAAACAAAAAAATGGTAACTTCAAAAATTCAGTAGCCTGCTAAAAATTAAACCACCCTGTATATTAATGAAAAGTATCATTTTCTCCTAAATCGGACCTGCTGGTTACGGGAAAAATAATGAAAAAATTCCCTAGGGCATAGAATCCAAAATAGAAATATTTATTTTTAATGAAAACTTATAACATTTTTTGACTTTGGCGGTCTATAGCTAATGAACGGTAAATGTTAGAGGCACGCGGTTTGCGCCATTCGTTTCTATGGACTTTTCTACATATGTCAAACTTATTTTAAGTTTTCGTTTAGGGCTGTTACATTATTATAAAGCAAAAAACAAAAAAATGGTAACTTCAAAAATTCAGTAGCCTGCTAAAAATTAAACCAGCCTGTATATTAATGAAAAGTATCATTTTCTCCTAAATCGGACCTGCTGGTTACGGGAAAAATAATGAAAAAATTCCCTAGGGCATAGAATCCAAAATAGAAATATTTATTTTTAATGAAAACTTATAACATTTTTTGAATTTGGCGGTCTATAGCTAATGAACGGTAAATGTTAGAGGCACGCGGTTTGCGCCATTCGTTTCTATGGACTTTTCTACATATGTCAAACTTATTTTAAGTTTTCGTTTAGGGCTGTTACATTATTATAAAGCAAAAAACAAAAAAATGGTAACTTCAAAAATTCAGTAGCCTGCTAAAAATTAAACCACCCTGTATATTAATGAAAAGTATCATTTTCTCCTAAATCGGACCTGCTGGTTACGGGAAAAATAATGAAAAAATTCCCTAGGGCATAGAATCCAAAATAGAAATATTTATTTTTAATGAAAACTTATAACATTTTTTGACTTTGGCGGTCTATAGCTAATGAACGGTAAATGTTAGAGGCACGCGGTTTGCGCCATTCGTTTCTATGGACTTTTCTACATATGTCAAACTTATTTTAAGTTTTCGTTTAGGGCTGTTACATTATTATAAAGCAAAAAACAAAAAAATGGTAACTTCAAAAATTCAGTAGCCTGCTAAAAATTAAACCACCCTGTATATTAATGAAAAGTATCATTTTCTCCTAAATCGGACCTGCTGGTTACGGGAAAAATAATGAAAAAATTCCCTAGGGCATAGAATCCAAAATAGAAATATTTATTTTTAATGAAAACTTATAACATTTTTTGACTTTGGCGGTCTATAGCTAATGAACGGTAAATGTTAGAGGCACGCGGTTTGCGCCATTCGTTTCTATGGACTTTTCTACATATGTCAAACTTATTTTAAGTTTTCGTTTAGGGCTGTTACATTATTATAAAGCAAAAAACAAAAAAATGGTAACTTCAAAAATTCAGTAGCCTGCTAAAAATTAAACCAGCCTGTATATTAATGAAAAGTATCATTTTCTTCTAAATCGGACCTGCTGGTTACGGGAAAAATAATGAAAAAATTCCCTAGGGCATAGAATCCAAAATAGAAATATTTATTTTTAATGAAAACTTATAACATTTTTTGAATTTGGCGGTCTATAGCTAATGAACGGTAAATGTTAGAGGCACGCGGTTTGCGCCATTCGTTTCTATGGACTTTTCTACATATGTCAAACTTATTTTAAGTTTTCGTTTAGGGCTGTTACATTATTATAAAGCAAAAAACAAAAAAATGGTAACTTCAAAAATTCAGTAGCCTGCTAAAAATTAAACCACCCTGTATATTAATGAAAAGTATCATTTTCTCCTAAATCGGACCTGCTGGTTACGGGAAAAATAATGAAAAAATTCCCTAGGGCATAGAATCCAAAATAGAAATATTTATTTTTAATGAAAACTTATAACATTTTTTGACTTTGGCGGTCTATAGCTAATGAACGGTAAATGTTAGAGGCACGCGGTTTGTGCCATTCGTTTCTATGGACTTTTCTACATATGTCAAACTTATTTTAAGTTGTCGTTTAGGGCTGTTACATTATTATAAAGCAAAAAACAAAAAAATGGTAACTTCAAAAATTCAGTAGCCTGCTAAAAATTAAACCACCCTGTATATTAATGAAAAGTATCATTTTCTCCTAAATCGGACCTGCTGGTTACGGGAAAAATAATGAAAAAATTCCCTAGGGCATAGAATCCAAAATAGAAATATTTATTTTTAATGAAAACTTATAACATTTTTTGACTTTGGCGGTCTATAGCTAATGAACGGTAAATGTTAGAGGCACGCGGTTTGCGCCATTCGTTTCTATGGACTTTTCTACATATGTCAAACTTATTTCAAGTTTTCGTTTAGGGCTGTTACATTATTATAAAGCAAAAAACAAAAAAATGGTAACTTCAAAAATTCAGTAGCCTGCTAAAAATTAAACCACCCTGTATATTAATGAGAAGTATCATTTTCTCCTAAATCGGACCTGCTGGTTACGGGAAAAATAATGAAAAAATTCCCTAGGGCATAGAATCCAAAATAGAAATATTTATTTTTAATGAAAACTTATAACATTTTTTGACTTTGGCGGTCTATAGCTAATGAACGGTAAATGTTAGAGGCACGCGGTTTGCGCCATTCGTTTCTATGGACTTTTCTACATATGTCAAACTTATTTTAAGTTTTCGTTTAGGGCTGTTACATTATTATAAAGCAAAAAACAAAAAAATGGTAACTTCAAAAATTCAGTAGCCTGCTAAAAATTAAACCACCCTGTATATTAATGAAAAGTATCATTTTCTCCTAAATCGGACCTGCTGGTTACGGGAAAAATAATGAAAAAATTCCCTAGGGCATAGAATCCAAAATAGAAATATTTATTTTTAATGAAAACTTATAACATTTTTTGACTTTGGCGGTCTATAGCTAATGAACGGTAAATGTTAGAGGCACGCGGTTTGCGCCATTCGTTTCTATGGACTTTTCTACATATGTCAAACTTATTTTAAGTTTTCGTTTAGGTCTGTTACATTATTATAAAGCAAAAAACAAAAAAATGGTAACTTCAAAAATTCAGTAGCCTGCTAAAAATTAAACCACCCTGTATATTAATGAAAAGTATCATTTTCTCCTAAATCGGACCTGCTGGTTACGGGAAAAATAATGAAAAAATTCCCTAGGGCATAGAATCCAAAATAGAAATATTTATTTTTAATGAAAACTTATAACATTTTTTGACTTTGGCGGTCTATAGCTAATGAACGGTAAATGTTAGAGGCACGCGGTTTGCGCCATTCGTTTCTATGGACTTTTCTACATATGTCAAACTTATTTTAAGTTTTCGTTTAGGGCTGTTACATTATTATAAAGCAAAAAACAAAAAAATGGTAACTTCAAAAATTCAGTAGCCTGCTAAAAATTAAACCACCCTGTATATTAATGAAAAGTATCATTTTCTCCTAAATCGGACCTGCTGGTTACGGGAAAAATAATGAAAAAATTCCCTAGGGCATAGAATCCAAAATAGAAATATTTATTTTTAATGAAAACTTATAACATTTTTTGACTTTGGCGGTCTATAGCTAATGAACGGTAAATGTTAGAGGCACGCGGTTTGCGCCATTCGTTTCTATGGACTTTTCTACATATGTCAAACTTATTTTAAGTTTTCGTTTAGGGCTGTTACATTATTATAAAGCAAAAAACAAAAAAATGGTAACTTCAAAAATTCAGTAGCCTGCTAAAAATTAAACCACCCTGTATATTAATGAAAAGTATCATTTTCTCCTAAATCGGACCTGCTGGTTACGGGAAAAATAATGAAAAAATTCCCTAGGGCATAGAATCCAAAATAGAAATATTTATTTTTAATGAAAACTTATAACATTTTTTGACTTTGGCGGTCTATAGCTAATGAACGGTAAATGTTAGAGGCACGCGGTTTGCGCCATTCGTTTCTATGGACTTTTCTACATATGTCAAACTTATTTTAAGTTTTCGTTTAGGGCTGTTACATTATTATAAAGCAAAAAACAAAAAAATGGTAACTTCAAAAATTCAGTAGCCTGCTAAAAATTAAACCAGCCTGTATATTAATGAAAAGTATCATTTTCTCCTAAATCGGACCTGCTGGTTACGGGAAAAATAATGAAAAAATTCCCTAGGGCATAGAATCCAAAATAGAAATATTTATTTTTAATGAAAACTTATAACATTTTTTGAATTTGGCGGTCTATAGCTAATGAACGGTAAATGTTAGAGGCACGCGGTTTGCGCCATTCGTTTCTATGGACTTTTCTACATATGTCAAACTTATTTTAAGTTTTCGTTTAGGGCTGTTACATTATTATAAAGCAAAAAACAAAAAAATGGTAACTTCAAAAATTCAGTAGCCTGCTAAAAATTAAACCACCCTGTATATTAATGAAAAGTATCATTTATTCCTAAATCGGACCTGCTGGTTACGGGAAAAATAATGAAAAAATTCCCTAGGGCATAGAATCCAAAATAGAAATATTTATTTTTAATGAAAACTTATAACATTTTTTGACTTTGGCGGTCTATAGCTAATGAACGGTAAATGTTAGAGGCACGCGGTTTGCGCCATTCGTTTCTATGGACTTTTCTACATATGTCAAACTTATTTTAAGTTTTCGTTTAGGGCTGTTACATTATTATAAAGCAAAAAACAAAAAAATGGTAACTTCAAAAATTCAGTAGCCTGCTAAAAATTAAACCACCCTGTATATTAATGAAAAGTATCATTTTCTCCTAAATCGGACCTGCTGGTTACGGGAAAAATAATGAAAAAATTCCCTAGGGCATAGAATCCAAAATAGAAATATTTATTTTTAATGAAAACTTATAACATTTTTTGACTTTGGCGGTCTATAGCTAATGAACGGTAAATGTTAGAGGCACGCGGTTTGCGCCATTCGTTTCTATGGACTTTTCTACATATGTCAAACTTATTTTAAGTTTTCGTTTAGGGCTGTTACATTATTATAAAGCAAAAAACAAAAAAATGGTAACTTCAAAAATTCAGTAGCCTGCTAAAAATTAAACCACCCTGTATATTAATGAAAAGTATCATTTTCTCCTAAATCGGACCTGCTGGTTACGGGAAAAATAATGAAAAAATTCCCTAGGGCATAGAATCCAAAATAGAAATATTTATTTTTAATGAAAACTTATAACATTTTTTGACTTTGGCGGTCTATAGCTAATGAACGGTAAATGTTAGAGGCACGCGGTTTGCGCCATTCGTTTCTATGGACTTTTCTACATATGTCAAACTTATTTTAAGTTTTCGTTTAGGGCTGTTACATTATTATAAAGCAAAAAACAAAAAAATGGTAACTTCAAAAATTCAGTAGCCTGCTAAAAATTAAACCAGCCTGTATATTAATGAAAAGTATCATTTTCTCCTAAATCGGACCTGCTGGTTACGGGAAAAATAATGAAAAAATTCCCTAGGGCATAGAATCCAAAATAGAAATATTTATTTTTAATGAAAACTTATAACATTTTTTGAATTTGGCGGTCTATAGCTAATGAACGGTAAATGTTAGAGGCACGCGGTTTGCGCCATTCGTTTCTATGGACTTTTCTACATATGTCAAACTTATTTTAAGTTTTCGTTTAGGGCTGTTACATTATTATAAAGCAAAAAACAAAAAAATGGTAACTTCAAAAATTCAGTAGCCTGCTAAAAATTAAACCACCCTGTATATTAATGAAAAGTATCATTTTCTCCTAAATCGGACCTGCTGGTTACGGGAAAAATAATGAAAAAATTCCCTAGGGCATAGAATCCAAAATAGAAATATTTATTTTTAATGAAAACTTATAACATTTTTTGACTTTGGCGGTCTATAGCTAATGAACGGTAAATGTTAGAGGCACGCGGTTTGCGCCATTCGTTTCTATGGACTTTTCTACATATGTCAAACTTATTTTAAGTTGTCGTTTAGGGCTGTTACATTATTATAAAGCAAAAAACAAAAAAATGGTAACTTCAAAAATTCAGTAGCCTGCTAAAAATTAAACCACCCTGTATATTAATGAAAAGTATCATTTTCTCCTAAATCGGACCTGCTGGTTACGGGAAAAATAATGAAAAAATTCCCTAGGGCATAGAATCCAAAATAGAAATATTTATTTTTAATGAAAACTTATAACATTTTTTGACTTTGGCGGTCTATAGCTAATGAACGGTAAATGTTAGAGGCACGCGGTTTGCGCCATTCGTTTCTATGGACTTTTCTACATATGTCAAACTTATTTCAAGTTTTCGTTTAGGGCTGTTACATTATTATAAAGCAAAAAACAAAAAAATGGTAACTTCAAAAATTCAGTAGCCTGCTAAAAATTAAACCACCCTGTATATTAATGAGAAGTATCATTTTCTCCTAAATCGGACCTGCTGGTTACGGGAAAAATAATGAAAAAATTCCCTAGGGCATAGAATCCAAAATAGAAATATTTATTTTTAATGAAAACATAACATTTTTTGACTTTGGCGGTCTATAGCTAATGAACGGTAAATGTTAGAGGCACGCGGTTTGCGCCATTCGTTTCTATGGACTTTTCTACATATGTCAAACTTATTTTAAGTTTTCGTTTAGGGCTGTTACATTATTATAAAGCAAATAACAAAAAAATGGTAACTTCAAAAATTCAGTTGCCTGCTAAAAATTAAACCACCCTGTATATTAATGAAAAGTATCATTTTCTCCTAAATCGGACCTGCTGGTTACGGGAAAAATAATGAAAAAATTCCCTAGGGCATAGAATCCAAAATAGAAATATTTATTTTTAATGAAAACTTATAACATTTTATGACTTTGGCTGTTACATTATTATAAAGCAAAAAACAAAAAAATGGTAACTTCAAAAATTCAGTTGCCTGCTAAAAATTAAACCAGCCTGTATATTAATGAGAAGTATCATTTTCTCCTAAATCGGACCTGCTGGTTACGGGAAAAATAATGAAAAAATTCCCTAGGGCATAGAATCCAAAATAGAAATATTTATATTTAATGAAAACTTATAACATTTTATGACTTTGGCGGTCTATAGCTAATGAACGGTAAATGTTAGAGGCACGCGGTTTGCGCCATTCGTTTCTATGGACTTTTCTACATATGTCAAACTTATTTTAAGTTTTCGTTTAGGTCTGTTACATTATTATAAAGCAAAAAACAAAAAAATGGTAACTTCAAAAATTCAGTAGCCTGCTAAAAATTAAACCACCCTGTATATTAATGAGAAGTATCATTTTCTCCTAAATCGGACCTGCTGGTTACGGGAAAAATAATGAAAAAATTCCCTAGGGCATAGAATCCAAAATAGAAATATTTATTTTTAATGAAAACTTATAACATTTTTTGACTTTGGCGGTCTATAGCTAATGAACGGTAAATGTTAGAGGCACGCGGTTTGCGCCATTCGTTTCTATGGACTTTTCTACATATGTCAAACTTATTTTAAGTTTTCGTTTAGGGCTGTTACATTATTATAAAGCAAAAAACAAAAAAATGGTAACTTCAAAAATTCAGTTGCCTGCTAAAAATTAAACCAGCCTGTATATTAATGAGAAGTATCATTTTCTCCTAAATCGGACCTGCTGGTTACGGGAAAAATAATGAAAAAATTCCCTAGGGCATAGAATCCATAATAGAAATATTTATTTTTAATGAAAACTTATAACATTTTATGACTTTGGCGGTCTATAGCTAATGAACGGTAAATGTTAGAGGCACGCGGTTTGCGCCATTCGTTTCTATGGACTTTTCTACATATGCCAAACTTATTTTAAGTTTTCGTTTAGGGCTGTTACATTATTATAAAGCAAAAAACAAAAAAATGGTAACTTCAAAAATTCAGTAGCCTGCTAAAAATTAAACCACCCTGTATATTAATGAAAAGTATCATTTTCTCCTAAATCGGACCTGCTGGTTACGGGAAAAATAATGAAAAAATTCCCTAGGGCATAGAATCCAAAATAGAAATATTTATTTTTAATGAAAACTTATAACATTTTTTGACTTTGGCGGTCTATAGCTAATGAACGGTAAATGTTAGAGGCACGCGGTTTGCGCCATTCGTTTCTATGGACTTTTCTACATATGTCAAACTTATTTTAAGTTGTCGTTTAGGGCTGTTACATTATTATAAAGCAAAAAACAAAAAAATGGTAACTTCAAAAATTCAGTAGCCTGCTAAAAATTAAACCACCCTGTATATTAATGAAAAGTATCATTTTCTCCTAAATCGGACCTGCTGGTTACGGGAAAAATAATGAAAAAATTCCCTAGGGCATAGAATCCAAAATAGAAATATTTATTTTTAATGAAAACTTATAACATTTTTTGACTTTGGCGGTCTATAGCTAATGAACGGTAAATGTTAGAGGCACGCGGTTTGCGCCATTCGTTTCTATGGACTTTTCTACATATGTCAAACTTATTTCAAGTTTTCGTTTAGGGCTGTTACATTATTATAAAGCAAAAAACAAAAAAATGGTAACTTCAAAAATTCAGTAGCCTGCTAAAAATTAAACCACCCTGTATATTAATGAGAAGTATCATTTTCTCCTAAATCGGACCTGCTGGTTACGGGAAAAATAATGAAAAAATTCCCTAGGGCATAGAATCCAAAATAGAAATATTTATTTTTAATGAAAACATAACATTTTTTGACTTTGGCGGTCTATAGCTAATGAACGGTAAATGTTAGAGGCACGCGGTTTGCGCCATTCGTTTCTATGGACTTTTCTACATATGCCAAACTTATTTTAAATTTTCGTTTAGGTCTGTTACAGTATTATAAAGCAAAAAACAAAAAAATGGTAACTTCAAATATTCAGTTGCCTGCTAAAAATTAAACCACCCTGTATATTAATGAAAAGTATCATTTTCCCCTAACTCGGACCTGCTGGTTACGGGAAAAATAATGAAAAAATTCCCTAGGGCTTAGAATATAAAATAGAAATATTTATTTTTAATGAAAACTTACAACATTTTTTGATTTTGGCGGTCTATCGCTAATGAACGGTAAATGTTAGAGGCACGCGGTTTGCGCCATTCGTTTCTATGGACTTTTCTACATATGTCAAACTTATTTTAAATTTTCGTTTAGGGCTGTTACAGTATTATAAAGCAAAAAACAAAAAAATGGTAACTTCAAATATTCAGTTGCCTGCTAAAAATTAAACCAGCCTGTATATTAATGAAAAGTATCGTTTTCCCCTAACTCGGACCTGCTAGTTACGGGAAAAATAATAAAAAATTCCCTAGGGCTTAGAATCCAAAATAGAAATATTTATTTTTAATGAAAACTTACAACATTTTTTGACTTTGGCGGTCTATAGCTAATGAACGGTAAATGTTAGAGGCACGCGGTTTGCGCCATTCGTTTCTATGGACTTTTCTACATATGTCAAACTTATTTTAAATTTTCGTTTAGGGCTGTTACAGTATTATAAAGCAAAAAACAAAAAAATGGTAACTTCAAATATTCAGTTGCCTGCTAAAAATTAAACCACTCTGTATATTAATGAAAAGTATCATTTTCCCCTAACTTGGACCTGCTGGTTACGGGAAAAATAATGAAAAAATTCCCTAGGCCTTAGAATCCAAAATAGAAATATTTATTTTTAATGAAAACTTACAACATTTTTTGACTTTGGCGGTCTATAGCTAATGAACGGTAAATGTTAGAGGCACGCGGTTTGCGCCATTCGTTTCTATGGACTTTTCTACATATGTCAAACTTATTTTAAATTTTCGTTTAGGGCTGTTACAGTATTATAAAGCAAAAAACAAAAAAATGGTAACTTCAAATATTCAGTTGCCTGCTAAAAATTAAACCAGCCTGTATATTAATGAAAAGTATCATTTTCCCCTAACTCGGACCTGCTGGTTACGGGAAAAATAATGAAAAAATTCCATAGGGCTTAGAATCCAAAATAGAAATATTTATTTTAAATGAAAACTTACAACATTTTTTGACTTTGGCGGTCTATAGCTAATGAACGGTAAATGTTAGAGGCACGCGGTTTGCGCCATTCGTTTCTATGGACTTTTCTACATAGGCCCAATATATTTTCAATTTACGTTATGTAATAATGAAAAAATTCCAAATCCAAATTAGAAATATTTATTTTTATTGAAAACTTACTAGATTATTTTGAGTTTAGCTGTCTATAGCTAATGAAGGGTAAATGTTAGAGGCACGCGGTTTGCGCCATTCGTTTCTATGTTAAGTTCTGTACAGATTGGTTTGAAAAAATATATTAAGGCGTGTTCCAAATCTTTTCAAATATGGTATTTAAGACTTTTAGATTAATGGGAAAGACGTATTAGATTTTTGCTAAAATTGATATATATATATATATATATATATATATATATATATATATATATATATATATATATATATATATATATATATATATATATATATATATATATGTAATGGAGACACGTTTGCCATACGAAATTTTATCTAACAAACTAATAATTGTTATTTAATAGGCGGACGTTTTTGTTGGACTGAGACTGAGAAAATAGAAGAACTTCGATGTAGCGTTCAACACTGCAGATCTTCCAAGGCAGCTCTTCTAAAGGATACCTGAGCACCAAAAAACTCTTCTACGGCGTAAACGACCACCGATGGATGAAATGGTAAGAAACATAATTTTTTTTATAAAAAATATATAATCTCATGTTCAATCATGAGAACTTATAGTCAACGGAAAATGACTATAATAAATGGCTAAATATTATCTTGTATTCAAATTCGATTTTGAATACTACATTGAAAGAAATATATCTTTCATGAATGTCTTTATAATATTCAAACAATTTAAAATTGAAATACCGACTATTTATCAATAAAATCAATATCTGGGAGCATATGATTAGTGTATATTTTTCAGGAATTGGACATCAAGAAGACTATATTAATATAGTAGATGTTAAGTTAATTTGAAGTTAATTTTAAGTTCTCTTAAATGTATTTTCAGGTCTTAATTAAACTTTGGCTCATCGCGCCGTTGAGCAAACACGCGTTTTCTTTAAAAATGAAAATAAATTGATTAATTTGAAGTGCATTCCTTGGCGATTCATCATAAAATCGTGCGTCTACGTCTGCCACCGTGGTACGCGTACTGCGCGGGTTATCCAGACGATACCTAGGGAGAGTGAATCTGAAAAGAAAAATCTGATGTGGACACCACACGACTTCCTTGTACACAAGACCAATATGAAGTATAGACCACGTATAGACCCAAGTATAAAATTGCACGTATTTGACGTAATTTGACATTAGCATTTATTTTTTTATTTTTTTGTTATTTTTTGTCCTAATCCATAGCAAGCTTCATTACAAAAACCAAAAATTATATAAGTTTTAAATATACATATCTCACTTATACAAAGGGCTAATTTAATAATACTTGATGTGCTAGACACAGAATTTAATTATCTGATATTTTTATTTGAAGCATTTATTTCTAAAATCAAAATGAAATCATTTTATTGAAGAAAAACTGTTAACAACTTCAGGTAATATGTCACTTCCGGTTAGCCTGTCTTAACCAAAATCCACTATGTTATTCCAATTGACATAAAAGTCTTATATACTAAATTTGAAAAGTGTTAGATTATATTTTAAGATAGTTTTTCATTAAAATCAATTATAGGCTTCAAATAAAGTACCATTTCTAGAAATTATGTAATGACCAAAAAGGGAGGTGCACAACTAGATGTTATGTCAGTCCTAAATACAAAATTTCAACTTTCTACGGCTTACTGTTTTTGAGTTATGCGAGATACATACGCACGTACGTACGTACGTACGTACGTACGTTCGTACGTACGTACAGACGTCACGACGAAATTAGTCAAAATGGATTCAGGGATGGCCAAAATGGATATTTCCGTTGAAATCTCAAAACCGAAATTTTTCGCGATTACAATACTTCCTTTACTTCGTACAAGGAAGTAAAAATATATGTATCGGGGCATGAATGATGCGAATGAGTGAGAGAATCAGTGAGAGGGTCAGGAAGGTGGGAGAGATTCGAAACTTGATGTGGGTTCGGGTTTCCTTATTTAACATCACGGTTAGTGGGATGGGTAGGCAGGGTTCGTGCGCGATTTTCCATAATTGAGTGGACTGATATGGTTAGCCATGCTATGTGAAACCAGTTGTTTATTCTGGGGGATCGCTTCGCACTTGTGCGAATGTTTCTAGGGACAGTTTAATTCTTTTGTAAAATTGCTTGCTGACCATTGTATTGGTCTACGCTCTAGATTGCTAGACTCGAATGAGAAAAGATTAAACAAACCTGAATGCTATCACAGGAAACTCTCTTATGGCGTCTATGTGCTCTCCTCATCCGGAGGCAACGTATGTAATCATCATTTAATGTTAATGGCAACGAATAATTAAAGACAAAGTAAAGTTTTTGTTTGATTTAACTTTGTTTGAGCACACGGGTTGATCGCGTTCGGGATAGGTATCGCGTATAAGACCGGGCGATGTCTTCGGGAGTAGCTCTTCTTCGGCATCCAAGCCGAGAAGATTATATGTAACTGTCTTTCTTGTCCTTAGGGAGCTCGCGTTGGCAGGCCGTACATGCTTTGCATCGTGTGGGGTCGGCTTAACCCCCTCGTAAACTACATGTGAGAACCTCTCCGGCGTTCTCACTTTTTGTCTTAGCTCGTATATCTCTCTCAAACTTCGCGTTTAGCTTAGCATAGTCTAGATATAGGATAGCTTGCGTAGACTTAAGATAGCTTAGATATAAGATAGGCAAGGGTTGTTTTTGCTTTTTGAGAGAGAAAAAAAAATTAACGTAACTTCACACTTTTAGATTTGCTATTCATTGAACGAGAAATTAACGTAAGATAGGCTTAGATTTGCTATTCTTTGAACGAGATATTAACGTAAGATAGGCTATTTTGCGCACTTCACCAACTTAATATGGGGGGGGGGTTCTACAATAGTTTAAGTTAGATATTAAAATATTATTGTATACGAAATTGTATTTATTTAATAAATGGTATATATGGGGAGCGTGGGTTTGGCATTTGAGGGTGGTTGCTCCCTATATATACAATTTATTAAATAAAGTGTATAGTTTTAAAGTAGTTCAAGTTGGAAGAATTCCCTACCTGCCCTGTCACTGTCGTCGAGATTGCAGTGCCGATTGGTGACGCAGACCATGGCTTCCTCTTCATAAAAACCTGTTTAAAATGTATGTACACAATAAAAACAATATTTTAATTTATGCTCTGTTTAATTTAAACCTATCACATTAGTAGTACAGTAGGTAGTTTTAGTAAAAATTGTATTTATTATTAAGCATTTAGACGCGGTCAGGGTAAAGTTAGATTTTAAGTATTTATTGTAAACGAAGCTTTGTAATAATAAATATATATTTTGATAAGTGGGCGGTTGGGTGGTAACATAAAAATAATAATAATTAAGGCAAAGGTTCGTAAACTGTCTTAAACTGAATAAGAAATGTTGTACCTTTAACAATGGGAACAAGAAATCTTATTTAGGGACCCCAAGATTTAATTTGTTAAATAGTCTATAAGTATTGTAAACGGAACTCTATTTAATATATATTGGGTAGTAAAAATATATAAGTAGAGTTTTGGATCAGTTATAAAACTAAAATGTTTGTTACCAATTGAAATTATTACGGTTATATTATTTGTTATTAATTATTTTCCGTCTTTATTCTGTAAATAAAAGTTTTATCTTAAGATAAACTATTTACAGAATAAAGATACAAAATAATTAATAACAAATGAATATATCCATGATAATGGTAATTTTATTTGAAAACAAACGTTTTAATTTTATATCTAAACCATGTTTGACACTGTCATAAATTGTTATTAGACTTGTTAACAAATTTAGTAACATTTATGAACTGAATTATAACATCAAACGTAAAAGACATTTGTGTTTAAAAATTCTGTTCATAATTATTTCTTACTGAATTTGTTATCAAATTTGATAACAATTTTTTATCGTGCCAAACAGGCTTTAGCTATAAAACTATAATGCATCTTTATTTTGTAATAAAATAAACTTTTATTACAAAATAATGCAAATTTTTTAATTTTACATGTATTAATTGTTTATTTGTATTTTACATTGTTGTATTTCATGCAATTACCCTTAATGTACAATATTTTATAGAATAAAATATAAATTGAAATATAATTTGTCTATTCCTTACTCCTTACACGTATGTAGTTTTTAAAACGGCCGCAAGGGTGCAGCAGTTGTCGATAAACGTTGCAATTCAAGTAAAACTGTGCCCATCATATATCTTTGCGCCTAAAATATAGGCAACCATAATTTCATATGGTAGCATCTATGCACGATTTTTTACAAAATTTGGTGTATACTTGCTACTTTAAGGTAGTATCTATACACGATTTTTTACAAAATTTGGTGTATACTTGCTACTTTAAGGTAGAATCTATACACGATTTTTTACAAAATTTGGTGTATACTTGCTACTTTAAGGTAGTATCTATACACGATT
The DNA here is from genome assembly GCA_963082715.1 of Harpalus rubripes. Taxonomy (NCBI): domain Eukaryota; kingdom Metazoa; phylum Arthropoda; class Insecta; order Coleoptera; family Carabidae; genus Harpalus; species Harpalus rubripes. Next base: position 7,449,979 of record OY720465.1, read on the forward strand.
TTTTACAAAATTTGGTGCATACTTGCTACTTTAAGGTAGCATCTATACACTATTTTTTACAAAATTTGGTGCATACTTGCTACTTTAAGGTAGCATCTATACACGATTTTTTACAAAATTTGGTGTATACTTGCTACTTTAAGGTAGCATCTATACATGATTTTTTACAAAATTTGGTGCATTGATGCTTCTTTTTTAATGGATTAAAATCCCCAATAGGTATATCAAAGAAGCATCCATGCACGATTTACTGAGTTTAAATTCCCAGTAGGTATACGCGGTTTCCGACAGGTGCTGCCCCCTGGCGGCTGTTTTAAGAACTATATACGTACTATGATCACGACTCTTAGAAACTATATACTTACGTGTGTTTGAGGGATGTATTATAAAAATTAAAACTAAAGATTAGAAAATAAGTCATTTTTAAATCAATTTTACAGTTTATTAGCAATATATAATTACAAATATATTTAAAGTATACATTAACATTTTATTACAATATTTATATAAACTTTTTTTTTATTTATATAGTGACAATTATAAACAGAAATATAACACAATACAAATGAAACGTACGTTTGTGTTTAAATTATTTCATACTGTTTGTTACCAAATAAAAGTATCATTATTTTATTACAAAATAAGGATGCAAAATGACTAATAGAAAAATACAACTACAATAATGATAATTTTATTTGGTAACTAACATTTTACAACTAAATCCTGTTTGGCACGTTAAAAATTGTTACTAAATTTGTTAACAAATCTAATAACAATTTATGACAGTGTCAAACATGGTTTAGTTATAAAACTTAAACGTGTGTTACCAAATAAAATTACCATTACTGTGGTTTTAATAAATAACAAATAATACAACCATAATAATTTCATTTGGTAACAAACATTTTACTTTTATAACCAATCCAAAGCTCTATTCATATATATTTTTACCAGATATATAACGTATTAAATAGAGTTCCGTTTACAATACTTACAGACTATTTAACAAATTAAATCTTGGAGTCCCTAAATAAGATTTCCTGTCCCCATTCTTAAAGGTACAAGATTTCTTATTCAGTTTAAGACCGTTTGCGAACATTATATATTTTTTTGGTGTTACCACCCAACCGCCCACTTACCAAAATATATAATATTGATTAATACATAGCTTCGTTTACAATAAATACTTAAAATCTAACTTTACCCTGACCGCGTCTAAATACTTAATGAAAATTACAACTTTTATTAAAACTACCTACTGTACAAGTAATGTGATAGGTTTAAATTAAAATAAACAGAACATAAAAGATTGTTTTATTGTGTACATACATTTTAAACAGGTTTTTATGAAGAGGAAGCCATGGTCTGCGTCACCAATCGGCACTGCAATCTCGACGACAGTGACAGGGCAGTAGGGATTTCTTCCAACTTAACTAAACTATTTATTTAATAAATTGTATATATAGGGAGCAACCACCCTCAAATGCCAAACCCACGCTCCCCATATATACCATTTATTAAATAAATACAATTTCGTGTACAATAATATTTTAAAATCTAACTTAAACTATTGTAGAACCCCCCCCCCCCATATTAAGTTGGTGAAGTGCGCAAAATAGCCTATCTTACGTTAATATCTCGTTCAAAGAATAGCAAATCTAAGCCTATCTTACGTTAATTTCTCGTTCAATGAATAGCAAATCTAAAAGTGTGAAGTTACGTTAATTTTTTTTCTCTCTCAAAAAGCAAAAACAACCCTTGCCTATCTTATATCTAAGCTATCTTAAGTCTACGCAAGCTATCTTATATCTAGACTATGCTAAGCTAAACGCAAAGTTTGAGGGAGAGATATACGAGCTAAGACAAAAAGTGAGAACGCCGGAGTGGTTCTCACATGTAGTTTACGAGGGGGTTAAGCCGACCCCACACGATGCAAAGCATGTACGGCCTGCCAACGCGAGCTCCCTAAGGACAAGAAAGACAGTTACATATAATCTTCTCGGCTTGGATGCCGAAGAAGAGCTACTCCCGAAGACATCGCCCGGTCTTATACGCGATACCTATCCCGAACGCGATCAACCCGTGTGCTCAAACAAAGTTAAATCAAACAAAAACTTTACTTTGTCTTTAATTATTCGTTGCCATTAACATTAAATGATGATTACGTACGTTGCCTCCGGATGAGGAGAGCACATAGTCGCCATAAGAGAGTTTCCTGTGATAGCATTCAGGTTTGTTTAATCTTTTCTCATTCGAGTCTAGCAATCTAGAGCGTAGACCAATACGATGGTCAGCAAGCAATTTTACAAAAGAATTAAACTGTCCCTAGAAACATTCGCACAAGTGCGAAGCGATCCCCCAGAATAAACAACTGGTTTCACATAGCATGGCTAACCATATCAGTCCACTCAATTATGGAAAATCGCGCACGAACCCTGCCTACCCATCCCACTAACCGTGATGTTAAATAAGGAAACCCGAACCCACATCAAGTTTCGAATCTCTCCCACCTTCCTGATCCTCTCACTGATTCTCTCACCCATTCGCATCATTCATGCCCCGATACATATATTTTTCTTTTCACATACACTCTCCCTAGGGGCCTTCTGGGCAACCCGCGCAGTACGCGTACCACGGTGGCAAACGTAGACGCACGATTTTATGATGAATCGCCAAGGAATGTACTTCAAATTAATCAATTTATTTTCATTTTTAAAGAAAACGCGTGTTTGCTCAACGGCGCTATGAGCCAAAGTTTAATTAAAAGCTGAAAATACATGTAAAAGAACTTAAAACTAACTTAAAATCTACTATATTAATCTAGTCTTCTTGATGTCCGATTCCTGAAAGATATATGCTAATCATATGGTCCCAGATATTTATTTTATTGATAAATAGTCGATATATCAATTTTAAATTGTTTGAATATTATTTAAAAATCGAATTTGAGTACAAGATAATATTCAGACAATATATTATAGTCATATTCCTTTGACTACCAATTCTCATGTTTGAATATGAGAACAAAATATTATATTACAAATGTGACAATTACAAAAAAATAAAGTTTCTTACCAGTTCATTCCTCGATGTCCTAGGAAGGTTGAGACTGGTACTCTGCTGCGTTCAGATAATCTCCATGGTTGAAATCAATCGCTGAAAGGATGCTCTAGTGTCCTGCAAGTTTGTCATCGTCTCAGATCAACAGCATCTCGGGCCCAAACTTCAGATTTGTTGGGAAGGATCCTATAAATAAACATAATTATTAGTGAATGGTGAACTTTCGCAAAGAGCATTAAAGGCAAGAAAAAAGTCAACCGTCATTAATCGTGTCCAAGTAGCAGATAAAAATATGCGAAATTTCTATGAATTTTCAGTGAAATAACATGTGACTTTCGGTGTCTGTAATCGAGAACCGGCGACCGTAAGATATTGTATGATAAATAAAACGAAAGAAAATTTCATAGGGAATTCAATTTTTTATGGCCCATTATTGTAATTTTCACCGTGTCCGAATATAAGGTGAAAATATGCGAAATGAGCCGTTTTCTAAGATGAACAAATTTCTATGAATTTGCATTGAAATATCATGTGACTTGAGTGGTCCGTAATTTGAAAACCAACGACCGTAAGAAATTGTGTGATTCATGAAAAGATAGAGAATTTCATGGGAAATTCAAATTTTCATCGCCTAGTATTGTAGCTTTAACCGTGTCCGAGTATAAGGAGAAAATATGTAAAATGAGCAGATTTGAAAGTTTAACATGTTTCTGTGAATTTTCAGTGAAATATCATGTGACTTTAGGCGTCCGTAACTCGAAAACTAGCGACCGTAAGAAATTGTGTGATTCATGAAAAGATAGAGAATTTCATGGGAAATTCAAATTTTCATCGCCTAGTATTGTAGCTTTAACCGTGTCCGAGTATAAGGAGAAAATATGTAAAATGAGCCGATTTGAAAGTTTAACATGTTTCTGTGAATTTTCAGTGAAATATCATGTGACTTTAGGCGTTTAGGCATTTTATTATCAAAAAAGGTAATTACTTGGATTAGATTAGACTATATTTTAAGAAATAAACTGCCAAAATTAGTTGCTAATCTTAGCTTAATCTTTTGTGTGTGGCGGTACATGGCGCCCATGGCGGGAGGTATTGTGTTGGCCATACCAGATTTTTCTAATATGGAAAGAGCCCATTAGATTTTGGTGTAAATCGGATAACTGGAAATGGCACTTTACTTGAATATCAAAATACCTTTAAATGTTATTTTTTCGACATTAATGTTATTATAAAAAATTAAAGATTATTAAATTTTCAACAGATTTGCATTAATACTTTTTGTACACATTTTATGGATAAATTTATAAAATTATCTATAATTTAAATCCCGGAGCCTACGCTTTAACAAACAAAACACCTTGGTTACGATTACGAAGTTATTCAAATGTTTGTAACTGACAGATAAATGTCACTGTCAAAGAACTAATCATTTCAAATTAATAATAGTAAAGTTTTAAAAAGAAAAAAGTAAATAAAACAATAGGAAAGGTTTCCAGCATAAGTAAATATGTAGGTATATATTTAGATTAACAAAAATGAAAGATTCGCAAAAAAATTTAAGCTAATCCTCATATAGGATTAGTGAATTCTATTCTAACCCGGTATTTAAAATTTAATCTTCATTTTATTATCAAAAAATCTGATGTGGCCAGCACATTACCTTCCGTCAGTTCTACGTATTTTGTACAAATTTCATACGGAAAGTTCCTTGCTAAATTAAATACATATTCTATTTCTTGTACATTACCTTCGGGCAGTTGCATGTATTTTATGCAAATTTCATACAGAAAATTATTATTTTGTGACGTTTTCTAAATACCGTGTAATGTATTTGCAGAAATAAAAGATTTATTATTATTATTATTATTATTATTATTATTATTATTATTATTATTATTATTATTTCTTGTACATTACCTTAAAGCAGTTGTATGTATTTTATACAAATTCCATACAGAAAGCAAAAGATCCTATATTTCCAGTAAAATTATAAGACAGACACACTATGTCAATTTCACTTGACACTGATATCTTTCAATCAGAATTTTCTTAATATAGTAGCTGTTTCCACAGCTATGGCTACTTTATGAAATTTAATTTCTTTATAATTTTTTAACTCTATATCCATTTAATATTAAGTATAAAATGCAGTCAAATCGTATAGAGAATAAAATATTCTTTAATATTTATAATAACATCAAATGTGAAAAAATTATATTTAACATAGTTTTTTCAAGAAAAACTGTTAAAATCTTCAAATGATGGTACTTCCGGTTGACCAATTGTAACCAAAATCTAATCAGCTCTTCCTATGGATGTAACGAAGAAGTATAGGTAAAAATTATAATTTTTGTAACTGTAGTATTAGAGTTATCGCAGACGAAAATTTTGTTACACACACACACACACACATCCACACACACATCCACACACACACACACACATACAGACATCATCGTAAAAATAGTAAATTCGTATTCTAGGGACCCTAAAACGTGCTTATTGAGTAAAAACTCATCATCGAATTTTTTGACCAAAGACAATACCTTCCTTACCTAAAGGTGACGGAAGGTAAAAAGCTAGTTACTTGGATTAACTTAATCTTTTTTGTGGCTCGGGCAGTAAATGGCGGGAGGTAGTGTGTTGGTAACACCAGATTTTTTAAAAAGCATTTTAGTTAAAAATGTCTTTTGCTACCAGTCATTATTACAAGTATCCAGGCCGATAGCCATCCAATCCATGCCCATTCTCCCCGTTGCTTGAGTTATACAATCGTTTCGCGTTTAAAACCACCAGTATTCGTTCTATTTTATTTATTTTTCCTCCTCTGCTTTTGTCGATCTCTGTACGGTACTTTCGTACGTGTTAATTTGTCTGTCTCCTCGTTGGAAGTTGGAGCGGTCCGTCAGTGTCATGTGACGCCGCTTTGGACTTCATCACCGTCAGCTAGTTCTCCTCTCTTCATTAGTCTCGGTTCTCACCCCCCAGAGATTCGTTTTAAGCACTGGGAGGTGATCTGGAGTCGATCAACGCGACCAGAGAGCAACAGAATATAATAATATATGTAGTAGAGATGATTGATAAGGTTGGATTTATTCTGATTATTATTTGGGTTTCTTCTGGCATCGCTGTAGTGTCATAAGAGCCTAGCTATCGAGACAGCAGAAGCCCCGAAGATACACGATGTCTTCCGAGTGAAAAATTGGACCTCCCGCTACATTTGGTAAGAGAGGTATAGGGATCGTGCTAAAAATCGTATATCGAGATTTTGGTAAATGCCCACGTTTTAAGGTCCCTAGAATCCAATTTTAACATTTTCACGATGATGTCTGTATGTATGTATGTATGTGTGTGTGGATTCTCCACTCTAACTCAAATAATATCATTCAGAAAATTTTGAAACCTTGTATTTCGAACTTTTTCTATAATGGAAAGCGCCCATTAGATTTTGGTGAAAATCGGATAACTGGAAATGGCAATATAGTTTTTTTTCGAAAAATACCTTTAAATGGTATTTTTTCGAGATTAATGTTATTATAAAACTTAAAGCTTATTACATTTTCTATAGATTTGCATTAATACTTTTTCTATATATTTTATGAATAAATTTATAAAATTATCTATAATTTAAATCCCAGATCTTACGCTTTGAACATACAAAACGCAGTTATTCAAATGTATGTAACTGAATATTAGTAACGTTTTAAAAAGAAAAAAGTAAATAGAACAATAGAAAAGGAATACAATACAGTTTCCACCATAAGTAAATACGTAGGTATGTATTTAGATTAATAAAAATTAATGATTCACAAAAATATTCAAGCTAATCCTCATTTTTTGATTAGTGAATTCTATTCTATCACGGTATTTAAAATTTAATCTTCATTTTATTATAGCTCTGGTGCCTCAATGGTTAGAGCAACACCTCATGTCATGAGTGCTCTCGGGGCTCTGTGTTCGAATCCCACTAAAGCATGGATGTGTGTGAATGTGAACCCACTCTATAATTGGGATTTAATCCTGTTGAGGGGTTTTAAAAAAAGTTATTTACTTGGGTTAGATTAGACTATATTTTAAGAAATAAACTGTCAAAATTAGAGTAAAATTCGCTAATCCAAAAAACTTAATCTTTTTTGTGACTCGGGCTGTAAATGGCGGGAGATATTGTGTTGGCCACACAAATTCTTTAAATATAGACTTACCTACGAGTAAAACTTATAAAAATTGAAGGTCAAATGACAAGAGATAATAGTTCGCCCGCCATTTAAAAGGTCATTTTAAATCCAAATTTATCTTTTAACGAGACCTTTTACTTTTGCTACAATATGAAAAACAAATATTTCGTAAAAATGGTATCGTGACGACACAGTGTACCGAGCGCCACAGATACTGTCATAACGGTAGATGTAAATCCCCGAACACGCTTGCGTCATCGTATCCCCTCTCCAAAACATTTGATTACAAATAACTTTATTATTAAGAAACAATGTGAAATTTTTATTATTTTAATAGAAATAATGGTTATATAACTATTAATATACCTAGGAATGTTATAACTGCCGTGGATGTCTTTCTGAAATCCGAGCTCGTAGACATCTAAGGCTTGTTATGATTCATAACATCCGTGGTTTGTTCAATAGTTTATCGGTTTCAGAATATGAAGACAATATTAATAAATATTATTTTATAAAATTCTCATACGTAATATAACAAGTGATATGATTATCATCGATGATATTCTCGAGTGAAATGTGCTGCTTCGGTTTCACGAGCAATATCTTCGACTATTAATTATATCACGAGCTTAATGAAAGAATATAATGAATTTTTCTGATATATTGTATGTGCTGTTAACCTAACTTTTAATATATTGTATTACAACAAGGTTAATTTGACAATTGCCTTATTATTTTCATTGTTGTTAATAATCGCACATTTTTATACTTAAAATTAACTGTCAATGCCAAATAAAGAAAACAAATCCCTTAGTAACGAATATAATAATAATAAGATGATAATTTCTTTGTTCTTTTATCATCGCTGTGATAGACATGTAACTAGGGAGATTCTGAATGTCGATTGGCGGAAATCATGTCACGTGACTAATGAATTATATTCTCTCGTTAATGCTACTTTCAGAATGCTATGGTTAACATAACAATTTTTTGACATATGTCAGTATCATAAATATTCAAATTATGTTCTTTATTCCTCAAGTTTATTATTTTAAAATAAAGTATACCGTATTTAGAACGATACACTAACGTTATATGTATGTATTAATGAAGAGCATTATTTTCATTTTATTTTATATTAATTTTGTAGACTGTTGTTGACAAGTCAGTATGGTAATAATATTACCGTACAGATACAGTTATTACTTAGTTACCAGCCTACTTTTGTACATGTAAACAATGGATTAATATCCTGAAACCGGTAAAGATATATATTTTTCCCATACTCCTATACCTATAGAAATAAACTATTTAATTGTTTATGAATATTATAAACCATAAATGTTAACTATGTATAACTTATTGTAAATATTGTACGAGTATGTATATTTTAATATATTTGTATATCATTTTATTCATGTAAGACAAGGATAAGGCTATACGTTATACCGGAGTGTAAAAATGAGAGGGTGTCTATCTCAGCAGGACTAATGGTGTCAATATTTAAACGGAGCGGCCAGCTACTATGACATGTGGATGGCACGAGTTGTATATTTGTCTGACGCGCGCCCAGTCTCATTCTGATATTGATGACCAACATATGGTGAGATTGATGACTAGACAAGGGCGGAGAGATGAGAGAATAAAATAAAAAGATGTGAGGAGGTGACAAAGAAGACTATTCGTATATTACAAACTATTCTACCTAATTTGTATTGGCCGCAATAAAAATTATATTTATACACTCATATCCAGCCAGTTTTAAACGAAGCATTCCACAGCGTCTAAATGTCATAGTGCCCAAATTCCATAACGTCTAAATTTCACAACACCAAAACTTTCAGCGTCTAAATGATGCCCCACCGCCTATAGCACTGTCGGGCTTGAACTGTGACGGGCTCGAGCACATGACTTGTCACGTTTTATTCCAGTCAATGTTGAAAGCCGCAGCAAAGTTTCAAGTAATAGTGATTCACCTCTCATTTTATATTCTTAGCAGCCTATTCTGTAACTCAACCGTTAATTTTTAATTTAACTAAGGCCCGAGCCACACTATGCGTTTTGGAGGGACCGGTAAAACCGCATCCGGTTAAACGGGATGGATAGTACAGCGTCCACATATATCCCGCTAAACAGGACGGTAGCAATGACAACCCGATTCGGACACAGTCGGACCAACTTCTGATCAGTGCAGAGCCCAAATAGTATAACAAAACAAAACTACAACCTTGTGAACGCTAGAATTATCTCCAATGTGTTGTAGTTGTCATGCGGCAAATTGACCGTCCGGCCAAACCGCAACATGCTGCGGTAGTATCCTACAACCGGACCGCAACCGCATCGGTGTGAACGCATTCATTTAAAACAATAAGTTGTTGTTTTTCCGTTCAACACCGGTCCCGCCAAAACGCATAGTGGCCCTGGACTAATGTGGAGCAGTGAATCACAGATGCTTTCTTTTTAAATTTGCCGCTTTAGTCGCCATTGTCCAAAATAAAACAAGTTATTAAATTCCAATGTTGCTCATCTCCACGAAACTTTTGAGAAGGATGATTATTTTCAATGAAATTTTAGTTTTCCAAATACGATTATAATTTACCGCTTATTAATATTGATAAATGTTATTTTAAAAGAAAATGTATATTTGCATAATAATGCATATAATACAGATGGCTAACCGCATTTCTTTTATAAATAGCGTAAACACGTGTTCTTCAGGGGTGCGTTCCAAAATAAAGATACAAAGTAAGTGGATCCCCTACTTGGAGTACGGCCTCGTGACCATATTTGCCGGAGTATTTACGAACGGCCTTGAATAACCTTAAAATTAAGAAAATATCTTTTTGATACATTTTGACTGCCAAAAACTATTGTTTTTCAAATTACTTTTTTATAAGATAAATAATCATCAATTACTCCAATATATTGATAATTTTCAAGATTTATTTTTATTCCAAACTCGATTTCTGTAGTTTCATTGTAAAAATTTGCGTAAGACACGCAAATTTTCATTGGAGTATTTCGTACAATACTAGCGTAGCAGAGTACGAAGAGTATGCTCTAGAGTGCGTACTCCGAATTTTGAAACGTTTATCGCTTAAATTAAAGAGTAAGCGCAATAGTTTTGGAACAGATTTTACCATACTCGATACTCCAGAGTAAGGTTTTGGAACGCACCCCAGACGTTTAGTTGCGAGTAAGACAATAAGTTATTGTGATAATATATGATATGGTGCACTATAGTAAATTTACTAATTATTATTATAATTACTTATTAATTAATAATGGGGTCTCGTAGACGCGTGTCTGAGTGTCTGGTCGCGAATCTGGGGAACCGTGTTCGATCCCGATCGACGCCAAATATTTCAAATTTTAAATGGCACTAAATTAACCCCTGTGATGCACTCTCCACGCCAGCAATGAGTGCCTGTGAGGTGACGCCTGATAAACGCCCGCACGGTACAAATATGTCATCATCATTACCGATATCTGCGTATAAAGTAGATTGGCACATCCAACAATGGGTAATATGCCGTGATAATATATTTATTTATTTTTATTAATTAATAAATAAAGAGCACTTAACAACTTTATGGAAAAAATTAATCCAAAATTTCAAATTTGACAATAAAGACTCATATTTATAAGAAAAATTTATTAGATACTTTGGTTTGCGCGATTTAAATAATTTTTGTACTGAGTATAGTCAAGTTATGCAAATGAACGGGCCTGGGCGGGTCGGGCTCTTAAAGTGAATGAACCGGGTCGGACCGGGCTTCATATTTATCTTGAAAAAATCGGGCCGTGTCACGGTGCAGTATCTATAGGTGAGTGCACGACGTATTCCAATGCATTACGAAGAATGGCTAACTAACTGGGCTAGTTCATACTGTGTGCCGCTAGATGTCAGGTTTTGTTGCGACCCGGTTTTTACACAAAATATTTAAAATATTAAATTATTCATATATAACGCATAATATTCTATATTTTCAATCATTACATTTTATCTTTTGTCAGTTCTATGTATGTATTTTGTACAAATTCCATACAAAAATGTTTATACTTTCAGTAAAATTATAAACTAACATATGTCAAATGCACTTGACATTGACACCTTTCAATCAGAATTTTATTTTAGTACCTGTTTCTGTGATTATAGTGTAGCTGGCTGCCGCTAAATTTGACATTTTGGCACCTTAAAAAGACTAAGGCCCAGTTGCATAAAGCATTGTTAACTTTAATCACGTTGTTAACTTTAACAAGGCTTCTTTTCTAATGTATTTTTGATACGTATCCATGGTTTCAATGTGTAGTTAAACACATGATCAGCTAACAACGTTTTATGCAACTGGCCCTAAATTTCTTTTTATTTGATCCATACCCTGTTGTGCATCTTCTAGCAAAACATTTTTTTTCACATGGTAACGGGTCGCGTTAGCGCCATTTTGTTTCCCAGTTACTTAGCCATATCAACGCATCTCGTGCTCTCACCTATAGATACTACACCGTGGGCCGTGTCGAGCCGGGCTTTATATTTCTTTAAAAAACTCAGGCTTAATCGGGCTAGGCTTAAAAGTTATCGGGCTTCGGGTGGGCCGAGCCTCAAAATTTTGGCCCGTGTAGACCTCTACCACCGCAAATTGTCACAGCGTCTAAATTTGGCCTGGCTTATTTGGGTCACTACAAGTGGTGTTGGTAATACAGAAAACTGTAAATATGTCAACATTTATTGTGAATTGTACAGCAGAAAACATATTTAATCTAAACAAACCTAACCTACAGTGACCACGCCCACGTATTCGGTTTTTAAATGATGGCACATGTTACATAAATAACTATTAAAACGTGATCTCCCATTTAGCTGCTAACCGTGTCTAACCCAGCGTGACTAAATTTACTTATATTGGCAACAATAAAACCATTCATATTACATATCAATAAACCATCAAAATGTTTTCCCATATTCATAATTCTTGCAATATTTACTTTTACAAATCTTTCGTTGGTCATTTCAGTAGTTGTGGGGTTGTTCTGGGGGGTGGCTTCGGCGATAACGTCCCGGAATCCCTTCGCGGGAGTCATTAGCACGCGCGCCTGTGTGCTGCCGGCTTTATATCCACGTATAAATCATTATAATATGTAATATCATTTTCGAGAAGGTCACATTCACATTGCGGACTGGACAGAGGTTGCCTCACCCCCTACGCTAAGGGTAGGTAGGCAGATGCTCTTTATTTGCGCAGATAAAATCCACTGTAATTATACAAGTCGTAAAGTTGGGATGGCGATCAAAAATATAAATAATACAAGCCTTTGTGTTACGACGTGACTTCGTACGTATTTTCAACCCTCACAGTCCTATAGCAAAAACCTAGCTAGCAAATACTGTTTCTCGAGTTGCCATCAAAATTTACTGATGAATAAATAAATTTCTCAAATTATTATTGTAGTCTAGTCATTAGATAGATATACCCTGCAAAAAGTCGGGTATTTTTACCTCCCGCTACCGTTGGTAAGGGAGGTATAGGGATCGTGCTAAAAATCGCATATCGAGATATTGGTAAATGAGCACGTTTTAAGGTCCCTAGAATCCAATTTTAACATTATCACAATGATGTCTGTGTGTATGTGGATCCTCCACTCTAACTCAAATACTATCATTCAGAAAATTTTGAAATCTTGTATTTCAAACTTTTTCTGTATTGGAAAGAGCCCATTAGATTTTGGTGAAAATCGGATAACCGGAAATGACACTTTACTTGAAGCTCAAAATAGTTTTTTTTTTCGAAAAATACCTTTAAATGTTACTTTTTCGAAATTAATGTTATTATAAAAATTAAAGATTATTAAATTTTCTATGCATACATACATACATACATACATACATACATACATACATACATACATACATACATACATACATACATACATAAAATTACGCATTTCCCACTTAGTGGGTTAGCACAAACCCGAAAGAATAAAAATAACATCATCCATCATTAATACTTTTTCTATATATTTTATGGACAAATTTATAAAATGATCTATAATTTAAATCCCAGAGCCTACGCTTTAAACAAACAAAACGCAGTTATTCAAATGTATGTAACTGACAGATAAATGTCACTAAAAAAGAACTAATCATTTCAAAATTATATTAGTAACGTTTTAAAAAAGAAAAAGAAAATAGAACAATAGAAAAGGAATTTAATACAGTTTCCAGCATAAGTAAATATGTAGGTATGTATTTAGATTAATAAAAATTAACGATTCACGAAAATATTTAAGCTAATCCTCATTTTTGGATTAGTGAATTCTATTCTATCCCAGTATTTAAAATTTAATCTTCATTTTATTATAGTTCCGGTGGCTTAATGGTTAGAGCAATGCCTCATGTGTGCCCTCGGGGCTCTGGGTTCAAATCCCCCTAAGGTATGGATGTGTGTGAATGTGGACCCAATCTGTAATTGGGATTTAATCCTGTTGAGGGGTTTAAAAAAAAGGTAGTTACTTGGACTAGATTAGACTATATTTTAAGAAATAAACTATCAAAATTAGAATATAATTCGCTAATCCAAAAAACTTAACCTTTTTGTGACTCGGGCTGAAAATGGCGGGAGATATTGTGTTGGCCACACCAGATTTTTGATTTTCGGATTACCAATAAACGATTTGTGAGTTACTAACACCTTAAACTCACATGCAATTCCTCAACAATTTTAAACATCTGAAAATCGACTCAAAATGAGAAATGAGCCGATTTGCAGATGTTTACAATTTTAGAGGGATTTCATGTTTTTAATTTGCTAGTAACTCAAATATCGTGTTATACATGATACGAAAGGGAATTTCATGCTGAATTCAAATTTTCAAACCGCATTATCGTATCTATAACAAGATCAGAGTCGTGGGTGAAAAATTAAAAATCTGGTGTGGCCAACACAATACTTCCCGCCATTTACAACCCGAGTCACAAAAAAGATTAAGTTAATACTTATTTTTGATTAGCGAATTTTTCTCTAATTTTGACAGTTTATTTCTTAAAATATAGTCTAATCTAATCCAAGTAACTACCTTTTTTTAAACCCTTCAACAGGATTAAATCCCAATTACAGAGTGGGTTCATATTCACACACATCCATGCCTTATTGGGATTCGAACCCAAAGCCCCGAGGGCACTCATGACATGTGGCGTTGCTCTAACCATTGAGCCACCGGAGCTATAATAAAATGATTAAATTTTAAATACCGGGATAGAATAGAATTCACTAATCCAAAAATGAGGATTAGCTTAAACATTTTTCTGAATCGTTAATTTTTATTAATCTAAATACATACCTATATATTTACTTAAGCTGGAAACTGTACTGAATTTCTTTTCTATTGTTCTATTTGCTTTTGTCTTTTTAAAACGTTACTAATATTACTTTGAAATGCTTAGTTCTATGATAGTGACATTTATCTGTCAGTTACATACATTTGAATAACTGCGTTTTGTTTGTTTAAAGCGTAGGCTCTGGGATTTAAATTATAGGTAATGTTATATATTTATCCATAAAATAAATAGAAAAAGTATTTATGAAAATCTATAGTAAATTTAATAATCTTTAATTTTTATATAATAATCTCGAAAAAATAACATTTAAAGGTAGGTATTTTTCGAAGAAAAACTATTTTGAGCTTCTAGTAAAGTGCCATTTCCGGTTATTCGATTTGCACCAACGTCTAATGGACTCTTTCCATTACAGAAAATGTTCGAAGTACAAGGTTACAAAATTTTCTGAATGATATAGTATTTGAGTTAGAGTGGAGGATCCACACATACATACATACATACATCATCGTGAAAATGTTAAAATTAGATTCTAGGGACCTTAAAACGTGGTCATTTACCAAAATTTCGATATGTGATTTTTAGCACGCTCCCTATATCTCCGTTACCAAGGATAGCGGGTGGTAAAAAATTGTAGGAAAACGTTAACAATTTTATTTTTAAATCATTGATAATTGACTTTCGATGCCACGACGAATGTAAACTGTTATAAATAGTAAAACCTGTTAGACTATGTATAAACTACGTAATATTATTTATTTTTTGAATAATTTAAATTTCTTTCATAATTGTTATGAGCAAATGGCCAAAAATCTAAATATGTCACCATTTTTCCCAATTGGCGGGAGGTTCCCCCATGCTCCGTTTTCCGGAAAATTTTGACATGTTATGCAGCGCATTTTTCTGGACAGGATTCCGTAACAAGCTATTGTTGTAATTACTTTGAGGTAAAATCGAAAATAGAGATATTTTGAAAAAACAATTTTTCGTATCATTTTTACCAAGTTAGCGGTGGTTTCCGACGGGCTTCAACGATACTGCTGTGCTTCACTAACACTCTATGTGAATATCTCTAGGTCTCTGAATGTAACTAACTCTCGAGCATAGCTGCGTCCCTTTTATACAGCTGCTATTCTAGAAAGCTCTAGAATGTTCGACCGCATAATAACAATGAACACAAAAGGTTCAGACGACCGCAAGTAATTAAACATGTCGCGATTTTTTTGTTTGCGTAGCCAAGCTGCTAACGCGATAGCGTCATCGCTATAAATATACACTCGCTCATTGCTGCGACGGCGGGCGTTCCACGTTACAATATTTTGTAAACAATCCATCCTTAAAATATGTCTAATCTAGTTGGCTGTCTTCTCAGCTTCTCATTTTCTATTTGAGTAAAATACTACCAGAATACATTTATTTATATGAACCCTTCACCTCCCACCAGCTCACAACCTCCCTCCTTACACTAATAAATATCTCCACCTCCATATCTCTACCCCTACACATCCTTCCCCACCCCTCCATACACGGAGAAAAAGGATTCTTTAAATTGAAAAAAAATACTTTGTCTTAAATAAATAATTTCTTTCAATAGTGGCAAATAAATATTTCTTTAGCAGTAATAATTCATTTCTTTAATATTATTTCTTTAGTGTAAATAAATATGTTTTTTTAAAAAAGAAGAATTATATTTCTTCATGTCAAATATAAAAATTTGTTTAATTTAAAAATAACACAAAATTTAAAATAAAAATATCGGTATCTTTGAAATAAATAAATTTTTTAAAGAAATATTTTTTTATTTTAAAGTTATTATTTATTTTCAAGAAAGAACAGTTAGTTATATAGAAATAAAAAATGTCTTTCATTGAAAAAAGTTATAAAATTTGAAATAAAAATGTTAATATCTTTGGAATAAATGAATTTATCAAAGAAATATATTTTTTAAATTTAAAGATATTAGATATTTGTAACAAACCCAAAAATTGTATAAAATAATACAAATAATAAATGTTAAATAAATCATTTATTTAAATATTACTTATAAATATATAAAAATTTGCATATTTACAGTCGAAGATGGTTCACAAACAAAAAAGTCTTAAATGTTACTTATAAGTATACGAAAATTTGTCCATCTGATATATTTACAAAAATCGTCTTCTCCATAATAACTGGTCAATCCACGTTCCTTTGAAAAAGTAACTCGTGAATGGGCATTACATCCGAGTTGAAATTCGAACTGGAACTTGCACTCGAAGTAGATGCATCAGAATTTTTTAAAATATTGATATCTTTGTCCTAAAAAAATGCACATTTTTACCTACATGCCCAGGTAAGGGAGGTACAGGAACTGATTAGATTTTAGTGTAAACTGAATAACCGGAAGTAGTTCATTTGAAACCATAAATAGTTTTTCTTTAACTAACCTCGAACTGTGAGTTTTAAGGCCTCAAATGTTTAGAGAACCTTGGCACTACGGGCCTCGGTTTCCTAAACAACATTTTCGGCATAAAAACAATAATCACTTATGATATACATGATACTTAATATAATATTAATAACAAGATTTTAATTTGAACCAATTCTTCGTGTTATATTGAAACAGCTCGTAACAATACAAAAAAAAAACTAAAATTTGATTAGGTAATATTTATTGGATTAATGTTAATAACTGTAACTACTGACTGAAATAAATGAGGATAGATAAAAATAACTGAATAAGAATATTTGTTGAAGAATTGCGAACTCACCTAGAAATATATTAATTAGGAATTCAAATCCCTAATCTTTCTATATATTTGATACATCCACAATGACAAGAAACACTTCTGGTCTGGGCGCGCTACAAAACAAGCCGTGCTTAATAAAACATGCATATGCAATTTGTTTGCAGAATAACTGGGCAATGACGCAGTAAAATGAGCGGGAATAAGATGCATTTTTTGACTTGAAGAATAATTTCTTTGATTTTAATAAATTAAACTAAAGCTACAACGAAAAACACGCACATGCACAGAATAATTGGGCAATGCCGTAATAAAATGAGCGGGATAAGATGCGTTTTCTTGACTTAAAGAATAATTTGTTTGATTTAAATAAATCAAATTAAAGCAACAACGAAAAACACGCACTTGCGCAGAATAACTATGCAATGACGCAGTAAAATGAGCGGGAATAAGATGCGTTTTTTCAACTTAAAGAATAATTTATTTGATTTAAATAAATCAAATTAAAGTAAATAAATGCAAGGGAAACCATAAAATAATTTACTCTAAAAAATAGAAACTAAATATAAATAAATGGTATTTTGATATATCGTTCATTTTTTAAATTTATAGTTACATATTTCTTATTATTTTCATTGAATTCTAAGATATATAATATATTAATGTAATTTTAACTGCTAGGATAATTAACAGTATACAGAAAATTGATTGGCTAAGAACACATGCAAAGAGCATATACAGCTAATATATTCGTAAGTAATTTTACCTGGCTAGGGTTTTAATAACTCAAAAAAACTCAACTATTATCACACTACACAAACGTATAACATCACATCAAATACGCAACTACGCCATCTTCATCCTCATGCAATAACATTTTCTTTGGTTGAAAAAAATCAGAAGTTGAATCAAACAACTCAAGAAAAACTTAAAAAATACTTTATTTAAATGAAAGAAATGCAAGGGATATATATAAATAAATAAATAATATTTGTTGTTTCAAATAAATCTTCTTTTTAATTTAACAATATTTCTTTGAAGGAAATAAAAAAATATTTAATTTAAAAAAATATTTAAAGAATTTAAAAATTAGTTCCAAATAACTTGCGTTCTTTAATTTAAATAATGGTTATTTGACTTAAACAATAAACTTTTGAAATAAAGAAATATATGTTGAAGAAATATATTTCTTAATCGTAAAGAAACCTTTTTCTCCGTGTACCCTTTCCTATTCTACGTATCCTAACGTATCCCACATATCTCCACACACTCACATCCTTCGTGTCCCGATGTCCAACGCTGTCCCGCGCGATGCTAATCGCGGCGTCCGTGTCCGACGTCGGGTAATTAGGGGTAGGAGGCTGGAACGGGCTGATAAGGCCAAGATGGACGAGGGTGGAGACGACAACATGTGGATGGGATAGTGCAAGCTCTGCACTTTCGCAATGTATGAGGTACAAGATCTCAGATATATGGGAAAAGATTGGGGTTGTAGTCGTTAGTTTTATGTCGTTGACTAATTGGATTATAAATATAAAATTACTATGTTTTCTGATTGTATTGTTAGAGAAAATGAAAAAGATGAGCAACTGAGAATAATGATAAGGAGAGTGATGTAGTTGGAAGCTTGGTAAGAAAATGAGTCTGCATGGTGTTGAAAGAAGTGATTATGATCTGTTCCATTTAAGCCATTCAGTAGATGGCACTGGCAACAGCGCAAATCTGAAGTAGCCGAAATTACATTGGGTAAACTTGTCTCTTGTCTCTAATTTCAGCCAATCAGCGAGGTCAAAACTATTCCCTATGCACCGCAAGTCGATGGAGTAAATCTGGAGCAGGTGAAGTAATTAAATGTTTATTAAACTTTAATGAGAGTTACTATTACTAGTATTAGATAATTATTAAAAACTAATTAAGACTAGAACTATAATTAACTAGATAACACTAACACTAGCACTATTTATTTAACCAATTAACACTACTATTTATTTCACTACGCGTTTCAATCTAAGACTACCGGTCTGTTGCAGACTCTTGTAGACTGTTTCGCGATATTTATATCACTATATACTTATATCACATTCAACTGTCCGCCTACCGACCTCCACAGCGTCTATATACTCAACTGACTCAACAGCGTCTGTACATTCAACTGCTCGGACAGAAGTCACACCTTTCACCTCACTGTCTGTCTATATTTATGTAACTAACTTTCTCCCATCCACAGCCTCAGTATCACCGTCTGTCCGTATGCCACAATTCTTCAACACCACTGCCGAGTATTCACTTCCATTTGCCGTTACTGTCCCCATATACCTAGCTTCCCAATACTCTTCAACATTACCGAGTATTCTCTTTAACAGCTATCGCGGTATACAAGTAACTTTCCGCCGTTACTGTTCTTGCACACTATAGCTTCCCAATACCCGTCAACACTACCAAGTATTTATATCCACAGCTATCCCAATATATCAGTAACTTCCCGAGTACCTACTCGACACCAACTGCATACGCTCACTACGATACTGCTGTGTTTCTCACTAACACTTTATTCTCTAATACGAGTACTCCATGTCAATGTCTCTATGACTCTCTTTGTAACTGACTGTCTGGAGCATAGCTACGTCCCTTTTATACAGCTGCAATTATATTCTAGAAAAGCCCTAGAATATTCGATCGCATAATAACTATGAACACAAAAGGTTCAGGCGACCGGAAGTAATTAATCACGTCGCGACCTGTTTGCTTACATCGCCCGGCTACTAGCGCGATTAAGTCACTGCTATAAATAGACACTCGCTTACAGTGGCGGCGACGGCAGGCGTTCCACGTTACAATATTTTAAGAAGTTACATACCTAATTTCATGTTTTCTAAAAGCGATCGTTTGAATTATTATTATCATTATTTCCAACATAATTTAACTTATTTCCATCCTTTCTTTTGTCTTTATTTATCACCATGACAAAGTGAGCAGATTGTCCGTAGTACGTCCCTGTGCAGTGAGTTATGCGGCAGTGTTCAGCGACACGTCTCTCGTCATCGCGCTAATGTTTATTAGTTTATCAGTGTCCAGTTTCACTTCTCACCTGTGGTGTTCTAAATTGCTTACCACCAGTCGCAAGAAATATTACACAGGGAAAAACTTAGAACATACGACGACGAGATGAAAATAATTGCAACTACACTCTAAGAGAAATAAAGCGAAGGACAAGAATTTTATCAATATTTAGTTTTCTTTTCTCGATTTTTGAACAAGGGATAAAAATTGTAATTTTTGACATTTTATAAGACACGTGGTTAATTTCCTTCCACTCCTTAAAAGCTCGCAACCAATCTTCTTTTGGAATGCTTTCTAAATTCGTAATTATCAATTTCAGCACCAATATTTTCTTTAGACGAAAACCCCGTAACTTTTAAATAAGTCAGGTGAGTATGGCGAGTGTTTTCTTTTATTTTTTCGCTAAAAACTGACGTGTTGAAACTTCCCTTTGGGAAGACGCATCATCAAGATGTAACATAATTCCTACGTTTGAAACTTTACTGAGCAATTTAGATAACAATTTTTCAGTGTACCATTTAGCTGTAATGTGATAAGACGAAGGTACGAGCAATAACAAATAATCGGGATATTAACCAATCAAAAATCAAAATCAAAATGCACCTATCTTCCCACCACTCTATAGTTAAAACGGATAGAGTGTATTATTATCTAAAATAAGAATTGTATCTATGTAGTACAACAATAGGTTTATAGAAGCGTGTATATATGTACGAGAATACATGAGGAAAAATGAGAAGAAAAAAAATTATAAATTAAAATATGAAAAAAATGTTCGATGCTAACGGCGGTGCTGGTTTTGACGATACACCAGAACTTTTATTTGCGTATTAAATTTACAAGAAACGTGTGAAATTAACTAAAAATAATTTATTTATACTCCAAAATTGTCTAACACATTAACTTTTATGTAAAAATATTTGACAACTACTTGTGAGGTTTGAAGTGTTTTCGTTTCCGGGCTTATTGTGATTTTGTATATGCTTCGGTACATATAGCATTATTTAATTCAGTATTATCTTCAACTGAATCTCTGTCTCTCATTCATTTTCTAAAATTAAATACAAATTTTATTTCTTCATCTTTTACATCATTTATGTTGTACAAATATCTTGAATATCCTCAATTTTATTCATTTAATATCAAAATTCTCAATTTCAAAATTAATAAATATTTTTTGTCTTACGACGAATGCAATTTTTTTAAAGCACACTATATATTCGTTATAATGGCAGGACTCAGACCTAGTTTAAACTAGGGGTACGCTCGGTCTAAATTTTAGGCTAGAGCTGTTTTTTGGCGACGAACCGTATTCAACAAAGTTTTCAAACCGTTTTCGTACCTGACGTCATCGTGTTTCGACCTGCCAAAATGTATAGTTTTAAAATAATGACGTAATACCGTTGTATTTGAATTTGACAAATAGAGTTATCAAATAAAAGTTTATTTGTCACTAGGGTTGAAGATCAGGAAGTGCAAATTTTGTTGAAATTAATTCTATGACTATGAAAATAAAATAGAGCAAATTAATTTCATACATCATAGTAGTGATATAGAGAGCAATTCAATAATAAACTGGATAGACATATATTTAGAAGAATATTTCTATTCATTATTTCGAATGAATCGAATCAGTCAAGTTTGTTTACAAAAAACACTGAGAAAATTGTTGAGGTTAAACCTCCTCGCCCTCTCCTTCCACTTCGAAAACGTTTCAAACCGCTACTGCCGGCTGGTTCAAAACTATTTCAAAACGGTCGCAGTGTGACGTCATGTTTGCACCGTTTTCATTCGAGAAAATAATAAGTTTCAAAACACTACGAACCAGCATTAAAACAGTGTGTCGCCAAAAAACAGCTTAGGTTTAAACTAGATGTAAGTCAACCGTTACTATGAATAAGGAAAAATCTTAGACCTAAGATAGACCTGGTTTAAACCACGTCAGAAATACTGTGAATACGGCTGTATTTAAATTCAGGTGATTATCTATTAACAGCAGTAGCTGATGATCTAATCTTCAGGAGATACTCTATAATCGCATAATGGCTCTGTCTATAGTATTCAAATATTTTCTTAACAGAATTCTTTTTTCGTTCAATTATTTACACCAGCGGTAAATTAGAGTCAAAGAACACGCTTCTTCATTAAATAAATTTAAATATATTTTTCACTCATAAGCACTAATAGCCTTTTCCATTTAGGTATACAGGGTGTTAATACTAAGTCGTTACACCCGAAAATGGTAGATAGAACTCATTAAAACAAACAACTTTTATTAGCTCAAATTTTTTATTTGGAGCCCCAGTTCATAGTTATTGGCGTTCTCTTGTTTTTCGAAAAATCGACATAACTCCCTTATTTTAAGAAATATTTAAAAAATACAAAAACTTTCAGCATTTGCTTTCGGTTCTCTAAAACATTTGTATTTACAATTATTTTCTATTTCATCAAATAACAAAATGGCGACTAATCAAAAATTTGAAAACAAGATATTTTGAAAACCACCCCATCGATTTTCGTAAATAAAACATTTTTAAAATCCATAAACTTTCTATTACAATATTTGTCTGAAACATTTTTTTTTTTATTCAAATTGAATTGCAAGATAGATTTTAACAAACTGCAACAAGCATTTAAAACAAATTAGGCTTGCTGCCATTAAACAAGAAAAACAAGAAACAAACAAGACAAATAAAACAATAAACAATGAAACAACAAGGGTGGGACTTAATATTATTTTCAAAGTGGCCACCATTCGCAGCAACGCAAGCCCGGCAGCGTGCTTTGATGTTGATGGAGACCTTCGCAAGGACTGCCTGCTTCTCTTTTATATCTTCTGCTGCAGCCACGATTCTAGCCACTAGTTCTAACTCTGTGTTCACCGGTATCTCGTAAAAAGAGGTCTTTATCTGACCCAAAAAAAAAATCTAGTGGAGTTAGATCGGGGCCCCAGGCTGGCCACGCAACTGGACCTCTCCTCCCAATCCACTTATTCGGGTATTTTCTATTTAACAATGCGGTGACTTCTCGCGTTGTGTGAGCCGGTGCCCCATCATGCTGAAACCAAAGTCTCCGTCTTATGTTTAGTGGCAAGTCTTCAAGTAGTTCCGGCAGCACAGTATCCAAGAAAATAAAATAATTTTCACCATTCAATCGGTTTGGGAGAATGTAGGGTCCAATAACGTACTCTCCTATGATTCCAGCCCATACATTTACCGCAAAACGTTGTTGATATGCGCGAAGCTACTTCGTTTTAAATGCTTTTTTTAGTTTAATACTTATGCAAGCCAAGTAAGTGTATAAAAAGTTTTTTTTGGACAGATAGAAAAAAATCTGATGTGGCCAGCACATTACCTTCCGTCAGTTCTATATATTTTGTACAAATTTCATACGGAAAGTTCCTTGCTAAATTAAATATTCTATTTCTTGTACATTAGCTTCCGGCAGTTGCATGTATTTTATGCAAATTTCATACAGAAAATTATTATTTTGTGACGTTTTCTATATACAGTGTAATGTATCTGCAGAAAAAAAAGATTTATTATTATTATTTCTTGTACATTACCTTAAAGCAGTTGTATGTATTTTATACAAATTCCATAGAGAAAGCAAAAGATCCTATATTTCCAGTAAAATTATAAAACAGACACACTATGTCAATTTCACTTGACACTGACATCTTTCAATCAGAATTTTCTTAATATAGTAGTTGTTTCCACAGGTATGGCTACTTTATGAAATTTAATTTCTTTATAATTTTTTAACTCAATATCCATTTAATATTAAGTATAAAATGCAGTCAAATCGTATAGAGAATAAAATATTCTTTAATATTTATAATAACATCAAATGTGAAAAAATTATATTTAACATAGTTTTTTCAAGAAAAACTGTTAAAATCTTCAAATGATGGTACTTCCGGTTGACCAATTGTAACCAAAATCTAATCAGCTCTTCCTATGGATGTAACGAAGAAGTATACGAAAAAATTATAATTTTTGTAACTGTAGAAATTTGACGTAGTTAACGAACTGAGCAGAGTCCTACTTTGAACACATTTCCACTTTTACCGTGCACGCTTCGCTTTGCATTACTACCTTTTTTTGAGATTAGATTCTTCATGAATCCGGTAGTGTTTTCCAACACAGTCGGTAGATGCGGTATCTACCGGTTGAATTTTCGTAAATGCGTATGTATTTTCTATAAAATCCATACAGAAAGTTCCTTGCAAAAGATTATAAATTTCTTGTATGTACATTACCTTTCGACAGTAGTATGTATTTTATACAAATTTCATACAGAAAATTTCGGGCAAAAAGATCCTGACACAAATATACTACGAATATGTCATTGCACTTGACACTGACATCTTTCAATCAGAATTTTGTTAATATATAGTAGCTGTTTCTAGCATAGCTGGCTAATTTATGAAATTTAATTTCTTTATAAATTTATAACTCTATATCTATTTAATATGAAGTATAAAATGCAGTCAAATCGTATAGAGAATACAATGTTCTTTCATATTTATAATAACATCAAATGTGAAAAAATTATATTTAACATAGTTTTTTCAAGAAAAACTGTTAAAATCTTCAAATGATGGTACTTCCGGTTGACCAATTGTAACCAAAATCTAATCAGCTCTTCCTATGGATGTAACGAAGAAGTATACGAAAAAATTATAATTTTTGTAACTGTAGTATTAGAGTTATCGCAGACGAAAATTTTGTTACGCACACACATCCACACACACACACATCCACACACACACACACACACACACACACACACACACACACACACACACACACACACACACACACACACACACACACACACACACACACACACACACACACACACACACACACACACACACACACACACACACACACACACATACAGACATCATCGTAAAAATAGTAAATTCGTATTCTAGGGACTCTAAAACGTGCTTATTGAGTAAAAACTCATCATCGAATTTTTTGACCAAAGACAATACCTTCCTTACCTAAAGGTGACGGAAGGTAAAAATGTTTCAGACAAATATTGTAATAGAAAGTTTATGGATTTTAAAAATGTTTTATTTTCGAAAATCGATGGGGTGGTTTTCAAAATATCTTGTTATGAAATTTTTGATTGGTCGCCATATTGTTATTTGATGAAATAGAAAATAATTGTAAATACAAGTGTTTTAGAGAACGAAAGCAAATGCTGAAAGTTTTTGTATTTTTTAAATATTCTTTAAAATAAGGGACGATTTTTCGAAAAACAAGAGAACGCCAATAACTATGAACTGGGGCTCCAAATCAAAAATTTGAGCTAAGAAAAGTTGTTTGTTTTAATGAGTTCTATCTACCATTTTCGGGTGTAGCGACTTAGTATTAACACCCTGTATAAGTAATCACTGCGCAATAGCTGAGTTTTACTTGTTTCATTTATACTTTTCGAGTGAACTGAACCTTACTTTCTTGCACTTACTACGATCGTCAGTTCTTGTCAGTGCAATCTGCCAAATTTATATATTTTGAATTGTAAAAATTATCTGTGTGTCAATGGATGTAAAAAATTAAGTCTTCACAGCCCGAATATTGTGTTCAGCTTCCAATTTCCACTACTCTTCCTCATCTGCACCACCTAATTCCTAACACCTTGATACAATCACAAATTAACCAAATTACCTCTTGACTGGGGTCAGGTGGATCCGCAAGTCATGTGCGCTGAAAGGCCGGACAGGACAGCCTGATCGATATCCTATTTACGAGAACAATAAACAATAAGCCGGTGCGGGGGGTTGGGGGGCGCGGGGGCATCGCCTCAGACTAGAGACGCACGAGTGACCGCGTGATTGGCACATCAAAGTGGAACGCCAACGGGATGACGACTGTTATTAAGAAATTGTAATTAAGAATCGATCGAGGAGATAAGCGTGTGATCATAATTCATCATGGAATGGGCAGGGAGGACTTGAGGAGGATGCAAAAGATATGACGGTCTACAATGTGAAAGGGACAATGACATTCAAAGTTGGAGAATTTTTGCAGATTGCGCAGGATGTAAATTGACAGAAAGTTATCCATTCAATTATGAAATGTCTTGTCTCGCTTGATTTTATAAAACTCATATGAGTTTCTACGATAATAAGGTCAATACGAATATTAGTGGACTTCGACGATAATCTTTGACAATTCAATGAATTTAAGGAATTAGTACCTTTTGAAATGCACATCTTGATAACACTATAGGCAATGTGCACATTTTGAGCATCAGCGCCTCTAACGGCTACTTTGGCATATTTGGTTACCAAATCAATTTTGACATTTCGAGAAAGTGATCCAATTTACAATTTTATTTTGAGTTGTTGCTATGATGTATGAATATTATACATCATAGTATATTGAAATGAACAAAGACAATATTTAAAATGCTATATATGTGATGTGACAGTCAAAAAAGTCAAAATACCGGCGAACGTACTGTGGCAGAAAATATAATTTTTCGCATAATATTTGTGATTTATCATATTTAACTTTATATTATAATTTGATATTAGTTAAACGTTACAAGATGCACAATACATGGAAATTGAGATTAAAAAGTTAGAAAACTTGAATGATTGGAAAGTAGAAAATTTCTGCATATCACGATATCAGTGTATGATGTTAGCATCTTTCTTTTATATTCGCAATAAATGAGGAAGATTCTTCATTGAAAATATACCAGGCTCTAAGTGGAATTAGTTGCACTATCTCGGAAAGGAAAATACACGAAAAATACGAACCATGTGAATTTCTCTCGTTAACATTAACATTACATTTACAAAATCTATAATAAATAGACGAATTATGTCAAAAATAGACTTTCATACAACTGCAAGTATTATACAATTTTAAGGCAATTTTTTGCTACTTGTATTATATCTTGTTCAAATATTAACTTAAGAAATACATTTTTATATAATTCATTATTGCAATCAGACGACCATTGTTGGAATTTTATTCATACGATAAATATTTTAAACGCACCCCTGTTTTGATATTCAATTACCCTAGTCGGCCATCTATTTTCAGCCAGACATAGTAATGTATTTCTGTGCTTTCCTAGTCCAGTATTTAAATGGGTTCATGCAAAAATTTCTTACCTGAATATTTCGTACAATTCTATTCTTCTCTAGGGTTTAAAAAGAAACCACATCTATAATAGTATTTTATGTACCAAGGGCGTTACTATGATGATAATGCCAGGAGGGCGACGAGGATTTAGCCCGAGGGCCTCTGGCCTGAGGGATAGATGTCGCCCGATGGGCATTATCATCTAGTAACGCTCGTGATGCATACAAGATTTTATGTCTCACTAGATTATGTGAAATAAGTTTTCATTTATAATAATTTTGATTACAATAATGCTTCAGCTTTGACGTTGCTAAGGATGTTGTTTAATTGTTTTGTTTATTATCAACATTTATTTATTGTTAAAACACCAACGTTTTTTTAAGTCGTTGGAGATGGTGGAATGGGTGAATTTGATGTTTCGGAAGATATTTAGTCGAAACGGTGTAAAGAATTTATTTTGAATGTTTCTGTATACTTTGAGGAAGACAAACGTATAAATGATCTCCTAATTATTCCATTCTCGTCTGTAGAAGATGTAAGTATTATATTTTGAGGTTCGTTATCACATGACATATCTCAGTTCTTTATTTCTTATGCATTTATTTGTAAACATTATTACATTTTAGAGAGCTTGTACGGTTTTGGATGTGTCACATGTGACGGTAAATAATATCAAAAATGAAATCAAACGTGGATAAATATCGTCCCTAAAAAAATTAGTGATCCGTCATCTGTCAAAAATGAATGCGAAACATTACAGTCTGCAATTCGACGGACTTATTTCACGTGTGGTGAAATAAATGGCTTTTTAAAGTTTTTTTGATAATCAATTTTAAGTATTATAATTAAATTAAAATTGATTTCTGTGTTGTGCTTTCAAAGCTGTTTTCTTATATTAATTGTTGTAATCAATTAATGTATTAATTGTTGTAATCAATCATTATTATTGTAATGAATTATAATTAAAAAGAAAATAAATTCATTATATACCGTTCATATTATTTTTAATTTAAAGTCCATAAACGATGATCGGATTATAATGAGGGCATAATGAAATATTATGCCCTCCCATTATGCCCCGGTTGTTATAGATATGGTTATATACACCGTATGCTAGCAATAAACAGTTCATAATACTTTAGTGAGACATAAAATAATTTAATCGTCAACTTTCATTCGCTAGTCATACCATACGACCAATCATTGCTGGCGTACAGAGTGCACCACAGGGGCCATTTAATAAAATAATTTTCTGTACTCTGTATATTTAGAACTTGCAAGGATTAAAATACGGGTAGTAGCGCGCTTATATACATTTTTATTTTTCTTGTTTTGAATAATGCCTCAAACCAAACCTTCCATAAACTTATATTTCCTCCAGTATTGAACCATCGAACGCCCTAGAAATGTTTATAATATCCACAATTTAACCCCCTCGGTTTTTATATTTTATGATACATTCAATATAAATACCCAAAAAAAATATTTCCAGTACTTTACGATTATTGTCTTCCTATTGTGCATTCCGGGCATGAGGAATTAATCGAATCCCCTTTGCCATAACCAGCGATTTATACCCAAGTTGCAGGAAAGAATGTCACATCGAATTGAGCATTCATATTTCAAACAAACTTCGTTCCATGCAGCAGGCTCCCCATTCCCCCCATCGCAGTCAAGTCAGTCAGAAGCGACGCGAGCGCTGCCAAGCGGCCAAGATAATTAACAGCGGCAGTGTCTCGCGTGGAACATAAACACGAGCTTTTTATTGCGTGAAACAAGATAGCAGCGCGGCGCGGCAGGAGTGGGGATGAAACAAGGTGATGTGATGTGTACGTATGATTGTTTCTAACAACTGACGGTGGATGTGGATATTGGATGCAGCAGTTTGTGGATTGTTTAATGCAAATAAAGATAGGGTGCCTTGGAATTGTTGCAAGGTAATGAGATGGGAACTGTTGATGAATTTTTGGTTCATTAAGGATCGCTTTACCTTCCGTCACCTTTAGGTAAGGAAGGTGTTGTCTTTGGTCAAAAAATTCAATGATGAGTTTTTACTGAATAAACACGTTTTAAGGTCTCTAGAATATGATTTTACTATTTTTATAGAGTGGGGATGAAACAAGGTGATGTGATGCGTACGTATGATTGTTTCTAACAACTGACGGTGGATGTGGATATTGAATGCAGCAGTTGTTTGTGGATTGTTTAATGCAAATAATGAAAGGGTGCCTTGGAATTGTTATAAGATAATGAGATGGGAACTCTTCATGACTTTTTGGTCCATAAAGGCTCGCTTTACCTTCCGTCACCTTTAGGTAAGCAAGGTATTGTCTTTGGTCAAAAAATTCAATGATGAGTTTTTACTGAATAAGCACGTTTTAGGTTTAAGGTCCCTAGAATACGATTTTACTCTTTTTACGATGATGTCTGTATGTACGTATGTATAGGGTGTAAATAGAAAAGTGGAACATAGGCGTTTAACATGCGAAATTATTTTTTCTTTGCAAATTTAAATTTGTTTTTTACCTCCTGCTACCCTTGGTAAGGGAGGTATAGGGATCGTGCTAAAAATCGCATATCGAGATTTTAGTAAATGACCACCTTTTAAGGTCCCTAGAATCCAATTTTAACATTTTCACGATGATGCCTGTGTGTATGTGTGTATGTGTGTGTGTGGATCCTCTACTCTAACTCAAATACTATCATTCAGAAAATTTTGGAACCTTGTATTTCGACTTTTCTGTATTGGAAAGAGCCTATTAGATTTTGGTGAAAATCGGATAACCGGAAATGGCACTTTACTAGAAGCTCAAAATAGTTTTTCTTCGAAAAATACCTTTAAATGTTATTTTTTCGAGATTAATGTTATTATAAAACTTAAAGATTATTAAATTTTTCACAGATTTGCATTAATACTTTTTCTATATATTTTATGGATAAATTCATAAAATTATCTATAAATTTAAACCCGAAGCATACGCTTTAAACAAGCAAATCTCCTTGGTTACACAGTTCATATCTTAAATGTATGTAAATGACAGATAAATGTCACTGTCAAAGAACTAATCATTTCAAATTAATAACAGTAACGTTTTAAAGAGAAAATACTAAATAGAACCCTAGTTATATGGAATGGATCTTAATACAGTTTCCGCAATAACTAAATATGTAAGTATATATATATATATATATATATATATATATATATATATATATATATATATATATATATATATATATATATATATATATATATATATATATATATATATATAATTAAATAGTGGGAGGTTTGCACATCAGATTTTTTTGCCATAAATCCAGAGCTGCTTAGACAAAAAAACTCATAAAAACTGTAACTTTGTAATTAATTTTTACGTTTATATGGAGAGATAAAATAATTGTTCCACATGATTTATATGATTCATTTAAATGTCTAACTCCAATACCACCTTTTCAAAAATTATAATTTTTGCGTATTCCTTTTCTTTACATCCATATGAAGAGCTGATTAGATTTTGGTTATAATTGGTCGACCGGAAGTACCCTAATTTGAAGATTTTAACAGTTTTTCTTGAAAAAATGCTGTTAAATATCACTTTTTCACATTTATTGTTAGTATAAATATTTAAGAATATTTTATTCTCTATACGATTTGATTACATTTTATACTTCATGTTCAATGGATATAGAGTTAAAAAATTATAAAGAAATTAAATTTCACAAAGCATTAAGAAAATTCTGATTGACAAATGTCAGTGTCAAAGTGGAATTTACATAATATGTTTGAGTTATAATTTTACTGGAAATATATAGAATCTTACAAGAAACTTTCTGTATGGAATTTATATAAAATACATAGAACTGACTAAAGGTAATGTCCGCAAATATGGAATCATTTGTAAAAAAAAAAAATTTGTGTAGAATTTGTACAAAATACATAGAACTGACGGAAGGTAATGTGCTGGCCACATCAGATTTTTTCATCTTCGGTTAAACCGTCTATTAACTCAACTGTGAGTTAAAAGGAAAACAGCATTATAGTATAAATTGTAAAAAATAATACATGGAGTCAATTTTTACCTCCCGCTACCCTTGGTAAGGGAGGTATAGGGATCGTGTCACTCAGAAAATTTTGAAACCTTGTATTTCTACCGTATTCTAATATGTGAAGAGACCATTATATTTTGGTGTATATCAGATAACCAGAAATGGCACTTTATTTCTTAAGTTCAAAATAGATTTCCTTCGAAAAATACCTTCAAATGTTACTTTTTGACGTTTTGTGTTATTATAAAAATTAAAGATTATTAAATTGTCTATAGATTTGTATAAATACTTATTCTATATATTTTATGGATAAATTTATAAAACATCTATAATTATAATCCCGGAGCCTACGCTTTAAACAAGCAAAACTCCCTGGTTACACAGTTCATATCTCAAATGTATGTGACAGATACATGACACTGTCAAAGAACTAATCATTTCAAATTAATAATAGTAACGTTTTAAAAACAAAATAGTAAATAGAACCATAGTTATATGGAATGGATCTTAATACATTTTCCGCAATAACTAAATATGTAAGTATGTATATTTAAATTAATAAAAATTAAATAGCGGGAGGTTTGGTGTTGGCCACATCAGATTTTTCAATGCCAAATTGTTCTTAAATCGATAGTAGGATTCGGAATGAATGCGCAAACTAAAGCCTATTTAAAAGAACCAAAGTTGGAATTACTGGAGCACCCACCTTGAACCATATGACTTCTTCCTATTTCCTAAATTAAAGGAAAGAATGTGTGGTCTCAACAAGAATAGATTTCACGCTTTAAAGATTGGTATTATCGAATGCATAAATGTATTGAGTTAAAAGGAGAGTATTTCGAAAAACAATAAAAAAATAATTTCTGGAAAATTTTGTTTTCTATAAATAGTTTGCAGAAACTTTCGGTACTACCCTCGTATATTCAGTAATGGTCCCGTAATACGGTCTTGTTGTTTCATTCGATATAACGCGTTCTACAAACTACAACATACGATGTAGGTATTGTGACAATTGTATCTCCGTGAAAAATCATTAACATCATCTCCGTGTCTCACATTATCTCATACAGTAGTGCAGCAGGAGACAGCAGGAGAGTGAAGGTGACAGGCAGCTTTGAGACGCGCACCTCCGACAAGAAACTGATACAGCGACGCCCGTACAGAAACATAGACACAGTCGTTGTCATCCTGACGTAAGATGCCACTGTTCATACATGACGTCAATGCGAGACGCCAAGTCAATATACTGAATTAGGAGGAAGTGGATACGAATAGTGTATAATCATTATTATAAAGGTGATGCTTTTAGACGATAAAGATTGCCGTCCGGGCGTAGCGAGGACTGCAATTAGTTGGTACAAAAATACTTTCAACCAGAGGTATACAAAACATTATTGTCTACGAGCAGAAAGAATAATGGATTTTTATATCTGTACCTCTAAAGTAAGCACAGGTAAACATAATTTAACTCAAGATTTATGAATATTCCATCCCTTAATGTCATTTTGTTTAACAAATAGTAACACAAAGATGGCCATACGATTGTCCATCAATTTGGTTTACATAAATCCCCATTTGTGCAGAATGGAAAGACGACTTGTTGATTACAACAAGACCACAGATCATTACACTGATCAAGAACTTTATAAAGTAATGTTGAATAAAATAATTGACTCACCATTTTTTCTTCAATCTATGTGAACGTTGGATGCTGAATCTTGATGAATCTGTAACAATATGTTAAAGTTAATAAAACATAATGCTTATTACAGTAATAAATAATAATATACATAATAAAATAATTACGATACTTGGTGAAACTGTTCTAATATAATATATAAAATCTGATGTGGCCAGCACATAATCTCTCGCCAGATATTTTACCTGGTTGTACGTATAAAACAAAAAATATTTTTAAATACAAATACATATATTCATGTCTCACTACAAAATAATTCTCACATATATTTGCAAAATGTATGGGTTATTTTAATATAAATTATGTACAATACATACACTTTCTTTATATTCAATATCCTGAAACTTTCTTTTTCTACTTTCCTTTTCTTTTTCTTTATATTCGTCATTTTTTCGCAAATTCCTTTTATATTCTTTTTTACGTATATTCTTTTGCGTTGTTGACTTTTTTTTATTTTCCTAATCTTCATAATGATGTACAAATATTTTTGACAGTGGCACACAAATATTTTTGACAGTGACATTTATGTGTCAATTACAAACATTTGAATTTCTTGCTTTGAAGTAGTTTGATCTGAGAATTTTTACATCAAATTATTTTATATGCATTTCTCAGGGGCGTCACTAGGTATTTTTAACAGGGAGGGCGCAACAGGCGCACCTTTAGAACGAAATAATTTTTGACAGTCTGATTCTGCATTTAAATTTTTCCGTGTTTAAAACATAAAAATATTTCTTTTGGAAGATTTTCAAATGTAATTAAGCGAACACAAATACTTATCTGTTCTTCTGCTGGGATGTCCCGAGGATCATCTACTATTATTGTAAAATAATCACAATTATTAATTTTCGGGGTTATTTTGCGTATTATACATTTTGCACTACTCTCTATAACATGATTTTGTGACATAGGTGAACAATAATGTGCATTTTGAGGTACATTGTAACTCTGCAGAAAAGGATCAAATTTTTTAATAACTAGAGTATAAAATTCGCCTTATTTGTTGAATTTTTTGTTTCATTATGTCCTTGCAATGGCATAGCGTTAAATAATTTTGTCTCTTTTATAGCCTGAATGATGCATCATTTTGATTTCTTATAGTACCTTTCTTAAGAGGAAAGGTTACCCCTGTACTAAAATATGAAGCGAAAATTCAATTAATTGTTTCTATACAAAAACTATTAACATTTTAAAAACTCAATACACGACACGCATACTTTCGATATTAACTTGAATTAAAAAAAAATATTATTGAAATCTATTAGTACTTGACTTTGATTTTAATGGCAAAACGAGAAAAATTCAGTATTAATAGATTTCAATAATTTTTATTTTAATATGCAGGTTAGTATCGGAAGGATGCTTGTCGTGTGTTGAATTTTTTAATGCGTTAATAGTTCTAATACAGGAATCATTTATTTGAATTTTCGCTTCATATTTTAGAGCAGCGGTAACCTTACCTCTTCGGCTAAAGTCGTAGGTACATAATCGTCTCGCTGCTTATTGCAG
Source organism: Harpalus rubripes (assembly GCA_963082715.1). Classification (NCBI taxonomy): domain Eukaryota; kingdom Metazoa; phylum Arthropoda; class Insecta; order Coleoptera; family Carabidae; genus Harpalus; species Harpalus rubripes. The sequence goes on from OY720465.1 coordinate 7,484,709, forward strand.
ATAAATAAGTGCATAATAAAATAGTAAAAAAATCAGATTGATTTTTAATAATTTATTTAAATAAAAACACGGAAAGGGGGCGCAAAATTAAACAGGGAGGGCGCAAGCCCCCTCAGAAATGGTCTATCGACGCCACTGGCATTTCTTTATCTCTAAATCTATAGAAGATATAATAATGAATTTATATTTATCGAATAAAGAACTTAATGTTCTTTAATATAAGTATTTACATAAATTTTTGATAAATAATATTTAGATGATCTTTTTCTTGTACCTACTACTTCCGGTTGTCCAATTGTTACCAAAACTTAATCAACTCTTCCCATTATTGTTAGATTAAGGAATCCCTAGTTAAAAATGTCTTAAGTCTTATAGTATTTGAGAAATCGTGGATCCAACATCCACACATCCACACACACATCCACACACACACACACACACTCACACACACACACATCCACACACACATACGAACATCATTCTAGGGACCTTAAAACGTGCTGATTCACTAAAATCTGGATATGCGATTTTTAGCATGAATCCAATACCTCTCTTAACGAGAGGTAAAAAATGGTCATATAGCCCATTGAAATATGTATGAAGTACCTACCAATATACAAAATATTTTTGCGCAATACCATTCTTACCCGAAGAATACTATATGTGCATGAATCTGTTTCGACCATACACATACCATTTTCTTTCTGTACCCTTCTGCATATATTCCCCATACAACCTATGACTCATGCGCGCATATCTTGATCGTTTGGACACTTTAGACATAAACAAAGTGTGGGCATTAACAATCACACCTGCCTGAGAACTTCTCCGATCTCGTCTCCATCTCCATCTCCATCGGGCAAAAATCGAATGGTTATTAATTGAAAGGGGTGTGTGAGGCGAACGCAAAGGCAGACAAATGTATTACGTGCACCTCCCATCACTCCGTTGGCATAAATCTCCGAGCGTCAAAACGAGAACGCCCAATCGCACCGGACATAAATTACTTATACTACAATTTATTTACAAACTTTAGACACCGCATAATGCCAAGTCCTATACGCGGGGGGTGGAGGGCGAGAGGGAGGAAATGTATGGCGTGGAAATGGGGATGGGTTGATTTGTGACGTGCTGATTCTGCCCTGAGAGGTGTTTAAAGAATTGGTGACGAAAAAAAATTGTATATTTTTTACTATTTTTTACTACCTGTTACTGAAAGTATTGAACTAATCATGTAAGTTAACTATCACCAAGGGCAGCGGGAGGTAAAAATATGAACACGTGTTGTGTGATTAACATTTAAAATTGTTTATACTTACAGACTAAGGCGTTAAAAAATAATAAATAAATATAAATATATTTGTTCAAACATAGTGTTATCGTCGAAAAATAAAAATTGTATGAAAATATTAACAATCGTCATACAGAAGACTTAAAATTTAAAATAGCTTTTTTTACCTCCCGCTACCCTTGGTAAGGGAGGTATAGGGATCGTGCTAAAAATCGCATATCGAGATTTTGCTAAATGACCACGTTTAAGGTCAATAGAATCCAATTTTAACATTTTCACGATGATGTCTGTGTGTATGTGTGTACGTGTGTGTAGATCCTCCACTCTAATTCAAGTACTATCATTCAGATAATTTTGAAACCTTGTATTTCGAACTTTTTCTGTACTGGAAAAAGCCCATTAGATTTTGGTGAAAATCGGAAGTTCGGAAATGGCACTTTACAAGAAGCTCAAAATAGTTTTTCTTCGAAAAATATCTTTAAATGTTATTTTTTCGAGATTAATGTTATTATAAAAATTAAAGATTATTATATTTTCTACAGATGTGCATTAATACTTTTTTATATACTTTTTGGATAAATTTATAAAATTATCTATAATTTAAATCTTGGAGCCTACGCTTTAAACAGACAAAACTTCTTGGTTGCGCAATTATTCAAATGTATGTAACTGACAGATAAATGTCACTGTCAAATAATTAATCATTTCAAATTAATAATAATAACGTATTTAAAAGAAAAAAGTAAAAAAACAATAGGAAAGGAAATCAATACAGTTTCCAGCATATGTAAATATGTAGGTATGTATTTAGATTAATAAAAATTAACGATTCGCAAAAAAGTTTAAACTAATTCTCATTTTTGGATTAGTGAATCCTATTTTATCCCGGTATTTAAAATGGGTAACAAGCCGTGATGATATATTTATTTATTTATTTAAAATTAATCTTTATTTTATTACCAAAAAAGGTAGTTACTTGGATTAGATTAGACTATATTATAAGAAATAAACTGCCAAAATTAGTGTAAAATTCGCTAATCCAAAAATAAGGATTAGCTTAATATTTTTTTGTGATTCGGGCGGTAATGGTAGGAGGTACTGTGTTGGCCACACCAGATTTTTTTATAACCTGTTATTGAATTTTACTTAACTAGAAATGAAGAAAAACTATAATTCTTTTATCACCAAAGCTTTTTAAGACATATAGGGGCATACTTTTAATTGCAAATTTTAGTAATATACGTTATACGAGAGCCGTGTCAGAATGACTGACAATATGATCCAAATAATAGTCAAAAGTCAAATAATGTTAAATTGTGTGAGTATAGCGGTTGTTTTATTACTTTTATATTTTGAAGAGTAAAATTACAGGATAATCCATCGATCTGTTCTTTTATAATAACTCAATTATTTCAAATATGACGGAAAAAGATTCTAACAAAGTTTATTTTATATTAAAATGTCTACAAATCTGCAGTATAAATTTTTCTACAGGTGCTTCATTTTTACGGAATGGTATGTAACTTTATATTTTGAAATGGAACACCTTCCTATATATTTATTCATATTTGAAAAGTACGTGAAATTTGCCATCCAATGGTATAAAAAACAATTATATGTTATATGAATAAAAAAGACAATGGCGAATGATTTTAATATTACATTTTTATTAAATACAGTAGGCTTTGTATTACATTATTTTAACATTACACATTTCAAATTTGAAGAAAATTAATTATTTAAATGTATGTCTAATTCAAAAAATAGTATTGCAAAGCCTTGTGAATTTAATAAAAATTAAATATTCAAAGCATTCGCCATTGTATTTTTTATTAATTTAACACATGATTGTTTTTGTGTTTCCCCATCTTCATGACTTCTTGGTATGTCGTCATTTTTTAAAATTTCGCAAAAAATTAATGTCCGTTAATATTTAATAGTGTTAAAATTTCTTGGCAAATTCTTATAAGTTCTGCTTTCTGGAAATCAGAAGATGGTGGCACAAAACGACTGACAACTTTCTAAATGCACAAGTGGCTCTATTTTCTTCTTCATTTATTTTCTTAACAGTAACCATGTGCTCTTCTGAAACAATTACAGGAGGACACCCGGTTCCTTTTTAATGCTGAACGTAATTTCTCGACCAAATTGTTTATATAAGTGGTAAATTTTAATGAAAAATAATATATTAGGCAATGAGTTTATAATGATAGTTATTAATACACGAGCATGCGAGTGTATTAATAATCATTATACACGAGTTGCGTGCATTATTTTTTCTACGACTATTCATTATTGGGTCTCTATTAGACCCCCCGCTTTAGAGATATTCACGGTAACTCAAAACCTGATGAAAGCCGTAAAAGGTTGAAATATATTATTTACGACTTGTTTAAAGTCTAGTTGTGCACCTACTTTTATGATCACTATATATTCTACCGTTTTGAAGTTAAAACTAATATTTTGTAATTTAGTTATTAAAAAATCTGATGTGGACACCACACGACTTCCTTGTACGCAAGACCAATATGGAGATGAAGTATAGACTCAATTATAAAATTGCACTTATTTCACGTAATTTGACATTAACATCTATTTTTTATTTTTTTTGTTATTTTTTGTCCTAATCCATAGCAAGCTTCTTTACAAAAACCAAAAAGTATATAAGTTTTAAATTTACATATTTCGCTTATACAAAGGGCTAATTTAATAATACTTGATGTGCTAGACGCAGAATTTAATTTTCTAAAACTCTTATTTGAAGCATTTATTTCTAAAATCAAAATGAAACCATTTTATTCAACAAAAACTGTTAACAACTTCAGGTAATATATCACTTCCGGTTAGCTTGTTTTGACCAAATTCTGCTATGTTATTCCAATTGATATAAAAGACTTATATACTAAATTTGAAAAGTTTTCGATTATATTTTAATATAGTTTTTCATTAAAATCTATTATAGGCTTCAAATAAAGTACCTTTTCTGGAAATTATGTAATGACCAAAAAGGGAGGTGCACAACTAGATGTTATAGAATTCCTAAATACAAAATTTCAACTTTCTACGGCTTACCGTTTTTGAGTTATGCGAGATACATACGTACGACGAAATTAGTCAGAATGGATTCAGGGATGGCCAAAATGGATATTTCCGTTGAAATCTAGAAACCGAAATTTTTCGCGAATACAATACTTCCTTTACTTTGTACAAGGAAGTAAAAATATGTATAGTCTGCTACAAGGAAGTCTTGTGGTGTCCACATCCGATTTTTTATTTTGTATGTTTTAGGAAACGAATAATAACTCCAACAATAACAATTGTGTATCATTCTCTCGGTGGTCCGTTTCCGTTGGTGTTTAAACGGCTGTCACATCTTCCTGCATCTCCATCTCCTTGCTGTAACTGTAGCTACACCTGCGATACGAATGGTCGCGGCCGGGAAGAATTTTGATTAAATTCAGTGAAATGAACGAGTAAAATTTCTAATCAGTAATTAAATGCGAGTGGAATGACAGATGGGAGGGCACACGCCAGTATTTTATGTCGCTCCGCGTCTATAATTAGCGTGCAATAAATTAGAATGTCTGATGTCGGAGCACGGACATGGACTCACTGCTGGAGCTACGGAGTAGAGTTGGAGTGATTCACAGACCGCCAGACGGATGGAGTACAAGAATGGAAAGCTACAAATCAATCCTAACGGAGATAAGGTTTGTATGAAATATGGGAAGAAGGTGGCTTACGAAATACTTTGAGAACAGCGGAATCAAAAGAGTATAGTATCATAGTAGGTTGTGGTTTTGGGATATTACCAGGATCTTTTTCAGAAACTCTTTATTCATGTGGGTAAATTTTTCGACTGTTGGTGTATATTAGAATTTTTGAATAAACGATACTGTGATTTAAGAAAAGTTTGATGTATTTTTTCCATTGTTGTAAATAATTCGTATTGTTGTTAAATTTGTATCTTCTTGGTTGTAGGTATTTGTACAATTCTACAATTCATGATATACAGTATATTTAAAAAAATCCTAACTCGGAGTACGCTATGAACAGAGAAACGCATGTCTTAATTTAAAAGTATTTAATTATGCTCTGTTCCATTTAAGCCATTCAGTAGATGGCACTGGCAACAACGCAAATCTGAAGTAGCCGAAATTACATTGGGTGAACTTGTCTCTTTTCTCTAATTTTAGCCAATCAGAGAGGTCAAAACTATTCCCTATGCTTCGCAATACTGAATGGCTTAAATGGAACAAGGTATAAATGTCAATTTAACACGAGATATTATCAAATATCTAACAAAATCAAAGCCTATCTTTTGGAATCTTATTTCAGAAATGGAAATAAATTATAAAATGGCGAATGGCAATATTCTTTTGCTGCCTGTTAAAATGAATTTCAGGAAAATTTTCCCATTGAAGCAGCAGATCATAATTTTAATGATATTTACCAAGTTGTAAAGACAACTGTAGAATTATTTCGGAAACAGGGAAATGTTGAAAGAAAAAACGATAGCGGAAGACCAAGAAAAAGAACAGCCGAAATACTTGATAATGTAAGACAAATTGTGGAAGAGACCCATCAACATCCGTTCGAAGGATCAGTCAAGAGCTAAATTTATCTGTTGGTACTACACATAAGTTTTTGAGAGAAAATTTGAAATTGTTTCCATACAAAATTCATTTATTCCATCAAATTCTACCCCGAAATTTTCAATCTAGAATAAGTTACTGTAACTGGTCAAGTAATAAGCCACAAATATATGATTTTAAGTTTAACACAATTGATTAATATTCTAACGCCATATTTATTTTATGCTTATATCTAAACTACACGTACAATTAAAAGTATGTTCCGTAACGCAACCGGTTCGATCAGGTTTACGGTTTTGTGTTACGTAAGTCCTGAAATTATTTACCGGTTTCTATTTGGAAAGCTCTTCATCAAAAAGGTTGGTAAAAAGTCGGACCACGGCAACCACGAAATAATCCTGGTTTCTCTGGTATTTTTACCCCCACTACCGCTCTTCTCAAACATCATCATAATCATAGCCGCTTTCTTTTTATCAAGAAGATAACTGATGATCTTGTACTACTCATTTTCTTCGTCCCCGCCCCCGCGAAGCACCACCTTTGAAACAGGATCAAAGAGATCCTGAACTGATCCCGAATGTCAATGTCACGTCAATTATGACTGACTGCTATGTATTTTGTCTTTTTTGTATTTGATATTAAAATTACATAAATAGAAGAAATTAATTAGTTTGAAAAATTATATCATGTTTCATTACCATAAGAAATACATCCATATTTAAATATTCAAAGGTAAAAGAATTTAATATGTCAAAATGAAATCACATATACAACAGACTATAACCACAAGCAAATTCAGCATATTATTAAATTATAAATATAATGCTATATATGTTTTTATCTTCTCCTTAAAAAAAATATACTATTCTTTTTAGGAGTAGTTCAGTTCAGTACGAGGTAAGATCAGTTCATTTTCCCCCTAAAAAGAAAGCGCCTAATAACGATATACGCATACGCCAATGTCAAATATCTAAACCGCATTAGTGGTATTACTAATAATTATTATAGATGTAAGGCTCGGGTCACACTATGTGTTTTGGCGGGACCGGTTGACCGGGTAGACAACAACTTTTTGTTTTAAATGAATCTGTCCACACCGATGCGGTTGCGGTCCGGTTGCCGGATACTACCGCAGCATGTTGCGGTTTGGCGGGACGGTCAATTTGCCGCATGACAACTACAACACATTGGAGATATTCGTTCGCAAGGGTCTAGTTCTGTTTTTTAATAGACAACGTATACTATTTGGGCTCTGCACTGATCAGATGTTGGTCCGACTGTGTCCGAATCGGATTTTCATTGCTGCCGTCCTGTTTAGCGGGATATATGTGGACGCTGTACGATCCATCCCGTTTAACTGGATGCGGTTTTACCGGCCCCGCCAAAACGCATAGTGTGGCCCGGGCCTAAGTATGAAAACATTATTTATATTTGATATATTGTTGGTTGTGTTATTTTTATTGGCATTAAATGTAATAGAATGTTCAATTTCGTCATCATATTAAACGTTATAATTCATTTGGTTAATTTTTATTTTTGTTAGGTTATATTCAAGAACCATGGTGTACCCGGAATCAAGATACTGGTTTTTTTGGTTGACTTACGGAACATAGTATAAAAGGTGTCTGAATGTCACGTACGTCGTATGTTTGCAGTAATTAACACTGAACTCTTATGAGCTGAGTTGACGTATTGTTGAGTTAAGGGCCAGCGTTCTAATTGCTGATTGGATTGATTTTATTGATCCCACAAACTAATAATAAGCCAAAAGTTTTCTGGTGACCGCAGGGGTATAGAAATAAGTACATATAACACCACTCCCTTATCTAATTAAATAGAAAGAGAAAGGAAAATCTTAATGTCACAAGTTATTCATTTGAAACATTTTCGTATTTTCACAATAGTCAAATTTCTTTTTAGTAAGGAACAAGTGCCCAGAACAATCAGCATCAAAACAACTAATGTCTTTCATAAAACAAGGAGATACGTATTTATTGCAATAATAACCAAGGTAGACATGTCAGTAAAATCTCGAAAGTCTTTAATACTAAAGACAATATAGACGTTTTAAATTACAGAGTTAATGGCATTTGTACTAAATTTCAAATCATTCATTTCTGAAATTATGTAATGTCTATGCACTCTTCTTCCTATATTTTCTTATTATCATACTATCCCCTTCTATCTATCTATAATCTTCAATCTACACCTCTTATACTGTACAAAGAACCATATTTCCACATTTCACAGATTGTCACGTCCAGCCCTTTAAGGACTGCAGTGATGACTAGAAGTGGCGATGGTTCTGGCGATTCGATCCTGAATCCAATCTGAGTAAGACTCGTCCTGCAGGATGGCGGAAGGAGTGCTAGTGCCAATTTTCTACGCCGTAAGCACGAGTACGATTAGTAAGAGATCAGATAGATGGAAAAAGTGCAGGATGATTTTGATAAGATTTTAATACGATGAGGTTGTTGAAATGTGTTTGTTAACTTGTTCTATGAAATAAAAGTTAAATTGTTACTGTACTAAGAAGATATACTCGTATTCTCGGTATATACGAATATTATTAAATATTTTCAATTGAGCTAAGTTTTCTTAATATGGTCTATGAAGTGTATGTATAATGTAAACTGACAGGCAAAAAAACGCCCACTGATTTTTTACCTTCCGTCACCTTTAGGTAAGGAAGGTATTGTCTTTGGTCAAAAAATTCGGTAGTGAGTTTTTAATGAATAAGCACGTTTTAAGGTCCCTAGAATACGATTTTACTATTTTTACGATGATGTCTGTATGTGTGTGTGTGTGTGTATGTATGTATGTGTGTCCGTGTGTGTGTGTGTGTGTGTGTGTGTGTGTGTGTGTGTGTGTGTGTGTGTGTATGTAACAAAATTTTCGTCTGCGATAACTCTAATACTACAATTCCAAAAATTATAATTCTTTCGTATTCCTCTTCGTTGCATCCATATGAAGAGCTGATTAGATTTTGGTTATAATTGGTCAACCGGAAGTACCCTTATTTGAAGATTTTAACAGTTTTTCTTGAAAAAACGATGTTAAATATCATTTTTTTACATTTAATCTTATTATAAATATTAAAGATCATTGTATTCTCTATACGATTTGACTGCATTTTATACTTAATATTAAATGGATATAGAGTTAAAAAATTATAAAGAAATTAAATTTTATAAAGTAGACATAGCTATGAAAACAGCTACTATATTATGAAAATTCTGATTGAAAGATGTCAGTGTCAATTGACATATTCGTAGTATATTTGTGTTATATTATAATTTTACTCGAAATTTAGGATCTTTTGCTCGAAACTTTCTGTATAGAATTTTTCTAAAGTACCTACAACTGTCGAAAGGTAATGTACGTATAAGAAATTTAGAATTTTTTACAAGGAACTTTCTGTATGGATTTTATAGAAAATACATAGGCATTTACGAAAATTCTACCGATAACACGACTGGTAAAAAGTTACCGTGTTCGAAAATTGTACAATATCTACCAGATTCATCTACCGGATTCATGAAGAATCTAATCTCAAAAAAGGTAGTGATGCAAAGCAAAGTGCACGCGTTAAAAGTGGAAATGTGTTCAAAGTATGACTCTGCTCAGTTTGTTAACTACATCAAATTTCTAACCTGTTTCAAATTTTCAAATTTTTTATAGGTTATGGATCTACCCTGTTTACCACTTGCGTTCTTAAAATATCGATTCCGGTAGCTATAACCTGATAAACAGCTGTTTACTGGTAACAGTTCACAGGTAGAATTTTCGTAAATGCCTCATATAACTGACGGAAGGTAATGTGCTGGCCACATCAGATTTTTTTTATGCTGAGCTGATTGTTTTTATTATTGTAACTACAACGTTTGGTTCGCGAGCCCCCGTCCGGCGCGTGCCAGCGGACGCCTATGACAACAGAAGCATTCTATACAGTGTCCCACACTATATGTTCAGTGTAGGGTCTTATGGAGTACCATGTTGCCATATTTACCTGTTGTAAGTCTACAAGATAGAAAGAGCAAAACAGATGCCCAAAAAGAGATGCAATATTACTTTCAGTCTATCTAAACAGGTGGGTGAAAAGAAAAAATAAATAAATCATAAACTGGTCAGTTTTAATTATTAAGCATTATTTTTTAACTAGAGACATTATTGAAGACTTTCTGGGAAGTACATTTAATATTTCTAATTTTGTTATTAATTAAATATTAGATAGATACATACATAATACATATACCCTTCAGAAATACCGCCAATCTCATCAATGAATTGGAAGAATCTCGAACATTAGAAGAATAAAAGGAAACTTGTTCATAAAATTAAAAAATATAAATACATATAAAGAAGATATGTGTTTTGTGTGTACCAGACAATCATGTTAAATATGTACTATACGTATATAGCCTAATATGAAAATTGCGAGAGGTCTTGTGCTGGCCACAACAGATTTTTTTATTTAACTTATATCTTATTTGATAATTTACTAATATTTAGGCTTGATAGAAATACTGCATATATTTTACATAGTTCATAAGTCTTTATTCTTTCTTTATAATCTCCAATTTGAATTTATAATATTTTAATATTCTAATCTCTAATGTATTTGATCAAGATTAGTATGCCAGGCGATTTTAAAATATTGTATTGAAATATTACTTATTACAGATACAAATAGCTTCAGCATGTTTTTACACCCCGGTTCCAACGCATCTTTTCGCGGCCCTGTATTTAAAACTATTTAGAACTGCAGACAAATTTCGGGGGAATGGTGAATACAATAAGCCCTTGGGTAAATAACAGACCCTCATAAAACTTAAATTGTACAGTGTTAACTAATTTTGGTATAGCAATGAAAATTTATGAATGTTTCAATATTACATTATATTGAAAAATTGGCAACATGGTAGGTACAGAAAACGTCCATAAGAATAACATTGGCTATCTCCGCCACACTGAACATAGAGTGTGGGACACTGTATAGTAGGAGGGCCCTAGGTAGTCGATCAATAATACAGTGCAGCGCGCGAAAGGCGGCCGACGTGAGGTGGGCGGTTAGGTAAACAAGGGCAGATAAAGTAATTACCCGCGCATTGTTATATAGTTCGAGAGTCACGATGTTCCAAAAGGTGTTAAGAGCAACTATACAAGGTGAGTTTTTGAAATGACCGTCTTCGATATCTTCCTTGTCGTTAGAAATACAGCATAAATTTATTAACAGAACATATTAGATTACTCATGGAGCATAACGTAAAATTAATTTCATATATACTGGGTGTTGCATTACGGCTCGGCGAGAATTATTTGACTTTTTTCAAATGGAACACCCTATATATTTTCATATATTTTGAAATGTATTTTATTCACCTATACAACCATATGGATTTTGTTTTAGTTTTCTGCGGCGTTGTCAAGTTATTCCGTTTTTTCTGCAAAAAGACCTAATAAACGCATTGCTTTATAAAGGCGTACTAAAGTTATTTTAGTAGTAAAAATTAATAATTTTTTCTTCTGTAAAATTATAACTATATACTCTATGTTCTCATATATATTTTTTAAAATATAATAATATAATTATACAGGGTGTTCAATAAAGCAAATCAAATTTACTCAATTTCAAATGACTATAACTCGTCATTTTCAAATGGAACACCATATATTTTATTATTTGGTTGTGTTGCTTTTTGTGTTATCTTTATATGTTATTAAGGGTATTCTATGCCTAAAACAAATAATTTCGGAGATTCTCACCATTTTTGTATAAATTTATTAAAATTAAAGCTAGTATGCTATGGAAATTGTGTTTTTAAGGAGAAACAATTGCAATAATGGATAGTAGTAGTTTAAATAAGCCAATAAATAAAACCGATTATTATTAATATTAATGCGATTAGGTAATAATAATTTAATCATATGATTTTTTCGCAAGAAGAACTATTAATACCTAATCGCATGTAGCCCATTCTTGTATATTTCTTTCTTCAGGTAATCTAATTTTTACTTAATTATAGAAATTCATTTCAAAATCTAGGCATTCATTTATAAGATAATTTTATATAGGTTTTTAAAATAAATGTTTCCAACCGAGTTTCTAACCGTTCTGACTCCAATACAAGAGAAAATGGAAATAGAATATTACACAACATAATGTTGTAATAAAAACGTAAGGAACTTTAAGGCCTTCAATTCTTATCCTAAAATAGAATATTCCTTAATGTCTACAGTAAGAATTGTAAATGCACAAAGGACATTAACTATTTGACATTTGTCAATGAATAGTATATTACTAACCGAGGTGGAAAGTGTTTCATTGTCGAGGGCGAAGATAGTTAACCAAGGCGCGAAGCGCCGAGGTAAACTATAGCCCGAGACAATGAAACTTTTCACCGAGGTTTGTATACTATTTTATTCACAATCTGAAATAAAAAATTAATATTTGATATTTAAATAATAATAACCTAACATAAATAAACGAATAGTCTGAGATTGTTCATTTGTCACATGAACTGTCACTTTGATTTCTAACCTTAAATACTGATTTCATTCATTACTTGTATTATTTACAAGTTTATTCCATATTTTTATCATATAAATTGTAAAGATGCTTTGTTTATATGTAAATACCCATCATTGATACGCATTGATCTCTCAAAGCGGGGGGCAGCTATTTCCCGCCTCGAGGTTGGAAAGTATAGCGTGATTATAGCTGAGGTTGGAAAATGTCAACTTTCCAACCCCAGCTATCTTCACGGTATACTTTCCAACCTCTTGGAATATGAGGTTAACAATAACTAACTTCCCAACTTTTTAAAAGTCAGAAATCGTCATATTACTAACCGATTGTGAATAAAATAATTTTTTAACTCAGAATGTATAAAACAAAGACGGAAAACCCACGTCGTGCTTTCTCTCTTCGCATAATGTGAAGCTGACGGCGCATTCCAGTAGTATATATTGAGTTCAGTAATTTGTATTCATAATCATCTGGTCATTTTGTATACATCTATACCTATAAACTAAACACAAGACTACCCCCCTATATACTCAAGAGACCAAGGGTTGTCGGTAGGAAGCTCGGGGGTAGACGGGGGATGAAACACTCTAGTGTGGAGTCTGTGGCGTTAAAAGCTCGTTACATGCTGTCACTTCCTTGTAGCGGCGTTGTCCTGCAGTCGTTATAGTCCTGTACTCCTTGTGTGTACTAAACATTGGCCTGCGTGCCACATCAAATGTTTATAACGGAAGAATGATGATAAAAAATAATGTAAAGGGTGAAATGTTAATGAAAATTAAAAGGAAAGAGTTTAAGAATATTTTGTATAAATGTTATATAGAAAGTTCCTTGCAAAAAAATTCAGTTGTGTGTATTTTATACAAATAAGGGATTACAACTCTTTCGAATTAAGAGAAATTAGTAAAAAATAGTGAAAGTAGATGCTTAATAATGAATATTAATAAAGAAATAAAATGATATAATTGAAAAACTTCGGAAATAAGGGGGTTTTTGTTTTAGCAGCTCGTCACTCATATGAATTCCATATACATATATTATTTTGATTGGCGACTCAAAGACCACCTATAAATATATAACGAATACCGAGTTAGGGGGTGGGGTCTACTACCAATAGAAGTAGACAAATTCAAATAGCGGACACGTGGCTACCAGTACAATACTGCAATTGTCAAACAGTTTTTATTTGAATACAAATTTCTTACATTAAACTTAATAATTTTGATACACTTGCAATTATAAAGCATGTAGACTTGTACAGTGTTATAATATTAATTTATTTTTTATAAATATAATTTAAAAATATTAGTCATTTCAAGAACATTTTAGATCCACGAAGAAAACAGTTTTATATAAAAACTTATATTCGTGACGTCACATCAATATTTTCAAATTTCGGGATACCAAAACTCGCTTATAATAGGAATTTTTTCACCGGAGTTTCACCAATAGTCTTAGATTAACTTTAAGCAAAAATTCTGTCACACACAGACACACACACACATACATACACACATACACATACAGACATCATCGTAAAAATAGTAAAATCGTATTCTAGGGTCCCTAACACGTGCTTATTCATCAAAAACTCACAACCGAATTTTTTGACCAAAGACAATACCTTCCTTACCTAAATGTGACGGAAGGTAAAAATAATGAACTGGCCAAACAATTGGAATAGCAAATATATTACGTATTTCGATTTGTTAAGCATGATTTTGCTTATACTCGTACAAGTTTAAAATGACAAACTAAAATATTAACATCCAAACTACTATTCAAATGTCAAACAGGTGATCTGTCATGTTTAAATTACCCGCACATGCCGTTGCTATGAGGCGTACCGATGCTATGGCTTTACGGTCATTCATTGGTTCGGCGTAATTATACGTCATACATAGCGGTAATTTAAATATTAAAATTTCATTAATATTTTTCTGGCCAATTAACGAAAATTTTGTCAAAAGAAAAAATATGGGTATCAAGTTTTATCGTCTCTTCAAAAATATTAAATAAAAAAATGGCACGCAAGTAGCCCATTACTGTTACCCGTAACATGTAATATATACAGGCTGTCTCACAACTCGCGCCCCAGAGCGAATGAGGAAATACGAGACTGCAATCGGATGTGTAATTTCGAAGAAAAAAAATCTAGCATAAAAGATATTCGAGAAAAGACGTCTTAAAATTGGCCAATCAGAGACGTTTAACGTATATTTGCCGTAATTTTACGTTACTAGAGTTTTATACAAATTAAATCTTCTTTAAAATGTGTGGGCGACTGTAGTTTTCGAAAAAGTCAATGTCAAATTAAATTTGACAAGGTGAATAAAAAATCTGATGTGGCCAGCATATTACCTTCCGTCAGTTCTATGTATTTTGTATAAATATCATACATAAAGTTCCTTGCAAAAGATTATATTTCTTGTACATTACCTTAAGGCAGTTGTATGTATTTTATACAAATTCCATACAGAAAGTTTCTAACAAAAGATCTTATATTTCCAGTAAAATTATAACATAAACATACTGTCAACTGCACTTGACACTGACACCTTTCAATCAGAATTTTCTTAATGTAGCAGCTGTTTCCAAAGTTATAGCAAAGCTGACTAATATATATGATATTTAATTTTTTTATAATTTTTTAACTCTATGTCCATTTAATATGAAGTATAAAATGAATTCAAATCGTATAGAGAATAAATAATTCTTTAATATTTATAATAACATTAAATGTGAAAAAATGATATATAACATCGTTTTTTCAAGAAAAACTGTTAAAATCTTCAAATGAGGGTACTTCCGGTTGACCAATTATAACCAAAATCTAATCAGCTCTTCACATGGATGTAACGAAGAGGAATACGAAAGAATTATAATTTTTGGAATTGTAGTATTAGAGTTATCGCATTAGAAAATTTTGTCACACACACACACACACACACACACACACACACACACACACACACACACACACACACACACACACACACACACACACACACACACACACACACACACACACACACACACACACACACACACACACACACACACACACACACACACACACACACACACACACACACACACACACACACACACACACACACACACACACACACACACACACACACACACACACACACACACACACACACACACACACACACACACACACACACACACACACACACACACACACACACACACACACACACACACACACACACACACACACACACACACACACACACACACACACACACACACACACACACACACACACACACACACACACACACACACACACACACACACACACACACACACACACACACACACACACACACACACACACACACACACACACACACACACACACACACACACACACACACACACACACACACACACACACACACACACACACACACACACACACACACACACACACACACACACACACACACACACACACACACACACACACACACACACACACACACACACACACACACACACACACACACACACACACACACACACACACACACACACACACACACACACACACACACACACACACACACACACACACACACACACACACACACACACACACACACACACACACACACACACACACACACACACACACACACACACACACACACACACACACACACACACACACACACACACACACACACACACACACACACACACACACACACACACACACACACACACACACACACACACACACACACACACACACACACACACACACACACACACACACACACACACACACACACACACACACACACACACACACACACACACACACACACACACACACACACACACACACACACACACACACACACACACACACACACACACACACACACACACACACACACACACACACACACACACACACACACACACACACACACACACACACACACACACACACACACACACACACACACACACACACACACACACACACACACACACACACACACACACACACACACACACACACACACACACACACACACACACACACACACACACACACACACACACACACACACACACACACACACACACACACACACACACACACACACACACACACACACACACACACACACACACACACACACACACACACACACACACACACACACACACACACACACACACACACACACACACACACACACACACACACACACACACACACACACACACACACACACACACACACACACACACACACACACACACACACACACACACACACACACACACACACACACACACACACACACACACACACACACACACACACACACACACACACACACACACACACACACACACACACACACACACACACACACACACACACACACACACACACACACACACACACACACACACACACACACACACACACACACACACACACACACACACACACACACACACACACACACACACACACACACACACACACATACATACATACATACATACATACATACATACATACACACACACACACACACACATACAGACATCATCGTAAAAATAGTAAAATCGTATTGTAGGGACCCTAAAACGTGCTTATTCATCAAAAACTCACCACCGAATTTTTTGACCAAAGACAATACCTTCCTTACCTAAAGGTGACGGAAGGTAAAAAGGTAAATTCTTACCATATTCAGCCGCTGATTTTTTATTCTTAAAGAATTCAAATGATAATAATATTTTCGTTTAACACATTTTACACAGCTGCTACAACACGTTGCACTGTACGATATAAATGATGATCTCGGATGACACCTTCGCTAACCTAAATTTGTTGACAGTAAAAAGTCAACTCTAAAGTGTCAAAATTACAGTAAGTCAAACAAATTTTGTAACTCACTAGTAGTATTTTTAAAACCTAGCAACCAGTTTTATTTTGTAATAATATCATCACACCTCAAGATATCCTTCCGGGATTGGTGGATTAAAAAGTCTTGTAACTCCGTTATGGTAACTCCGTTATGCAAGCAGCCGCAAATTATTTTCTTCTCTTTGAAGGCAACCTATTGTCGTCGGCAAGTGTCAGTTTCGCCTGGGGCGCGAGTTGTGAGACACCTGTATAAACGAATACTATTTCTAAATCTTATATTACTTATTTCTATTCCCATATGCCTGCATCTTGTCCCCCTGCCCTTTAGCAGCTAACTTTCCCAACCACTCGGCGTCCCGTCACTCGCCGTTGGAGCGTCGGTGGAGCCGTCGGTTGGCAGTGCGGGGGTGGGGTGTGGGAAGTGCTCGAGCCGCTTTGATGGATTATTGCGCAAACAGTGATTCACGGGCGCATCGCGACCTGTTGCTGCCTGCTGTGGGATAGACGGGAGTACAGACGAGAGGTACCTCATGCTTCACTGCCGGCTACAGGATGGGGGTGGAGGGGGAGTGTGTGTGGGGTGGATGCGGGGAGATATGTAGGCCACTAGGCTATGATTGTGAATAGGTTTTCACATTCTCTCTATTACAAGCGTTTAGAAGTTGTCTCTAAGGGCCTCAATACTAACGAAACTTATGACGAGAACTGCACAAAATACAAATATCCTTTTTAATTAACAAAAAAGGATTTCTGAAAAATTAATGGATTCCACTGACAATTAAACCCAGACTCTCCTATATCTATAGTAAAAATGAACAATCAGAAGACTCACGTCATCGACCTGAAAAAACCCGTATAAAATGAAATATAACTTATAGAAATTATTGGGTGTTATTTATTTTTTAAAAAAGAGGGAATAAATAATACTAGTATTAAGAAACGTATATATTAATGAAATTTACCTTCATATCAAAGTCAATCCTTATTCCTTTTAGGAAATATAAAATTATTTGAAATAATTGTAGTTAATTTTCGTATCATAACGGTAGCACTACTGACAAGTCCATGTTTACATTGAATTTAAAATCGATCAAATATCGATCCTGTCCCTGTCACTTGATTGACAGGTGATTGTCAACTCATCTCATCCAGGCACAAGTGACTTGAATTAATATAAATGATTGCAAATATCGATGTAGTTATGTATTATTGTTTTGTTAAAAATATATTGAACTATTGAACTGTCAATAAAATATATAAATAAAATAAATCGTTCTAGTTTCTTCATAGTATTTTGTGAGTTGTGTCTTACGCTACAGAATGTGTCCAACGAAACTTATGAAGAGAACTGTACAAAATACAAATATCCTTTTTAATTAACAAAGAAGGATTTGTGAAATATTTATGGCCCCTACTGAGATTTAAACCAAGACTCTCCTATATCTAGTAAGTGCTCTGACACTTGAAATACAGAGTGTCACTAAAGTTCGTTATTTTTTTAAATACTCATAATATGACAGTGTGACAACTCCCTTCTGGAAGAATTGGCGACAATGTTAATGGCGTTAACGGCAATGTTAATAACAGTTACCGTCAACAATTTAAACTAAGGCCCTCCTATATCTACTAAGATACTCTGCCACTTAAGCTACAGGACCTGGGTTCATATGTAATCTTTTTACCTTCCGTCATAACTTTAGGCAAGGAAGGTATTGTTTTTGGTCAAAAAATTCGATGGTGAGTTTTTAATGAATAAGCACGTTTTAGAGTCCCTAGAATACGATTTTACTATTTTTGTGATGATGTCTGTATGTATGTGTGTATTACATTACATTACCTTCCGTCAGTTCTATGTAATTTATTCAAATTCCATACAGTTTCTTGCGAAAGATTCTATATGTCCAGTACATTACCTTCCCTCAGTACTATATAATTATATTGTACAAATACAGAAAGTTTCTTAGAATTGATTCTATATTTGCAGTAAAATTATGCTGTAGTAGTTCCTACTATGCTATATGCTATATGCTTCCGAGACCTGGAGCCTAAGCTATAACATGTTAGAAAAAAAGTTGGATATTTGAAAGGACTTTTCAACTGGCAACGAAATACGCCCAACTACATGGTTCGACGGGAAGCTAACCAAATTGAACTTCTCGTATTCAAAAATCTGATGTGGCCAGCACATAACCTCTCGCCAGATATTTTATCTGGTTGTACGCATAAAACGAAAAATATTTTTAAATACAAATACATATATTCATGTCTCACTACAAAATAATTATTTTAATATTAATTATGTACAATACATACATTTTCTTTATATTCAATATCCTGAATTTTTTTTTCTACTTCCTTTTCTTTTTCTTTTACTCGTCATTTTTTCGCATATTCCTTTTGTATTCTTTTTTACGTATATTCTTTTGCGTTGTTGACTTTTTTTTATTTTCATAA
Organism: Harpalus rubripes; assembly: GCA_963082715.1. Taxonomy (NCBI): domain Eukaryota; kingdom Metazoa; phylum Arthropoda; class Insecta; order Coleoptera; family Carabidae; genus Harpalus; species Harpalus rubripes. The sequence continues at coordinate 7,504,502 of OY720465.1, forward strand.
TCTTCATAATGATGTACAAATATTTTTGACAATGGCATACAAATATTTTTGACAGTGACATTTATGTGTCAATTACAAACATTTGAATTTCTTGCCTTGAAGTAGTTTGATCTAAGAATTATTACATCAAATTATTTTATATGCATTTCTTTATCTCCAAATCTATAGAAGATATAATAATGAATTTATATTTATCGAATATCGTTCTTTAATATAAGTATTTACATAAATTTTCGATAAATAATATTTAGATAATTTTTTTCTTGTAACTACTACTTCCGGTTGTCCAATTGTTACCAAAACTGACTCGACTCTTCCCATTATTGATAGATTGAGGAATCTGTAGCTAAAAATGTCTTAAGTCTTATAGTATTTGAGAAATCGTGGATCCAACATCCACACACACATCCACACACACATACGGACATCATTGTAAAAATGTTTTAATCGGATTCAAGGGACCTTAAAACGTGCTTATTCACTAAAATCTGGATATGCGATTTTTAGCATGAATCCAATACCTCTCTTCGCGAGAGGTAAAAATAATATAAAACCCATTGCTGGGTGTGCCAGTCTGCTTTGTACGCAGATTTCGGTAATGATGATGACATATTTGCACCGTGCGGGCGCTTACCAGGCGTCACCTCACAGGCACTCATTGCTGGCGTGGAGTGTGTACCACAGGGGTCAATATTGTGCCATTAAAAATTTGAAATATTAGGCATCGGTCGGAATCGAACCCGGTTCTCCATATTCGCGACCATACACTCAGGCACGCGGCCATGAGACCCCATTGCAAAAAGAGATTGGTTATTATATAAAACATATTTAAAATAAAATTCTAAAAAATATGAACCATGTGTCTTAAATATTCTCAATAATTCTAACTTGACCCTCGAATGAAACAGTCCAGAATTCCTTCAGTCCTTTAATTGTTAGCTCTTTGAAATCCACCACATTGTGTCACCCTGATCCCAATTTTCCTGTACTCCCTACCCCTCACAAATCACTCAACAATCCTTTCCACCACAGTCCACCCTCTTCCCCCATTCCCCCCGCCTTTATTTGCCTCCCACCTACTGCCCGTATCCTCCAACATCACTGTACCCTACAGCATCAGTGTATCCTAGAGCATCACGGCAGCGACGCAGGTCTAATTTATGTAACTCCCTTGTAATATATTCCGACGTTAGCCTTTAATGTCCCTCATGCAGTACAGCAGACACGACAGACATGAAGAGGAGTGGGAGGGGTTGGGGGTACATAGGAGGAAGGATCAGCAAGAATGGAGTGAAGGGATGGATAAGAGAAGGAAAATGTACTCGACTCTGAAGGTATTGCAGGGAAAGGATTTGACCAAAAGCAAAGGGAAAGGATATGGCGATATAAGGAGTAGGGTGCAAGATTGTTGATTTGTGACACAGTAAATGGACTAATAAATGTCCAAATTATATACATATATAGACTATTGTCTTCTATATATTATGCAACACCAAGGGCATGTTTCTCAAAAAATACGGGACTAGTATTACTGAGGTGATATTTTTGTTACCATATAAACTGTCATTGTTTATGTAAATGTCAAATGTCATTTCAATCATTCTGAAATATATGTACAAATTTTCTTGTTCAATAAAACCTTAATTATCGAAAGGTATATGAATTTTATTCTAAATTCAGAACAATTACTAGTCCCTAAAGTAGTAATTTTCTAGTTTGATATAAGGTGAAGTACAACAGGACTTTGTCATTTTTGACATTTTCAATACATTATTTTCAATAATTTTGCTGTTCACTAATATAACATATACCTACTGTGTGAATATTATTATTCATCAAAATTCGAAGTGACACTTACATATTTTGCAATTGAATAATTAATTATGATGTAATGTCAAAACTGATAAAAACTGACAGTATGTCATATACTGCGCCAATTTCGTTAATCAACAAAATTCGAAGTATAACAAGTTATTTAGAAATAATAAACCAATTGAATAAATACAATATAAGTATAATCTACGTAGGTAAAATAAAGATTGTCACACTCAAAATTTCATCAAGACCACAGATTACTAAATAAGATTTTTGCAATTTCCTGGTCGGCTAATTATTTTAAGCAAAAACGCATCAAATAAAAGTTTTAGGGCCTAAAATTCTGAATTTAAATCAATAAACAGAATTACCTTTACATGCTTTGTAACGACAGAAATTAAATATGAAAATGTCGAAAATTACGTTGAAAACATCAACAGCCATGGAATTGAACAAAAAATAAATAAATGCTTGACGTTTTATTAAATTGTCAGCTTGATTGTCAGAAAGGTCAAATAAGTTAACTTACGTTGTGATAGATAAAACGTCAAGCATTTATTTATTTTTTGTTCAATTCTATGGGTCGATATTTTCAACGTAATTTTCGACATTTTCATATTTAATTTCTGTCGTTACAAAGCATGTAATGGTAATTCTGTTTATAGATTTAGATGCAGAGTTTTAGGCCCTAAAACTTTTATTTGGTGCGTTTTTGCTTAAAATAATTAGGCGAGCAGGAAATTGCAAAAAACTTATTTCCCATGTTAATCTTCTATGTACACCTTTAAGATAGACACACGGTATATGGAGTGCTATAGTATAGGCCATAGGCTATAGGCGATGTGCACATTTTGAGCATCCGTGCCTCTTAGTGTTTCTGACGAGACGATCGAGCCGAGAAACTACATTGTCTCGTCTCGTCTCGTCTAGAAGACAAAGAATTAACTCTCGTCTCGATTTTTTCTCGTCTCGAACAATGGAGTCTCGTCTCGGCCGAGAATCGTCTCGGCCGAGAATCTCGACGAGATTTCTCGATTTTTTTAATGGATCCAATATGTAATTTATTATTATATATTTACCGTGAAAACATAATAATATTCAGGGTTATAAAAAAGTTGACACAACTATTTTCTTCAGTATCAATTTTATACCTATACAACAAATTACAAAGATAGAGACAGTGTAATTTGATACAGCACTACTATAATAATATAATAATGTTCTTATTTATGAAGAGGTACAAATAAACAAGAAGTTAACAAAACTTATTTTAGAATAATAAAATGTATAATATAAAAATAATGTTAATTATTAGAACTAACATTGATTAAGTAGGTGTGATTAGCGAGCAGTTGATTAGCCTTGTTTTATCTCTGTCAAGCGTTTATGAATTAGTTTAGAGAAAAATACTTCAAATAACAATCGTAGAAAAATTTAATTATATGCATCTTTTATTTGAAGTATTTTTCTTTAAAATAATTAATAAGCGATTGAGAGTTGAGAGATAAAACAATGCTAATCAACTGCTCGCTGTAGTGTTGATACTACCAGCCAGGCAATTTGCACCTCCAAAAGGCAAATTTTATGCTTTGATATCATTTAAAATAATGGACACGCTTTTTACCCATTACTGAGTGTAACACTCTGTCGATAGATAGTTTTATTTAAGAAATTTTAGCCCGATCCTTTATTAGATTTATAATTTAAAAAATATGATAATTTTTAATACAAATTTACAAAATGTTTCAATGAAAATATAAAAAAAACTGTACTTTTAAAAATACAAGAAATTGTCGAGAAATCTCGGAATAATTGTCGAGAATCGAGAATCTCGACGTGTGAGTATCGTCTCGTCTCGTGAGTTCAAAAAACTTTCTCGTCTCGGCGAGACGAGAAATTTCGAGACGAGACGAGACGAGATTCGAGAATGTCTCGTCTCGTCAGAAACACTAGTGCCTCTAACAGCTACATTGGCATTTTTGATTACCGAATCAATTTTGACATTTCGAGAAAGTGATACAATTTTATTTGAGTTGTTGCTATTGTATATGAATATTATACATCATAGTATATTGAAATGAATAAAGAAAATATTTAAAATGCTGATGTGACAATCAAAAAAGTCAAAATACCAGCGAAGGTACTGTGGCAGAAAATATAATTTTTCTCATAATAAGTGTGATTTGTGTAAACCATTTTATTTTATAATATTAATTAAATGTTACAAGATGCACAATACATGGATATTGAGATTAAAAAGTTGGAAAACTTGAATGATAGGAAAGAAGAAAATTTCTACATATCACGATAGCAGTGTATGATGTTGACATTTTTCTTTATATTCGCAATAAATGAAGAAGATTCTTCATTGAAAATATACCAGGCTCTAAGTGGAATCAGTTGTACTAGCTCGGAAAAGAAAATACACGAAAAATACGAACCATGTGAATTTCTATCTTTAACATTATATGTAAAAATCTATAATAAATAGACGAATTATGTCAAAAATAAACTTCTATTTCATACAACTGCAAGTATTATACAATTTTAAGTCAATTTTCTGCTTTTTGTACGGTATCTTGTTCAAATATTAATTTAAGAAACACATTTTTATATAATTCATTGTTGCAATCAGACGACCATTGTTGGAATTTTATTCATACGATAAATATCTTTTACAATGAGAAAATATCTATACCTAATAGTTATTTGTGTATCAAGGTATAAATATGTCATCATCATTACCGATATCTGCATACAAGCGGATTGGCACACCCAGCAATGTGTAATATGCCGTGATGATATATTTTATTTATTTTATTTAAGGCCGCGAAATCACTCTTTAGCGTACCGAGAGAAAAATTGTCGCCGAGGCCGCTTGCGGCCGAGGCAAGACAATATCGAGGGCGCATAGATTTCGCGGACAAGGTGTACACAATATTTTTTGTGCAACCGTAAAAAATATGAATTACAAACTGTATTAATTTTAAACAGTTTCATTGTAAATAGGAAGTTAGCTTTCAAGGTGGCTATGGGATTGACATTTGATAAACAAAACCATGCAATTATCAAGTGTCAAAGTGATTATTTACCTAATTTCGCGGCCGCTACCATGACAACGGTCGCGAAATCCAATTTCGCGGCCTGTATTGTGGCTGCGAAATGCTTATTTCGCGTCCGGTTGCACAAAAAAGAATTTTTCATATTAGTAGAAGATATCTGATGAAAAGTTATTTTCTTGTACATCTGTTCCTCATATAATCTTTTAGGAAATTTATAAAATTTGATATTTCAATCGGTAATTTCGTAAGAATTACTACATCCCTCACTGCATCACATAATATTTGACGTCCTATCATTCGCATTCATTGCAAATATATAAAATAGAAATTGCAAAATTATTCTGACATAAAACATAACCTTGCTATGTTTCAATGAGTAACCACTTTCGTCATTTTTGTCCGCTGTTGGCGCTGACTACTTTTGTGCACACCGCCATTAGTATTCTTCATAACAAGCAAGATATAACAAAAATTTATCTAATATCATTTTGAGCTCAGGAATTAATATTAAAACTTTTCAAAAGTGTACAGTCTATTTTAATATTGTATATAAATAAATAAATATATCATCACGGCATATTACCCATTGCTGGGTGTGCCAATCTGCTTTTGTACACAGATATCGGTAATGATGATGACATATTTGCACCGTAGGGGCGTTTACCAGGCGTCACCTCACGGGCACTCATTGCTGGCATGGAGAGTGCACCACAGGGGTCAATTTTGTGCCATTTAAAATTCGAAATATTTGACGTCGGTCGGGATCGTACCCGGTTCCCCAGATTCGCGACCAGACACTCAGGCACGCGGCCATGAGACCCCATAAATAATAAAAATAATTATTTTGCGAGCGAGTGAAGACATCATAACAAATGATAACATAGATGTCAATTTTTCTAAGCACTCGTAGAGAAAACAAATTTATTTATTTTATATAACCTCACCAATTATAAGAGATACAATTCTAATTTTGATCAATTTAACAGTGAATCCCCCTTTATCTAACTTTTCCCCTATCCGTATTTCTCCATCTGTAATCCTCGGTGTAACAAATACCTCTCGGGTTGAATGTGAAGTAATGAATACATTGTACAACATTATGGTTTGGATTATACAGCAACTATCAAGTTAAACATTAGCGTTCATCAATCTCCTCAGGAGCTGAACGCGTGGCGGCGCTGCAGTCGCTCCGGAGCGGCTCCCGGAGTCAGAACCGGAGCTAAGATTCAGCCAATTAAAGTAATCACCGCGGCAGGCTTCAACTCAGGATTACAGAAGCGGGGTTGCAGATAACGGATCATATAGTTTATTTTGTGGGTTCAACATGTAAACTTATACTATTTGTTTGTAAAGAAATAAAAAATATACAAGTATACATACTTTAATAAATATTTTTGTATCTAGTGTACTGTATAGTTACTAAACTATTATTCACGAAAGATGACTATTCAAGGTCATTTGTTCGAAGAAAGAATACACAGCATTTTATAGCAGTAGATTAGCAACATTTTATATTAAAAAGAGAAAGATTATTTGACGTATGTCTATTTAATTTGTGTGGTGTGACAGATATATGTAAATAGTGTCATTACTTTCTAACACACTAAAAATAACAGTGACATATGTCGTAGAGTTACAGACATGTAATTATCTACCATACTGCCCTCTGCAATGATATTTATCCAGTGGCGTTGACATTCAAAATCAAATTATTATTTTATGCTTTACGTCAAGTCTTTATTTTTATTTTATGCAAAAACGTAAATGAAGAAGATAAAACTTTGAGAAAAGCATTATTTAAAAAGAAACAAAACTGTCAAATAAAATACATTTATTTTTTCAGTTAAAATGTACCCATAAATATTTTGCGTTACACGCTTATGCGTATAAAATGTAGTGCAGTTATTTGCAAGTAATAATATATCAGACGGCTTATAAATGACCTTGAATAGTCATCTTTCGTGAATAATAGTTTATTTATTGTTTTTGTATTTACTGATGTAAAGAAAAAATCTGGTGTGGCCAACACAATACCATATAAAGACCGAGTCACAAAAAATATTAAGCTAATCCTTATTTTTAGATTAGCGAATTTTACTCTAATTTTGACAGTTTATTTCTTAAAATATAGTCTAATCTAATCCAAGTAACTATACCATTTTTGATAATAAAATAAAGAATAAATTTTACCGGGATAGAATATAATTCACTAATCCAAAAATTAAGATTAGCTTAAATTTTTTCTGAATCGTTAACTTTTATTAATCTAAATACATACCTACATATTTACTTATGCTGGAAACTGTATTGATTTCCTTTCTTATTGTTTTATTTACTTTTTTCTTTTTAAAACGTTATTATTATTAATTTGAAATGATTAGTTCTTTGACAGTGACATTTACCTGTCAGTTATATACATTTGAATAACTGCGTAACCAAGGTGTTTTTTTTTTGTTTAAAGCGTAGACTCCGGTTTTAAATTATAGATAATTTTATAAATTTATGTATGAAATATGTAGAAAAGGTATTAATGCAAACTGTAGAAATTTTAATAATCTTTAATTTTATAATAACGTTAATCTCGAAAAAATTACACACACACACGCGCGCACACCCTCGCACACACACTCACACACACACACACACACACACACACACACACACACACACGCACACACACACACACGCACACACACACACACACACACACACACACACACACACACACACACACACACACACACACACACACACACACACACACACACACACACACACACACACACACACGCGCGCGCGCGCGCGCGCAGACATCATCGTGAAAATGTTAAAATTGGATTCTAGGGACCTTAAAACGTGCTCATTTACCAAAACCTCGACATGCGATTTTTAACACGATCCCTATATCACCCTTACCAAGGATAGTGGGAGGTAAAAAGTAAATGGAACAGTGGGAAAGGAATTCAATACAGTTTCCAGCATAAGTAAATATGTAGGTATGTATTTAGATTAATAAAAATTAACGATTCACAAAAAAGTTACTAAAATGACATATCCAGATTTTAGTGAATAAGCACGTTTTAAGGTCCCTAGAATCCGATTATACCATTTTTACGATAATGTGTGTGTGTGTGTGTGTGTGTGTGTGTGTGTGTGTGTGCGCGTGCGTGCGCGTGTCCGTGTGTGTGTGTATATAACAATAATTGATTAAGTTGATTAAGTTTTGGTAATAATTGGACAACCGGAAGTAGTAGTTACAAGAGGAAAATCATCTAAATATTATTTACCGAAAATTTATGTAAATACTTATATTAAAGAACGTTAAATTCTTATTCGATAAATATAAATTCATTACTAGACATAAAGAAATGCATATAAAATAATTTGATGTAATAAATCTCAGATCAAACTACTAAAAGGCAAGAAATTCAAATGTTTGTAATTGACACATAAATGTCACTGCCAAAAATATTTGTATGCCACTGTCAAAAATATTTGTACATCATTATGCAGATTATGAAAATAAAAAAAGTCAACAACGCAAAAGAATGTACGTAAAAAAGAATATAAAAGGAATTTGCGAAAAATTGACGAATATAAAGAAAAAGAAAAGGAAAGTAGAAAAAGAAAATTTCAGGATATTGAATATAAAGAAAATGTATGTATAGTACATAATTTATATTAAAATATCTCATAGATTTTGCAAAAATATATTATTTTGTAGTGAGACATGAATATTTGTATTTGTATTTAGAAATATTTTTCGTTTTATGCGTACAACCAGGTAAAATATCTGGCGAGAGGTTATGTGCCGGTCAGATCAGATTTTAAAGTTTCAGATGGCTATTTCTTGAGCCACACCGGTGATTCTCGGAACACGACACGCTCAATCTACCATTACGAACCCGATTCCCATTGGTCCTCATTAGCTCTGCTCATCTACCGTATCTTTAGATTAGTATATAACTGTCTTCTCGGCCTTCCTTCGTCACTTGGTTTATTTGGCCTCTAGCGTGGTTTACACGTCGGGTAACCTTGTAAACTGAGTCTCCCTCTTTGTTGCTTAAACTCAGCCTCTAGCGTGGTTGTCACGTCGGGTAACCGTGTTTAAGACAGTACTATCCCCCTTGCTCCTGAAGATGCCCCATATGACTGCGGGCGAAACGTTGAGCTCTGACTCAAAATATGACGAATATTTTTCAGATTGTATATTTTTACACATAAAAATATTTAGTATTGACAGTTTAAATTTTTTATTTAGTTTATGTAAAAACGGCCAACTCTCACACACCATCTGCTATTTTCGTACCTGAGCCTGAAACGCTCTATAGTCTATACGAGCAATAGTGAGGATCTGTCGACACCCCTAATCAAAACAAATTCCCCCATATACACCTCTCAATTTTTCCTCATTAATAGCAATTATCATCCCTCGCTTTCCACCCTTCACACATCTTTACCCACATCAGCCTAACACCCAGTGACGTGTATATTAACCACGACTTAAGACAAACTCCCCAGACACCTATCCGAGACGGACTGGTCAGCTAGGCATTTCCATCTCACTTAGACCGGCCGTGTCAGTGGCGTAACTACCGGTGTGTTGCGTCTTCCGCGTAACACGGGCTCGGCGCATCAAGGGGCCCCTTCACCCACACGTCGAAAAATATTTTTTGTGCAACCGGACGCGAACTAAATATTTTGAAATCCAATATCGCGGCAGTTACCATAAAAACGGCCGCGAAATTGGATGTAACCTAAAATCACTTTGACACTTGAGAATTAACATGACGGATAATAAGATAATGGTATTGACGTTTCTAAAATATGACACCAATAAGTTTCTTGGTTTGTTTTTAAAATAAATACAATACATATTGTAAAATATTTATTTTAGAAATAACTGTTTCTTCTTTTTAGCGTTTTATTACAAAATTAATTGTATTGTTTATTAAATGTCAATCAATCCCATCAATAAAAAAAGTGTGTAGGTACACCTTGGCCGCGAAATCCTCTAGCGTCCTCAAGATCGTTCTGCCTCGGCCGCAAGCGAACTCGGCGACAATTTTTCTCTCGGAACGCTAAAGAGTGATTTCGCGGCCTTGATAAACAAATAACTATATTTTAATTCAGCCACATGTTAATCTTACATCTTTCTCACATCCCTGTTTCAGTTTCAAAAAATTGCGTATCGAAATGAGGTCATTACGATACGCAATTGCGTATCGCAATGACTTTATTATGAACGCAAAATATAAAAACAATATAATAGGTCTGTTTGTTTCACTGCTTTGCGTCTACGGTTCACTGCCACGTCCATACAAAGTATATGAGAACGGCAGTAAACAGTAGACGCAGAGTAGCGAAACGAACACACCTAATATGTATCTAACTTAGTATCAACTTTTGACGTGAAACAAATTGAAAGCTCTTGACGTACCGGGTGTCTACTTTTTTATGGACCAAAGGAATAATATTAATTTTAGAACTAAAATGTAAATACAAAAAGCGACAGATGTCATCTGCAAAACTCAAGCAATACAACTGTTTAAAATTTTGTGGTATTGCTCATGGCACTCTGTAAATAGCTAAAAAATATTACTTTTATTTTGCCTCTGTTTCGCAAACGAAACACATGTAAACAATAATATCGGACTTGATAGATGCAGTTTTTAATTCTGAACATTTTTTGTATTTACACTTTTGTTCTGAATTTAATGGGACAGAATTTACAGCAATATAAATATATTACCATTGTATTTACTATGGTCCACAAAAAAGTAGACACCTGATATACATGCAATCTGCTCTGATTGTTTTGGGTTTTTGTTTATTCTTTGTAATATTTTTATTATGTCACAGTAAAAAAGGATTTTTTCAAAGTGCCCTATTATGGGGTTAGTAAAAACAGGCCCACGGCTGCATTGTTACGCCACTGGGCCGTGTCATTCTTAAGCGAGGGGTAGGGGATAAAGCAAGGGATGAAGGTGCGAGAAGTGTTAGTGGCTAGTCACTATCCTGGTATAACTCTTCATCTGTTCTGAGTGAGATTTAACGGAATGCCAATCCCTGGACCAGGGGTATTGATGGTGGAGATGGATCAGATTTGTTCTTATAAACGCGATGGGAAATAATTTGGGGTTTTATACGGATAGAAGAATGATGGAAAAATAAATATTGTGACCAAATCCTCAATTCAAGACAATTATAAATTGTATAAAATTAGTATCTACAGTTTAATTTTCTAAAGATATTAGGTCAAGGTTATCTTAGAATTGTACAACTTTAGCTCCACGCATTCTATTAAATTCAGTAAAAAAATCTGATGTGGCCAGCACATTACCTTCCGTCAGTTATATGAGGCATTTACGAAAATTTTACCTGTGAACTGTTACCAGTAAACAGCTGTTTATAAGGTTATAGCTACAATATTTTAAGAACGCAAGTGGTAAACAGGGTAGATCCATAACCTATAAAAAATTTGAAAATTTGATACAGGTTAGAAATTTGATGTAGTTAACAAACTGAGCAGAGTCATACTTTGAACACATTTCCACTTCTAACGCGTGCACTTCGCTTTGCATCACTACCTTTTTTTTGAGATTAGATTCTTCATGAATCTTGTAGATGGATCTGGTAGATATTGTACAATTTTCGAACACGCTAACTTTTTACCAGTCGTGTTTTCGAACACAGTCGGTAGATGCGGTATCTACCGGTAGAATTTTCGTCGTAAATGCCTATGTATTTTCTATAAAATAGTATACAGAAAGTTCCTTGTAAAAGATTCTAAATTTCTTATACGTACATTACCTGTCGACGGTTGTATGTACTTTATACAAATTCCATACAGAAAGTTTCGAGCAAAAAATCCTAAATTTCCAGTAAAATTATAATATAACACACATATACTACGAATATGTCAATTGACACTGACATCTTTCAATTAGAATTTTCATAATATAGTAGCTGTTTTCATAGCTATGTCTACTTTATGAAATTTAATTTCTTTATAATTTTGTAACTCTATATCCATTTCATATTAAGTATAAAATGCAGTCAAATCGTATAGAGAATACAATGATCTTTAATATTTATAATAGCATTAAATGTGAAAAAATGATATTTAACATCGTTTTTTCAAGAAAAACTGTTAAAATCTTCAAATAAGGGTACTTCCGGTTGACCAATTATAACCAAAATCTAATCAGCTCTTCTTATGGATGCAACGAAGAGGAATACGAAAGAATTATAATTTTTGGAATTGTAGTATTAGAGTTATCGCAGACGAAAATTTTGTTACATACACACACACGGACACACATACATACACACACACACCACACACACACACACACACACACACACACACACACACACACACACACACACACACACACACACACACACACACACACACACACACACACACACACACATACAGACATCATCGTAAAAATAGTAAAATTGTATTCTAGGGACCTTAAAACGTGCTTATTCATTAAAAACTCACCACCGAATTTTTTGACCAAATACAATACCTTCCTTACCTAAAGGTGACGGAAGGTAAAAAATCTGATGTGGCCAGCACATAACCTCTCGCCAGATATTTTACCTGGTTGTACGCATGAAACGAAATAGTTATTTGTATCACTAGGCCAGAAACTGAACATTTGCGAGACCGAGTTTATTTTGACAAATACGAGATCTCGCAAAACAGTTTCTGGGCGTGTGATACACAAGATTTTTTGTACCGACTTCTCCATAAATTCTTCGTATATTTCTCTACACTTTATTCTATGTTACATAACCTAAAAAATGAACATATATTTTTATCGGTTTTGGATTGCAAGTTTAATTATAATTACTTACATTTGAGCTTAAAATGCGTAATTATTTTATATCTATTGAAAATATAACATACAAACATTAGTATCACGTGAAGTTAGTTGTAGTTACGAAACAAACTAGTCCTAAAGTTGAAACTTATAATTAAACTATACGAGATGTCAGTAATGACAGCATGTTATTATTTTTATGACAAAATTGAGTTATTTAAGTTACAACAATTAAAGATTTAGCCCTAAAATTTGTAACATTTTACTAATTCTTGTTTTGAAAATAATCTTAAATTGACATATAACCAGAACAGTAATGCCAACTCCCTTTGCCGGCCTAGGTCAGCAACAGCGCATTTTTGGACGATTTTGAGCTCTGTAATACTAGTCAAAATGGACGGAGGTACGAAAAATATTTTTAAATATAATACATATATTCATATCTCACTACAAAATAATTCTCACATATATTTACAAAATCTATGGGATATTTTAATATAAATTATGTACAATACATACATTTTCTTTATATTTAATATCCTGTATAGTTTTTTCGCAAATTCCTTTTATATTCTTTTTTACGTATATTCTTTTGCGTTGTTGACTTTTTTTTTATTTTCATAATCTTCATAATAATGTATAAATATTTTTGACAGTGGCATACAAATATTTTTGACAGTGACATTTATGTGTCAATTACAAACATTTGAATTTCTTGCCTTGTAGTAGTTTGATCTGAGATTTTTTGCATCAAATTATTTTATATGCAGTTCTTTATCTCTAAATCTATAGAAGATATAATAATGAATTTATATTTATCGAATAAAGAATTTAACGTTCTTTAATATAAGTATTTACATAAATTTTCGATAAATAATATTTAGATGATTTTTTTCTGGTAACTACTACTTCCGGTTGTCCAATTGTTATCAAACCTTAATCAACTCTTCCCATTATTGTTAGATTGAGGAATCCGAAGTTAAAAATGTCTTAAGTCTTATAGTATTTGAGAAATCGTGAATCCAACATCCACACATCCACACACACACACGCACACACACGCACGCACGCACGAACGCACGCGCGCACACGCCCACACACACACACATCCACACACACATACGGACATCATCGTAAAAATGTTATAATCGGATTCTAGGGACCTTAAAACGTGCTTATTCACTAAAATCTGGATATGCGATTTTTAGCATGACTACAATACCTCTTTTAGCGATAGGTAAAAATCTGATGTGGCCAACACCAAACCTCCCGCTATTTAATTTTTATTAATTTAAATATACATACCTACTTACATATTTAGTTATTGCGGAATATCGAATATCTCGAAAAAGAAAAAAGATATGGACCTGTGGTTTTAGAATCTTAAATCTACACCCTTTAACCTACTTAAATACAAATTTTCAGAATTTTTATTTTTGATGTGACCAATACCAAACCTCCCGCTATTTAAATTTTATTAATTTAAATATATGTACATACTTACATATTTAGTTATTGCGGAAACTGTATTAAGATTCATACCATATAACTAGGGTTCTATTTACTATTTTCTTTTTAAATCGTTACTGTTATTAATTTGAAATGATCTGTCAGTTACATACATTTAAGACATGAACTGTGTAACCAAGGAGTTTTGCTTGTTTAAAGCGTTAACTCCGGGATTAAATTTATAGATAATTTTATAAATTTATCCATAAAATATATATAAAAAGTATTACTGCAAATCTGTAGAAAATTTAATAATCTTTAATTTTAATAATAACATTAATCTCGAAAAAATAACATTTAAAGGTATTTTTCGAAGAAAAACTATTTTGAGCTTTTAGTAAAGTGCCATTTCCGGTTATCCGATTTACACCAAAATCTAATGGGCTCTTTCCATTACAGAAAAAGTTCGAAATACAAGGTTTCAAAATTTTCTGAATGATAGTATTTAAGTTAGAGTGGAGGATCCACACACACATACACACAGACATCATCGTGAAAATATTAAAATTGGATTGGACCTTAAAACGTACTCATTTACCAAAATCTCGATATGCGATTTTTAGCACGATCCCTATACCTCCCTTGCCAAGGGTAGCGGGAGGTAAAAGATCTGATGAGGCATGTGGCCAACACCGAACCTCCCGCTATTTAATTTTTATTAATTTAAATATACATATATTTAAATGTTGTGTGAGGGACCCATGTTGATAATGTGCACTAATAAATATAAGGCCTTCAAGTTCCACTATTATTTGGTTAAATTTATTTAGGACGTTTCGAGCAAAATCCGCTCATCTTCAGCAACTATAAAATTCAAGTTGAGAATTAAAAGTAAATACATATAATGTTGAAGCAGAATTACAATGTTGTACATCAGCGAAAATTGTAAAAATTACATGAAAATTATACTCTTCGTAGTCAGGTGGAGCATGGGCCCCCAATTCAACGATGCAACACGCCGCTGACACGGCCCATTAACAACTGCAGTTTAGTTATTGCAGAAAATGTATTATTCTTTATAAAACGTTATTATTATTAATTTGATTGATGAATAGTTCTTTGACGGTGACATTATCTGTCAGTTACATTTGAGATATGATAAGACATGAACTGTGTAACCAAGGAATTTTGTTTAAAGCGTAGGCTCCGGGATTAAATTTATAGATAATTTTATAAATTTATCCATAAAATATATAGAAAAAGTATTTATGCAAATCTGTACAAAATTTAATAATCTTTAATTTGTATAATAACATAAATCATGAAAAAATAACATCTTAAGGTAATTTTTGAAGAAAATATATTTTGAGCTTCAAGCAAAGTGCTATTTCCGGTTATCTCATATACACCAAAATCTAATGGTCTCTTCCCATATTATTAAACGTTTAAAAATCATGAAAATGTTAAAATTGGATTCTAAGGGTCTTAAAACGTGGTCATTTACCAAAATCTCGATATGTGATTTTTAGCCCGATCCCTATACCTCCCTTACCAAGGGCAGCGGGAGGTAAAAATGACCCTTCTGAAAATCAATTAATGGTCAATGTCTGTTTTAATTATAGATTGAAATTGCTCTTTACATGAATTATTCGTTTTAATATAGTATAAAAATGTAAAAGTATCGTTCGGTTATTAAAAATCCGATAAATCAACATTAAAGCCACCCGCGTCGAACAAAAAAATCAGGTCCGGTGTTAATTGAGGCTAAATACAGCTGATAAATATCCGGTAATGTTCAGTGGTAAAGGAAAATGATCCCGTTTAATAATGTCTGTTTTTATTGCAGCGCTCGCGCAATCGTTTTTTCCTTTCAATATTTCCAAATTATCTCAAAGCGAACATGTTTCCCCACTCAAAAACAAAAAATCATTTATTGGCGCGTTACAAAAATTCCGCATTAAGCCATGGGGCGTAAACAAGACCACCCGGCTGTGAGTGTGAAATACTCAATGTTAGGAATTACGTTATTGCAAGTGGTAGTTAACCGACGCGTGACGCTGGTTGGCTGAAACTGAAACGGGGACTCCAAGCCCATTTGCGCTAATTAATATTTTTAGAAATAACGCCCTGTGTATACGACGCCATATGCAAAGTGGGCCTTGTAGATTCAGCTGGACGCTGCACTATAGGGTGTCGCGAAATTCAACCGGGAGTTTTATTATTTACAGAGAATAAAGGCGATTTCGGGCGACAACCGTTCACTTGCGGTATGTTGCGTTCAGTGGTGGAATCCCATGACACAGATAGCTATCTCTTAATGTAGCGTAGTTTTAGCGTAGAGTTTTGGTGCTACGATTATTTGGTACTCTTATTCAAAATTGCTATCGCTTTGCTATACAATCGGCTAATTTCGTAAACGTACCAGGCATCCTAATAACATTTGTTAATTACATTGGCGTTTATGAAATTTCATATTGAGAGGGATAAAAGGTTATAAAATTTAGTAAATATGTATAGAATTTAATTATTTTTAGATGCTACCAATAAATTTCGCTATGTATGATGAAATAAGAATTGAGGAGTGTAGGCAATTACACTTAGAAAACCGTTTCTTGGGATCTGTGAGTGATCCATTCTCACTACCAGACAACAGATTTATACAACTTTTTAGACTTAATAAGGATATGGTACATTATCTCATGCAACAGCTGATACCGTTGATATTGTATTTTTGTCTTGTACGTACATTGGAAAATTTTTGAGTGAACATCGAAGGATTTTCTTTAATATAATTAATTATAACTTCTTGGTGCTTAGATGTCCGTTTTGCTCGTTTTTTAGCTGGTTCGTCAACCACTATAAATTAATATACATAAGAATTGAAATGTTTGACAGATTGAGGTTATATTTTCGTATGTACTGTAAATTCCTCTAAATATAGCTAATACAAAACATTATACTACTAATAGTTACAAATGATTCATTATTTGTACTTACTGTTTTATAATTTATTATTTTTTGCCGATAAAACTCTATCACAACGTTTAGCGGTACCTTCCAAATGGTGCTACGCTATGTGACGGTAGCAAATGTTCAGAGTACCGAGTTAGGGGTGTCGCTACGAATCATGGGTGAGCGGGAGGAAAACGTCAGGGGCATATAGCTGTGCGCTACTATAGCGTATTCATGGGATTCCACCACAGGTACGTTCACACATTCGGGCGCTAGGAACAACATACCCGGTATGCTTGGATCAGTGCTCACAGTTGAACGGGTTTGCGAGTCGGGTCAGCTCTCTGTTCACTATTTCTATCTTTTTTTATCATGTATTTTTTTGAAATGTCAAAAGTCAAAACAGTCGGAGTCGTGGTCTTATGTCAAACAGAGTGACATTATTTTCGTTGACTCTTTTTTGGACAAGTATGGAAAAAAACTATCTTTCTCCGTTAATGCATTTTAATTGCCAGACACTATTTTTGACAGTTTTAAATGTCGCAGAATATACATAACCACCGAGCACGGTGTCAACAAGTGAACCAACGATTTTTGGCGCCACCATTAACCATATCATACCGTAACTAACCGTAAGTAATCCGAAGAAGTGAACGGGTATGTCGCCCGAAGTCGCCTTAAATTAATGATGGCCAGTAGCACATGTCAAATTATGTAAACGTCAAAATCATCATTTCGTTAAACATAAAAAGATGATCTCAAGCTTAGATTTTATAACTTCATTTGAAAATGTGCAGGAGCCTATAATATGGCGCCCCCGCCACCCCTTTTAGATATAAAAATATTTTAAAAATCTCACGATTCGTATTTATATACAGGGTGTTGACGTAACGTGCGAACAGGTATTTAACATGAGATTTTAGTTTTTTTGCAATTTCCCACTCTCCTGTTCATTGTACCGTGAAAACTGAAAATCAAAAATATGAAAACAAGAGTCATGGCTAGAGCTACTAATAAACCGAAATTTTAAAATTTCTTTTTCTATTTTGGTTCTTTAATATGTACTTTATGAAACCCATTTGGATGTCATAAAGTACTTCTTTATGACATCCAAATGAGTTTTATAAAGTACATATTAAACAACCGAAATTGAAATTCCTGGACATGAAATAATGTACATTTTTAAAAAAATGACCAAAATAGAAAAAATAGTATAAAATACACGTTTCATAAGACATTTCAGCGCACTTGTCCCCTTAGAAAACTCGCGGCAAGCCGCTCGTTTCTAAGAATGACGTGTGCGCTAAAATCATGTCTTATGAAACTTGTATCTTAATGTACTATTTTATATTTTGCGTTTATAATGAAGTCATTACGATACGCAATTGCGTTTCGTAATGATCTTCATTTCGATACGCAATTTTTAGTTTTAGACGGTTGGTACTAGATGACGTTTCTTTAACCCATTTTTACCTAATTTATTTTTAGTTAATTGACAATTCATTTTAATAATATAATGTCGAAATTATTATTATTTTTTTTTTATTTAAGGAAGAATATTTACATGAAAATGTACAAATGGTTACAAATATAATCACAAATTGAGTAAGTAAATGTTAATTGTAGAAGGCACAAAATATAAAAAATAGTATAAAGAACTCATTTTATAAGACTTTCTTTCGCACTTTTCAATTAGAAAAAATTTTGACGCGTGCGAAAAAACATGTCTTATAAAACACGTTCTTTAATATACTATTTTAAAATTGTGAAGAAACTAGAAACTAAAAACTGTAAAAACAGTCTTCTAAACAACGTTTAATTCTGTACAACTTTGCCGTAACATGAACAAGAGTGCAGGAAATTGCAAAAAACTAAAATCCCATGTTAAATCCGTATGTTCTCACCTTATTGTCAACACCCTGTATAAATATTAATATAAATGAATGCTTCGAATATTAAACATCTATTTTACAGAAATGATTCATATAAAGGATGCCCGTTTTCGACCCTCGCTATTGGGATCTTGGTGATGAAGTCGGTAAAATTAAGTCAAAGTTGCCCCGTTAGTGTACCATTTGTATTTAACCCGAAAATGCATGTCACCATATAAATACAAAAATTCAAATATGTGTGTATATATAAGATAATTCCGAGAGGGATACCTTGCCGGATGAGATTATTCTTTTGCTAAAATCCAAATAATAGTAGAACGAAACGATGTATTCTATTATTCTTTGGATATTGGCAAAATAGTCATCTCTCTCGGAATTACTTATTTTCCTTTGCACGTAACTTTTAAATATTATATAATATTGAATTTTGGTTGCACTTCATTAGAAAACTTTATCATACATTTTTGAACGATGATGATCATTCTTATGATTTATTGCATATAGAAACAAAATCAATCCTTACGAATTTATGAGGGCCAACTATCGCCAAGATTTGTTTATAATATATATATATATATATATATATATATATATATATATATATATATATATATATATATATATATATATATATATATATATATTATTTATTCCCAGTTTAAAGTTAACATTTAGAATTTTTCCTAATTCTAACTTAGTTTTATTTTTTAATGCAAATACTCCACATTGTTGCATGAAAGAAAAAAGATAAGAAAGCAAGACAATAATAAAAAATTGAAAGTAACGCTGTGTTGGGGTATTTCAAAGTATAAAACTGTGTTAGGGTATTTAAATTTCGAATTGGGAAAACATACTTAACGTCATTTTTCATTTTATTTTTATAAAGGTATTAAGAGTATGAATTAGATATATATTTGAAGAATTAGACGTAATTGATAAATCTATACCTATTTTTTTATTTTTTTAAAATTTCGGCGCCCCTAAAAATGTGTGAAAAACAAGCGAATTAAAGAAAATAAACATAATATACACCTAAAAGTGCTGTTTTACGAGTACAACAAATATTCAAGACATATTCCATAATTTTTATAGCAAAGAACATAAAGTTGATTGAGTAAACGTATGGAAAAGAAATTTAAATAAATCATAAAACTTTAATCTGATAAATAAATGTCTTTTCTTTGCATTTCACAAAAAGAAATTATAATAAAATTTTGCATGTATGTAGATTTAATACAATTATTAACACTCAGTATTGATAAATAAAATTTGTAGATTCATTGATTTTACTAATATTTGTCCATCAGAACTGCTAGAAGTTAAATTAAGCCACAAGTAGTAATTTTTATCAATGTAATGGGTCAGAAAGCGTTTACTTAAAATGTAAACAAATCTGATATGTCCTACTGGCCGCCATGACATGTGTGCTACAGCCTTCGAAACGTCCAGAAATATAAAGAAATAATATAAAACATTAAAATCTTCCCAAAAAGGCCAAAAGATGTTTATCTCTTAAATCAATTTCTAAAGGGAAGCAAAAGTCTACACATCAAACTAAAATGATAATGCAAATTTCGTTTTCTCCGGTCTAGCTTATGCAAAAAATATATCTTCAACCTGTACGCTCAAAATCCTTCTGCCCTTCGAGAGTCGTAACAATTATACAAATTTACAAATATTCCATTCCTACATGTCCCCGAATAATATTTATCCTTTTAATAATATCCTCACCACAATAACAATACTACCCTTGTAAGTACTTATATTAAACATTTGTGTTAACCACCCCCTACTCTTTTCAGAGGTTCATATCGCACCCTCCCTGTATCCGAGTGTAGTGTCCGTCCACACTGCTAATTACCCCTGATTCGGAATTGGAAGTGATGAGGTTCGTTAACGAGTGAGACTCGTTTACACGCTGGGATTTCATTTTTCCCGCCCCGAGAGCATTTGTTTATAAGCGGGTGATTACACAGCACTCGTTACCAGCACATGTGACTGTGGTTGGCGAACAAATGCAAGATGCGAATTTACTATATAGGGAAGGGGATATCAAAATGAAAGGGCAAGAAGGGAATTGGATAATGGATTGATATAAATAATTATTTGTTTTAATTGTTACGATAATCCATGCAGATATGAGTATAATTTAAAAAATCTGATGTGGCTAACACCAAACCTCCCGCTATTTAATTTTTATTAATTTAAATATATACAGGGTGTCTCACAACTCGCGCCCCAGAGCAAATGAGGAAACACGAGACTGCACTAGGATGTGTAATTTCGAAGAAAAAAAAATCTAGCTTAAAAGATATTCGAGAAAAGACGTCTTAAAATTGACCAATCAGAGACCTACCCCTTTAACGTGTGTTTGCCCTAACTTTACGTTACTAGGGTTTTATACAAATCAAATCTTCTTTAAAATGTGTGAGCGACTGTAGTTTTCGAAAAATGTCAGTGTCAAATTAAATTTGACAAGGTGAATAAAAAAGGCAAATTCTTACCATGTATTCAGCCGCTGATTACTTAGAAATGATTATAATTTTCGGAGAATGTGGACGTAACGCCAGAGAGGCAGCACGAGTCTATTCGGAACGTTTTCCAGATAGAAATCTTGTGGATCATAAAGTGATATTGAGAGCCATCGCAAGGACGCAAGAGACCGGTCAATTTATACCAGATCAAATGACAATAATATTTTCGTTTAACACATTTTACACAGCTGCTACAACACGTTGCACTGTACGATATAAATGATGATCTCGGATGACACCTTCGCTAACCTAAATTTGTTGACAGTGAAAAGTCAACTCTAAAGTGTCAAAATTACAGTAAGTCAAACAAATTTTGTAACTTACTAGTAGTATTTTTAAAACATAGCAGCCAGTTTTATTTTGTAATAATATCAATACACCTCAAGATATCCTTCCGGGATTGGTGGATTAAAAAGTCTTGTAACTCCGTTATGCAAGCAGCCGCAAATTATTTTCTTCAAAAGCGCAAACATCTGTCACAGATTCTTGACGTTTAATCTTATTTTCAAAACGAGGAACATAAAATCACCTTTATTATAGTTGATAACAACAATGGAATTGTTGATTACAACAATGTAATCTGACGAGAACGAAATTTAAGATTTCTTTAAGAAGTGGCTATGAATGCGACCCTTAACTTATTTAAATTAAAAGACATAAAATGTATTGGGAAAAAGGATTTTTATTTTACTATCACAAACATATAAATTTATAATATAAAATAACATATCACAAACCATCATTTACCATTAAACAATGCCCCAATCTGTTGTAAAATTCTTGCCTGACATTTGCTAATTGTTTATGTGATAGTTGTTTAAATTTTTATTCCATGGCATCAATGATTTTTGCAAAAATGTTATTATTTTTTTCGACTATTTTTACGGTTTCGGAAATTGAAAAATTATAAACAATATTATATTCGGATGCAATATTTTGTCTGTAGCAAAAACTTAAAAACAATTTTGCTCTAAAATAATTAGGGGAGCAAATAACTGCACATAACGATTTTACCATTGAAACCCCTATGCTGCGTCTTCCAAGTCACCACCCTGTATACATGTAACCATTAAATAAAATTCTTGAGTGGTAGATATTCGGTGACTGAAATTTTGGCAGATTCAATGGCTGTTACTATAAGCTACTGTTATAAAAGCTAAAGGGAATCCAATACGATATTTCTTTAAATATATATATATATATATATATATATATATATATATATATATATATATATATATATATATATATATATATATAGGGTGTAAATGAAATAAGTGCATTAAATTTAACCAGTAATATAACTCGGCGAGAGCAACAATATTTCTTAATAACTTTTTCTCGAAATCGCTTATTTTTTTAGCATTTTTACCACCCCGTAAATTGACGAGTCGTTCCAAATATTTTTGTGATAATTGAATGCAGTAACAATAGCTATGAAAAAATTTGTTTTAGCAATTGACAGTCCTATCAATTGTTGCAATTAAATTTTGACATTAGTAATAAACTTGTTTATAAGGTAAAATTCTGTCAAAATGCGAGTACACTGACATTGTAATTACTTACCTATGGTTTATTTGTTTATTTTTTTACTCGTATCTGTACTATATTTTACCTGACATGACGGTTGACATAAAGACAGTGTCATGGAATTGCCAACGCATTTACACGGAGCGTTTCCAAATCATCACCAAATCATTCTGTTCTTAATATTCGCACATTTGTTAATCTTGTACATCTTTATCACATCACAATACGGAGTGTCACATATGACAATTTTAAAGAAAGCAACAGTTATATCCATAACATGTGCAAAAAGTTCAATGTTTTCAGCACATAACAGACTTCAATTTTGGGAATGGCTCATAATGTTCATTAATGAGACTGAATTTATTTGGGAAGGTATATTTATTATGCACAATACACATCTCGACAGACGAAAATGGTGTAAAAATTTTCATTAAAACATATTTGAGCGGGAACAATAAATGGACGACTAATTATTGGCACTCATGTACCTCTGTTAAGTGGACAAAAGTTTGTACTTACATTTTTAATAGCGTATTTAAACTATTATGATTTATCGACGATAAATAATCATCTTATAACCTAATAACTATGCTTTTTCTCTTCCTCGTCCCTCCTTGTCTTCCTCTATTCACAGGTGATTAAAAACCCTGGTTTAATACACAACTTTATAATTTTGTTATACAAAATTATATTTCTTTATTTTAAAAATTGCACTATTACGAATTAATAAATAATAAATGTTATTTTCGTTGATTCGTTTATTAATTACTGTGACTGCAAGTGTAACCGATAACCGACAATTTTTGAGTTGTTTGTTTCCGACTTGATTACGACAGCAGTCATTTGTTCTCCATTGGCGCGCGCCGAAATATGCAGTAAATCTTTGAAGAATTTTAACTCAAAATCTAAAAGTTATTAAGAAATATTGTTGCTCTCGTCGAGTTACATTACTGGTTACATTTAATGCACTTATTTCATTTACACCCTGTATATATATATATATATATATATATATACGTGGTTAATAAGAACTTAAACAATCTTATCCACACCCTAACTACAATATTTAATTGACAACAAGAATGCTTACAATAAAGAAAATAATAACAAACATGAATAATACAACTATAAATCTATCATTATATTATATCCAATGTAGTCATCCATATTAATTACTTTCCAATAAAAATCACCGTAGAAACATGGCGTAGTTATACTCCTCGTACAGTGTAAATCAGGCTGAAAATAATTAATCCGCCACGATAAATAATCCAGTCTAAGCATCACTTAGCCTATCTAATTAAACAATTCCCATCTCCTCGCTGTTGCATTATAATAAATATCTTCCATGCACGTAACATATCGCTAGTATATATTACCCGGAGAAAATATCTTATTTATATATCGCCGTACCTAATAATTAGCTCCGGGAGAAAAAGTTTGAAAAGCACTGGACGGGTTATCGATATTTGAAACTTATTCAATTTGTATTGCATGTTTTTATGCTACGTGATGTATTTGTGAATTATAATTAAAATACGTGTGGGAAGAATGAGTTATTATAGCTAAAGATTTTTATAATAGATGTACAGCTCAAAAATGTATACAACAGTTAATAATGTTGGAGTGTAGTGAATAACAATAATGCGTACTATGATAATCATTCAGTGTTGAACTCGGTGTTACATGAATAGGAGAAATAGTTTTCTTCTTCTTCTTTGCATTTATTTATGAACGTAACAAGATAATTTTTCTAGGGGAGTGAGTTCATTTTGTCGTATGTACGCATTCAAAAATAATAATTAAATTCTAGAATATTTCGGAAAATTTTAGAATATTCTACAAATATTTGGCAATTTTAAATAAGTATACAGGCTGTCTCACAACTCGCGCCCCAGAGCGAATGAGGAAACACGAGACTGCACTCGGATGTGTAATTTCGAAGGAAAAAAATCTAGCTTAAAAGATATTCGAGAAAAGACGTCTTAAAATTGACCAATCAGAGACCTACACCTTTAACGTGTGTTTGCCGTAATTTTACGTTACTAGGGTTTTATACAAATCAAATCTTCTTTAAAATGTGTGGGCGACTGTAGTTTTCGAAAAATGTCAGTGTCAAATTAAATTTGACACGGTGAATAAAAACAGGCAAATTCTTACCATGTATTCAGCCGCTGATTACTTACAAATGATTATAATTTTCGGAGAATGTGGACACATTTTACACAGCTGCTACAACACGTTGCACTGTACGATATAAATGATGATCTCGAATGACACCTTCGCTAACCTAAATTTGTTGACAGTGAAAAGTCAACTCTAAAGTGTCAAAATTACAGTAAGTCAAACAAATTTTGTAAGTCACTAGTATTTTTAAAACCTAGCAACCAGTTTTATATTGAAATAATATCATCAAACCTCAAGATATCCTTCCGGGATTGGTGGATTAAAAAGTCTTGTAACTCCGATATGCAAGCAGCCGCAAATTATTTTCTTCTATTTGTTGGCAACCTATTGTCGTCAGCAAGTGTCAGTTTCGTCTGGGGCGTGACTTGTGAGACACCTGTATATATATATATATATATATATATATATATATATATATATATATATATATATATATATATATATATATAGGGTGCAAATGAAATAAATAAATATAAATTTAACCAGTAATGTAACTCGCCGAGAGCAACAATATTTCTTAATAACTTTTTTTCTAGGTCTTTAGATTTTGAGTTAAAATTCTTTAAAGATTTGCTGCATATTTTGTTACCCGCCAATGCAGAACAAATGGCTGCTGCCGTATTCAAGTGGGATACAAACAGCTCAAAAATTGTCGGTTATCGATTACACTTGCAGTCACAATAATTAATAAACGAATCAACGAAAATAACATTTATTATTAATTAATTCGTAATAGTACAATTTTTAAAATAAAGAAATTTAAATTTTGGATAACAAAATTATAAAGTTGTGTATTAAACCAGGCTTTTAATCACCTGTGAATAGTGGATGACAAGGAGGAACGAGGGGTACGAGGTGTCGAGCTAGAGCAAAAGCATAGTTATTAGGTTATGAGATGATTATTTATCTTCGACAAATCATAATAGTTTAAATATGTTATTCAAAAAATGTAAGTACAAACTTTTGTCCATTTAAACGAGGTACATGAGTACCAATAATTAGTCGTCCATTTATGGTTCGCGCCCAAACATATTTTAATGAAAAGTTTTACAGCATTTTCGTCTGTCGAGATGTGCATTGTGCATAATAAATACACCTTCCCAAGTAAATTCAATCTCATTAATGAACATTATGAGCCATTCCCAAAATTGAAGTCTGTTATGTGCTGAAAACATAGAACTTTTTGCATATGTTATGGATATAACTGTTGCTTTTTTTAAAATTGTCATATGTGACACTCCGTATTGTGATGTGATAAAGATGTACAAGATTAACAAATGTGCGAATATTAAGAACAGAATGATTTGGTGATGATTTGGAAACGTTCTGTGTAAATGCGTTGGCAACTCCATGACACTGTCTTTATGTCAACCGTGATGTCAAGTAAAATGTAGTACAGCTACGAGTAAAAAAATAAATAAATAAACCATAGGTAAGTAATTACAATGTTATATTACTGGTTAAATTTAATGCACTTATTTCATTTACACCCTGTATAAACAGAAAACGTTATTTTAAAAAAATCTGATGTGGACACCACACGACTTCCTTGTACGCAAGACCAATATGAAGATGAAGTATAGACTCAATTATAAAATTGCACGTATTTGACGTAATTTGACATTAATATCTATTTTTTTTTTGTTATTTTTTGTCCTAATCCATAGCAAGCTTCATTACAAAAACCAAAAAGTATATAAGTTTTAAATTTACATATCTCGCTTATACAAAGGGCTAATTTAATAATACTTGATGTGCTAGACGCAGAATTTAATTCTCTAAAACTCTTATTTGAAGCATTTATTTCTAAAATCAGAATGAAACCATTTTATTCAAGAAAAACTGTTAACAACTTCAGGTAATATATCACTTCCGGTTAGCCTGTTTTAACCAAATTCTGCTATGTTATTCCAATTGATATAAAAGTCTTATATACTAAATTTGAAAAGTTTTGGATTATATTTTAATATAGGTTTTCATTAAAATCTATTATATGCTTCAAATAAAGTACCTTTTCTGGAAATTATGTAATGACCAAAAAGGGAGGTGCACAACTAGATGTTATAAAAGTCCTAAATACAAAATTTCAACTTTCTACGGCTTACCGTTTTTGAGTTATGCGAGATACGTACGTACGTATAGACGTCACGACGAAATTAGTCAGAATGGATTCAGGGATGGCCAAAATGGAAATTTCCGTTGAAATCTGGAAACCGAAATTTTTCGCGAATACAATACTTCCTTTACTTTGTACAAGGAAGTAAAAAGCCGAAATGTATTATACAATAATTGTTTTTACCATCTGCCTACGACTTACGATATAGAATTAAAATTAATGTTTCTTTTAAAACCGTGTTGTCCAGTTCAGTTGTGATATTCGCCAATTATATGAACCCCATTCCACTGAATGCAACTCCTGTCTTCACCCTCACCTTTCACCTCGCCACCTCCCACCCTCGCAAACTTCCCTCTTGGTCCTTTAAATCAAAACTCCATCGGCGGGTGGTTGAAGAAAGCCATTAAGCATAAACAAACGTATAAACTTGGATGATATAGCGTCGGAGTTGCGATAATGGCCCGATACGGCCCAAGACAAACCGAACCAAGATCACAAGGTTAGGAAACATTAAGGCAATTGACGGCACAGAGTTATATAAGGGAGGAGATACGAGTAGGTACCCGATGCCTATCGCTACCTAATGTACTAACATATCTAACTAAAATCCTACAAATTACTTTATCCAACAAAGGTAAGGTGGAGCCAGGATATATTTCCTTCTGGGGTATGAGACGGGTACTATATTGTCTGATAACTGATAACCAAATTCAAAGAGTTGGTGATATAGAAAGGATAAGGGTAATGTACAAATCAAGGGAGCCCATTTTAAAGGAAGTTCATAGTCCGGGCGAATTTAATACTGCAGTTTATTTCCGCTAAATATTGACTTCTATTAATAGCAGTGCCGGCCCGAGACTTTTGAGTAACCCAAGCGAAAATTGTAAATTGCGCCCTTCATTTATTACAATTTTGTTTAGATTATAGGTAC
This sequence comes from Harpalus rubripes, assembly GCA_963082715.1. Lineage (NCBI taxonomy): Eukaryota > Metazoa > Arthropoda > Insecta > Coleoptera > Carabidae > Harpalus > Harpalus rubripes. Next base: position 7,532,808 of record OY720465.1, read on the forward strand.
AAAAATTAGAAAAGCGGCGATTTGTGTCCACAATCCCAGACCACGGTGTAGTATCTATAGGTGAGTGCACGACGTATTCCAATGCATTAGGAAGAATGGCTAACTGGGCTAGTTCATACAGTGTGCCGCTAAATGTCAGGTTTTGTTGCGACCCGGTTTTTACAAAAAATATTTAAAATATTAAATTATTCATATATAACGCATAATATTCTATATTTTCAATCATTACCTTTTGTCTTTTGTCAGTTCTATGTATGTATTTTGTACAAATTCCATACAAAAATGTTTATACTTCCAGTAAAATTATAAAACAACATATGTCAAATGCACTTGACATTGACACCTTTTAATCAGAAATTTATTTTAGTACCTGTTTCTGTAATTATAGTGAAGCTGGCTGCCGCTAAATTGCAAATTTTGGCACTTTAAAAAGACTAAATTTATTTTTATTTGATCCATACCCTGTTGTGCATCTTGTAGCAAAACATTTTTTGTCAAATGGTAACGGGTCGCGTTAGCGCCATTTTGTTTCCCAGTTACTTAGCCATGTCAACGCATCTCGTGCTGTCACCTATAGATACTACACCGTGTCCCAGACTCTTAATCTGAATGAATTTTTACCTCTCGCTAAGAGAGGTATTGTATTCATGCTAAAAATCGCATATCCAGATTTTAATGAATATGCACGTTTTAAGGTCCCTAGTATGCGATTATAACATTTTTACGATGATGTCCGTATGTGTGTGTGTGTGTGTGTGTGTGTGTGTGTGTGTGTGTGTGTGTGTGTGTGTGTGTGTGTGTGTGTGTGTGTGTGTGTGTGTGGATGTGTGTGTGTGTGTGGATGTTGGATTCACTATATCTCAAATACTATGAGACTTAAGACATTTTTAACTACGGATTCCTCAATCTAACAATAATGGGAAGAGTCCAGTCAGTTTTGGTAACAATTGGACAACCGGAAGTAGTAGTTACAAGAAAAAAATCGTCTAAATATTATTTATCGAAAATTTATGTAAATACTTATATTAAAGAACGTTAAATTCTTTATTCGATAAATATAAATTCATTATTATATCTTCTATAGATTTAGAGATAAAAAAGGCATATAAAATAATTTGATGTAAAAAATCTCAGATCAAACTACTACAAGGCAAGAAATTCAAATGTTTGTAATTGACACATAAATGTCACTGTCAAAAATATTTGTATGCCTCTGTCAAAAATATTTGTATATTATTATGAAGATTATGAAAATAAAAAAAAGTCAACAACGCAAAAGAATATACGTAAAAAAGAATATAAAAGGAATTTGCGAAAAAATGACGAATATAAAGAAAAAGAAAAGGAAAGTAGAAAAAGAAAATTTCAGGATATTGAATATAAAGAAAATGTAAGTATTGTACATAATTTATTTTAAAATATCCCATAGATTTTGCAAATATATGTGAGAATTATTTTGTAGTGAGACATGAATATATGTATTCGTATTTCAAAATATTTTTCGTTTTATGCGTACAACCAGGTAAAATATCTGGCGAGAGGTTATGTGTTGGCCACATCAGATTTTTTTTTTAAATAGCATATACAGGATTAGTCACGGGAGAGTTACTTTCAAAGTCCGTTTATGTGCAAGCCGAAATACAATTTACTAGCTTCCTCTCCTAAAAAATCTGATTTGGCCAGCATATAACCTCTCGCAAGATATTTTACCTGGTTGTACGCATAAAACAAAAAAAATTTTTAAATCCAAATACATATTTTCATGTCTCACTACAAAATAATTCTCACATATATTTGAAAAATCTGTGGGATATTTTAATATAAATTATGTACAATACATGCATTTTCTTCATATATAATATCCTGAAATTTTCTTTTTCTACTTTCCTTTATCTTTTTCTTTATTTCTTTTTTACGTATATTCTTTTGCGTTGTTGACTATTTTTTATTTTCATAGTCTTCATAATGATGTACAAATATTTTTGACAGTGATATACAAATATTTTTGTCAATGACATTTATGTGTCAATTACAAACATTTGAATTTCTTGCCTTGAAGTAGTTTGATTTTTACATCAAATTATTTTATATCCATTTCCTTATCTCTAAATCAATAGAAGATATAATAAGGAATTTATATTTGTCGAATAAAGAATTTAACGTTCTTTAGTATAAGTATTTACATAAATTTTCGATAAATAATATTTAGATTATTTTTTTCTTGTAACTACTACTTCCGGTTGTCCAATTGTTACCAAAACTTAATCAACTATTCCCATTATTGTTAGATTGAGGAATCCGTAGTTAAAAATGTCTTAAGTCTTATAGTATTTGAGAAATCTTGGATCCAACATCCACACACACATCCACACACACATACACACACATACGGACATCATCGTAAAAATCGGATTCTGGGGACCTTAAATCTGGATATGCGATTTTAGCATGAATCCAATACCTCTTAGCGAAAATAAAAAAAAAGTAAATAGAAAAATAGAAAAGGAATTCAATACAGTTTCCAGCATAAGTAAATATGTACGTATGTATTTAGATTAATAAAAATTAACGATTCACAAAAATATTTAAGCTAATCCTCATTTTTTGATTAGAGAATTCTATTCTATCCCGGTACATAAAATTTAATCTTCATTTTATTATAGCTCCGGTGGCTCAATGTTTAGAGCAACGCCTCATGTCATGAGTGCCCTCGGGGCTCTGGGTTCGAATCCCACTAAGGCATGGATGTGTGTGAGTGTGAACCCACTCTGTAATTGGGATTTAATCCTGTTGAGGGGTTTAAAAAAGGTAGTTACTTGGATTAGATTAGACTATATTTTAAGAAATAAACTGTCAAAATTAGAGTAAAATTCGCTAATCCAAAAAACTTAATCTTTTTTGTGACTCGGGCTGTAAATGGCGGGAGGTATTGTGTTGGCCACACCAGATTTTTATTGAGAATTTGACAACGAGGGATAATCAGAAAATCATCCACTTTTAATTTTTGATTTGTTTTAGCCCGAAAGACACAGGCATCATTTTTGAGACACCTGTGAATAAAAGACTAATATTACTTCAAAATTCGTGTTTAAATAAGTTTGAGAAGTAATATGATCCACCCGCTACATACTGATCTATTTCTAACAGCCGTTGTCAATTTAAAGTTCTCTATCTCTTGCAGCCCATTTCAATCTTGTTAAGGGTAAGAAAATTCATTTTCTCGCTGTTCAATCAAGTAAATATCCCCCTATCTAGTAAAAACAGTGAGAAGTCAGAAGTAAATTTCATTTATGATCACCGATTAGTATCTGCGTTTCCTCATTACTTACTACAAGAACCTGCCTCCCCCCTCCGCCCCCGCGTTCTCGTGTAAACTGCACTAAATTATAAAGTTATTACGTCGCTGGAGATCTCCCCGTTGATAATGTGATGTTGCTTTAATTAATCTCAAATATATCGCATGGCATATAGGCGGCTGTGAAAGAGAGAGAAGTAGAGGAGAGTGGAGGAGAGAGAGAGAAGGCAGTAAGGCCTTTTTGCGCGTTATCAGCCGTGTTATCTGTACGTTTACGTTTGTTCCAGAATGCGTGAGATGTAATATCATAATTTGTATGCCAATTGCGAGGACTGTAAAAAGGGACTAGATATTTGGATCTGTTATGTCATATGAGAAGCAGTTTAGTTAAATTGTATTATATAAATGGGAACGGGGTCAAATTTAACCAGTATTGTTTATGAAAATACACTAACGCTCAAGAATATTTGACGTTTATACATAGTATATTAAGTATTAAGAACGATAAGGACAGTTTACCGATCGAAGACAATTACCACGTTTACATGCAGTTTTGAAAATGGTTTCAGTTTTCAGTCAAAATTACGTGAAACTGTTTACATGCAATTTTCAAAACAGGTCTACAGATGATTTGAAAACAGTTTCGACGCATGCGCATTTGACTGATGTAAGTGACAGATCCTCTTCACCCCAAATTGTTCGTTTTGCCATTATTCTAATTAATTTTTCTACTTTGTACCACTACGCGCTAAAACTACACAACTGCCAGTTTATTTGTAGGTTAGTAACACCAAGTAACACAAAGCGACAGAAATGTTATGCTGTGTACGCATGTGCAATATCGAAACTAATTTTAAGTGTTTAAGTTTTGAAACTAGTATTCAAGTCAAACCTATGAATTTTAGTTTTGGTTTGAGATAATTCAAAAGCGTTTTGACACTGTATACATGGCGTTTTCAAAACTAAAAACGTTTTGGAAACGGTTTGAAAACTGCATGTAAACTCAGTAAATGTTTGGGGACTGAGAGAAATGAAGGTCCCAATTTTGTCTGAGATCGGTAATTCCTTAACGTTCGTGGTGCTTATACTATTTTTGCACGATCGACACACCAAATTTAAAAGAAAAATAAGATTTGAAAATTATTTTGGCATATTAAAAAAAATTATCTGTCATTTTTAATCACAAGATACACAAACTGTCAAAATGTGAAATTTAAATTTTTAGCGGGAAGCGCTACCAACATAACTGATAAAAAAAACACCAACTCATATTTTTGACAAGTCTTTTTTTTAAATCTAATTGTAAAATTACCTGAATGGAAAAAATCTGATGTGGCCAGCACATTACCTTCCGTCAGTTATATGAGGTATTTACGAAAATTCTACCGGTGAACTGTTACCGATAAACAGGTTTTATCAGTTTATAGCTACCGTAATCGATATTTTAAGAACGCAAGTGGGAAACAGGGTAGATCCATAACCCACGAAAAAATTTGAAAATTTAAAACAGGTTACAAATTTGACGTAGTTAACAAAATGAGCAGAGTCCTACTTTGAACACATTTCCACTTTTACCGCGCACGCTTCGCTTTGCATCACTACCTTTCTTTGAGATTAGATTCTTCTTGAATCCGGTAGATGGATTTTGCTAGATATTGAACAATTTTCGAACACGGTAACTTTTTACCACTCGTGTTTTCGAACACAGTCGGTAGATGCGGTATATACCAGTAGAATTTTCGTAAATGCGTATGTATTTTCTATAAAAACCATACAGAAAGTTCCTTGCAAAAGATTATAAATTTCTTGTATGTACATTACCTTTCGACAGTTGTATGTATTTTATACAAATTTCATACAGAAAATTTCGAGCAAAAAGATCCTAACACAAATATACTACGAATATGTCATTGCACTTGACACTGACATCTTTCAATCAGAATTTTCTTAATATAGTAGCTGTTTCTAGCATAGCTGGCTAATTTATGAAATTTAATTTCTTTATAATTTTATAACTCTATATCCATTCAATATGAAGTATAAAATGTAGTCAAATCGAATAGAGAATACAATGTTCTTTAATATTTATAATAACATTAAATGTGAAAAAATGATATTTAACATCGTTTTTTCAAGAAAAACTGTTAAAATCTTCAAATGAGGGTACTTCCGGTTGACCAATTATAACCAAGATCTAATCAGCTCTTCATATGGATGCAACGAAGAGGAATACGAAAGAATTATAATTTTTGGAATTGTAGTATTAGAGTTAACGTAGACGAAAATTTTGTTACACACACACACACACACACACACACACACACACACACACACATACACACACACACATCCACACACACACACACACACACACACACACACACACACACACACACACACACACACACACACACACACACACACACACACACACACACACACACACACACACACACACACACACCCATACAGACGTCATCGTAAAAATAGTATAATCGTATTCTAGAGACCCTAAAACGTGCTTATTCATCAAAAACTCACCACCGAATTTTTTGACCAGAGACAATACCTTCCTTACCTAAAGGTGACGGAAGGTAAAAATAGTATAAAAAACATGTATAAGGCCTGTTGACGCACTTGTCCTTTGTAAAACTCGCCCGGCGGCTCGTTTTCCAAACTTGGACTCGTACGTTAACAGATTGCCTTATGATACTTGTGTTTTAATGTACTATTCTTATCTTCTTAGTTTATAAGAACAACTTATGTTTCAATAAAAAAATCTTTTTCTCAAAACTTTATTAATAATTTTTGTATCATATCCCTCTTCTGATCTCCTCTTAGGTGCGTTTCTTTTTCCACCCTGTCGGCTTATTAGAAGAAATCAATACGGTAATCTAGGCCACCTTCCATCAATCAAGGCTGACGCGACTCTCGATCACGTCTCGCTCTCGACGCTCGACGTCTTCGTCAACGAGACGCGACCCGACGTCACGACGTCATGAGCCAAAGCGATTGATTGCTGACAGTGATTGAATGGAGAGCGAAGGCAGATGAGTCAGCAGATATCTGAACAAGGGAGGGAAGAAGGGAAAGAGTTTAAAGTAGGACAAGATGTTTTCAAAACGTTTCGATGTGTCGCCTTGTGGCCCTATATTACTATTTTATGAAACTTCATCTATAGCTTTAGAACGTCTTTATTAATATTCGTTAAGCTTTAATAATTACCTTCCGTCATACCTGAAAGGTATTGGTTTTGGTCAAAAAAATTTATGGTGAGTTTTTAATAAATTAGCACGTTTTGGAGTCCCTAGAATACGATTTTACTATTTTTGCGATGATGTCTGTGACTATGTGTGTATGTGCATGTGTGACGATTTTTTCTCCGACGATAACTCCAACACTACAATTCTAAAAATTATAATTCTTTCGTATTCCTCTTCGTTACATTCATATGAAGAGTTGGTTAGATTTTGACTATAATTGGTCGACCGGAAGTACCCGCATCTGAAGATTTTAACAGTTTTTCTTGACAAAACGCTGTTAAATATCATTTTACCTTCCGTCACCTTTAGGTACGCAAGGTATTGTCTTTGGTCAAAAAATTCGGTGGTGAGTTTTTGATGAATAAGCACGTTTTAGGGTACCTAGAATACGATTTTACTATTTTTACGATGATGTCTGTATGTCTGTATTTATGTGTGTGTGTCTGTGTGTGTGTGTGTGAGTGTGTGTGTGTGTGTGTGTGTGTGTGTGTGTGTGTGTCTGTGTGTGTCTGTGTGTGTGTGTGTGTGTGTGTGTGTGTGTGTGTGTGTGTGTGTGCGTGTGCGCGTGTGCGCGTGTGCGCGTGTGTTACAAAATTTTCTAATGCGATAACTAATACTACAACTCCAAAAATTATAATTCTTTCGTATTCCTCTTTGTCACATCCATGTGAAGAGCTGATTAGATTTTGGTTATAATTGGACAACCGGAAGTACTCTCATTTGAAGATTTTAACAGTTTTTCTTGAAAAAACGATGTTAAATATCATTTTTTCACAATTAATGTTATTATAAATATTAAAGAATATTTTATTCTCTATACGATTTGAATGCATTTTATACTTCATATTAAATGGATATAGAGTTAAAAATTATAAAGAAATTAAATATCCTATATTAGCCAGCTATGTTGTAATAACTCTGGAAACAGCTGCTATATTAAGAAAATCTGATTGAAAGGTGTCAGTGTCAAGTGCAGTTGACAGTATGTATGTATTTTATTGGAAATATAGGATCTTTTGCTAGAAACTTTCTGTATGTAATTTGTATAAAATACATACAACTGTCTTAAGGTAATGTACAAGATATATAATCTTTTGCAAGAAACTTTCGGTATGACATTTATACAAAATACATAGAACTGAAGGAAGGTAATGTGCTGACCACATCAGATTTTTTCACATTTAATGTTATTAAAATATTAAAAAATATTTTATTCTCAATACGATTTGAATGCATTTTATACTTCATATTCAATGGATATTGAGTTAAAAAACTTTAAAGAACTGAACCCACTCTGTAATTGGGATTTAATCCTGTTGAGGGGTTTTTTAAAAAAGGTAGTTACTTGGATTAGATTAGACTATATTTTAAGAAATAAACTGTTAAAATTAAAGTAAAATTCACTAATCCAAAAATAAGGATTAACTTAATCTTTTTTGTGACTCGGGCTATAAATGGCGGGAGGTATTGTGTTGACCACACCAGATTATTAAGTAAACTATTATTCACGAAAGATGACTATTCAAGGTCATTTGTTCGAAGAAAGAATACACATCACTTTACAGCAGTAGCTTAGCAACATTTTGTATTAGAAAGAGAAAGATTATTTGACCTATGTGTATTTAGTTTATGTGGTGTGACAGGTATACGTAAATAGTGGCATTACTTTCTAACACAATATAAATAATAATGACGTATGTCGTAAAATTACAGATACCTAATTATCTACTACACTGCCCTCTGTGCTAATATTTACCCAGTGGCGTTGACATTTAAATCAAATTATTATTCTTTGGTTTATAAGTTAAATCTGTTTTTGTATTTTGCAAAAACATGAGTGAAGAACATAAACTTTTCAGAAAGACATTATTTAGAAAAAAAAGTTTCAAATAAATTACTCTTATTTTTTCAATTAAAATGTGTCCATAAATATTTCATGTTGCACGCCTATGCATTCGAAATGCAATGAAGTTATCTGCAAATAATATTATATCAGGCGGCTCACAAATGACCCTGAATAGTCATCTTTCGTGAATAATAGTTTACTAATTCGCATTACTTTTGATCCCATCTTCGTATATTAATCACAAGTAACAGATCTGCATTCAACTGTTAAATATTTCAGGTAGCTAAGTGGGTTTCAATCATTTACCTTCAAGATGATAGCGTTCAATTTCAATCAATATCAAATCATATAGTATGCCTTGCAGTTCCAAATTCTAGTAGAAAACGATTTACGTAGGACAAGATTCGAACCTGAATTAGCTATTAACATACTTAGGAATGTTATGCACATCATAACTGCCGCAGATGTAAGTCCGAGCTCGTACAGCGAGGATTTTAAGACATCTAAGGCTTGTTATGATTCATAACATCCGTGGTTTGTTCAATAGTTTATCGGTTTCAGAAAATTAAGATATTATTGAGAAATATCATTTTTTGAAATTCTCTCATTAATGCTACTTTCAGTTTGCTATGGTTAACAGAACATTTATTTTGAATGACAAATATTCAAATTATGTGCTTTATTCCTCATGTTTATTACTTTAGAATAAAGTAGACCGTATTTAGAACGATAGGCTAACGTTATCTCTATGTATTAATGAAGAGCATTATATTTTCATTTTGTTTTAATTTTGTAGACCGTTGTTGACAAGTCAGTATGGTAATAATATTTACCGGTTCCAGGATATTATACCATTGTTTACATGTACAAAAGTAGGCTGGTATAGGGAGAATTTTTAGGCAGAGGAGTCACGTCATCATTTCATTACAAAATGAAAAATCACTGTAGTATTGGCCGAGTGATGTATATGTTTAGGAAAACGAAGAAAATAAATACTATTTTTTGCATACTATAAGTAAAGTACATTTTAATTAAATTTACAATTATTTTAAAGTCGAACATAATGTTTTGAATGAGTTTTAATTTATTTAAAATAATTGTAGTTCATTTTTTCACCACATGTTGGTACTATTGGATTTCAATATTTAAACGTTTACATGACATGTTTCTCCCGGAATTGTCAACCGTCGACTGTCATTAGTTATTCGTTACTTTTTCGTATAATTAACATTTTTGTCTACGTTGTTTGTTGTGTTTTCTCAGAATTCCATTACTGTTGCCTTGTTGCGTATCAAATCTGTATTTTTCAATACAAACAGTAACTGTTTTTCGAGTTGTTTCTTTGTTTTTTTATTTATTCATAACCTCTGTACACTACTGTACTGAATGTTCATTTCTTTCTGTGTTCAGTTGTGATTTTCGTTTTGTCTCTTTCATTTTATTGGTGTTGTTTTGTCATTTTACAATGCCGAAAGCATTATCCTCCGACTCGGTGTGCCCTACACCGAATTTTCAATACCATAAATTGGAAATATATTAAATTTTACAATAATATTCAATTATTATTCGACTATTAAATAAATTAACTTGATCACATAAATAGCATCGCAGGTACATACAATTATTTTCTAAAATTAAATTAGTGTACCATGTAAATCTACTATTTTCGTGACGTCATTATACGTCATTATCTAGTTACAAAGTTTGATGACGTGACTCCTCTGCCTAAAATTTTTTACTATAACTAAGTAATAACTGTATCTGTATGGTAATATTATTACCATACTCACTAGTCAACAACGGTCTACAAAATTAAAACAAAATGAAAATATAATGCTCTTCATTAATACATAGAGATAACGTTAGCCTATCGTTCTAAATACGGTCTACTTTATTCTAAAGTAATAAACATGAGGAATAAAGCACATAATTTGAATATTTGTCTTATTGACATATGTCAAAATAATTGTTCTGTTAACCATAGCAATCTGAAGGTAGCATTAATGAGAGAATTTCAAAAAAAGATATTTATCAATAATGTCTTAATTTTCTGAAACCGATAAACTATTGAACAAACCACGTATGTTATTAATCATAACAAGGCTTAGATGTCTTAAAATACTCGCTCTACGAGCTCGGATTTCAAACTTACATCTGCGGCAGTTATGATGTGCATAACATTCCTAGGTATGTTAATAGCTATACCATACAGATACAGTTATTACTTAGTCACCAGCCTACTTTTGAACATGTAAACAATGGAATAATATCCTGAAACCGGTAAAGTATTTAAACTACCCTTTAGCGATTTGTAGTTAAACAGATAGACACACATTTATATTTCCCGGCAGTGTATTCTCCTCTCTGTGTTAAACAACTCCTTTGGAATCCCGTGTTAACCACACATTTTCTTTCTGTTCTGCCTCAGTACCCCAGCGGTTTTTCCTGGCCTATGCACTCTATTCTGACAAGTCCTCCAATTTTTCTCTTCCGCCGCTGGAAAAACTTCCAGCCAGCAGGAGCAGGGGTGCGGAGGGCAGGGGACGGGCACCTGTTGCGCGCCCCAAAAAATAACGAGACGCGAAAAATTCAATGAATTCTAAACGCTGCTGCCAATATGCATTTAGGGAGGAAATTAACGAGATGGATGTGAGAGACGATTCAATTGAGTTGTGTGTATGCCAGAGGGTTGAATGTGTGATTTGGGAAGGATTAGTCAGTGTTTCTGGTTAAATATTAAGAGGTTGTGGATTTTAAAATTAGGTAATGAGGGTGTTGGAGGTTGGAATTATAAAAATATAAGCTGGTGGCATGGGCGACTGATTAAGTGTGATTAGGGAGCAGTTAACTAGCATTGTTTTATCTTTGTCAATCGATTATAGTTTGTACAGAATACTTCAAATACTAGTTATTGAAAAATTAATTGTTTATACAGGGTCCGGCACAAAGGACAGACGTTTGTGAAATGGCTAGTACTCTCCCCCTATTAGTACGAGAGAGGTGAGGAGTATGCCGTTCGACTCGTGAGTTCCTAGCATTTTTTTACCAGTTGACATTTTGGTGCCTTGGACGGTTGAGCACCGTGTTTTCCCGTACGACAGTTTTGTCCGAAATAATGACTCTATTACGGCTGTACAGAGTGAATTTCGTCGCCACTTCAACATTCATCGGAATTGAGCTGTTCCTTCTCGAAACACCATCCTTCGTTGGGTTGAAGCACTTCGCACACGTGGTGTACTGACGAACAAAAGACCACCAGGAGCAACGATGAACGTTATTCGCCCTCTCTTCCCTGGTCGCCTTATTTCCAGGTTTGGTGATGTTCATTGGCCTCCTCGGTCCCCAGATTTATCCATCTGCGATTTTTTCCTATGGGGACACCTCAAGGCTCGTGTATACGACCACAAGCCCCGAACTCTGGACGAGTTGAAGGAGGCAATTCGCGTGGAAGTCGCCCAAGTTGAGAAAGCGATGTTGGAGAGAGTCTACGCTAACTTCTAAGAACGCCTCCAGCAATGCATCGTCAACAACGGTCACCACATGACTGATGTGATTTTCCACACTTAATTGTCACAAATGCTATTTCATTGCGAACCCGAATCCGTAAATAAATTTGTTTTTGAGTAAAAATTACCGATTTTATGATTTTTTAAAAACCATCCGTCCTTTGTGCCGGACCCGTTACATCATTTATTTGAATTATGTTTCTCCTCAAATAATTCATAAACGATTGTTAGAGATAAAACAGTCCTAGTCAACTGCTCGCTAATTAATTAGTTGCTCATGCTACCAGCCATTTATTGTAGGCTTTTGAATGAAAAGCCTGGAGAAAAAAAATGAATGTCACAAAATATGTAGTGTTTCATAAAAATTAAGATATACTCTTGATCTTGTCTTGAAATGAAGACAACACCAAGACAAGATGACAAGACAAGAAAGTATCATCAAGAATCAATATTGAAGATGAATATTGCAAATCTGTATTTGTATGCTTTGTGTGTCTGGATCCTCTGAACGCTCAAATCAAATACTATTATTCAGAAAATTTCGAAAACATGTATTTCTACCTTATTCTAAAATGGAAAAATGATTTATCCCTATCTAAACCAAACGCTATTTTCTTACGTGATATGAAGTGTACTATTATTCACGAAATATTCCTATTGAAGGTCATTTATGACTCGTCTGATATTATAGTACTTACAGATAACTTCACTGCATTTCGTACTCATAGGCGAAATATTGGTATAGCGATAATACTAAACTATTATTCACGAAAGATGACTATTCAAGGTCATTTGTGAGCCGTCTGATATAATATTAATTGCAGATAACTTCATTGCATTTCGGGTTCATAGGAGTGCAACATAAAATATTTATGGACACATTTTAATTGAAAAACTAATAGTAAGTCATTTGAAAATTATTTTTCTTTCTAAATAATGCCTTTCTGAAAGATTTATGTTCTTCACTTATGTTTTTGCAAAATACAAAAACATAGACTTAACTTATAAACCAAGGAATAATAATTTGATTTAAACGTCAACGCCACTGGGTAAATATTAGAACAGAGAGCAGTGTAGTACATAATTAGGTATCTGTAATTCTACGACATATGTCATTATTATTTATAGTGTGTTAGAAAGTAATGCCACTATTTACGTATATCTGTCACACCACATAAATTAAATAGACATAGGTCAAATAATCTCTCTCTTTCTAATACAAAATGTTGCTAAGTTACTGCTATAAAACGCTGTGTATTCTTTCTTCGAACAAATGACCTTGAATAGTCATCTTTCGTGAATAATAATGTACTACGAAATATTTATGGATACCTACATTTTAAATGAAAAAATTAAGGCAATTTATTTGAAAAACTTGTTTCTTTTTAAATAATGCTTTTCGCACAGTTTTATCTTCTTCGGCCTATAACCATACAATAATAATTTGATGTAAAATTTAAATACCATCGTTACTGGATAAACATTAGTACACGTCACACCACATAAATTAGACATACATCATACATCAAATAATCTTTCTGTTTCTAATGCAAAATGTTGCTAAGCTATTGCTATATAAAGTGTTGTGTATTGTGTCTTCGAACAAATGACCTTGAATAGTCATTTTCGTGAATAATAGTATGTAATAAAAATTAAATGACGAGAGGTACTATGCTGTACTGGCCACATCATATTTTTATTAGACTTGAGAGGGAGAAATATTATTTTTGGATAAAGCCGATTCCGAATCTGATTTATTTTTGTTTGAACATTCTGTTTTAAATAAAAATCTGATGTGGCCAGCACATAACCTCTCGCCAGATATTTTACCTGGTTGTACACATAAAAAGAAAAATATTTTTAAAAACAAATATGTACATATATTCATGTCTCACTACAAAATAATTCTCACATATATTTGCAAAATCTGTGGGATATTTTAATATAAATTATGTACAATACATACATTTTCTTTATATTCAATATCCTGAAATTTTCTTTTTCTAATTTCCATTTCTTTTTATATATTCGTCATTTTTTCGCAAATTCCTTTTATATTCTTTTTTACGTATATTCTTTTGCGTTGTTGACTTTTTTTTATTTTCATAATCTTCATAAAGATGTACAAATATTTTTGACAGTGGCATACAAATATTTTTGACAGTGACATTTATGTGTGAATTACAAACATTTGAATTTCTTGCCTTGAAGTCGTTTGATCTGAGAATTTTTACACCAAATTATTTTATATGCATTTCCTTATCTCTAAATCTATAGAAGATATAATAATGAATTTATATTTATCGAATAAAGATTTTAACGTTCTTTAATATAAATATTTTCATAAATTTTCGATAAATAATATTTAGATGATTTTTTTTCTTGTAGCTACTACTTCCGGTTGTCCAGTTGTTCCCAAATCTTAATCAACTCTTCTCATTATTGTTAGATTGAAGAATCCGTATTTAAAAATGTCTTAAGTCTTATAGTATTTGAGAAATCGTGGATCCAACATCTACACACACATCCACACACACACGTACACGCACACACACACACGCACGTACACGCACACGCACACACACACGCACACACGCACATCGTCGTAAATATGTAATAATCGGATTCTACTGACCTTAAAACGTGCTTATTCACTAAAATCTGAATATGCGGTTTTTAGCATGAATTCAATACCTCTCTTAGCGAGAGGTAAAAAGCACGCCGGGATATCGAAGTATATATAACTATCCTCTCCATTTCTTGAACATCACATACGAGTTTCCATATAGTTAAGAAAATCATTCCATTCTCTGTTTGAAAATGAAAAATCCAACTAATTTAACGTTTCCATTCTTTGCGCAATTCCAGGGACAATTATCAATAACGCAGACATAACCTCCTTCGTACGGGGATTTCATCAGAATTTTTAATAAAGTCCTAGATGGGATTAGGAAGAAAAGTGTTGTAAAATAAATCTATTTAACAATGGCGCTCTGCTGGCGCTTGGCCGCTCCGCGACTCCGAATGTGAAATGATAAAACTTTGCGCGCGCTGTTATAGTTTACAATAATATTACTTTTAACGAGGAATGTTGCGACTTGGCGACGGAGACGATGTCATCGGCCATACGTGCTGGCTAGGCCCCGCAAGAGGAGATTTCTTTATCTAACTTTTGCATTGTGAATGGAAATTATTGTTTCACTTTGTTGAGGTAATTGGTTTCTTCTTTTATGGCAGATGTGATTAAGGGAAGTAGAACGCATGGCCGGTTTATTAATATATGGTGATTGTGTTTGTTACAATTTTATTTGAATATGAAACACATATAATTCAAATTATAAGAATGTACCAACAGTATACAAAAAAGTTTTCCGTTTATGCTTGAATTTGAGAGTAAATGAAGTTGTCAAGGTTTTAAAAGAGACATGAATTTGAGGAACCTACGTTTCAAACAAAACGTCATTCTTGAATTATTAACAATAAGACACATACAAAGTGCCCAGTGGCGCTCGAAATCCGTTAGGCATGGAAGCAGTATTTCCTTGCGCGTTGCTTCCCAAATTATTTTAGAAAAAAATACTTCAAATATAAGTTGTAGATCATAAAATTCTGCATTTGAATCAATAAACAAAATTAATTTGCATGTATGAAAATGTCGAAAAGCACAGTGATACTAAACATAAATAATTTGTGTACTGATATATGCAGAATTTTATGTTCTAAAATTTATGTTTACAGCATTTTTTTTCTAAAATAATTTAGGAAGCTACGCGAAAAGAAAAACTGTTTTCCCATCAAATGCCTATGTAACGGATATCGAGTGCTACCCTGCATTTGACTGAATAAACAAATTTAATTTAGTAACAATGTTTCTTCGTCTTCTGTAAATTTCGAAGCACATGTTACTTTATTATCTACTATATTATCCATGTCCATGTTTATATTTTATACTTAAACACATCACAAAACACAGTTTCAAAATTCATATACCCATAAGTGATTATTTGTTGGTTATGTTTTGATTCAAGGGTCAAAATTATTTACGTGATAAGTTTGTTACAATGGAGTCGTTTATCAATAATAAATTATTTTCACTTAACTCAAATACGAGCCTATTCTGTAACTCAGTGGTAATTTTTTAACAACTGGTTAAAATTTTTATCCAATACATATTGATTTGACAACAAATATCCATTTTTTTGTTATATAACAACATACTTGATTGGATCATTTTTTAACCAGTTGTTAAAAAATAACCACTGAGTTACAGAATAGGCCCGAATGTCAACTTACGTTGTGACAGATAAAACGTCGAGCATTTATTTATTTTTTGTTCAATCCATGGCTATCGATATTTTCAACGTAATTTTCGACATTTTCATATTTAATTACTGTCGTTACAAAGCATGTAAACGTAATTCTATTTATTGACTTGATGCAGAAACTTTTGTTTGACGCGTTTTTGCTTAAAATATTTAGGAACAGGACATTGTAAAAAACTGATTTCCCATGTTAATCTCCTATGTAGTGATGTGCCGCCAAAATATTCCCGGAAATTCCTTCATCCGCGTTTTGCGGAAAGAAATTATGTTTCCCGGATTTTTTTTGGAAATATCCCGTGAATATAATTTTCGCAAATTTCCCGTAAAATTTAAAAAATTTTGGTCTTGATGTTTGGTGCAAATTGTTATGAATAATATTGTTCATTTCTTTGAGTAATTCAAGTTTCCTTCAAAGCAGATTGTCACACTCAGCAATGAGTAAAATGCCATGATGATATATTTATTTTTTTATTTATATATATACAGGGTGTAACAGCTAAACGAGCTACCTCCAATAATTTCTATATTATTAAAAATACAATAAAATACTATAAGGCAATCATATAGAAGGCCAGGCGGGACATCCGAATATAGAAGAAAATATTTTTTTAAACCAGCGGTTCTCAAGTTCCATACAAAGTTATATTTTTTTTAAATGGGATGATATATATTTTTTAGGCCTATTTAATAGAGTATTTTTTCTGAATTCAACCATGTAATCATTTTATATCCTAACATAACAAAAATATTGAGAAGAATTCAATTGAAATTTAAATAAATTTCATTTTTATAACTATTTTTCAGTAGGCTATATATGAAAAACAATAACTACTGCTATTTGTTAATTTGAATTATTTAAGACGAAAATCAGAATATCTGGTTCTAACTTCACCTTTGCAACTTAGTTTCAAATAATAGATACAATAACGAAAAGGAAGAAGAAAACGAAGATAATCTTGAATGTGAGGGAGGGAATTACGAAAAGGGCTGAAGAGAGAGAGACACGACATACATAGACTAGTGTTGAGGTAGCACTTTCGCCAGGACATGTCCGAAGATTCTTTTAAAACCCCTTAAAAGGATTAAATCCCAATTATAGAGTGGGTTCACACACAGGCACACATTTTTGCCTCAGCGGGATTCGAACCCATGATCCCTAGCGTACTCGTGAGAAGAGCCGCAGGAACCGACTAATGAATCATTAATATTTGTGTTATATTGTGACATCTATTTCTTTTTCTCCATACAGTTTTTCCTCTATTCTCCTACGCTTTCTCATTCTTTTGTAAATAAATTCCTTCCAACAAATACTTTGTTTTACGCAATTATAATCCTATCTATACGCACCCATAATATATTTTAGAACTAAGTCAAAAACGTATTAAGGCCGTCACGCACTTAAGCGACGCGAAGAGTGCCGAAGCGAAGCGAAGCGAAGAGGTTTTTTCATTCAATGTATTCTTATGTGAATAGTCGCCTCGTTGCTCTGCTCTTCGCTGCTCCAAAGTGCGCATATACACATAAGAATACATTGAATGAAAAAACTTCTCTTCGCCGCGCTTCGCTTCGGTCGCTGAAGTGCGCGATGGCCTTAATACTACAAAAAGTAAAATTTTTGGATTGCGTGGTTATGTGCGTTAGATAACCGGTTATAATTGGTACGGTTCGGGTTCAATTTCAACCGACATCAAATTTTCAAACAGCACGAAAGTGACATCTGTGGTGAACAGCTAAAATTCCACAATCCTTCAGATATATTTATTTATTATAATTCCATCTTCAATTATTCATCCTGCTTATTTTTTATTCTTGTTCATCAAGTCGCAGTCGTTTGCTTGCCGTCACGTCGTTGCTTTACTATTCACCAGCTCGTCTTCGATTCATTGGGCGGTGAATTATAAATAGACGCGAAATGACCGACGCCTAGAACGCGTCGCCAGCGTCCTGTCTTGGTCGCCGCGACGCACGGTTTAATCACACTAAATCTCTGGCCACTGCTGTATTAGTCATGGGATCCAATGCCGAATGGATGGAGATGGTGAGAGCGAGCAAGTGGATGGAATACTCAATAAGGAGGGGGGTGGGGGATTATTTACAGGGGGATTGAAAGTGTCATTTTATAAAAGTTCTTAATTTATTGAGGTAGTAATAGGCTAATTCTGAGCAAATCTGTAAGACCTGTAAACAGATCTGTAAGCAGTACCGATCCTAACCTATCAACCGCCTGTGTTCTTTCTTATACAGGGTGTAAATGAAATAAGTACATTAAATTTAACCAGTAATATAACTCATCGAGAGCAACAATATTTCTTAATAACATTTTCTCGAAATCGCATATTTTTTAGCATTTTTACCACCCCGTAAATTGACGAGTCGTTCCAAATATTTTTGTAATAATTGAATGCAGTAGCAATAGCTATGAAATATTTGTTTTAGCAATTAACAGTCCTATCAATTGTTGCAATTAAATTTTGACATTAGTAATAAACTTGTTTATAAGGTAAAATTCTGTCAAAATGCGAGTACACAGACATTGTAATTACTTACCTATGGTTTATTTATTTATTTTTTTACTCGTATCTGTACTATATTTTACTTGACATCACGGTTCACATAAAGACAGTGTCATGGAGTTGCCAACGCATTTACACGGAGCGTTGCCAAATCATCACCAAATCATTATGTTCTTAATATTCGCACATTTGTTAATCTTGTACATCTTTATCACATCACAATACGGAGTGTCACATATGACAATTTTAAAAAAAAGCAACAGTTATATCCATAACATGTGCAAAAAGTTCTATGTTTTCAGCACATAACAGACTTCAATTTTGGGAATGGCTCATAATGTTCATTAATGAGACTGAATTTACTTGGGAAGGTGTATTTATTATTTATTTTATTTATTTATTTCCAAAAGATCAACAGGTCAGAGACCCAATTACAGATCAAAATATAAACAAATACAAGTACACGTGAAAATACAAAAATGAAACTTAACATCTAAATGGAATCTGATATGAGATATTGAGTACATTGATTTTTAAAAGTACCAAAGGTGCAGCCAAAGATATCTACTTGTTGATGGATAGTGTTGAGAAGTGTACACATTGAGTATAGAGGGGATTTAACGAGCAAATTTGATGAGGCTGATGGTAGGTAAAAGCAGGTTCTACTTCTGGTGGAAGTTGAGGGTACATGGAAGTTTAATAAAGATAAGGATAGAGAGTCATCAATTAGATTATGAATTAATTTATATAGATATGTTAAAAGGAAAATTTGTCGACGTACCTCTAATGTAGTTAAGTTAAAAGATTTTAATAGGTCATCGTATGAAAAATTTGGTAAACAGTAAGTGTGATTTTGTTTGAAATACAGGTATTTAACGAATTTTCTTTGAATTGTTTCAATAAGATTTTTGAATTTCTCATAATATGGATGCCATATAATACAGCAATATTCGAGTTTGGCTCGTACTAAGGTGAAAAAAAGCACTTTTATAGCATGCAAGTCTGTAAAAGATTGTGTATTGCGCTTTATAAAACCTAGTACTTTATACGAGGAACTCATTAAATACTGAATGTGAGGATTGAAAGTTAACTTTTCGTCAAAAATTATTCCTAAGTCTGTAGTACTGGATACACGTTTAAGAGTAGCATTATTAGCCATGTAATTGAAAACTATTGGAGTTTTTCTAGTGTAAGATAAAATTTTACATTTCGAAACATTTAGATAAAGTTTATTGGAAGTATTATGCACAATACACATCTCGACAGACGAAAATGCTGTAAAAATTTTCATTAAAAAATGTTTTGGGCGGGAACAATAAATGGACGCCTAATTATTGATACTAATGTACCTCTTTTAAATGGACAAAAGTTTGTACTTACATTTTTTGAATAACGTATTTAAACTATTATGATTTGTCGACGATAAATAATCATCTCATAACCTAACAACTATGCTATTGCTTTTCCTCGTCCCTCCTTGTCTTCCTCTATTCACACTATTCACAGGTGATTAAAAGTCTGGTTTAATACACAACTTTATAATTTTGTTATCCAAAATTTAAATTTATTTATTTTAAAAATTGTACTATTACGTATTAATTAATAATAATGTTATTTCCCTTGATTCGTTTATTAATTACTGTGACTGTAAGTGTAACCAATAATCGACAATTTTTCAGCTGTTTGCATCCCACTTCAATACGGCAGCAGCCATTTGTTCTCCATGGGCGGGTAACGAAATATGCAGCAAATCTTTAAAGAATTTTAACTCAAAATCTAAAAGACTTAGAAAAAAAAGTTATTAAGAAATATTGTTCCTCTCATCGAGTGGTTAAATTTAATGCACTTATTTCTTTACACCCTGTATAATAGAATTGCTAAGGTATATAATACATTTTGCTGTCCGTTATCGTACTAAATTATATATTTGATACTATTAAAATTTTAATAATAAGTAGTATGTTTTTCTCAGTGTAGCTTACAGATTTACGAATTTACAGTTTTACAGATGAATGTTCAGAATTGGCCTATTAACTAGGGTTGTCAATTAACTTTTACAATGGTGTCGTCCACTATTTTTTTATGAAACTTCATCTAAACTGAAAACGATATGTACTTAGTCCTAAAAAGTCTAAATTGCTATTCGTTAAACCGTAATAATTTATTTATTATTGGGGAGTGTTTTTTATTGGTTCCCACAGAGTCGCTCTATTTACATCCGATACTGTATATGTAGTAT
This sequence comes from Harpalus rubripes, assembly GCA_963082715.1. Taxonomy (NCBI): domain Eukaryota; kingdom Metazoa; phylum Arthropoda; class Insecta; order Coleoptera; family Carabidae; genus Harpalus; species Harpalus rubripes. The sequence continues at coordinate 7,553,792 of OY720465.1, forward strand.
AATTATTAGTTTTCGATCACAATAATACATAAATAATAATTGTTTATATGTATAGATTTAACAAATAAATAAAATTTGTAACATGAAAATAACTGATCCTACCTTGAGTTGTACTTTGGGCTGACTCCGGTCCTGTCCTCAAATGTCCAGAAATTTCATTCTGAAAAAGACAAAATATATTAATTATTAACAAAATATAAGTAAATAATAACAAAATGTCTTACATATTAACACCAGTCATATCGCTTTGTAACACTCAAATTTTGAACAAAGTTTTTCACCTTAAATTTTAATATTTCCACAACAAATTATATATCACTATAGCCAGAAATCGATAATGAATCGATTATTAATACTCTCGATATTGATTTTGTAAATATTTCTCGAAAAAATCACAAAAAACGGCGGAGTGATTCATCCGACTTTACCTATTATAAGTGCAAGCACAACTGACAAAACGAACGAACAACGATCAAAGCTTATCGTTTTAAACTTGTTAGATATTGAAGTAGCTGATGAATTATAATTTGTATTTATTATTGTATTATAACACTGGTTCTTAATATATTATTTATTAAGGTTAATAACAATGTTATGATAATATTTGGATTCGTTTAGCCTGATACAAAATACAAAACTTGACATCCAACTTGACACTGGCTGTCTACTTGTTTTCAAGACCGCCGATACCGCGATTCTCTGTCGCTGGTTACTATGGTAGCGTGTGTGTTCGCTTCAGTATTATATTTTATATATATATATATATATATATATATATATATATATATATATATATATATATATATATATATATATATATATATATATATATATATATATTATATAAATGTTTTCTTGAAATAATGAAAAATCGATTATCTATATTTTATTTAATAATATAATGAATATATTGTTTATATTATTATGCCTTTTACTCATAGATATACAGTACAGTCGAAAAATAAAGATAACTACACCTGATAATAACATATTCTAATAATTATTTTTACCTCCCGCTACCCTTGGTAAGGGAGGTATAGGGATCGTGCTAAAAATCGCATATCAAGAATTTGATGAATGACCACGTTTTAAGGTCCCTAGAATCCAATTTTAACATTTCACGATGATGTCTGTGTGTATGTATATATATATATATATATATATATATATATATATATATATATATATATATATATATATATATATATATATATATATATATATATATATGTGGATCCTCCATTCTAACTCAAATATTATCATTCAGAAAATTTTGAAAACTTGTATTTCGAACTTTTTCTGTAATGGAAAGAGCCCATTAGATTTTGGTGGAAATCGGATAACCGGAAATGGCACTTTACTGGAAGCTCAAAATAGTTTTTCTTCAAAAAATGTCTTTAAATGTTCTTTTTTCGATAAAACAGTGTGGACAAGACTTGGAAATTTTATTTTTCCCCCTTTTTACATCTTATATGCATTTCTTTAAGATATAATAATGAATTTATATTTATCGAATAAAGAATTTAATGTTCTTTAATATAAGTATTTACATTAATTTTCGATAAATAATATTTACATGATTTTTTTCTTGTAACTACTACTTCCGGTTGTCCAATTGTTACCAAAACTTAATAAACTCTTCCCATTATTGTTAGATTGAGGAATCCGTAGTTAAAAATGTCTTAAGTCTTATAGTATTTGAGAAATCGTGGATCCAACATCCACACATCCACACACACATCCACACACACATACGGACATCATCGTAAAAATGTTATAATCGGATTCTAGGGACCTTAAAACGTGCTTATTCGCTAAAATTTGGATATGCGATTTTTAGCATGAATTCAATACCTCTCTTAGCGAGAGGTAAAAAACGGTGTATAAATCTAGGTGTAACAACTCATCAATTTTTGTTGACAGATTGATGTCGGCGATCAGTAGGCCGAGATTCTAACTTTACATGTAGCGCCTCTATACAATGTGCTCTACCACATAACATTCTAGAACTAACAAGACAAATAAAATGACAATCTAGATGTTAAAAATTTGATTGATATTTCGCTTGTAATTTCAAATGGGGTCGCGTAGCTATGTGGGTTAGGGATTAGTTGTGTTTCGGACGGACAGGGTTCGATTCCAACCGACGTCAAACTGGAAATTTGAAAAAAATTCATATAGCACAAAAGAGTTCCCCATGGCAGCTTTGAGAGCCATTGAGGTAATGCTTAGTAAACGTTTTCAACTACAATTACAGATATATCGTTATTACCGAAACCTTAAAATAAAAAGAGGTTGGTACGCCCAGAAATGGGTAATAAACCATGATGTTATATTTAATTATTTAAAATACGTACATCCCCAGATTCTCATTCTTGTACAATATCTTCATTTTTAAAGTGCTTTTGGCAAATACCACGGCTTGTAAAGCGCATATATCTTCGTGAAATTGAGGGTGTTCGATTGCGTGGCCGTCCAGTGTGTAAGTGGATGGATGTGATTGATAAGGTGCTAAAAGAGAGAAAGTTTCCGAGTGAGAAGAGAAGAAGAGCGTGTATGAATGCGATTATGAATGTGGCCGAGGCGAAAGATGTGTACTAAGACATGAATGTGTGGCGAAGGATGATTGTTTCGTAAGTATTACTGTGGTCCGGTTGTGGTATTTCGCTACAGAAAATTGGTCACTTTAAAATGTTAGAGAGGAATATTTGTTGTATGGTGTCAGGTTAGTAAGAATGTTGTTGAAAGAGAGAGTGGGCGCGTTTAGCGAACGCAGCAGTTGTCATAGCGGAGACTGATTTTTCGCTGAACGTTACCGCTGAATACTCAGCGGTAACGTTTCTCAGCTGTTTGTCAGCATTGTAAGCAGTGAATTTTTACGCTGTATGCAGTCAGCGTAATATTAATAACCTGTTAGTTTCACGTTAACAGCTAAATATGTCGAATAATTCAAACATAATATTTTAAAATGATTATGTTCTTATTAATAATCAACTCATTTCTACAGATTCTATAAGTACATATTATTTTATATAAAGCTTTGAATTGATGCATAATTAGTAAATTTGTACATTAAAATGCATATCAAACGACTGAAGACGAACCTAGAGATGGCGAAAATATAATTATAGAGCAAAATCCTGGAGGCTATTCCATTACATGATCTTGGATTTGGCCACTGAATAAACTGATCTTTTAGCTCTATAATCGCAGATATAATTTTTATAAAAATGTAATGTCCGGTACCTTTAGAAAATCCAAATCTATCACAAACTGACAAAAAACTTTCTTGGTTCGATATGACCCAAAATGGAAACAAAACTTTTGTTTCTAGTGAAATATATAAATGTCGCTCTGGTAAATATGGTTGTAATAAATAACACAATTATTCTTCAACGTTAGCGCGGGTCATTCTAAAATGATTTTTAAATTCATCTAAACTATAATTAGGTACAATATTTTCCACATATCCTTCGTTATGTACTGGCAATATTCTATCTGGATTAATATTTTGAGGTACGTCAGCAATAACTAGGTACTTGAATTATGTTATTCATATTAAAATCATCATCAAAAAATAATCATTTATTATTTCATCCACAATGAAAAATTATCTTTATCTTCACACGAATACCTTATAAATATACGTCCGTTCAGCGAATATGCAAGCGTTGATACTAATCAGTAGTAAACGTGTTGTAAGATGAGTTACAACTGATGTGTTCGCTAAACGCGCCCATTTATTATTTTTGTGGTTGATATTACTATTATTATTGTTTCGGGTTTGTGCTAACCCACTAAGTGGGAAATGCGTGATTCTACTCGTATGTATGTATGTGATATATATAGAATAAATTTATTTAACGAATACTTATTCGAAACTTTATTCGGGTCTAAATATGATTATTTTTCATAAATAGATGTCCGTATAGTTAAGCGACAATAGTAATTAAAAGTTGCAAAACCTAGTAACAAAGTCACCCTTATTTATCATTCATTATAGCTACTGGGTAAAAAGTGTACCCTATCCTCTGGATCCGAATACATATATCTCTGATTCAGAGTACTGGTGTGCAAAGCAAGGCAAGGCAAAACACCCACCCCACCTCGGCTTGAGTGAAATGGCAGAGAATTTATACGGTTTCGTTGGTTAGTGTTGTTTCGCCTCGCATTAAATCATTGTGTTTTGCGTTTATCTGTCCTCAGCTCCGGCGTCCATCACGGCGGCCCCGCCTCTAGGGGCCGCCCGGGGCTGAAGGGGGCGCGCGGGGGTGATGCGAGCGCAGCACAGTCATTTTCATAATTCGGCCGTCTGTATTCGGAGAGAGGATCGAACCAGTGACAAACAAAACAACAAGGATGCGGATGGGGAGGTTTTTAATTAAACGAAGGGTGGGGGTGGGGTATAGGAACAGAAAGGATCACAAGTCAGGTTCGAGGCAGGATCGAGAGTTAAGAAGATAATTAGTACGTGATTCTTCAATCCGTAACAATTAATGAATATTTTACTGAGACCATACTTATTGTTGTCATATTTTAGAAACGTCAATGTTGTTGTCATATTCTTCATGTTAATTCTCAAGTGTCAAAGTGATTTCAGGGGCCTGTTTCATAAAAATTACTAGTCGACAAGTGACAAGTGTACAAGTGACAAGTTCTAGTAATTTCTGTTTCAAAAATAATTTTTGACTACTTGTCAGTTTTCCAATATTACTAGTGTATTTTTACAAATTGACAAGTTTGAAACCATGGTTTCATAGTAAATGTAATATGCAGCCATCTTTGCCTTAAATATATATTTTAATCACATTAAAAAGTATGGGTTTTAAAATAATTAAATTTTATACACATTTTGTCATTCAACCCTTGCAATCAATGAAAGTAAAGCAGGTGAAATTATAATGATTTGTAATTATATTTAATATGGCAAAAATGCTGTTAAATTGGTGTTCTTCGGAAAATTAAAGAACATAAAGACATTATATTTGGCGCTTTTTCCACAAATTTAACAAAAAATTTGAAATGCGAAAAATAGAAATTAATCTATGAATTTGCTGTTTCGCACGCATTAATGAGAAGGACTGGCAATATTGCCGGGATCAGGGATTTGTTAACAAATCCTTAGCCAGGATATATTATAAACAGTGGTAAATGCTTTTGTTATAGTCTCACTTTGCAGTATAATAAAACATTTTCTCTATTTTTAAACAAACTCATTTTCATATTTTCTTTTAAAATTTTAATTAGATTAATCAATTTTTTTAACATTGGAATAATTATTGCTCCCTTTTAAATATTGCTATAGTCCATTTCCCCCTAAACGAAAGAAATTGGAACTAACCAGGGATCAAGTCATTCTTATAGGTCGATGATGACAAATTTGAAGTTGAATCTTCAGATTTGTCATCAACGACTAATAAGAATGACTTGGTTCGGATCCCGGATTAGTTCCAATTTGTCTCGTTTCGGCGAAAGGACTATATCGAGAAGTATTAAATGACTCAATTTTTACGAAGACAATCTAAATCGTTCATACTTTTGTTCAATATATTCATAGTACAATTTTCTTATAAAAATTCGAAAATGAACATGAACATCTTCCTCTTTTGAATCACTGGACCTCATGTTTTTTACATTACACAAGAAAATTCCTATAATTAATTGTCATAAAGAATTCAATTGTCAACTTGTAATTTTCAAATGACCAATCTTTCATTCATGGTTACTGTTCACCTGTAAAATACTAGTAGTAAAAACCAGTAAATATTTTTTGAAACGCTACACTTGTAAACTGCAAAGATACACTTGTAGAAACGGACTAGTTTACTTATCACTTGTAATTTACACTTGTAGGTTTTTGAAACAGAAACTTGTCAAATTATTCGTTTGACAAGTTCTACAGTGGTAATTTACAAGTGTAGAAGTTTTATGAAACAGGGCCCTGATGGTGAGATACATCCAAAGACTTTTAATAACTCTGTTAGACACGGCGTGCTAGCGTTTGTTGTGAAGCAGAAACTTAAAGGTATTGGTAAGGGTGGTATAGGGATCGTGCTAAAAATCGCATATCGAGATTTTGGTAAATGACCACGTTTTAAGGTCCCTAGAATCCAATTTTAACATTTTCACGATGATGTCTGTGTGTACGTGTGTGTGTGTGTGTGTGTGTGTGTGTGTGTGTGTGTGTGTGTGTGTGTGTGTGTGTGTGTGTGTGCGTGTGTGTGTGTGCGTGTGTGTGTGTGTGTGTGTGTGTGTGTGTGTGTGTGTGTGTGTGTGTGTGAGTGTGTGGATGTTGGATCCCCGATTTCTTAAATACTAAAAGACTTAAGACATTTTTAACTACGGAGTCCCCAATCTAACAATAATAGGAAGAGTTGATTAAGTTTTGGTAACAGTTGGACAACTGGAAGTAGTAGTTACAAGAAAAAAATCATCTAAATATTATTTATCGAAAATTTATGTAAATACTTTATTTTTCGTTTTATGCGTACAACCAGGTTAAATATCTGGCGAGAGATAATGTGCTGGCCACATCAGATATTTTGTATTCTTGTACTGCATATTTTGCATATATTTTTGCATATTCTTCCTATTTTCATTTCATATAAATCCAAGCTTTAGTCATAACTTAATTGCTGAAATATAAGCAATAATGTCAAGCGAATGACAGTTTCACGGCGCACAGGTGTCTTATTGAGTACTGCTCTACCGACATTTTAATTTTGTTTTTGAACGCAGATGTCTGTACATATCAAAACTAATTTTCATGTAATTTAAACTTACATTTATGAATGAAGCTACGTTTCCAGCTCTTAACATAGTCACTGTTTTTGTTATTTGTCATAACCTTGAAAGTTTGTCATACATATAATGGCTTGAGCGTTTCCAGCTACTGTTTTAGTCTTTAGTCTTTGTCTTTATCATAGCGCATAAACACAAAGTTTGCAGACTTCATACTTTCGTCTTGTCGCTGTTCTGTTGGAGAGAGATGTAAGCGCTACCTCTTTTTATGTTGCGCAGTAGTTCTACGCGTTGTATGTTATCTGGTGGTTATGTTATTATTTTTGTGTTGAGAGAATATAAATATGGACAACAGAAAGAAAAAAAATCATAGGTTCAATTGTGACAAAAAGAAGAATTCCTGGAATATCATATCTTATGGATATACAGACAATATTGAAATTTTAAGTGGAATATTAGAAATATTGTGGCTCGTTCACCATATTCATTTCGTGCTTTATTACAAATGTTATTTTGGAATTATACAAAATAATTACATTATTACTTAATTTTAGTAATGAGTACTACTCATCATTAATATCATTGATAACTATATAATTTTTGAAGCATTGTAAAGAGTTTTATAAATGTGTTCCCCTTTTGAATGAACAAACATTATAAGTACAAAAACTTAAGACTGTGCTTATGTTAATAGCTGGAAATGGCCAATATCTTCTGACAAAAACATAAGACAAAATACAAAAACAAAGACTAAAACAGTGACTATGTTAAGAGCTGGAAACGTAGCTTTACTTACTTAAACCTAAACAAAAACCATAAACCTAATTTTCATTTGTGAATGCACCTTAACATTGTCCAGAACTTTACAATTAGAGTATTCTAGCAGAGTTGCAGTGAACTCCGTCAATAACTACCCCGACAAGCCAGCTCAGCTAGTAGCATGACGAATAGCTTTAATCAAGTAAGGGAAAAAGGTGGGAGTGCGGCGCTAGCCATAAACAGTGATGTGAGTGAAATGTGGACGGCGCACAAGTGATCGTACATCATAGCCGTAATGGCGCAATGAATCTTGATGTCCGCACTGATCAAATTTAATCCTTAGGAGCGAGCCGCCATTTGTTAGCGACGCGGATGCGGACGGCGGACGCGGACGGCGCCCGCTTATTTACGGCACAGACGGACGCCGCAAGACGCCCGGACTAAATCTGTCTTGCCCTGATAACTAGCCAAAGATAGTGTAGTGGCGAGAGAACAAAAAATGGAAATTGTTCATTGAGAAGTGGGAGAAGGGTTTTGAGTTCTGAGTATGTGAAGCAGAGGGTAGTAATGGGCTACTTGCGTACCATTTTTTACCTTCCGTCACTATTAGGTAAGGAAGGTATTGTCTTTGGTCAAAAAATTCGATGATGAGTTTTTAATCAATAAGCACGTTTTAGTTTCCCTAGAATACGATTTTACTATTTTTACGATGATGTCTGTAAGTATGTATGAATGGATGTATATATGTATGTATGTATGTGTGTGTGTGTGCGTGTGTGTGTGTGTGTGACGATTTTTTCGGATCGCGTAACTTCAATACGACCTTTCCAAAAATTATAATTTTTGCGTATTCCTTTTCTTTACATCTATATGAAGAGCTGATTAGATTTTGGTTACAATTGGTCGACCGGAAGTAGCCTAATTTGAAGATTTTAACAGTTTTTCTTGAAAAAACGCTGTAAAATATCATTTTTTCACATTTATTGTTATTATAAATATTAAAGAATATTTTATTCTCTATAAAATTTGATTACATTTTATACTTCATATTCAATTTGGTTACACAGTTCAGATCTTATATAAAGACTATCTTAAACTCGCGCCCCAGAGCGAATGAGGAAACACGAGACTGCACTCGGATGTGTAATTTCGAAGAAAAAAATCTAGCTTAAAAGATATTCGAGAAAAGACGTATTAAAATTGACCAATCGGAAACCTACACCTTTAACGTGTGTTTGCCGTAATATTACGTTACTAGGGTTTTATACAAATCAAATCTTCTTTAAAATGTGTGGGCGACTGTAGTTTTCGAAAATGTCAGTGTCAAATTAAATTTAACAAGTTGAATAAAAAAGGCAAATTCTTACCATTATTCAGTCGCTGATTACTTAAAAATGATTATAATTTTCGGAGAATGTGGACGTAACACCAGAGAGGCAGCACGAGTCTATTCGGAACGTTTTCCGGATAGAAATCTTGTGGATCATAATGTGATATTGAGACCGGTCAAGTTATGCCAGATCAAATGACAATAATATTTTCGTTTAACACATTTTACACAGCTGCTACAACACGTTGCACTGTACGATATAAATGAAGATCTCGGATGACACCTTCGCTAACCTAAATTTGTTGACAGTGAAAAGTCAGCTCTAAAGTGTCAAAATTACAGTAAGTCAAACAAATTTTATAACTCACTAGTAGTATTTTTAAAACCTAGCAACCAGTTTTATTTTGTAATAAATATCATCACACCTCAAGATATCCTTCCGGGATTGGTGGATTAAAAAGTCTTGTAACTCCGTTATGAAAGCAGCCGCAAATTATTTTCTTCTATTTGTTGGCTACCTATTGTCGTCGGCAAGTGTCAGTTTCGTCTGGGGCGCGAGTTGTGAGACACCTGTAGAGTAATAAATTTATAAAGAAATTATATTTCATAAAGCAGCAAGCTGTGCTATAACCATGGTAACATCTACTTAAGAAAATTCTGATTGACAAATGTCAGTGTCAAGTGCATTTGACAGTATGTTTCTATATGGAATCTGTACAAAATACATAGAACTGGAGGTTATGTGCTGGAAATATGAAATCTTTTACAAGACAATCTCTGTGTGAAATTTGTACAATATACATAGAGCTGACGGAAGGTAATGTGCTGGCCATATCAGATATTTTATTTAATATTTTTGAAGAGGCGAGAAATTAATGAAATTTTAATATTTAAAATAACCGCCGTTTATGACGTAGAATTACGCCGAACCAATGAATGGCCGTAAAGCAATAACATCGGTACGTCCAATAGCAACGGCATGTGCATGTAAATTAAACATTACAGATCATCTGTTTGACGTTTGAATAATAGTTTGGAGGTTAATATTTTCGTTTGTCATTTTAATCTTGTACGAGTATAAGCTAAGTTAAATTCCTTCAAAATCCTGCTTAACAAATCGAAATACGTAATAAAAGTAACAGGAACCAGGCAAATTGTAGAAAATAAAGAAGAGAGACAGTGATAGAAAAATGAACTAATGTCAAAATCAAATTAAAACTCGCACTCGCTCGCCATCTACAGGTTACATTCTTAAATATGCATCCTTTTCTCCAGTACGAAATAATGACGTCAAAAAAATCTTCTTTCTTAATTTATTAAAAAACATTTAATTGTTTAAAATAAAATTTATATTGTTACATACGTTTTCAACTTTACTTTGGGTATTGAGTGATAGATATCAGATTTTCAGTAGCACGCAAGTAGCCTATTGGAATATATTTAGTAAGAATTATACTCGAGATTTTACTGGTATTTTTAGGATGCAGTAATTTCTATGTTTAATTAATAGTACAAGGTACGCCAAAATATTCTCCCTAGTTTTATTATAGCACTGTGAAGCGAACAGAGGTCGTAAAAGGACGGGGGTAGTGTCAATTAATCAGGTTTTATTGATTTCTCAAAAACTACCATTAATGGAACCTTTTCCTTGTACATCTCAACGGTTCAATTAAAATTCAAATAAAATCCCTTTCCCATAATCTATATAATAATTACAAAAATATCTCATAAAATTCATCACCAGCTATCAGCTCTGGAATTCTTTTAAAGAATATCGACGACTCCTTTCCATATTTAACATATATAATTCTCCCGGCTATCTTCCCGTCTGTGCTCCTACAGTGGGACTAGTGCGTCGCGACGCTGCTAATGTATTGCCGGCGCTGTGATCGTCGGTCTGTATTGAAACCGCAGTATTTATTGCCCCATTAAGGCATCGTTTAAATCATAACTGCAACTATAACTAACAGCTTATCGCTGTGCGGTGCGCTACTCTACCGCTCTCTTTCTTTAAACCCCCCGCGCACCCCCTAGGGGGTGAAGTGACATCAGAGATATATCACTAGTTGTGAAGAAGAAGAGGAATTATGTATGTATTCAAACTTATGGGCCATACAGATAGATATTACTATCTAAAAATCATTATTTTCGAAACTATAATTGATAAGTTTTTATCCTCAACATGTAGATTTTGTTGATCATCAAAATTATTCTGATATTACAATAGACTAACTAAGTACGGATATTCAACCGCGTCTGTTATTTGCTTCATATCAGCCCTATGACGTTAATAACTACAACAGGAAAAGAGAAAGACGGCAAACATGGATAGCATCGGTTCATCGAATGTTCTCAAGCAAATAAAAAAAATCTGATGTGGCCAACACATAACCTCTCGCCAGATATTTTACCTGGTTGTACGCATAAAACGAAAAATATTTTTAAATACAAATACATATATTCATGTCTCACTACAAAATAATTCTCACATATATTTGCAAAATCTATGGGATATTTTAAAATAAATTGTGTACAATACTTACATTTTCTTTATATTCAATATCCTGAAATTTTTGTTTTCTACTTTCCTTTTCATTTTCTTTATATTCGTCATTTTTTCGCAAATTCCTTTTATATTCTTTTTTACGTATATCTTTTGCGTTGTTGACTTTTTTTTATTTTCATAATCTTCATAATAATATACAAATATTTTTGACAGAGGCATACAAATATTTTTGACAGTGACATTTATATGTCAATTACAAACATTTGAATTTCTTGCCTTGTAGTAGTTTGATCTGAGATTTTTTACATCAAATTATTTTATATGCCTTTCTTTATCTCTAAATCTATAGAAAATATAATAATGAATTTATATTTATCGAATAAAGAATTTAACGTTCTTTAATATAAGTATTTACATAAATTTTCGATAAATAATATTTAGACGATTTTTTTCTTGTAACTACTACTTCCGGTTGTCCAATTGTTACCAAAACTGACTGGACTGTTCCCATTATTGTTAGATTGAGGAATCCGTAGTTAAAAATGTCTTAAGTCTCATAGTATTTGAGATATAGTGAATCCAACATCCACACACACACACATCCCACACACACACACACACACACACACACACACACACACACACACACACACACACACACACACACACACACACACACACACATACGGACATCATCGTAAAAATGTTATAATCGGATACTAGGGACCTTAAAACGTGCTTATTCATTAAAATCTGGATATGCGATTTTTAGCATGAATACAATACCTCTCTTAGCGAGAGGTAAAAAGTTTTAAAGTTTACATATTTTGTGATTTTGTCAAATGTTTAGTTCAATTATAACTATATATTATAAATAAATAATATCGTTAGCGTATGCGGATGATGTAGTTGTTTTAGGTGAAAATGAATAGCAACTCAGAAGAATGATAGAGAGAATACATGTAGTTGGAAGAAGTATGACTCTGGAGTAGAATGTTGATAAATCCAAGGTGTTAGTATTTGAAAGGAGTAAATTGGTGACTGTGTGCAACGTGTTGGTGGATGGAGTGAAACTGGAGCAAGTGAATGAGTTTGTATATTTGGGTAGCATGATGTCAAGGGATGGTCGAATTGATAGAGAAATTGAAAGGAGAGGGCGGGGTGTAAGGTAATGGGTGCTCTGGGTACGTTTGCTCGAAACGTAAACGTATCTAGAGAAGCTCGTTTAAGTGTGTATAATGGAGTGCTAGTGCCTGCTTTGATATATGGAAGCAAATGTTGGGCATGGACGGGAAAGCATAAAAAGAAAGTGACTGCCGTGGAAATGAGGTATTTACGTGGAGTATGTGGATATGTAAGACGGGATCGTGTGTGGAATAATTTGGTGTATGAAGAATGTATGGTTAGGAAGAATATTGTTAAGAGAGTAGGAATGAGCCAGTTGAGATGGTTTGGTCATGTGGAGAGAATGAAGAGTGAACGTCTTGTAAAGCGTATATATCTTGAATTGAGGGTGTTTGATTGCGTAGCCGTCCAGTGTTTAAGTGGATGGATGTGATTGATAAGGTACTAAAAGAGAGGAAGTTTCCGAGTGGGAAGAGAAGAAGAGCGTGTATGAATGCGATTATGAATGTGGCCGAGGCGAAAGAACTGTGCTTAGACAGGAATGTGTGGCGAAGGATGATTGTTTATTAACTATTATTGTGGTCCGGTTGTGGTATTTCGCTACCGAGGAATATATGTTGTACCTATGATGTCAGGTTAGTAAGAATGTTGTTGAAAGAGAGACTGATTTTTTTGTTGGATGAGGTTTTTTTTTATTCTTTCGGGTTTGTGCTAACCCACTAAGTGGGAAATGCATGATTTTATGTATGTATGTATGAATATTGCCGTCTTCGCTCAGACTGTGATTCGTGATAAAATTGAACATGATCAAGAAGAATTATGTTTCATCGTTCGTTATTTGTTACCCCCATTCTTTCATTTTGTGATCACAACACGCCCACTTCAGAATCAGTCTTTTCTCATGATTACTGTTATTCAAATCACAAAAGATTGAAAAATGGCGGAACAAACAGTTATAAGAAGATTGTTTATATTTCGAAGATGAACACAATAATTTTTGTTATTCGGTAAAGCTGACTTGTCGGTCCGTAAATTTGTTATTGATTTCGAATCGATCGGGTTAATTTTATTGTTCGTTTGGAATTAAATTTAGTCATGTTTGGAAGGAATCATTCTTAAACGAATCACGAATTACAAAATCACGATCACAGCCCGAACGAAAGCACTTTATGGCATTTAATACCAATAATAATAATACAACCAACAATATAACAAATATAAATAATGTTTTCATACTTACATCTACATCTATAATAATTATTAGTAATAGTACTAATGCGGTTTCCAATTTGACATTGATTTATGTCTTTTATGTAGTGGGGATAAAAATACCAGAGAAACCAGGATTATTTCATGGTTGCCGTGGTCTGACTATTTACCAAGCTTACGGATTACTAAACCGTAAACCTGATTGAACCGGTTGCATTACGGAACATACTATTAATTTCGTAAAATTATTCACGACATTATGAATGAGGAATAGATAGAATATGAACATTAAATAAACAATAAAAAGAAAAAAATATGTGTATATGTAATTTAGTTTATCATTTGCTCGTCTAAAGGTGCATTCACAAATGAAAATTAGGTTTAGATTTGTGGTTTAAACTTTAGATTTAAAGACTTTGGCCGCATATTATGTAATGACACTATTCACATTTCAGAATTTAGGGTCTCTAAATCCAAATCATAAAGCTAAACATTGCAAGGTCCAAACTTTAGGTTTATGATTTAGTTTGACGGCATAAACTTCACTAATGAGAACGAGTCTGAAATGATATAGATATATACACCCAGCTTTATTTAGTATTCATTTGGTGGATTTGGCTTTTTAAACAAATGCGAGAAGAACATGGAGACTGTCATAACTTAATTGCTGAAATATAACCAATATAATGCCAAGCGAATGATAGTTTCATGGCGCACAGGTGTCTTGTCGAGTACTGCTCTACCGATATTTTATTATTGTTTTTGAAGCATTTGCATAGATGTCTGTACATATCAATACTAATTTTCAGGTAAATTAAACTTACATTTATGAATGACTTACTTTAAACCTAAACAAAAATTGTAAACCTAATTTTCATTTGTGAGTGCACATTTACTCATACCTAAACAAAAACCATAAACCGAATTTTCATTTGTGAATGCACCTTAAGCCCTAGGTGACTAACATTTTAATACTAGCATATTTACTATTATTTATGTGTGTAGTGGACATAGTTCTCCCCTTTTATTTAAAGTGTACCTATATGGAATCCTCGTTCCTTATATTTATCGAAGGTCTGACCTAAGGTCATCTTGACCGTCGCGACGCCAGCCTAATGAAATATTTCCGCGCTGCCATTGTTTTATCAGGAATAAATAATTGCAGACAGGAATGCAATACCTGCGCGGCACAATGGCTCATATATCAGGCGCTTCTTATTTTTGAAATTTGAATTTGGCTCTGCTGTGCCCGTGAGCGGGAGGGTTGACACGGAATGTTATCGATAAAATTAATAGCCTCGCATCTTCGCAGGTCGCAAGTCGTCATCCCCGTGGAGGGCTCGCACTTTATACACGTCCTCGATGATGCATGGCCGAACGAATGAAAAAATCACGGAAGATGGTGAGGGTGGGAGAGGAGACTATATATGGCGTTCAATAATGAAAAATCTAAAGATTTTTATCTTGTTTATTATTTTAAGAAATAGGTGAAATAGTTCGCCGACAATTTTGTAATTTAAACTGTGTCTTTAATGTAACGGTGTTTTTTTTTTCAAGATGTAGGTACATTGGAGATTAACATGAGAAATCAGTTTTTTGCTGACGGTTGGCCCCCATTTTAACTTTAGGTTTATGATTTAGTTTGACGTCACAAACTTCACCAATGAGAACGAGTCTGAAATGATATAGATATATACACCCATCTTTATTTATTATCCACTTGGACACTTCGACTTTTTAAACAAATGCGAGAAAAACATAGAGATTTTTACAACTTAATTGATAAAATATAACCCATAATGCCAAGCGAATGATAGAACCAGGTGTCTTGTTAAGTACTGCTCTACCGATATTTTAATATTGTATTTGATGCATTTACATAAATGTCTGTGTATATTAAAACTAATTTTCAGCTAATTTAAACTTACATTTATGAATGACTTACTTAAACCTAAACAAACTATAGGGCGCGAGCAGACACGTGACTCGGGCGTCCTTAACGTACTTGGAATCAGCTGATTTGTGTGCGCATGTCGTTTTGACAAGAACAGTGTTATTTTGACAAGACCAATGTTTTGACTTATTTTGATTTTGAACTGCTAAAATGTTATTAATGTACAATTTTCAGGCAGTAAAACAAATGAAATTAAAAATAATAACTTCTCAAGAGTTCAAAATTAAAATAAGTCAAAACATTGGCCTTGTCAAAGTGACATTATTATTGTCAAAATGACAAACGCACACAAATCAGCTGATTCCTAGCACGTCAAGGACGCTCGAGTCACGTGTCTGCTCGCGCCCTATAAACCTAATTCTCATTTGTTAATGCACTTTTAGACACCCTAAATTCTGAAGTGTGAATAGAGTTATTACATAATATTTGGCCAAAATCTTTAAATCTAAAGTATAAACCATAAATTTAAACCTAATTTTCATTTGTGAATGTACCTTAACAGCATGGTATTTACGGTCCTATGCGTCAGGGGAGGATTAGCAAAATTTGGGAAACCGATGTAGCGATACTTTCTCAAAATCCAGCTAATTAATATATCTGCTTTTATTTATGATTTGTGAAAATTTGGTGTAATATCATATTCTTTGATCTGTATTTCTTAAAATTCAAGTGAAACATTAAATTCCACACAAAAATTTTGTGTGCTGGATTTCAAATATTTTCTTACAATCCTGTTTGTTACCCATTACGCCCATTTAAGAAAACACCCGCTGCGCGAGTCGAGGCATGTACGTTTGCAAATATCTTGAAACAAACTATATATCACAGTCTTCTTTTACCTTAATACACTTTTCATATCATTGAACTAACATTCCTATGTACTCATTAGTGATGAACGCGAGGCGGGGCGAGACGAGACGAGAAATATAAAATATCGATCTCGTCTCGTTTTCGGACCTGTTATCTCGATCTCGCTCTCGTTCTCGCATATTTTTTTTTGGGTCTCGTCTCATTGGCTCCCAACGACGCTTCATATATCATTCTTTACTTTTCAGAGGCGGTAAGAATTTTATTAACCGTGGTTTTATCTGGGAATAATTATTGGAGAAAACTAGTTCTGGATGCAAAACCGAATTTGTCTTTATTTGCATTTCCTCGCTCTGGAACCGATACCAATCGACTCTAGATAGACTCAAAAAATATAGTGAATTTATATAAGTTTCACATTCGCGTATTCTATGCACGAATTAGCGTTGACTCTACGCCTTGTACAGTGCAATTTATGAAACAAAGCTATAAAGTTACAAATAGTTTTTATTGCAAGACTCTCGCGAGAATCTCGCAAGATTTCTCGCAGTTGTTATATCGACCTCGCCTCGAATTTTAAACTGCAATCTCGCTCTCGTTCTCGTCTCGCATAATGCAATGAGACGAGGCGAGATGCGAGAGTACTCTCGCCTCGTCGTGCATCACTAGTATTCATTATATTATACATTGCGAACATATAACAACTATGATACAAAATTAAATTTAATACACAAAAATATGATCTAGTTGTTTGATCGCAAAAAATCCGTCTTGCAACTTTCCAATCTTTAAAGGGTTGCCTCTTACCCCTGCCCCCTCTGCGCGCCGTTAGGGTTGACGTCTGGAAAGTGCAATTTACAGATAAACTCGGGAGGGGCAATGATTTACGTCTGAAAGCTTGATAAACTCATATTCCCTGCTTGAGTGAGTAATATCTGCATAAAACCTTGAATAGGATTACAAATGTTCATAAATTGTGTGTGCCATAATTCAGTCAAGCGGAGCTAGCAAGCGGCGCGCAGCACGGCAAGTGTGGGTGGGCGGAGGGGCGGCAGCAGGGCGGGGCCCGTGCCCGTACCTGGGACCAGCCAACACATTGTTGCGAAAAGATTCCCGCGTATACAAGACATAGGGAAACGTATGAGTCATGTGAAGGAGATTGGACGAATGATAACTGGATAATGTGTGGAGGGAACTAGATTATTTAGTATATTAAAGACTGTTTTTTACTTCTCGCTAAGAGGTATTGGATTCATGCTAAAAATCGCATATCCAGATTTTAGTGAATAAGCACGTTTTAAGGTCCCTAGAATCCGATTATAACATTTTTACGATGATGTCCATATGTGTGTGTGGATGTGTGGATGTTGGATCCACGATTTCTCAAATACTATAAGACTTAAGACATTTTTAACTATGGATTCCTCAATCCAACAATAATGGGAAGAGTTGATTAAGTTTTGGTAACAATTGGACAACCGGAAGTAGTAGTTACAACAAAAAAATCATCTAAATATTATTTATCGAAAATTTTTAAAGAACGTTAAATTCTTTATTCGATAAATATAAATTCATTATTATATCTTCTATACATTTAGAGATAAAGAAATGCATATAAAATAATTTGATGTAAACATTCCCAGATCAAACTACTTCAAGGAAAGAAATTTAAATGTTTGTAATTGACACATAAATGTCACTGTCAAAAATCATTATGCAGATTATAAAAATAAAAAAAAGTCAACAACGCAAAAGAATATACGTAAAAAAGAATATAAAAGGAATTTGCGAAAAATGACGAATATAAAGAAAAAGAAAAGGAAAGTAGAAAAAGAAAATATCAGGATATTCAATATAAAGAAAATGTATGTATTGTACATAATTTCAATTAAAATATCCCATAGATTTTGCAAATATATGTGATAATTACAGTGTGTTCAAAAAAATTCCTAACTCGAAGTAGGCTATGAAGAGAGAAACGTGTGTCTGATCATTATTCAATTCAAAACTCAAGTTGTCAAAATTGATCTTGAAATGTAATTTTAAAGAGAAAATACAATAAAGAAGGATGTAGTATATAGACATTCGCCGTTTTCTAATTTGTTTCCATTTGATTTCTTTACAAAACATTTATGACAATATCTTATGTCAAATTGACATTTAATTAATTGACATACGTTTCTTTGTACATAGCCTACTCCGAGTTAGGAATTTTTTTGAACACACTGTATTTTGCAGTGAGACATGAATATATGTATTTGTATTTAGAAATATTTTGCGTTTTATGCGTACAACCAGGTAAAGTATCTGGCGAGAGGTTATGTGCTGGCCACATCAGATTTTTAAAAGTTCATTTCTGTATCAATATGTTACCGTGAACAATAGGTATATATAAATAAATAAATATTAACGCAATATCTAAAATTATTCGAAGGGTCTCAGTAAAATTAAAAATCTGGTGTGGCCAACACAATACCTCCCGCCATTTACAGCCCGAGTCACAAAAAAGATTAAGTTAATCCTTATTTTTGGATTAGCGAATTTTACTCTAATTTTGACAGTATATTTCTTAAAATATAGTCTAATCTAATCCAAGTAACTATCTTTTTTAAAACCCCTCAACAGGATTAAAACCCCATTTACAGAGTGGGTCCACATTCACACACATCCATGCCTTATTGGGATTCGAACCCAGAGCCCCGAATACACTCATGACATGAGGCGTTGCTCTAACCATTGAACCACCCGAGCTATAATAAAATGAAGATTAAATTTTAAATACCGGGACAGAATAGAATTCACTGTGAATCGTTAATTTTTATTAATCTAAATACATACCTACATATTTACTTATGTTGGAAACTATATTGAATTCCTTTTCTATTGTTCTATTAACTTTTTTCTTTTTAAAACGTTACTAATATTATTTTGAAATGATAAGTTCTTTGATAGTGACATTTATCTGTCAGTTACATACATTTGAATAACAGCGTTTTTTTTTTTTGTTTAAAGCATAGGCTCTGGGATTTAAATCATAGATAATTTTATAAATTTATCCATAAAATATATAGAAAAAGTATTAATGCAAATCTATAGGAAATATTAATCTCGAAAAAATAACATTTAAAGGTATTTTTCGAAGAAAAACTATTTTGAGCTTCTAGTAAAGTGAAATTTCCGGTTTTTCGATTTTCATCAAAATCTAATGAGCTCTTTCCATGACAGAAAAGTTTGAAATACAAGGTTTCAAAATTTTCTGAATGATAGTATTTGAGTTAGAGTGGAGGATCCACAAATACACACAGACAGCATCGTGAAAATGTTAAAATTGGATTCTAGGGACCTTAAAACGTGATCATTTACCAAAATCTCGATATGCGATTTTTAGCACGATCCCTACACCTCCCTTACCAAGGGTAGCGGGAGGTAAAAATGAAGAATATAATATAAAAGAAAAAAAGAAAGGCCGGTAAATATAACAAATTTGCAATAAAGGAGCCAGCAAAAAAGGAAATTGAAGGCATGAAAAAGGAAGGAGTTATAGAAGAAATAATAAAGGCAACTGAATATTGAGTTGTGAGAGGTGGCGGTGATAAAAAGAAAATAAGAATTTGTACAGATTATGCAGAATTGAACAAATAAATAAAAAAATATAAATTATCATCACGGCATGTTACCCATTGCTGAGTGTGCCAATCTGCTTTGCACATAGATATCGGTAATGATGAATTAAACAAAACATAACAATATCTCCTAGCTAATTTATTTCCCTGCACCATCCATATTTAGCAAGGTTTTTCACAAATCTTTCTTCGTCATCGTTATTAACATTATTAGGACTATTCTGTAAGCATCGTTATGACATAACGAAGCGGTAAAACATTATATCGTTATAATAATAACGAAAATCGTTTAATATGCTTATTTTATAAACACTCGTTATGTCATTATGCATTGTTATCAATTGGAAAATATCGTTATTATAACGATAATCGTTATAGCGGTATTCTGTAAACAATCATTTAATTCTACATAACAAAAAAGATAACGATATCGTTATTTTTTAACGACTGAAAAAATCATTCGTTATAATAGCATTTTCCACTTATACCTTGTCCCATTTAAGCCATTCAGTATTGCAGAGCATAGGGAATAGTTTTGACCTCTCTGATTGGCTGAAATTGGAGACAAGAGATAAGTTTACCCAATGTAATTTCGGCTACTTCAAGTTTGCGCTGTTGCCATCTACTGAATAGCTTAAGTGGAAAAGAGTATATATATTATTTAGTGCGAAGTTCTTTGCATAACTCGTTTTTCATTTGTATAATCAGTTTTACGTGTTTCATTTATACTTTTCAAGCGAATAGAACCTTTTGAAAGTCCGCATTTTCTTGCACTTATACGATCGTCAGTTCTTGCCAATATAGGGCTCTATTCTGTAACTCGGTGGTTAATTTTTAACCATTGGTTAAAATTTTTATCCAATAGTTATTGATTTAACAACTAAAAATTCCTTATTTTTGTTATATGTCAACATACTTGATTGGTTAAAAAAATTAACCAGTGGTTAAATATTAACCACTGAGATACAGAATAGGCCCCAATGTCTGTTATATTTATACAGGGTGTAAATGAAATAAGTGCATTAAATTTAACCAGTAATGTAACTCGATGAGAGGAACAATATTTCTTAATAACTTTTTTTTCTAAGTCTTTTATATTTTGAGTTAAAATTCTGTAAAGATTTGCTGCATATTTCAGCGCGCGCCCATGGAGAACAAATGGCTGCCTGCCGTATTCAAGTGGGATACAAACAGCTCAAAAATTGTCGGTTATCGGTTACACTTGCAGTCACAGTAATTAATAAACGAATCAACGGAAATAACATTTATTATTAATTAATTCATAATAGTACAATTTTTAAAATATAGAAATTTAAATTTTGGATAACAAAATTATAAAGTTGTGTATTAAACCTGTGAATAGTGTGAATAGAGGAAGACAAGGGGGGACGAGGAAGAGCAAAAGCATAGTTGTTAGGTTATGAGATGATTATTTATCGTCGACAAATCATAATAGTTTAAATACGTTATTCAAAAAATGTAAGTACAAACTTTTGTCCATTTAAAAGAGGTACATGAGTACCAATGATAGTCGTCCATTTATTGTTCCTGGCCAAACATTTTTTAATGAAAATTTTTACAGCATTTTCGTCTGTCGAGATGTGTATAGTGCATAATAAATACACCTTACCAAGTAAATTCAGTCTCATTAATGAACATTATGAGCCATTCCCAAAATTGAAGTCTGTTATGTGCTGAAATCATAGAACTTTTTGCACATGTTATGGATATAACTGTTGCTTTTTTTAAAATTGTCATATGTGACACTCCGTATTGTGATGTGATAAAGATGTACAAGATTAACAAATGTGCGAATATTAAGAATAGAATGATTTGGTGATGATTTGGAAACGCTCCGTGTAAATGCGTTGGCAACTCCATGACACTGTCTTTATGTGAACCGTGATGTCAAGTAAAATGTAGTACAGATACGAGTAAAAAAATAAATAAACCATAGGTAAGTAATTACAATGTCTGTGTACTCGCATTTTGATAGAATTTTACCTTATAATCAAGTTTAGTACTAATATCAAAATTTAATTGGAACAATTGACAGGACCGTCAATTGCTAAAACAAAATTTTTCATGGCTATTGCTACTGCATTCAATTATCACAAAAATATTTGGTACGACTCGTCAATTTACAAGGTGGTAAAAATGCTAAAAAAATATGCGATTTCGAGAAAAAGTTATTAAGAAATATTGTTGCTCTCGACGAGTTACATTACTGGTTAAATTTAATGCACTTATTTCATTTACACCCTGTATATTAATATATGTAGAAAGAGTACAACACATGGATCACTTTTTCTAATTTTCAAGTTTCAATCCTGTGTGAAATCCACCCCCTATGTCCCCCGTTTAAATCATCCCCCGTGCCGCCCTCTTGCCTGTGTAAAGTGATTTTCCGTCTCGTCCTTGTTATCTGAGGTTCGTAAATAACAAATATAGAAATGACGCGCTATCTTTTTCAACAGTACCTTGGAGATCTGGCAACACTGTCAACCTAACAGAGAAGGGGTAACTTATGGTTTTTGCCGTTTAGAGCTGCTCAAAATTCCCTATGATTTACTCGACAGTCCTGATACGAAAAGGATGAGGACGAGAAAAAAGATTCTTCAAAGGAGTTTTTATTCGGTTTTAAAATGTTTACTCCTTTGAAAGAATAAAATCCTCCGCTCTAATTTTTTATTATTTTAAATGAAAGTTCGTTTAATTTTTAAGCAATTCGTTCGTGAACTGAACCTTACAGAGTGCGCACTTTTCTACACTTACTATAATCGTTAGTTCATGCCATTGAGATTTGTCAAAGCTATATAAAAAGTATCTGTGTAGATGCAATGGATGTACAAAAAAATAAGTCTTTACAGCCCGAATCTTGTACAGTGATATCAATTGCTACGTAACCTCCATTTAACAGTGACAGCTAACAAAGTTGCACTGGACTTTTGTAATATGTTTAATTTAAAATGCACTAAACATGTGATGTAACATTAAGCACTAAGTGCAAGATTGAATATATAAATGGAAACGGTATACAGGGTGTCTTATGCTTATGGATTATATTTGAAATTAGTCAATTTACATGGGTAATATTATACTATTATTCACGAAAGATGACTATTCAAGGTCATTTGTTCGAAAAAAGAAGACACATCCCTTTATTGCAGTAGCTTAGTATCATTTTATATTAGAAAGAGAAAGATTATTTGACCTATGTCTATTTAATTTATGTGGCGTAACAGATATACGTAAATAGCGGCATTACTTTCTAACACACTATAAATAATAATGACATATGTCGTAGAATTACAGATACCTAATTATCTACTACACTGCCCTCTGTGCTAATATTTAGCCAGTGGCGTTGACGTTTAAATTAAATTATTATTCCTTGGTTTATAAGTTAAGTCAATGTTTTAGTATTTTGCAAAAACATAAATGAGGAATATAAATCTTTCAGAAAGACATTATTTAGAAAGAAACATAATTTTCAAATGAATTACTCTTATTTTTTCAATTAAAATGTGTCCATAAATGTTTCATGTTGTACGCCCATGCATACGAAATGCAATGAAGTTATCCGCAAGTAATATTATATCAGATGGCTCGCAAATGACCTTGAATAGTCATCTTTCGTGAATAATATAGCGTTTTCAGCTTACCAGTTGAGTGCGCACTTTTTTGCACTGAGCGTTTTCAGCTTGTCATTGAGTGCAAAATTTAGTCAGCGATGCGTTTTCAGTTTAAGAAAATATTGCACCGTGCACTGGCTCAGTGCGACTTTTGTGCACTGACTCCCTAGGCAAGTGCAATAGTGTCAGTGCAAATATGGCGGCTAAACTAGCACTGCCACCGGATGAGGGCAGAACTCGTTCAGTGTGGTCACGTGATATCTTGCACTCAGTGCACACTTGCACTGTGTAAGCTGAAAACGCTAATAGTTTAATTAAAATTATCGAATTTCCAGAATATCCCTGAAAAAATAGTTCCTAAGTAACGGTTCAAATAGCATAATGGTAGCGTGTGGGCTTGGTAATAAACAAAATTCGTAGAGTCGGGTTCGAAACCAGTGGAGAAAATAGATTTTTTCTTTTCAAAATTATTATTATCATTATTATGTATTTACTCTTTTATTCCTATTTAATAAAATATAAACATTTCAATAATAAATTATGTTTTGTAAAATCTGAATCACACTGATTACAATAAATATTTTTGAATTTGTTTAAATGGATCAATTAAATGGCCTGCAAGATCTTCTGCCCCTTAGACTTTTTCTTTGAAGTCATTTAAAATCAAAAACTTACGGCCATTATGAATTGATCACTTTAGAAGATAAATAAATAAATAAATGTTATGATCGTTTCGGATTTTGCTTAGTACAAAATTGCGCTCATTTCGAATATTTGTTGTAATTTTTGCTGTTGTATTTAGTGCAATTTATATTTTATAAAATAAATAAGTTGTATTGCACATAACATATTCATTTTATTAAATATTAATGAAAGATTAAAAACATTAATGATAAAAATTATTTTGAAAAGTAAAAATTTAAAATGTAACTGACAGATAAATGTCTCTACCAAAGAACTAATTTCAAATTAATAATAGTAACGTTTTAAAAAGAAAAAAGTAAATACAACAATAGGAAAGGAAACCAATACAGTTTCCAGCATAAGTACATATGTACGTATGTATTTAGATTAATAAAAATTAACGATTTACAAAAAAGTTTAAGCTAACCCTTATTTTTGGATTAGTGATTTCTATTCTATAGCGGTATTTAAAATTTAATTTTCATTTTATTATCAAAAAAGATAGTTACTTGGATTAGATTAGACTATATTTTAAGAAATAAACTGCCAAAATTAGTGTAAAATTCACTAATCCGAAAATAAGGATTAAAATCTTTTTTGTGACTCAGGCTATAAATGGCGGGAGGTACTGTGTTGGCCACACCAATTTTTACTAATATTGCACATGTAAATTGACTGATTTGAAATATAATCCATAGAATTAGTATCCCCGGATAAGCATACAAAATTTCAGCTTAACATCTTGTACTGGGGAGATACTATTCACAATTAACTAATTTTCCAAGTAAATCCCCCATGTGTCGGATGACATAAGACACCCGGTATGTATAAGTCAACGCAATTTTTTAATATTGTCCATTTCTTCAATTGGTTCAATACCTTTCAATCTCATTGCTTTTATTTATTCTGTTGTATGTTTGGTCCCTTAGTCCTGTCCTTGTATGCAAATAGGTGGGTTAGATTTCTCACGCATGTAGTTGCAGGGCCGCTGGAGTGATTTATGGGTCAGGTGGCCGTGATTTGTGATGCGCCGCGGAGAAAAGAACGCAAGGCGGCCGCCGGTTAATCGCTACGTTTAATTGCTACTTCCAGTTAATGCCAGATTGGAAATCCATCTGTAACGATGATGGACGCGGATGGGGAGGCACGACCGGACCGGCTCGTTCCCATCTCGTCTCGACCCACGAGATGATGTATGTGTTACACGGCCAGGACCAAGACCAGGAGATGAGATGGGAATTTAGTTTGGGCTAATCTACAAGATATCGACTATTGTTCGGTGTGGATTTTTGTCCACAAGCGGATGTTGAGAGATCCTTTATTATCATCATTAAATATAAAATTATAGAAAAACTTCTATTTTGATTAGCTCACCGTTTCATCACAACTAAAATCATTACAGATTCATGAGAAATATTCGTTTTCCGGGAATGGACTGTGTCATATTTTGAGTCAGAGCTCAACGTTTTGCCCGCAGTCGTATGGGGCATCTTCAGGAGCAAGGGGGATAGTACTTTTGAAAATTCCCGCATTTTAGCTCCTGTCCCTGAGTTTTACAGACGTAAATACAGGGAAACTTTAGAAATATATAACATTTTAATAACATCAATCGGGATGATGGCTATTTCTTGAGCAACATGTGGAAACCGGTGATTCTCGGAACACGGCACGCCCAATCTACCATTACGAACTCGATTCCCATTGGTCCTCATTAGCTTTGCTCATGTACCGTATCTTTAGATTAGTATATAACTGTCTTCTCGGCCTTCCTTTCGTCACTTGGTTTATTTGGCCTCTAGCGTGGTTTACACGTCGGGTAACCTTATAAACTGAGTCTCCCGCTCTTGTTGCTTAAACTCGGCCTCTAGCGTGGTTGACACGTCGGGTAACCTTGTTTAAGACAGTACTATCCCCCTTGCTCCTGAAGATGCCCCATACGACTGCGGGCGAAACGTTGAGCTCTGATTCAAAATATGACCCAGTCCATTCCCGGAAAACGAATATTTCTCATGACTCAGACTGTGGAAGCCTACGCATTTATTACATATTCACTATTGAACTATTATGTTTTATACGAGGGCCATTTGAAAAGTTCGCTGTGTAAAAAGAAAACATATACGTAAGTAAGTGAATGCTTCAATCGTCTTTTGCAAGTCTACAACCAGTAAGCTGGATTTATAATGACGCAACGTAAGAGGTAACGCGAACGCAGTACGTAAGGTAAAAAGATGATCATGTGCTACAGCTATGGATGATTTATATTGAAATAAAGTAAGCAGTAACGTAACAGCCACAACGCAAGACTTGACCAACTTTCATCTTTCTGCGTTGCTTTACCTAAACTTTTCTACCGCTGGCCAATCAGAAGTCAGCATTTTAAATATTGCGCTGAGATCAAAGGCGTGATCCATTTTACCGATATTCGATACCGACTCATCAGTCAGAATTGTTTGTTTGACATAGATATGAATAGGAAAATAATTCAAGTTGTCGAAATAAATCAAATTTTATACGATAAATTGTCTAAGGATTTCAAAAACAATAATAAAATGACAATAAGTGTGAGAAGAAATTGCTAACGCTGTAATACATACATGGTAAATGCAACAGGTAAGTTTTTAAGGTTATTTTATATTTTATTTAATTAGCAATAAATAATTATTAAAACATAAATATATAATGAAATTAGATTTTACTTGGAATGATGTATGTACTGAAATAACAGTTTCTTGTTTATTTTCTAGCTGAAGTTGTCTAACGCTATTGAAAAGTACTGCGGGACAGGTTCTCGAATGAATAATCCGTCTGGAGCAGCATCAGACGTCATCGAAAACTACTGGGAATATTATAAAGAAATGTCTTTCTTAGAGCCGTAAGTCCGCAGTAGTAGGAAGAGAGTATTATATATTTTTAGTAATGCTCTCTCATTACAAACAGCTAATATCTTTTTTATTATTCAGAACATTTAGTAATGTAGACATCGGAGATAAATCCTTTTCTTCTATGCCTCCATTAGCATGTCACCATTTGAGTGCAATTTATTCGTAGAAGAGAATGAAGACCGGCAACTTTAACTACTGAAACGACAACATGCACAACTACTGTTAAACCTATATTTACCTAGGGACTGACCGGGCTAGAACCCAGGGCGGCAGATTTGTGGGGGCAACAAAATTCAAGCACGACTTTCATCAACCCGATTTTGACAAACGCTATTATTATAGTCATATGATAATATTAGTGTGATGAATGTGTACATGCTACTACAAGTATAATTAAACGTCATTTCACAAATACTGTGTGTTATTTTTTATACTAGCGTATTATAACAACAACTTTTCGATTGTCATTTCCGTTGTTAAATGAAGTACTTTTAAGCACTAGTGCTTAAAAATGACAGTTTAATGCGTAAAAGTAAAAGTACTAAATACCTCTTATAACTGTTTATTTATGATAAATATTTACAACGCAATTATTTAAATTACTAAATTGAACATTTGATGTCGTTCTTAATACTTCTTCTTGGTTAACTTCAATGTGGGTAGAAACTGAAGTAGATGTGCTGCTGGATTCTGATTCTTTGTCGACATTTTTATTTTTTTAATTGCTGTTTCTTTTTCTCCCAAAATTCTTCGTGAAATTTCTTTCGTATTTTCCAAAGAATTTTCATCGTAGCCTTCAGCAACAGAACTTGAACGCCACCCTCCATGTCGCTTGAGCACTGTAATGTTTGCTCCCGAATCAGCCAAAAATGTTGCAGAACATCGCCGAAAGCAATGCCCGGTATATTCTTTAGCATTTGGGAGGCCGAGGAATTTTTTTAGGTATACCATCTATGGTATTTATACCTACAAGAAGCGTGCAACATTTAAAATTTCTGTAGGTTAGAAAAAACCGTTGATGTTCAGTATGAGTAGGTCGAAGTTGCGAAACATTGCTAAACAGTTGATTCCATCGATAAACCCTACAGTTATCATAAAAAATCGTGAAATATTCGTTTTAGTACTTGGAATATTAATTTTTATGAAAGAAGTAGAATCTTCAATATCTCCTACACGTAAAAACGTAAGTTCCTCCCGGCGACATGCCCCATAGATTCCAACAATTAACACAACCTTTGCCAATAAATTATCCTTGTCATCAGCTTCCTTCATGAAACGAACTATCTCTTGCTTAGTGAATATTTTTGATATTTTAGGCTTATATCCACTAGCTTTTCTTTTTAAGAATGCAATAAGATTGATAAATTTACTTATATCCACATTCTTATTAAGGTATATCATAGTTCGGAGCATAGAGTAATTACACCATAAAGTGGATGGCTTATAAATGGATGATAATTTCGAAAAATAGGCTAAAACTACCTTTTCTGTAATATGCCCACTGTCAAATTTTTTGTAAGTTTCTCCATACAATTTTTTTTAATTTCCTGGAACCAGTGTAGCCAATGCAGCCTCTGCACCATTTTCAGTATCAGAGTCAATCTCTGAGTCACTCATTTTGAGTAAATTTATTACCAAAAATTCTCAAGAAAAATTATACACCGAGCACGTTGACATCAATGTTTATTAAACAACATATTGAATCCCATAGCAACAAAAAGATGAAACTGATGCCTACCTACTTTTAAATTTTGAAAAATTCAAAATGTTGACATTTGAGAATAAATATAAATAATCTGTTTTAAAACGCTAGTATAAAAAATCTTGTATGGAATACGTTGCGAAATCGAGTTTTAAACACTAGACGTGTTATCCAACTCGGCTACGCCTCGTAGGATAATTTTCACGTCGCGAGCTTAAAACACATTTCTTTCGCAACTTATTACATAAATAGCTATTCTATATGCCCAACAAAAACCTATAAAAAGCTTATTAGATTGCCAGCTAGTGCCGAAGCTTACACAAGATATATCGAAGTTGAACGAAAGATGCCGAAATTTTTGCATATTATTCTGATTATTTGGCAGTAAGACTTTCTGCGTTTAATATAAATCAGCTAGTTCGCCTGCTTTACTTTCTACTTTACTGCAACTGCGTACTCTGTCCTATTCAAAGTATTAGAATATTGAAGTGTCCTTTCTGTGATGTCAAATTGTGACAGGTTAAATTGCGTTCTGTGGCATCCATCGATGGCTGTCGGTCGTGTTCATTTCTTTATTTTGGGCTTTGGGTTTATTGTATATTTATTAGAGTACATTGGATGTAACCACGCCTGCCCGGACATCCATCTTCGGCTCGACCCCCTATAATTAACTCCAAGAATAGAATTATAAACGCACAGCAAACCAACTCTGTTCTCTTCTCTTCTTCACTCACTATGCGGACTCATCGATTCGCAAACGATTTTTCACACAGGGAAGCGAACGAAGATTCATTTACAAACAGCGCAAAATAAAAAGGATTGTAATTACTTTTACGACTCTACATAATTTCCATATACAAATCTGCATTTGCTTAACGTCTCTACGAAAAGTCTGATGAATATAATCATGAATTGCAGCATCAATCTAACCATTTACGACTTAAATTTAAAATTCATAAACAACAGCCTAATTTTTGTCACTATAATCTGTAAAATCTATTGTAATGTAACGTTTTTATTTATTTTGGTGGAGTGTAAATATTAGACAATTAATTAAAATAAGTGTTTATTAATCTATAATGAAAATGACTATTCTAATATTAAACAATTATTAAAAACTAATTTCAGACTAAGAATATAATTAATTAGTTAAACACTAAGATTATTTATTTATTTATTTATTTAAACAATTAACACGACTATTTATTTATATGATCTTACTAATTATTTATTTCGACTATTTATGTCACTGTTTATTTATATCAAGTTCAACTATCCGCCTACCGACTTCCACAGCGTCTATACAGAATGTCTCACAACTCGCGCCCCAGACGAAACTGATACTTGCCGAAGACAATAGGTTGCCAACAAGTAGAAGAAAATAATTTGCGGCTGCTTGCATAACGGAGTTACAAGACTTTTTAATCCACCAATCCCGGAAGGATATCTTGAGGTGTGATGATATTATTATAAAATAAAACTGGTTGCTAGGTTTTAAAAATACTACTAGTGAGTTACAAAATTTGTTTGACTTATTGTAATTTTGACACTTTAGAGTTGACTTTTCACTGTCAACAAATTTAGGTTAGCAAGATTTCTATCCGGAAAACGTTCCGAATAGACTCGTGTTACCTCTCTGGCGTTACGTCCACATTCTCCGAAAATTATAATCATTTCTAAGTAATCAGCGGCTGAATACATGATAAGAATTTGCCTGTTTTTATTCACCTTGTCAAATTTAATTTGACACCGACATTTTTCGAAAACTACAGTCGCCCACACATTTTAAAGAAGATTTGATTTGTATAAAACCCTAGTAACGTAAAATTACGGCAAACACATGTTAAAGGTGTAGGTCTCTGATTGGTCAATTTTAAGACGTCTTTTCTCGAATATCTTTTAAGCTAGATTTTTTTTTCTTCGAAATTACACATCCGAGTGCAGTCTCGTGTTTCCTCATTCGCTCTGGGGCGCGAGTTGTGACAGCCTGTATATGCTGTTTTACTTTTAATTAAATTTGAGTTTTATTTCTAAAACAAATCACATATCCAAAATAAAATTTGCACACACACAGACGCAATAATTCTAATTCATATCTCTACAAAAGTTAATGGATTAAAATAAGTCGGCAGGTCGGCCACAATACATTCTATAAATGGTGCTTTCCTTAATTCGTCGGATCCTAAATATATGACTAAGGGAGTTAGCTTTTGTTTCGACGTTTTTATCTAATGAAAATTAAGACTCATCCAATCAAAAACAATATACTTGTATTTATATATATATATATATATATATATATATATATATATATATATATATATATATATATATATATATATATATATTTAACCAGTAATGTAACTCGACGAGAGCAACAATATTTCTTAATAACTTTTTTTTCTAAGTGTATTAGATTTTGAGTTAAAATTCTTTAAAGATTTGCTGCATATTTCGGCGCGCGCCCATGGAGAACAAATGATGCTGCCGTATTCAAGTGGGATACAAACAGCTCAAAAATTTTCGATTATCGGTTAAACTTGCAGGTGACTTGCAGTCACAGTAATTAATAAACGAATCAACGGAAATAACGTTTATTATTAATTAATTCGTAATACGAGTAGTACAATTTTTAAAATAAAGAAATTTAAATTTTGGATAAGAAAATTATAAAGTTGTGTATTAAACCCGGCTTTAATGACCTGTGAATAGAGGAAGACAAAGAGGAACGAGGGGAGGAAGAGCAAAAGCATAGTTATTAGGTTATGAGATGATTATTTATCGTCGACAAATCATAACAGTTTAAATACGTTATTCAAAAAATGTAAGTACAAACTTTTGTCCATTTAAACGAGGTGCATGAGTACCAATAATTAGTCGTCCATTTATTGTTCCCACTCAAACATTTTTTAATGAAATTTTTTACATTTTCGTCTGTTGAAATGTGTATTGTGCATAATAAATACACCTTCCCAAGTAAATTCAGTCTCATTAATGAACATTATGAGCCATTCTCAAAATCGAAGTCTGCTGAAAACATTGATCTTTTTGCACATCATATGGATACAACTGTTGCTCTATTTAAAATTGTCATATGTGACACTTCGTATTGTGATAAAGATGTACAAGATTAACAAATGTGCGAATATTAGGAACAGTATGATTTGGGAACGCTCCGTCTAAATGCGTTGGCAACTTTATAATACTGTCTTTATATCAACCACAAATTAAAATGTAGTAAAGATACGAATAAATAAATAAACCATAGGTAAGTAATTTCAATATCTATGTACTCGCTATTTTTAAACGTAAGCATTTTGACAGAATTTTACCTGTTAAACAAGTTTATTACTAATGTCAAAATATAATTGCAACAACTGACAAAACTGTCAATTGCTAAAACAAATTTTTTCATAGCTATTGCTACTGCATTCAATTATTAGAAAAATACGTGGAACGACTCGTCAATTTACGGGGTGGTAAAAATGCTAAAAAAAATATGCGATTTCGAGAAAAAGTTATTAAGAAATATTGTTGCTCTCGTCGAGTTACATTACTGGTTAAATTGAATGCACTTATTTCATTAACACCCTGTATATATATATATATATATATATATATATATATATATATATATATAATTATTTATTTAATATAGAACACCTAATTTATAGACTTTCTGAATCTTTTGGTTTGCCTTCAATTTGGTCGTAATTCGTAGTACGATTTCCAAAGCCTGCTGTGTGTTTCTTGATGTGTCCAATGAGGGTATAATTGGTCGTAGTGTTGTGAGTTATCCTTGTTAACAGGCGTGTTGCGTATAGCTGAGTGTTGAACGCTAAGCGTTGCCGGTTTGAGGTAATTAACCATCCTGTCAACCTCCCCCACTATATATACACAGTCTACTTCATTCCAAACACTGTAAATGACTAAGTGAATTTTTATTGGAGCAGGCTATGAAACAGGATCATTTTGTTTTTGTTAATTATACGTAACGTGTTTTCTTTCAAATTTGAAGCCCATAATTTCAATAGGTAATAGGTTTGCCAATGTGTCTTTTTTGAATTATTTAGAAAAAAATCTGATGTGGCCAGCACATTACCTTCCGTCAGTTATATGAGGTATTTATGAAAATTCTACCGGTGAACTGTTACCGGTAAACAGCTTTTTATTAGGTTATAGCTACCGGAATCGATGTTTTAAGAACGCAAGTGGTAAACAAGGTAGATCCATAACCTATGAAAAATTTAAAACAGGTTAGAAATTTGACGTAGTTAACAAACTGAGCAGAGTCCTACTTTGAACACATTTCCACATTTAACGCGCGCACTTCGCTTTGCATCACTACCTTTTTTTGAGATTAAATTCTTCATGCATCCGGTAGAAGGATCTGGTAGATCTGGGGGCACTTTTTGTCAAATTACTATCAACACAAATTCATCCAGTTTCTAGGCAACACATATTTTCATGCAGAATTTTCGATCATTTTAATGCACATACTACAGATAATTACTCTCTAAAGAGCCTGTAGCTCGAAAACCGTGCGTTTCCGCATATGAGTTTATCGGTATAAAGAACAAAAACATACGACATGACATTGAAATGGCTTGTATGACAGTAAGGTAACTCTTCCAACAATCATTGTCCACCAAGCATCATATGATTAATACACTAATAAGTCTCCCTTGCCACTGTCCTACACACTATACAAGTCACATTTCTTTCTTACTTCTTACAAATTACCATCCAGTGAATATCAGACCGCTATCTCTTTTCCGTCGAGAGTAACATATCATCCCGTATTTATTCTTTATCCGGTCTTCATATGCAGATGCTGGACACATATCACTCCGTGCTTTTGTGGCCGTGGCGTGACGTGTCGCCGGGTGGTGTAACGCGATGGCTGTCGAACCGACATTCCTGGATGCATGCTGGGAACAATGATTTAGTGAGGAAGAAGAACAAGAAGAAGAAGAATAGATAGGCAGGAGTAGGAATGATGGAGGAATTAAGTTGTAGAACTGTATAAATTAATGCACAAATCATCAGAGGTATGACAGCAAAGTGAGTACTCTGGGTACCGAGAAGTTTATACAGGGTGTTCAAAAAATTGGGGACAATATGTGGATATCAGTCATATCAGGACAAAAAAAATGTAATATATCCATACGCCCGGTAACAAACCATTCCGGATTTAAAACCACTTTTTTGCAAATTATTATTGATTTTGTAGTTAAGAAGATGTATCAGCGCACTCTTTGATACAGAGTATTAAGTATACAGTCAGACAAAATGCGCAACACATAAACTGTCAAAATGTGAAGTTTTAATTATTCAACTGACAAAAATCGCATTTTTACCTTCCGTCACCTTTACGTAAGGAAGGTATTGTCTTTGGTCAAAAAATTTGGTGGTGGATGTATATATGTATGTATACTATTATTCATGAAAGATGACTGTTCAAGATCATTTGTTCGAAGAAAGAATACCCATCACTTTTTTAGAAAGAAAGATTATTTGACCTATGTCTGTTTAATTTATGTGATGTGACAGATATACGTAAATAGTGGCATTACTTTCTAACACACTATAAATAATAATGACGTATGTCGTAGAATTACAGATATTTAATTATCAACTACACACCCTCTGTGCTATTTACCCAGTGGCGTTGACTTTTAAATCAAATTATTATTCCTTGGTTTATAGTTAAGTCTATGTTTTTGAATTTTGCAAAAACATAAGTGAAGAACATAAATCTTTCAGAAAGGCATTATTTAGAAAGAA
The DNA here is from genome assembly GCA_963082715.1 of Harpalus rubripes. Classification (NCBI taxonomy): domain Eukaryota; kingdom Metazoa; phylum Arthropoda; class Insecta; order Coleoptera; family Carabidae; genus Harpalus; species Harpalus rubripes. The sequence goes on from OY720465.1 coordinate 7,588,536, forward strand.
ACATAATTTTTAAATAAATTACTCTTATTTTTTCAGTTAAGATGTGTCCGTAAATATTTCATGTTGCACGCCTGTGCATACGAAATGCAATGAAGTTATCTGCAAGTAATATATCAGACGACTCAGAAATGACCTTGAATTTTTCGTGAATAATAGTTTATGTATGTGTATGTGTATGTGTGTGTGTGTCGTTTTTTTCAGATCCGATAACTCAAATGCTACAATTCAAAAAATATATAATTCTTTCGTATTCCTTTTCTTTACATCCATGTGAAAAAATGATTAAATTTTGGTTATAATTGGTCAACCGAAAGTACCCTCATTTTAAGATTTTAACAGTTTTTTTTTTTTGAAAAAACACTGTTAATATCATTTTTGCATATTTCATATTCAATGGATATAGAGTTAAAAATTTATATATATATATATATATATATATATATATATATATATATATATATATATATATATATATATATATATATATATATTATAAATTCCATAAAGCAGCTAGCTATGCTATAACCATGGAAACCGCTACTATATTAAGAAAATGCTGATTGACAGATGTCAGTACTGGAAATAAAGAATCTCTTAAGTACATGAAACTTTCTGTATGGAATTTGTACAAAATACATAGAACTGACAGAAGGTAATGTAGGTACTTGAAATATGGAATCTTATGCAAGAAACTTTTTGTATGGAATTTGTACAAAATATATGGAACTGACGGAAGATAATGTGCTGGCCACATCAGATTTTATAAAAATCTCATTATACAATTACCTCAAAAGAATACTATATTAAACATGTTTCATAAGGATTGTTTATCCACTCGTCCTTTGGAAAAAGAGCCATGAGGCGAGTTTTCCAAACTAGGACTCGTACGTTAACAGATTGCCTTATGATTTGTTTTTTGTCATTTTGCTTTAGACGTTTTACCTGTTAAGTTAGGTGAATATGATTTTTATTAGGTATTATTTGTAATATCTGTTCAAGTGGATAATTATCTATTAATTTTAATAAATAATTTTTCATTTTAACAGAAATTGCAAATAATTATTATAATAAATTAACATAGCTTGTCAGATAAATCCCTAACATATTAGTTTTTATAGCTTGTTGCATTTAAACCATTCAGTATTGTAGATAATAGGGAATAGTTTTGACCTCTCTGATCTTGCCATTAAAGTTTTTGGCTGGAGAAATGTCATTTATTAAATATTATTATAAAATATCTTGTTTTCAAGTATTCATAATACGAAATTTGTAATATTTATAAATCTATAAATTAAAATATCAAAGGCTTAGCTATCGCACATGTTTGCAATAATGAAACAACTTATTTGTTTCTGAACTGAAAGAATATGAGCTTAGAAGATATGTATACGACTTGTCTGACACAACACCAGCCAAACGGATGTAGGACAGACAAATACTTCATCAACTTGTGATTTCGAAGCGTGCCAATGACTTAAATATGCCAATATGCAAGAAGAAGTATGTAATTATAAGTATGTTGTCCTAGTATTTTACGAAATGTACAGGGTGTAAATGAAATAAGTGCATTAAATTTAACCAGTAATGTAACTCGACGAGAGCAACAATATTTCTTAATAACTTTTTTTTCTAAGTCTTTTAGATTTTGAGTTAAAATTCTTTAATGATTTGCTGCATATTTCGTTACCCGCCTATGGAGAACAAATGGCTGCTGCCGTATTCGAGTGGGATACAAACAGCTCAAAAATTGGCGGTTATCGGTTACATTTACAGTCACAGTAATTAATAAACGAATCAAGGGAAATAACATTATTATTAATTAATAGGTAATAGTACAATTTTTAAAATAAATAAATATACATTTTGGATAACAAAATTATAAAGTTGTGTATTAAACCAGGCTTTTAATCACCTGTGAATAGTGGAAGACAAAGAGAAAGGAGGTAACGAGAGGAAGAGCAAAAGCATAGTTATTAGGTTATGAGATGATTATTTATCATCGACAAATCATATTAGTTTAAATACGTTATTCAAAAAATGTAAGTACAAACTTTTGTCCATTTAAAAGAGGTACATGAGTACCAATAATTAGTCGTCCATTTATTGTTCCCCAAACATTTTTTAATGAAAATTTTTACAGCATTTTCGTCTGTCGAGATGTGTATTGTGCATAATAAATACACCTTCCCAAGTAAATTCAGTCTCATTAATGAACATTATGAGCCGTTCCCAAAATTGAAGTCTGTTATGTGCTGAAACATAGAACTTTTTGCACATGTTATGGATATAACTGTTGCTTTTTTAAAAATTGTCATATGTGACACTCCGTATTGTGATGTGATAAAGATGTACAAGATTAACAAATGTGCGAATATTAAGAACAGAATGATTTGGTGATGATTTGGAAACGCTCCGTGTAAATGCGTTGGCAAGTCCATGATGTAGTACAGATACGAGTAAAAAAATAAATAAATAAACCATAGGTAAGTAATTACAATGTCTCGCATTTTGACAGAATTTTACCTTATAAACATGTTTATTACTAATGTCAAAATTTATTTGCAACAATTGGCAGGACTGTCAATTGCTAAAACAAAATTTTTCATAGCTATTGCTATTGCATTCAATTATCACAAAAATTATTAACGACTTGTCAATTTACGGGTTGGTAAAATTGCTAAAAAATATGCGATTTCGAGAAAAAGTTATGAAGAAATATTGTTGCTCTCGCCGAGTTATATTACTGGTTAAATTTAATGCACTTATTTCATTTAAACCATGTATTTCAAAAATTTGTTTAGAATAATAACAATGGTTTGATGGATACCATAAAATATATGAGGGGTACCTTAATTAAAACCTAATAAAGTAAAATTCTATCAGTATAGAAGATGAAGTTAAAATTCTATAATTAAATTATTTATAACATAGGTTATTTTTTGAAAGCGAATAAAATAAAAAGTATTTCTGATTGAAAGAACATAATGGGACCGCACCGTCCAACTTTTTTTGAATTTTTTATATGTTAAGAATTTAAAATATTAATTCCATATTTTTTGTTTTTCTGTATTTTTGCTTAATAACGCCTTAACTGGTTATTAAAGTTTTGGCGCGAAAATTGTGACGTCAGCATCACTGCATGATTCTTTCATTATCCAAAATAGTTATTTATGCAACAAGTGTGTAAAGTAGTACTTTTTTGGTCGAGTGCGATGTTGTGCGGAAATTGTAGCACGAGACAAAAAATACTATTTTACACACGTGTTGCATACAACATTTTTCCTACAACCGAAATGGTATTGATGTTTCTCATAATACTGAGTGTACAGGCATCCAGCAGCTTCAAATACTGTTAGTACTGTTTCTCATAACACTGTACAAAATGTAACTTAAACACTTGGAAGAATCTCAGACAGACGATGATTAATCTTTTATAATGTACAAATTGTACATTTAATATTAATATTAAAAATTAGGTTAGGTTAGAATACATGCCGAAAATTTTTTCTTAAAAACTAGATTAGTACTCAATTCGTTAAAAAAATATTAGATTTGTTTCATTTACAGTGTATATTCATATTTCTTAATAAATTTTATTATTTTTATTACTATTTGCTACCTAATCATATACTTGCCAAGAAAATTAACCAAATTTTAATGTTGCTTAGCAACGCTTATTTACTTTGCAAGTGCGTGAAAAGTTCTTTTCACTCACTAGTACTTGAAAAGTGACACTTTACACACTGTAATGAGTGCGTGAAAAGTACTTTTCACGCACGGTTGTAGGAAAATAAATTTTGTCTATCAGGAATACTTTTTATTTTATTCGCCTTCAAAAAGGGAAGTTTCTAAGCCCCACCTTGTACTAAGTTTTCCAAAAAAATCGTTGCACCATATTTCTCGTCTCAATACACTCCTCTATCTTCGTTCGTTTAAGTTGAGCTAATGACAATGTTCCCATCATAAATCCAATTTTGTGTCATAAATCTCCCTTTTTCCTGCAGCCGGTCCTGGGCTGATTTATTTCGCATTCTGTGATCTGACAATTTATTTTTGTGCGTGAAATGGGGAAAACATGCAGCTTCACATCCCTTGAAAAGATGTGACAATCAATTATATGGTATTACATGAAAAAATTAGGGCGCATAATTTAAAATTCGCCTCAGTTGTTTTGAAACCACAGTCCTGCTCTGATCGTGGAATACACGTTTAATAATTTGCAATAAAATAAAATGTTAAATACAGTAAACTAACACTAGTGATGCACGACGAGGCGAAAGTACTCTCGCATCTCGTCTCGTCTCTTTGCATTATGCGAGACGAGAACGAGATTGCAGTTTAAAATTCGAGGCGAGATCGATATAACAATTGCGAGAAGCGAGAAATCTCGCGTGATTCTCACGAGAGTCTCACAATAAAAAGTATTTGTAACTTTATAGCTTTGATTCATAAATTCAATGAAAATGCACCGTACAAGGAGTGGAGTCAACGCTAATTCATGCATAGAACAGAAAATTATATAAATTAACTATATTTTTTGAGTCTATCTAGAGTCGATTCGATTAGTATCGTTCCCAGAGCGAGGAAATGTAAAAATAAAGACAAAATCGGTATTGCATTCAATAGAACTAGTTTTCTCCTATATTTCATCCCCTAATTCACCCCAGTTAAAACCACAGTTAATAATACTATTGTCGCCCCTGAAAAGGAAAGGATGTTATATTAAGCGTCGATGGGAGCCAACAGGGAGAGAAGCGGAGTGATTGGTTACCGGCGGGTTACCAGTGTAGCGGTTTTTTATGATAATCTTACTTAAATAGTGGCATATATTTAATGAAAAAGTGTAGGTACTTTTAATTACAAAAAATAATTTTTTAATGTTTATTTCGTTTATTTACTAACATCACATTTTCTGGTGACCGTAAATGAATAAACATTATGTTTGTATTGAAATAATTTTGTGACCCGAATATAGTGTTTCATCTCTTTATTATACTCATAGTTATACGATTGCAAATACATGGAAGACGGTGCTATTGGTGCGAACAGTTACGTAAATACGTAGTGCGCAAGCGCTTATTTTTATAGCGACTCGTGCGAGAACGAGATGAGACCCAAAAAAATGTGCGAGAATGAGAGCGAGATCGAGATTACAGATCCGAAAACGAGACGAGATCGATATTTTATATTTCTCGTCTCGTCTCGCCTCGCGTGCATCACTAACACTTTGAATGACATATGACAGATGCCAATATGATATTTTATCCAACACCGACTCAATATAATTTTGTCTATCGGCAATTCTTTTTGATTTATTTACCTTCAAATAAAGGAAGTGTCTAGGCCCCACTCTGTACTTATGTTTTCCACAAAAACCGTTGCACCATATTTCTCGTCTCAATACACTCCTCTATCTTCGTTCGTTTAAAGTTCAGCTAATGACAATGTTCCCATCATAAATCCAACCTTGTGTTATAAATCTCCCTTTTCCCTGCAGCCGGTCCTGGGCTGATTTATTTCGCATTGTCCGGCCGACCCGTGTCAGCGGCTTAAGATGATTGATGCCGCGCAAAGTAGTAATTAAAACACAACGCTATTTAAATATATTCAAATGGATATAGGTATCTGTATGCGATGCACCAACACATACGATTAGCATTCGGATAGTCAGAAGATCTCAGATCGGAGAGATCAAATATATTATAGAGTATAGGTAATAGTTATGGAGTTTTGCAGCTGTGAGATGAAGATGGTATCAGGGATCGAGATTTGTATATTTTGATATGGTTGTGTAAGTATAGTGATCGAATAAATATGTGGCACCTTGAAATTTAAATGTTTTGATAATGTATACCAAAAGTTTATCATGTAAGTAGCCTATAATAATAAATATAAAAATCTGGTGTGGCCAACAGAATACCTCCCGCTATTTACAGCCCGAGTTACAAAAAAGATTAAGTTTTTTGGATTAGCGAATTTTACTCTAATTTTGACAGTTTATTTCTTAAAATATAGTCTAATCTAATCCAAGTAACTACCTTTTTTTAAACCCCTCAGCAGGATTAAATCCTAATTACAGAGTGGGTTCACATTCACACACATCCATGCCTTAGTGGGATTCGAACCCAGAGTACTCATGACATGAGGCGTTGCTCTAACCATGGAGCTACCGGAACTATAATAAAATGAAGATTAAATTTTAAATACCGGGATAGAATAGAATTCACTAATCCAAAAATGAGGATTAGCTTAAATATTTTTGTGAATCGTTAATTTTTATTAATCTAAATACACACCTACATATTTACTTATGCTGGAAACTGTATTGAATTCCTGTTCTATTGTTCTATTTACCTTTTACTTTTTAAAACGTTACTAATATTATTTTGAAATGATTAGTTCTTTGATAGTGACATTTATCTGTCAGTTACATACATTTGAATAACTGCATTTTGTTTGTTTAAAGCGTAAGCTCTGGGATCTAAATTATAGATAATTTTATAAATTTATCCATAACATATATAGAAAAAATATTAATGCAAATCTATAGAAAATTTAATAATCTTTAATTTTTATAATAGCCTTAATATCGGAAAAATAACATTTAAAGGTATTTTTCGAAGAAAAACTATTTTGTGCTTCTAGTAAAGTGCCATTTCCGGTTATCCGATTTTCATCAAAATCTAATGGGCTCTTTTCATTACAGAAAAAGATCGAAAAACAAGGTTATAAAATTTTCTGAATGATAGTATTTGAGTTAGAGTGGAGGATCCACACATAAACACAGACATCATCGTGAAAATGTTAAAATTGGATTCTAGGGACCTTAAAACGTGGTCATTTAGCAAAATCTCGATATGCGATTTTCAGCACGATCCCTATACCTCCCTTACCAAGGGTAGCGGGAGGTAAAAATAAGAAATACGAATCTCTTATTTTTTCATGTAAGATTTTTATACAGTGTGGGATTAAAATATGGAATATTAAAAAAAACCTTTCGACTTTCATTTGATTATTAAGTTATGACGTCATCAAAAAAAATTTAATGGCAATATAGATTTTTAGTAGTGGAATCCAATAGTAATTTTTCTTCCATTTTTGAGCACGCAAATAAAAAGGTTGCATAACAAAAATTCTGAGAAAAATCGAGCTGAAGATTTAATAATAATAAATAATCAAGATACCTAAATTTCATTTTTCAGTTTAGAATTTTTCGTTGATAAATTTTTAAAATCTTTAAATATTTAATGTTTGTATTATGGTACTTATAATTTATAAAACATGATAAATGGAACATTCTAAACTGAAAACTGAAATCTAGGTATCTTTGTTCTTTCAAATTAAGTAATGTCGTTGACTTAGTTTTTATGAGGGTACATAAGATACTACTGTTATTTTATTATTATAAAAATATATACTACAGTAAAAGCATTGAAAGCATAAGTCAACTGATAAGTTTATTAGTAAATGTGAAACCAAATATGTGAAATATAAGATATTGACACAATGTCATAGTGACACTGACAGAAAATAACGTTATTCGTACGGCTATGAATCAAGGCAATATATTTGAATTAATAAATAACTTACGTTACAGAGAAAATATTATCAACAACGAGCATTGTTTTAAAATGGAATGCGCTAACTTAGTCGAAACAATATGAATTTTTGAAAGACAAGCGTGTTACATCCATCCTTATCGCACACGCTTCTTGTAAGAGAGATAAATATATGCAAATTTGTTTATTCGTTAATGATACTGATGACCTTTATCGGACGTCTTTTAAAAATTTTACTGTACTCATTTTAATTTCGTCGAAACAGTAATCTCTTATAGTAATGTGTTGCAAAAAATCAACTTATCTTTTTTCTTCTGAAATTCGAATAAGTACGTTCTACAGTGTTATTAAATATGATTTTCTGTTCAAATTTTTGTATATATTAAGCACAGTAGCAATTTAAAAATATACTTTTTAAATTGGCGCCAAATTACACTGCCTGTGGCGTCAGAAATACATTAGCCAATGATAAAACTAGAAAGATAATGAAAAACAAATGTATCATACATCAACGTCAATGATTGCTTTAATGACAACTGTGTGACAAAAGGTCTGACATATAGACTGAAGTAAAATACAATAATAAAAGTACTAGCTAAATAAATCTACAGAATAAATTACTCCACCGATGTTCGAGGAAGTAAATTTTATTCTGTAAAATAAATTTGACACACGTCAACTTTAATTAAATTAAATTCATTATAAATTTCATCCCATGTATTACTTTTACATTTATTTACCTCCAACATGTTTGCTTTGTCTATTTCTGAGTAATTTTTCCCCGTTCTCTTTTCCATTTTAGTTGACACCTGACACATTATGACACACACACACTTTATTTTCTATTTTGACTTTTGGATTTATTTCTTGTCAGGAACATACAAAATACAATATTATTAAAACATATATAAAACATATTCCAGCGACACATTGTTTGGAATAGATCCTCTTCAGTTGGAGATTGACATTTTCGTCAGTCGTGGTCTTAAGCAATACCGTCTAATAATATTTCATCCTGGATTTATCAATCTCTCTTATGGTCCAATAGTGCAAAGATTAGCCGGTATAAGAAACCGTAGCCTGAGTGCATCATTTTCCAACTAAAAAAATAAATGTATTCAATAGTTCTTATTTAATTATAAAAATATTTATATTTACATTAAAATGATCTTTACAACAAAGAAGTTTTGATTTTATGTTTTTATATTTGCTTGCGACAACCATTTCATTCTTCTTTCTTCGTTTTGAGGCACTACTAGAAATATGTTTCCCTACTTTCAGTTCTATTTGGGCACACTGCACAAAACACTTTTTTATAACCATGTTTGATTTCCAAATACAAAAATCAGTAGTAGTTGACAGCTGTCATGACTGTCACTCGTTTAAATTCCGTCGGTGGCAAATGTAAGCCACACCCTCATTGGTTAGGTCCTTTCGAACGTCATCAGGCAAAAGGGGAAGCGGAAATTCAAACATTATAATTTCAAAGACAATTTTCTCATGAATAAAGAATAATAAGAAAAAAATAAAAATAGGGGCTAAATATTTTTTCTTATTCTTTTGATTAAAGCAAAGAAAAAAACCGTGTAACACCTCATTATATTCAATACGGTACAATTTCTAAAGACAACCACAAATATAATCTTTACCACCCCTTGTATGTATTGTATTGTATTATGTTGCATCGCATATGAAGCCATCACATGTACATGTGCTGAAAAGTTGCTACCTTCTCTCGTTTGATATTTGCGTTAGCCATCCAGCCATCCAGGTTGGAGGTTGTAGGTTCCAGGATCCAGGAGCTAGGTCGATATATAGCCCCGTCTTTATGCCAACTGACAGCTCGGACCACGTAAATCAATTTTCAATTATACCCACAGTATGTAGGGGGCCCCGTATTATAGCCCGCACTCATATTTATAAATCAACGATATAAGAGGAATAGAGAAAGAGAACGTTGCAATTTATGACTGGTGGCTCGTTTCCATAGCATGCTCCTGCCTGGCCTGCACTCTTGCCGTACAAACTGCTACGTATATATGAGCTTAGGTCGACACTTTCTGCCTCGCACTCGCACTCCGACGCTAATAAATCTCGCAGTCTTTTGAATCATCACGCCGAGACGCAAGAGCAAGAGCTAACGGTCGTGGAGGCAAGAGGAACGCTATGCCATGGATGGACAGGGAGATATTACGATATCATTGTGATTTATATCGGACGAATAAAATGGGAGACTGGCTGAGGCCCGGGCCATGGCCAACTTATAAAAAGATGCTGAAGAGTTAAGGTACTATGTCAATTTGGATAACCAAACTATGTCAACTTCAATGTACAGTGGTGGACGGGAAAAAATAGGACATGTCGAAAAATTAAATAAACTTTATTCTATAAGATTTATGCCCGGTTTCATAAATAAGGTTTGCTAAATTTTAACACTTTGTTAACTTGCCTGACCAAAACCGGGTCACGACTGACCCAATTTCCGGTTTCTTGTTAATAACTCTCATAATAGAAATATTACTATTTCTCTTGAGAATTCTACTAAAATATATTAATATTTTGTTATATATAATTTTCGTTTATAGATTTAGATTCAGTTTTATAAAGAAATTTAATCTTCACTTAAAAATTAGTTGTCAAGTAAATTTAATGAAATGAACAAATTCGAATCAGTTTCCCTGTTCTTATGACATTTAAATCATTGCTGTCAAAAAATCGTGTTGCATTTTTTCTTTTCATTAAATTTACTATGGAAGTAAATTTTAAGTGAAGATTCAATTTCTTTATAAAACCGGCCCTTAAAGTATTGAATTATTTAACATTTTTTTATTACTCCCGCTACCCTTGCTAAGGTAGGTATAGGGATCGTGCTAAAAATCGTTTATCGAGATTTTGCTAAATGACCACGTTTTAAGGTCCCTAGAATCCAATTTTAACATTTTCACGATTATGTCTGTGTGTATGTCTTGTATTTCGAACTTTTTCTGTAATGGAAAGAGCCCATTAGATTTTGGTGTAAATCGGATAACTGGAAATGGCATTTTACTAGAAGCTCAACATAGTTTTTCTTCAAAAAATACCTTTAAATGTTATTTTTTCGTGATTAATGTTATTATAAAAATTAAAGATTATTAAATTTTCTACAGATTTGCATTAATACTTTTTCTATAGGTATATTTTATAAATAAATTCATAAAATTATCTATAAATTTAATCCCGGAGCCTGCGCTTTAAACAAGCAAATCTCCTTGGTTACACAGTTCATATCTTAAATGTATGTAACTGACAGATAAATGTCACTGACAGATAAATGTCACTGTCAAAGAACTAATCATTTCAAATTAATAACAGTAACGTTTTAAAAAGAAAATAGTAAATAGAACCCTAGTTATATGGAATGGATCTTAATTCAGTTTCCGCAATAACTAAATATGTAAGTATATACAGGTTGTCTCACAACACGCGCCTCAGACGAAATTGACACTTGCCGACGACAGTAGGTTGCCAACAAATAGAAGAAAATAATCCACCAATACCGGAAGGATATCTTGAGGTGTGATGATATTATTACAAAATAAAATTGGTTGCTAGGTTTTAAAAATACTACTAGTGAGTTACAAAATTTGTTTGACTTACTGTAATTTTGACACTTTAGGTTAGCGAAGGTGTCATCCGAGATCATCATTTATATCGTACGAGCGATTCTAGGAGCACCACCAGTTTCTTTTCGATCTGGCATAACTTGACCGGTCTCATGCGTCCTTGAGATGGCTCTCAATATCACTTTATGATCCACAAGATTTCTATCCAACGCTCCAAATAGACTCGTGCTGCCTCTCTGGCGTTACGTCCACATTCTCCGAAAATTATAATCATTTCTAAGTAATCAGCGGCTGAATACATGGTAAGAATTTGCCTTTTTTATTCACCTTGTCAAACTTAATTTGACACTGACATTTTTTGAAAACTACAGTGGCCCACACATTTTAAAGAAGATTTGATTTGTATAAAACCCTAGTAAAGTAAAATTACGGCAAACATACGTTAAAGGTGTAGGTCTCTGATTGGTCAATTGTAAGACGTCTTTTCTCGAATATCTTTTAAGCTAGAATTTATTTTCTTCGAAATTACACATCCGACTGCAGTCTCGTGTTTCCTCATTCGCTCTGGGGCGCGAGTTGTGAAACACCCTGTATATATACGGTGTAACAGCTAAAACGAGCTACCTCCAATAATTTGTATATTATTAAAGATACGATAAAATACTATAAATCAATCTTATAGAAGACCAAGGGGGACATCCGAATACTGAAGAAAATATTTTTTTAAACCAGTGGTTCTCAAGGTACAACACGAATTTATATTTTTTAAATTGGATGATATATATTTTTTAAAGCCATTTGATAGAGTATTTTTTCTGAATTCAACCATGTAATCAATCTAAGCAGAATTAGTTGACCGACAGAGTTTTTTCAATTTTGAGGTTTTGTGGCCGAAGGAATGTGCGGTATTAGATTATCATTAGATACAGAAAAAACTATTTACTTGTTTTGTTGAAGAATAATTACGGGAAACAATGTCTGAACATTTTAAAAGTAACATTAACCACGTAACATAGGTACTAACATTGCATATTAGAACAAATAAACAATTGTATATACTCGTATGTATAAATAAAATAAGTGACTCACCATTTAAAGCTGAATGTCATCGGATCTTAAGGGTGGAATCTGGTCTGGATGGCTGTGTAACAGAATAACTATAATTAGTTTTTATTTGAAATGTTCACTAAATTGTACAAAAATTGTCATAAAAAATTGGTACTAAAATAATCTATTATACTACGATTTTATGCAAATGCAGTTTTGTCAACGTTATAATAATCATTGTACATGTATGATAATTTGGGCTGGTGTACGATGTACAATAGTAAATTTGTACGTAAAATAACAAAAAATATGTGCAAGTAGAACGATTTAAATAATTCCGATGAAGAACCCTATTTTATAAAAATGCACGACGATTATGATGCACGGCATAAAGTTGTAGTGCACACCAACACCTAACCTAAAAGAAACATTGACCCATATTCTCACATCTTGAAGTAGCACTACTTCCGAAAAATCGCAACTTGAACTGTCAACTTTTCTCTTACAAATTAAAGAAATAAAAATCTGATGTGGCCAGCACATTACCTTCCTTCAGTTCTATGTATTTTGTACGAATTTCATACAAAAAGTTCCTTGCAAAAGATTCTATTTCTTGTACATTACCTTCCGGCAGTTGTATGTATTTCATACAAATTCCATAGAGATAGTTTCTAGCAAAAGATACCATATTTCCAGTGATATTATAAGACAAACATACTTTCAATTGCACTTGACACTGACATCAGAATTTTATTAATATAGTAGCTGTTTCCACAGCTGGCTACTTTATGAAATTTAATGTCTTTATAATTTTTTAACTCATATCAATTTATATATGAAGTATAAAATTCAGTCAGATCGTATAGAGAATAATATATTCTTTAATATTTATAAACATTAAATGTGAAAAAATAATATTTAAAATGGTTTTTTCAAGAAAAACTGATAAAATCTTCAAATGAATGTACTTCCGGTTGACCAATTATAACCAAAATCTATTGAGCTCTTCACATGGATGTAACGAAGAGGAATATGAAAGAATTATAATTTTTGGAATTGTAGTATTAGTGTTATCGCATTAGAAAATTTTGACACACACGCACGCACACATACACACACACATATATATATATATATATATATATATATATATATATATATATATATATATATATATATACACAGGGTGTTTCCTTTAAAATAACCAGCGCTTTTTTGGGCGAACTAACAACTTTAGAGACAAATGTTTTATACCAAAAATGATCAAGAATAAGGGGATAATGTATCACTAGTAACAAACCGAATATTTAACCAGTGGTTCTCAAACGGTAGAACAAATTTTTTTTTTTAAATGGCACCCTATATAATTTTTTAGCCCATTAGATAGAGAATGTTTTTCTGATTTCAACGACACATCGTATCCTAGGGACTCTAAAACGTGCTTATTCATCAAAAAATCACCACCGAATTTTTTGACCAAAGACCATATGCCTTCCTTACCTAAAGGTGACGGAAGGTAAAAAAAATGTAACCTATTCTTGCCTATACATAACATAAGATTAAAAATTTTTAAAATCGCTATTTCCGAAGTAGTGCTACTTCAAGAGGTAAGAATACGGGCCATAGTTTCCGAAACATGTGTAACTCTTGACCAATCCTTTACACAGTAAAATAAGCAATAGACATTTGACGAATAATACAAATAAGAAATAAAACAGTACAGTACACCAAAGTGTTGAAAACTCAGTGTCCTTTATATAAATCATATCTTTCAGTTGGTGTTGATTTACACCGTTTCAGCCTGCTCTTACAATCATTCAAGCATTAGCCCCCATAAACCATAACAAACCCGAGTTAGCAAGAAAATGAAATAGTCATTAGCCTCCAACACCCACCCTGCCACACATAGTATAAGACTGATGCTTCCCCCTCCCCCTCGTCCTATTCTCTCGTGCAGTAGCAATGGCAACGTGTGATGGAAATATCAGAAGTTGGAATTGTCGCGGAGTTTTTCAACAGTCTCTCAAGTGTCGAGCAGGCGGCAGCTGACAGAAAATGACGACGCGAGAACGCGAGGACAAGGACGCGGACGCGAGGCAATCACTACAACACGCGCTGTTGTTGAGAACTCGGAGCGGGGGCGTTATTTCTCACATCTCTGGCAATCTGCTGCACGGTTTTGTCTCATTTATCTGGATATTAAACACTTAAAAACAAACTCACACATATGAAAGTAATATGTATCAATGCGCCAAAGTAGGAATCAGTTGTTGTAATGTATTACTTTAGGCATACATTCTTGAAGTATGTATCATTACCGGAAACACGTCGTTAAGCAGATCTATAAACGCACTTTTTCTGGCGCTTTTCGTTTTCTAGAGGTGGTATGACTGTTTTGAAAACAGACAAGTGAATGATAGGTACGTTATATGACCAAAAGTGCTATCTAGCTGCTAGTGCTTGTATTACAGCGAAAAGGTTTAATTACTGAACGACAATAACGACATTTAAGTTGACATTAAATTCAAAATGCAGGCGATTGTGTCGATTGTGTTAACGAAATTGTTGTAGCAGTCACTATGTGCAGCCAAAAAAATATGCAGTTAAAGCACTGTGCATATGCAACATAAAACTAAGATGTATAATACCAAAATACAACAAGAAATATAATTATAATAAACATACTTTCAATATTATAGACCAATTTCTGGTTCTTTTCATTAATTGTACAATTTCCGTCTTTATAAGTTAAAAAAAACGATTTCGCGCTGTTCGTTCATTTTGAATTCGGTACCTAGCAGTAACCTAGCAATGAAATCATATGCTAGCCAGTGCTCGAGCAAAACGTTGTCAGCTGATACTTAGCAGGCCGTTCAGTCATCTAGCGCTAACAGTTGCTAGCTAGCAGCTAGCTAGCGCTAGAGATATTGAACGTACCTGATATGTAACCTCAAATTTGTAAGAAGCATATTTTCGAATTTCGAAATATCCTATACAGACTGTATCACAACTCGCGCCCCAGACGAAACTAACACTTGCCGACGACAATAGGTTGCCAACAAATAGAAGAAAATAATTTGCGGCTGCTTGCATAATGGAGTTTTATCCACCAATCCCGGAATGATATCTTGAGGTGTGATGATATTATTTCAAAATAAAACTGGTTGCTAGGTTTTAAAAATACTATTAGTGAGTTACAAAATTTGTTTGACTTACTGTAATTTTGACTCTTTAGAGTTGACTTTTCACTGTCAACAAGTTTAGGTTAGCGAACGTGTCATCCGAGATCATCATTTATATCGTACAGTGCAACGTTCCTAATATACTCGTGCTGCCTCTCTGGCGTTACGTGCACATTCTCCGAAAATTATAATCATTTCTAAGTAATCAGCGGCTGAATACATGGTAAGAATTTGCCTGTTTTTATTCACCTTGTCGAATTTAATTTGACACTGACATTTTTCAAAAACTACAGTCGCCCACACATTTTAAAGAAGATTTGATTTGTATAAAACCGTAGTAACGTAAAATTACGGCAAACACACGTTAAAGGTGTGGGTCTCTGATTGGTCAATTTTAAGACGTCTTTTCTCGAATATCTTTTAAGCTAGATTTTTTTTCTTCAAAATTACACATCCGAGAGAAATCTCGTGTTTCCTCATTCGCTCTGGGGCGCGAGTTGTGAGACAGCCTGTATAGTTAAAATGTGCTATACAAGCATATAGAGTTCATTAAAGTTCAACCAATATATTGCGTTGGCAATCTATGAATAGTGACTACTATGTATTTATTGCAACGTTATAAGTTTATAAAATTTTCCACGGTAGTCACTAAAATGATATGGGAAAAAGGCAGCTATTAAACAACGAATAGCTAAATTGACAGAGGCTCTTTAACTTTCGAACTAACAAATCCAAATTATTTTAAGTTCACAATATTTATTTTAATTATATTTATATTCAATATACTTATTTTTATTACTTTTCTATTTGAGAAATTATTTAACACCCAAATCCTAGATTCTAAAATTGGTATCGTTTGATCAACTCGGTTTGGTAAGGACCCAGTTAAATTTGTATTGTTGGGGTTGAAACCACCCCACGTTACAAATTACTATCAGTCAAAAATTAATTTTCATTTGTGATGTTAATTTTTTAACGGCAAGCGCTGCCAACACAACTGATCTAAACACACCCAAGCCATATTTTTGACGTTGCCCTTTTACCTTCCGTCACTAGGTAAGGAAGATAATGTCTTTGGTCAAAAAATTCGGTGGTGAGTTTTAGAGACCGTGGAAAAAGATTTGACTATTTTTACGATGATGTCTGTGTGTGTGTGTGTGTGTGTGTGTGTGTGTGTGTGTGTGTGTGTGTGTGTGCGTGTGTGTGTGTGTGTGTGTGCGTGGGGGCGCGCGCGCGCGTGTGTGTATGTGTGTGTGCGTATGTGTGTATGTTGTGTATGTATATGTATATATATATATATATATATATATATATATATATATATATATATATATATATATATATATATATATATATATGTGTGTGTGTGTGTGTGTGTGTGTGTGTGAGTGTGAGTGCGTGCGTGTGTGTGTGTGTGTGTGAGTGTGTGCGTGCGTGCGTGTGTGTGTGTACTATAAGACTTAAGACATTTTTAACTACGGATTCCTCAATCTAACAATAATGGGAAGAGTTGATTAAGTTTTGGTAACAATTGGACAACCAGAAGTAGTAGTTACCAGAAAAAAATCATCTAAATATTATTTATCGAAAATTTATGTAAATACTTATATTAAAGAACGTTAAATTCGATAAATATAAATTCATTATTATATCTTCTATAGATTTACAGAAGTTGTTGGACGGGAACCATAGATTTAGAGATAAAGAAATGCATATAAAATAATTTGATGTAAAAAATCTCAGATCAAACTACTTCAAGGCAAGAAATTTAAATAATTGTAATTGACACATAAATGTCACTGTCAAAAATATTTGTATGCCACTGTCAAAAATATTTGTACATCATTATGAAGATTGTGAAAATAAAAAAAGTCAACAACGCAAAAGAACATACGTAAAAAAGAATATAAAAGGAATTTGCGTAAAAATGACGAATATAAAGAAAAAGAAAAGGAAAGTAGGAAAAGAAAATTTCAGGATACTGAATATAAAGAAAATGTGTGTATTGTACATAATTTATATTAAAATATCCCATAGATTTTGCAAATATATGTGAGGTGAGAATTATTTTGTAGTGAGACATGAATATATGTATTTGTATTTAAAAATATTTTTCGTTTTATGCGTACAACCAGGTAAAATATCTGGCGAGAGGTTATGTGCTGGCCACATCAGATTTTTTTAAAATTTATTACTGTGATAAATCCCCTCTATTATAAATAACTATTTAAGTTATAAGTGTACGTCGGACTCGTATTTGAAACAGAAATGTCTAATCATTTACCTATACTTTACTGATCCGCTCGAAACTCGTAGAGTTTACCACCGCTCTAACACAATCTCTCTTCTTATTCTTCCTTATTGTCCACTATTTAAAACTTCAATAACCTCCTTCTTGTTCCCTTCCAAACGACTTCTTTTTCCACGCAATCATCGGCAGGGCATCGTGTAGTATTTGGTATCCTCTTGGACGTATTGCAGTCCTGCCCGTGTCAATACAGACGTCGGCGTCGCGACGGCTATAAAGAGCACTCGTGGCGAATGACGAAACTTTGCCGGTCAGCTAGTTGCCACTTGCAGTCAGCCGCACACATGCCATCCAGATAAAGAACTCACAAACAATCAGATAACAAGCGACAGATTGGACGATATGAAGAAGATGGCGCGGGGGTGATGGGCAGTGGGGAAATGTATTTTTGTTTCTTTTGGGAGTAATTAGGAATTTGGATAAATCGCTGCTATGTAGTGCACTCTGAATAACTCTAAAGGTGCATTCACAAATGAAAATTAGGTTTAGATTTATGGTTTATACTTTAGATTTAAAGCCGCATATTATGTAATGACTCCATTCACACTTCAGAATTTAGGGTCTCTAAATCCAAATCATAAAACTAAACATTGCAAAGTCCAAACTTTAGGTTTATGATTTAGTTTGACGTCACAAACTTCACCAATGAAAACGAGTCTGAAATGATATAGATATATACACCCATCTTTATTTAGTATCCACTTTGTGGATTCGGCTTTTTAAATAAATGTGAGAAGAATATGGAGACTTGTCATAACATAATTGCTGAAATTATACCAATAATACCAAGCGAATGACAGTTTCACGGTGAACAGGAGTCTAGTTGAGTACTGCTCTACCGATATTTTAACCTTGTTTTTGAAGCATTTACTTAGATGTCTCTACATATCAAAACTAATTATCAAGTAATTTAAACTTACATTTATGAATGACTTACTTAAACCTAAACAAAAACCATAAACTTAATTTTAATTTGTGAATGCACCTTAAATAGAAGTAGATTCGAAAATTTACGCCAATTTTAACATTTGATGACGTACGTAACAAAAGTTTTAAGAAAAAGTTACCTCTTTCATCAAATAGAAATAAATTTTTTCGTACTCATGCATTGAAATGTGTTGTTTCGCGTCGCCTAAACAACGTCCAAAACGTCAATTTCCCAGGTCTACACCAGATAGGCGACCGGGAAATTTTAGAAAAAAATCTGATGTGGACACCACACGACTTCCTTGTATGCAAGACTAATATGAAGTAAAGACTCAATTAT